>CM029276.1:11069021-11669021 GCA_016920895.1 Vaccinium myrtillus
TACCCCATGAGAATCTCAGATTCCTGGTTCATTCAATAAGAAAAGGAAATGTTGATTTCAATAAATTTCCAAAATAATTGTTTCCTATGTAAGATTACTCAATTAATCCAAACACCGTAATGAAATTACTCCAGGTATCAAATTCTTAGGAATTTGATTCCTAGTAATTACATTCCTATTCCTACCCAAGGAAATTCCCAGGAATTTGATTCCCGGTAATCACATTCATATTCCTACTCAAGATTTTGGTCATCCAAACACATCCTAAAGCTTTCCAGAATCCCTTTAGATCCACATCTCTACAGATATGGGAAGCCTCTCATGAGATGATCCATGCTCTCAAAATAGGCCTTGCATGTGGGACATTAGCAATCTATTTCCATCCCTCTAACACCACATTTGATTAGTCAAGAGCTTACCATGCACAACTAACGAAATCAAGCTTTCATTTATTTTTTATAGAGGGAGAAAGACATATGAACGCTCACCAGACTCCACTTTTATAGTAAGAAAACAATTAAAACAAAAAAAGGGAGAGAAATCTCAGACCTAATTGTAGTAGAGCTCGCTTCTTGATCAACGTCACGAGTCATGGACCTCGGAAGAAGATTTGTCAGATTTTTCTCTGCTCCATTGCTATTCTATTAATTTCAAAAAGAAAAATAGAGATCATAAGAATCACAAAATAAGAACATCAACTAACCGACGCAAAAAAGCATAACCCCTTAAATCACATCTCATTTCACATCAATTGACAAACAAGGCACAACAAAACTTTTTTTGGCAGATCTAAGCCAAAAAAACACGCACAATCAGCAATAGCAGAGAACATAATAGGAAAGCAAGAAAGCTGGATAAAGTGTCTGACAGATGCTTGAGTACTTTCTGTTGCTTCTTCACTCCAACTATGAACACCTGAAACTTGACCCAAACCTATCAAACTACCTCTCACTATGAGACTCAATGACCATATTCCACCTTCTTGGACAGACTCGCTATAGATGAAAAATGAAAATGAAGGATAAAATGGAGATAAACACAAATGTGTAATTTGTCATGAAATTGTCAACCAAAAAGGAATCTCAGCCTATAGAGCCCACAATTTCCTTTCTCAAGGTTATTTGGGTTGAGAGAGAGAAAGGGGAAAAAAAAAGAGGCCAAATGGTTCTTCTTCTTGGTGGGAATTTATTTATTTCTCGTAATTTCATTTCTAAAATTGCCTTCTAAAATTTCATTTCTAACAAATGGTTTTCATTTGTTTCCTTTTTTGTTTTGCAGGATTGTTGATATTCTTCGTTTTTCCACCTCCATCCGTTTCTTGCTGATAGTTATTACAACCTTTTAGGAAACAAATGGAGGACTCAAGTAGCACACCAGGTTTGGAGGTTCAAGCCTGGGACTTAGGGTTTTGCTCTTTCTTAAGATTTCATGTTCAAAATCTCTCATGGGCTATCAACTTATTTAGGAACAATCCATACGGCTATTCATCTGTCCCAACCTTAATTGGGCCCTCCGATCAGGGCCGGCTCAAGATATTTAGGTGCCCTAGGCCCAGTCGTGAAGTGGTGCCCTGTGTATTTTTACAATTAGACAATAATAGTGGAATAATTTGTCGATTTATCTTTTTCAGTTCATGTTGATTAATAAATATGCTTTGGTTCCAGCAGCATACAAGTCTCCTTTGGTTGTATTTGACACATGTTCAATACATGGTAGCTCCAAATTCTTACATGACATGAGAATCCTTTTTTGACAAATAAACACTTAAAAAAAAAGTATCTCAAACTCAGACAAAAAGGTAGAATACACTCACCTTACCCTTGGACCAAGAAGAGGATATTTATACATGTAGCGAAAAAACTACTCGCTCTGTCCCTTTTCAAGTGATCCACTTGGAAAACATGTATTTTTATGAATGATTAAAAATGTACTTAAGTATAACGTTTTTAAATTTTTTTGCACCAAATTAAAGTACTCAATGAGCACTTTAATTTAGTATAAAACAAATTAAAAAGTTATATAGAGAAATATGTTTTTTAGGGGTTTGAAATTACACGTATTCTCATATGAATCATTTAAAAAAGGACGGATGGAGTAATATTTATAATTATCCCTGATTGTTGCTCTTTTTGGCCCAAAATCCGAGGCCCCAAGGCCCGGGCTCTTGGGCCTTGCCCTAGGGCTAGGCCAGCCTCCGATAGTGGACAGTGGAAATGATCCCCAGAATTATCGAAGTACACGTAAACAGTGGCGGAGCCACATGGAAACCAGTGTGGGCACAAGCCCACACTGGATTTTTTAGGAGGAATTTTTTTTTTAGAAAAATATAAATTGGTAGATCATTTTTTTATACTAACAAAAAAACTAATTAGTGCTCTTGGGGAATCATTACTTGGTGTTATAATGTAATTCTAGCTCCTGCGCATATTTATGTGGGACTCAAGACTTAATATATGAGTTTTACTTGGATATGTGATGAAGGCCTATAAAAAAAAGTGATGGAGAAGAGAGTTAGGGCATCACCCTCGCCCCAAAGCCACTGAATAACTTATTACTCACAAACAAGTTTCAATTCACTTAATTTTTGCCTCAAAACTACATGTTTACGGATCTCAGACCTCCACAAACTCGAACCTCAGACCTCCCCCTTGGAAGCCAAGAAGTACAACCAATCTGTTCATAAAATGTTAACTCAAGCAAGACTTATTTCAAATGAAAATTAAGACATGTTAGAAATTCTTTTAAAATAGATTTTTTCACAACAAAAGTACTGGCGTTTACGAATTGTGCCCTCACTAACCCATTTTTCTAGCTACGCCACTGCACGTAAATTGTCTCGGATACTAAATTCTCAAAAATAGCAAACCAGTTTGTCATACATGAGTTAGCCAGTCACTTTTTCTTTTGGTTTTTTACTGTCTCACGAGCATAGCACAAGAGAGACTTAAAAAGTGAAGCCTGAATATCATCAGGCGGAACTAGCTGCGCATAGAGGGTATAAAGACTATAGACCTCATAATCACGAAGTGACTCTTTATATAATGCACCGAGTATCATTGAAACACCCTTTCAGGTAGGAAATGAATCCTCTTCGGTCCTTATTTTAGACTGGACGAGACACTTCAAATCGGTCCTTATTTTATACTAGACGAGACAGTTCAAATCTGAACCGTATATTAGTATATTTAATGGTTCGGATTTGCTCATAAACTCTTACCGTGCATTGGTATATTTAATGGTCCAGATCTGGATTGTCTCGCCCAGTCCAAAACTTGGACCGGAGACGATCCAAACCCTTTAAAATAATGGGTTGGAGGCTCCTATTTATTTTCTTGTCAATTAGGAATGACAGAAATGGGTAGGTGGACCAGTATTATCTCCAGTTAACCTGTTCCACATCTGATGGACCTCCCAAATATAAACATTTTCTCTTTTTGTTGACGCAGATCTTTTGCTCATTCTCAATTCTCTGAACAATTTGACACTAGTAAAAAACACAATTTTGATAATGTACGTATATTGCTATAAGTCGCCGCGACGACAACATACATTTATGGAGTTGTAATCTTTGAGCCCAGCTCGATAAACTTACAACCACAAATATGCAAAAAGGAAGTGAAAATGATATTCATAGTGAATATATAAGCCTTTGTGAGTCCTATTTCAAGTTGATTGAATGACCAGTGGATACCGACTCGGCTTCTTGACAACCCTAGAATTTATCCTCACTTTACAACCCAAAAGGAAGTGACTTCAGGTCTTTGTTTTTTTTTTAGTATAAGATACTTTCAATTAAACTTCCTTGAAAGAGGCATCAAAAGAAGAAGTGTCTTCCGGTGAAAATCCTGGAATTTATCTTTCACATTACTACCCGGTTGGAAGCAGGTTCAGGTGCCATTGTTATTTGCTGGTACAATGGTCACGAGACTATTGATTGTCAAGATGGACGGCTCGGATCGCGACTACACCCTATAGAACACCTTACACTGTAGGGATCCCAAGTCCCAAAAGGTATGCAACAGATGAGTAATTAAACAACAATAGCTGAATTTTGTCCACCAAAAAGAGAATAAAAAAAACATCAGCACCACCAACTCATGATAAGCCAAATTGCCACTTTGATTTGCTTATCCATAGCAGGAGAGAGAGGTTGGTGATCCAAATATTTATTCTTTTCAACCCTTTCGGCTACTATCCAGTTAACATATTATAACAAAAAACTAATCCAAAATCAGAAATCAAGATACAGAGTTACTCTTTTAAACATTGCATATGGAAGATCTAATCTCCAATCCTTCTGTTTACGGCTTAACGGTCTTCCTTTCGCTGATTGGTCTCTGTTTTCCTTCACATCTGCCAACCTCCATACACATCTCCCTGTTTCAGTTTCCATCGATTCTAGGAAAAATATCCCATTCTTTTCTGGGCATTTAGCCTCCAGGTCTTCTATATAGTCTACTCTCATAGGCATGTCTTTGAACCTATACAAGTCATCCGGTACTTTTAGTGGCCGCTCTGCCCCAGGAGACGATACCTTCAAAACCCCATGAAAAACTTTTAATATCTGAGCTCTTTTTGCTTACTGTAATATGAATAAGCATATATCAATTGTAATATTGAAGCAGCAATGAGAAATGCAAAATAGGTCACCTCAAGAGCCAAATCGTCTGGTATTTCTCCAGATGCTCCAATTTCGTCTAATCTTCTTTTGTATTGACGGCTATAACTCTCGATCTCGTCCATACTAGGACACCCATATCTGATAAAGTAAGAGTTTTAGCATGAAAATATTTACAGGTCATTGGTAACAACGAAGTAAAACAGTTGAAAATTTGAAAATCAAAATTACTAGAGCCTAGATGTTGTAAAGGAGTTAGTCAAGTCTTGAAAATAAACCAATGTTCTATTGGATTTTCCATGACTAGCCTCGATAAAACCATTTACAGGGCATTAAACAGGCAGAAATCATAATTGATGCCCTGGATCTAGTTGATAACAAATAATAAAAAGGTATTCCCAGTCGAACAGCAGTCAGATTCTATCTTGTTCAGTGGGTCGAGTAAACAGCATGGCACATTTGTATCAAACATCTGACAGCACATACTGTTCTATGTCCAGAGTTAATTCATATGCCTGAGGAAATTGATGACTATATTGATTAAGAGACCCTATTTGATGACAGTCCACAAAATTACCGACGGAACTAAGATTTCTTGATAGTCCCCATAATCTCAAGCTGCAGACCACACAAGAATTCGACTGCCCATAGTGATGATAGGATTATAGGACCCTATGGAGAGACTTGTTATTGTAACTTCATCTATCAACATGAAGCACGGGAAAGCATAGGAGGAAGAGAGGAAAATAGAAAGAACTACTCGAAGGAAGGGGAATAAAGTTAATTGGGGAACACAGTATTTGGAAGGAAACTCCACAAACAAAACCAAGAAAGAATGGAACTTCGAGAGGAAAGCTGAAACTTGCTTTCTATTTTTATTGGACCTCAATTCCATATGATCAGTACAAGCCTGCACTGCAACAAATCTTGAAGGTTCTATGGCAGCACAGAAAAGCAAGCTTGCTTATCCACGAACATAAATAAAACAAAACAAAATGCATTAAAAATCCTTACTCATGTGAGAGTTTGTCTAATCTCACGTAGATGTATCCCCGAGGAGTCGTCTTAAAAGAGAAGAGTTCCATGCCTTCGCCAAACTGCAGCAGGACCTCATGAGCTAGTGCTAGAGCACGTTCACCCCAAGGGCAATTTTGCAGAACAACTCCACCACCATCCCCTCCATCGCCAATCTAAACTTTACGGAATGCCTAATATCAATAGAAAGGAAATGCAATAACAAGTCTCAAATTGAGCAGCCACAGCGCTTGTTGCAAAACAGCATACCTCAGGCTCAGCTTCATCTTCTGCTTCCCATGAAGCAATGGGTTCTACCTCTTCATCGGTCTCATCTGAAAATCCCAACATAACTCGGGTGAAGAACATACACATCCAATACCCAACTCTATAAAATAACAGATAATCCAATAAAATTGACCTCCATATCGATCATATGGTTACAAAGATCCACTTTCTAATTTCCATCTCCGTATCAAAGAGGAAAAATTAAACAAATTTAAGGTCCTCTCTACAGTTCATTACAACATGAAGAACAACATACAAAATTGCACCTACTGCTGCAGCAGAACAGGCTGTGTGACCAACTAACAATAGTACAATACACAGTGCAAACATTGCCCCGTTAAATAGGTTTGGAATACACAAGATCAATAGTTCAGCTTTATCTTGGCAGCGATAAGTCGATTAACAAATCAAATATTTTTTTCTAGCTGCCGGTGTATCCCTGATGGTTTGTTTTAGGAGCTACTTTGCTTTCTTCGCCATTTTGACAAACATCTATAAAAGTTTAAATAAATGGCGATTGGCGACATTTGTCACCTGTTTGGTCTCCTAGAAACAAGCATGGGATTCAACAAATGATACGTAAAGAATATTCGTTACAAGCCTGGGAAGATGGTTTTGATAACGTGTATTAGGGTGGAAAGAGAAGTAATAACATGCAAAAATTGCCAAAGTCTTACTAACTGAACCATAGGTGGCATCTTGATCTTGGTTCATAGACAACATCTTGATCTTAGCTTAACAATTAGTCAATTAATAACTTACTGAAGGATTGCCCAAAATGTTCTAAACTGGCAACTTTAGCACCATTTTTCTAGTCAAACAAACAAATCCCCAGAAACAGCTTTCCCCATATTCCAACTTCACAATATAAGCAACTTCCAAAAAAAATGGAGGTCTGCGTTGGCAATCTCCTTTTGTCATATAAACATAAAAGCAGCACGGGTCCAGTGCCGCATGCTTTGGGGTCACCCACCCCCTCCAAAATAGAAGGCAATAACAGAGAGTATCACAGCTCTTTATCATCGTAATGGTACATAACAAACTAACACACTCAACTATGACAAATACTCAAATCAGCAAAGAAGTTCACACCGGCTCCTTAAACAAAAAGAAGAGCTACGCTGGCAACTTTACAATGGGTTTTCTGCCAATAACATCCATTTGAAAACCAAGTAGACGTTAGGAACTAATTGGTCAGCATTTGCTGCCCCATGCTTAAAGCCCGAAACAAAAACCATAAACAATCAACAGAATAAGCAGCTCTGAATCGATAATGATTAGCAAAAACCAGACAAAAACCTCAATCAGCGCGAAAATACATATGCAAAATCCGAAAACAATGGGCAACCATAGGAAAGAATAGAGCTTACCCTGAACTGGGGTTTCTTTAATTTCACTACAATCTTCAGAAGTAGTTGTACTTAGCAACCGATGAGTAGAAGAATAAAAGGAAAAAGTGGGCTTTGAAGGAATAATGCTCAAATGGAAAGGGTTGTGAAGGAAAAGAAGAAATAGGATTTAGAAGAGTTAATGTTTGTTGCTATGGTGGAAAGCGACGGTAATAGGTGGAGAGAGAAGTGTCGACGGCGGTTGAGTAGAGAAGAGGGACGTCCGACGAGGGCCATAGTATCCCCTGTACATTACTATCAAAGTGTGAATTCCACTTCTGCTGCCCATCGTCTATCCGCGGCGGCCCTTCTTCTCTGGCACCTCCTTAAATGACTATTTTACCCCTCCTCCCCTCCTTTAATTACTTTATTATATTATTTATATTAATTCATTTATTTATATGAATTCATTTAATTTTTGAATTTATTTCTTTAAATCAATTCATTTAATTATTGTTGAGAGATGTGTTACGCCCCCCTCCCCTAACAACCCCCCACTCCCCGGCCCCACCCCCCCCCCTCTTTACCCCCAACAATTTAGGCCCAACATCCAAAATCCAATTACTTTTTTTTTCCTTTCTTTTTCTATTTTTTCTTTTAACTTTATTTATTTAATTACTTATTTAATTTGGTTTACTCAAATTACATTTGCAAGTAAATTATTTTTTTACATTGACATTTAAATTTGACTTTATATTTAGAAACTTTATGTTATTTTAATTAGTTAATTAATTTGTCTTAACAATGAATAATAAATTAAAAAAATTCTAAAAGTGAATAATATTACAATCATGCTTAAAAGTAAATAAATACTACAATCACGTTTTTAAGTGAATAAATATTACAATCGCATTGACTTTAAAAGCTTTATTGATAGGAAAAAATAATACTACAAAACAAACACTTCAAGAAATAACATCCGTCTTTAATCAAATGACCAAAAAGTCACGAGTCTTCCAAGTTACAAATACCCAAATCAATACTATCTCTCCTAGCCAAAGAATGGATTACCTCATTTGTATTCTTACGTACAAAATAAAACTACCACTCATCAAACACAATCTCTCAATTTTCATAATTTTTTTTAAAGTAAACCCGGACATTAAATATGTTTTGTATATCTTTAAATCATTACTCATTAAGAGCATCTCCGGCCCTAAAATTCACTCCACTCTATAAAACCCTCATAAAATTCACTCCAACCTTTAATTCAAACATATACCAAATATATGTGAAAGGCATCAATAATTCACGAGGAATCATTTTTGTAGTAGTAAATCTTTTTTTAGCTAAAATATAATAATCCAAATAAATATTTGTTTATTTAATACTCGTATAAGATTGCTTACTAAGATGATAAGATCCATGTGAGTGGTCAAGGAAGAATTATCAAGGTTCCTGTAAATCGAGTTATGTTGGGCTTGAGGTAATTTAATGGGACCGTTCTACAGGTATCGACTGGAGGTACCGACCAGCGCCGGGGACCCCGCCGTGGGTCCCAAATAATCAATCTGAACCGTTCATTCATCTCAACATCAAATTCCGAGTGGGCTTCATGGGAATCGATGCATTCGGGCGGTGCTACGGGCTTGATCCAACATCACCCCATTTCATTAAAAAAAAATTGAATGACATAGGGTGATTTTGGATCTAGCTCATAGGGCCGTCTGAATGCATCGATTCTTGCCTAGGCCCACGCGGAATTTAATTTTGAGATGGATGAACGGTTCGGATTGATCGTTTGAGACCCACAATGGGGTATCAACAATAATTAAATAAAAAATTGAATTAAATAAATAATTAAATAATTAAAAAAACTGAATTAAATGAATTAATTTAAAGAAATGAATTAAATGAATTAATTTAAAGAAATGAATTAAATGAATTAATTTAAAGAAATGAATTAAATAATTAAATGAATTTATATAAATAAATGAATTAATATAAATAACATAATTAATATAAAAAAGTAATTAAAGGAGGGGAGGAGGGGTAAAATAGTCATTTGGCGCTTGTCCGGGGGGGGGGGGGTATCAATTTTCATTGTTGATACCCACAATCTAATTTTATTTAATTATTGTTGCTCCGGATTAATAAAAAAGACCTACTATTTTTAAGTCCGACGAAGCGAGATGCGTGAAAAAACATCAGCAACCTCGTATTGTAAAATACGCGCCACTACTTGAAAAACATATCCTTAGATCCGATCGGACAACATCGACCGTGTGCCGGCAAGATATGTGTGCCATTGATATGTGTGCCCAATGATAACCCATTCACAGAACTTGAAAGTGAATTTTGTGCCATTTTGAAAGTGAATTTTGTGTCATTCAGAAGCTATAAATCAGTGTGCCATTCAGAAGCTATATAAAAATGTTGACCAATTGATATGTGTGTCATTCAGAAGCTATAAATCAGTGTAGGAAAGTTTTGGAAAAATCAATTTGAAAGTGAATTTTCACTTCGTGCAATTTTCAGTTTGTACTTCACACCTTTATTCTCCCACTACTTCATACATTCACAGAACATTTCGCACTATTTTTCTTTCTTTTTTTGTAATTCATCGAACAACATTATGGATGACTACTACTATTCAGATGGTTGGTCATTTGAGAATGATGTTCCCAGTGCGGAGAGCATCTCCTACAACAGTCGTGATTATACACCCGAATTTAGCACTGATCAGGTTAGTTATTTCCGTTATTGTTATGCATATTCGTCATTTATTTAAACTGTCCTATTTAAACAAAGTGCATTATTCTATTACAGGGCCGAGTCTACACATGTGAGGCTAAAGAAGTATTTGGGGAATATCACCATGTCATCGTTCCAAACTTCTTTTGACCGCATGGAAAAAAATGTTGACAAATCAGTTTGAGGAGATTAAGAAGTCGTTGAGAGGGCGGAAAGGGAAAAATGCAAGGAGGGAGAGGGCGGAGAGGGAGAGGGAGGAGGATCAGTACATTCAGCGTTTACCTTGGCAATTTCAGCAGTATATGGCCCCGTTCCGCTAAAAAAAAAAAACAGTTTTGTTTTAACTCAAAAACTATCTCATTCCACTAACAAAAAACCACTTAGTTTTTTTGCAAAAGTAAAAAGTAAAAAAACTAGTTAGTGGAACAAGTTAGTTTTTTTGCAAAACTAAACATACAAAAAAACTAGTTTAATGGAACAAGTTAGTTTTTTTGCAATACTAAAAACCAAAAAAATAGTTAGTCGAACAAGTTAGTTTTTTTGCAAAACTAAAACATCCAAAAAAACCAAAAAACCAAAAAAACCAAGTTAGTGGAACACCCCCGTGTATTCACAATATAATTGAACAAGAAAAAAGTGAAAAAGAATATATAAAAAAAAAAAAGAAAAAAGGCTGGCCGAAATGGGCGATCAGTTGAGGAAACTGGGCCTGGTACGTACTCGAAACAATCTCCCTGCTTCAGTTTGTGGAGTGTAATTTGATGACATGGGTTTTGCCTCAATCCTCAATACCAGTTGTTATCAATTATACTTGTTCTTAATTGATCTTGTGGTGGTTCACTTGTACCGAACCTGTTCAAGAAAATGCTGAAGTTATTGGGATGTTCTTAGAGTTATAGACTTATAGTTCATGTGATGTGCATGTATGTATTATTAACTTGGTTTTATGCACTTTGTATTGTTCTCTAAATTTACATGGGCCCATGCTGTCTTCGAATTTGGTCAATTTTGCTTATAGACAACTAGAAGGAATTGATTAAAGGGTATAATTGTTTTAGTGGGTTTGGTTTTGATTAGATTTTCCTGATAGAGGGGGCACGTCTTCAGCTTAATGGGTGGCAGCGGGCTGCAGTTGCGCTCGGTTCAGTTGCGGGTGCCACAAAGATATGGTTTTCCCATGTTAAAGCATCCAACTTAATACCAATTGGCAATGAGCGGATAGGCCGTACAGGCTCATATACTAGTTTTTGGAGATTATAATTAACTAATGTGGTACAAACTTTAAGATCCCTTATGTAGTCAATTATGTTTTCTTGATGTGATGCCTACTTTGTATCTGTCCAAAACTGGCTTGTTGGATGGATGTGCATGCCGTTCCCACTCTAGTTTTCCCTTATTTCTGTCACAAGTATTTGACATAATTGAACTGTTCAGGTAGCTTTATCTTTGTGGCATACATTAAGACATGGCTATTTGCTTCCAAAAACTGCAAGGATTGGATTGGAAGTCATGTCTTCTCCATATCCATATAATTGATTCCTTGGACTTGGACAAGTGTAAGCCCTTTGTGTCATGGCTATGACTTGGACATATTCTAAATTGTTCTTAAACAAAGTTAGAAGGAAGTATTTGACGGCTATAGGATTTTTAAGACTGTTGTTTAAGTCAAATAAGGATTGTTGTGTTTCAACAAGTAATGATATAAGTTTTGGGGATAATTAAAAGAAAGTCAAGGGTTGTCATGTTTCAACAAGCAAATCCCGATGTTTTTTCCCTGAGAACTACGGCAAGGATTGCATTTGGAGGAATGAACTTCTCTTTTCACCAGGATTGTGTCTTTTTCAGTTATGATGTCATGTCTTTGATAATTGCTTTGGCTTCAGTTTTTGTAGTTGATGTTGGTTTGATTGTATATGGACCTTGGTGGATGTGGAGAGAGAGAGAGAGAGAGAGAGAGAGAGATGTAAATATGAAGAAAAACAGAGATGGAGATCGAGAGAAAGATGTAAGCAACTCTAACCACACCACAAGGAAAACAGAGTTGCCCGACGGCCAATCATGCTGTTCGGAGAACCATATCCGAAAGGAAGATGGCTGTTCAGAATCCTAGACCAAACAATTGACTATTGTTCGAACTCAACTCTCACCTCAAAAGTGGTCTCGTGGTTCTTGAACAATGACCATAAGTAAGGCGGATGAGGCTCTGCGAAGCTGTGGATTTGGCTGAAAAGAAGGGTTTGGGGAGTGTTTTGGATCGGGTCAGGGAGGGTATGTCGGTCGGGATTTGAGATGATAGTCCTCCCGATCTGACTGTTCATTCCACAATCGATCGTATCGATTCACAGATGTATTTTTATCGCTAAGAGTATATAATTAGGGGTGTACATGGTCCGGTTTGGACCGGTTTTGTAGAAATCCGAGAACCGAACCATATCTAACGGTTCCAAAGAATTGAAAACCATAACCAAACCACTCAGAATTAGCAAAAAAAAAAAATATATCAACCGTCAATTGTGAGCTCCAAATCTGGTCAGCGAGGGGACAGGGTGACGGAGGGCGAGGTCGGAGAACCTGAGATCGTGGTAAGGAGAAGATCCTCATCAATTTGGTTTTGTTCCTGTCAAACACAATCACATAACCTAAAAAACCGGCATTAGAGAAGCTTATTCAGAAAAAGAACTTCAAGCGTGATTGAGTGGGTAAAGAATTGCAAGAAGATAAAAGCCAACAAACCCCAAGTGAATTGATACAATTGATACAGTAAGCTTCGCAACAGATGTTCTTGAATCTAAAATTGAATACAATCAGCCAAGCAAACCACAACCACCAGCATCCCACCTTAATATTACTATACAAGATCAATCAGGTTCCCAGTGCATAAAACCCAAAAAATTAAACCTCCAGAAATATAAGTAACACATAAAATGGATTGGCAATGCTTCCATTTGCAGCAGAACGGCAAATCTCAGTTGCCACCACCACCGAATAGGTAACCTAGGGAAGACCCACCTCCAGGGGCAGCATGGACCTTAGTTGAGGGCCGATCCTGCAAAAGGGGAAGGGTGTCATAGTGGGACATGGGTTATTTGATACAGCACAAGAAGAACGGTGAAAAACTTGAAAAACAATCTTTCTTTCTCTCTCAAAATAACATACTGATTATGTGAATACATACAACAACAAACAGCAGAAAAACACCCAAGACAATGGAGTTGCAAGCCTAGAATATCAAGAAACAATCTTTGTTCAAATGGAAAGGTTAAATTTCTAGTACTAATCATAAGGATATGTCTTTTCAATCTCCTCTGCTATGAGAGTAAACTATTTTCGCCCAAATATCATGTCATGAATCCAAGCACACTGAAGTTTAAAGCACAACTCATTTAAATCCTACTGTGTTAGAAAAGTTAGCGCCTTAGCGGTTAGCACTATAGATATGGTAAAATGATTAGCGCTTCACATACCAACTTTCTTTTATAACAGAATTATAGGGACTAGAGACATACTGTAATAAAATTTCCACTGTTCTGACCATCTGCAGCATTGCTATTTATACCCGCAGGAATCTGCTTAGCTACATCTACTGGTGGAGAAGGTGCAGTAGTCTTGGAGGAAGGCCTACTCTTTACAGCCTGCCCCTCACTAGGAGCAGGTTGTGGGTTGTTTGCAGCTGCCTTTGGAGCCTCTCCACTCCCAAATAAGTAGCCAAGTGAACTCTGTCCACCACCGCTGCTGACACCACGTCCCATTTCTCACTCTTTTTTAGACAAGAAACTTTTCCCTGCCCACAGTATAAAGTAGGTTATGCAAAAGTACCATATAGAGTACAGAATCAACGAAGCAAAGAGTACGAGAAGGGAAACCTAAATGTTAGAAGAAGTCAATTCAGATGCTCGAAACTAGAAAGAGGAGAAACACACAAGCGGGATCACAAGACCTAGGTTAGAATTCACTTTAATGTACATTAACATTGGTGTAATGATGTTCATCATTGACCTGCATTTTGACTTCCCTACCATGGCATGTATATTGCTGGCCTCACACAAAGTGCCGACAGACGAAAAGCTTGGTTTTTGGCTGAGACAAATTTGTTCCTTGAGAAAAAACCGAGTGTCTATGGCTCAAGGTCACCAGTTCACAGACACCAACTAGTGCAACCAAACCTTATGGCAGCGGGGATATCAACTGCAGGACTTCGTATACAAACCATAACAATGTTTACAATAGCAAAGATTGCGGATCACAACCCGTAACGCCTTGTTTGTTAAAGGGATATGTATATGAGGGAGGAAGAGGGATATAATAAGAGGGGGATATAGAGGTGGATATAGTTGGAGGGGTATTATTTTAGAAGGGGAGGTTAAAAGTTATTGTGTTTGTTTTGTTGTTGTAGAAGGGGCATGTGAGGGGTTGGATAATGTAAAATTCCTATTTTGGCCCAAGTAAATAAATCAAAAAGTAAAGGCAATTGGTGGGACATGGGATACGTGGCAGGAGGCTGAGCTTTGAGACACTCTCTCTCTCTCTCTCTCAACGTCAGGTGTGGGGTTGGAGGGTGGGGTCAATGGGTAAATGGCAGCCGGCTTATTTATAGACAGGGGGTGGTGTGTCTAAAACATATCCTCGTGTGAGGGGACATACATATCCCCGCCTTATTTTATCCGGCTTTCCAAATGCAAACAAACATCGGATATAGACCTCCCAGATTTCTATATCCGGGCAATTCTTATATCCCACCCCTATATCATGCAAACAAACAGGCCGTTAGGGTAGATTGTTCTGTATGCCTATGCTTTCTCTCTCTCTCCTCTCTTCTCTCTTCTCTCTCTGCTTGTAACATATACACGTATATCGATGTACTTACTGTGCGTCTTGCTGCTATTAACCAATTTGTCTGTCTCGTAGAAGGATAAGGAGTTTTTTGATATATGTCATGTGTTAAGATGGGTGGTTGCAGGTGAAACACCATCACACTGTCACATAAGAACACTATTCTGGTTTGTGAGAAACTTATGCCAACGTACCCTGTCCGGCTGCATAGGAAATTCCCAAACCTCAAAGCTCCTTTGATTAATTCAGGTTCCATAACGGGTCGCGAAAGAAGCTACTAAATAGAAAGATTCTTTATTTTACTTTTGATTCTTCCAAGTACATAAAGCTGTGTGAGATGTTGCTTCTCCATAACGACCAAGTTCCTGTTCAAGCCTCATGAAGCCCGAACAAGGCTCAAAATGTCGCATTTCTCTAGTCTTGAATCTCTACCATGAAAATGTGAGCTGCTAATATAGGTTGATAGCGTTTCCTTCTTACAATGAATCAACTACAATTTTTCTTCCTCCGTTGAACACAATCAAATTTGGTGAAATGCGGGTTGATCCTGTATTTCATTATAGGTCTGTAATGTATCCTTTCACAAAACATCCTTTGGCTTACAAAATCGAAGTTACGGACGGATCTACTCACTTAAAGAGAATGAATTCAATAAATTACTCTTGCACCAGTAGATGATATAGTGGACAGCAAAACAAGTGTCATAAGAAAGAAACAAAATCTACCATCTATAGCTGTACCCATTTAACTCCATCCCTCAAGGCTCGGCTTGTTATGGACTCAGCTCGGCTCGTTAGTAAACGAGCTGGAGCTTGAGCTCGAGTTTTAAGATCATTTAGTAAACGATCCGAGCATGGCTTAGTTGTAGCTCAGCTTGTTTATAAAGGATCGTGTAGTAAACAATCTGAGCTCAAACAACTCGATCATAAGCATGCCGAGGTCGAGCTCAATCATTTGGGCTTTACTCAGCTCGAGTGAGCTCTAGCTAGAGTGCTACACTAGTGTTTTGAACGAGCCGAGCTCAAATATACCTAAATTCGATTCAGCTCGTTTTCAGCCCTGCGTAAGGGAACCCACTTTCAACAAAAAAAGTTAAATTTCCACCTCGGCCTCCAGAACATGTAGATGCACAATTAAATTACACATATACATTCATGAAATTTGTTGGGTTTTACATACAGATTTAGCAATGAAAAGCTACAGAAATTAGGAAAACGGGAGAAGCATTCGCATCGGAAAATCATCGGTAGCAGCAGAGAACAGTTCAAAGAGAAAGCAACACTTCAGCTTAAAATTGAAACTCCAAATGTGAGGTGAGCAATCACAAATTCACAAATCGAGCATGTAACAGGAGATCTAGGACTAGGGTTTCCATACCTTTGGGCTTCTTTTGGGTCGGGATCTGGTGAACACGAGAGAGAGAGAGAGAGAGAGAGGGTGGGAGAATGAGTGTGGTGATGTGAATGTTGATCGAACAAATGTGCTATTGCCACGCCAACTAACAATTTCCAGGTACGTACGAATTTCCAGGTACGTACGAACTACAATTATGAATACACATACACTCCCACCACTCCCTACCACTCCCCTCTCACACGGTGGGGACGTCCATCACACGCGAGTGGGGACCTACCACATGGGAGAGAACAAGGGGAGCTATTGAGGATGAGAATGATCTATCATTTTGTTATTTTATAGGTGATTTGATGGGGGTGGTGGGTTTGTGTTTTTGTTTTGTTACTTTTCTTATAAATTTGAATGGGTTCGATTTTTTTGAATTACTTTTCTTATAAAACCTCTAGCAAAGCAAGGTTGATTTATGAATGACTTACTTTTGACGGGAGAGGATGGAGACGAGGTGTGCAAAAAATAAAATATAAAAAGATGGAGATGATTCTAAAGATAAAATAAAAATAAAATAAAATAATTGATTTAATTCTAAAAAATAAAATAAAATATATGTTTTTAATTCATTTAAAAATGAGAAAAATGGTGAAAATACTTGAGGAAAATGGCATTGAATAATTTTTCAAGAAGTTGAGGAATTTGAAAAAGAAATGGTGAAAATATAGAAAAAGAAGAATCCTACATCATTTAGTTGAATAATTATAAGAAGTGGGGAAATAAAAAAATTTATTGAGTCACTTTTTGATCTTACTGAATCATATTTAGTAATTTTTTCCCTCTTCATTTGTCACCTCTAAAGGTTCTGAAAAGGACTAAGAGAATTTTAAATGAAATTCAATATGACCTCAATCTTAACTCTCATTTTCCATTTAATATTTTCAATATTGTCATTGGCATCCTATGGATTTGATCAAAATACTCTTGTTGCCACTAAAATAGTTCGGTAATTTACTTTCGAAATTGACATGTTGAAGCTTGAAGATGAGATAAAAATTTTAAAAAGGCGAAAGAAAAAGTCCCAAGCATTTGTCAACTACGATTTCCTTGTGAGGAATTATATTTAACTAAATACTCCATATATTTATTTGTTGACTTAATTCATTTATCTATCAATACTCTATAGAAATGTACTAAGCTTCTACGATCCACCAATTATAATTTCGTAAAAATTTTCTTTTATATTTTGAATTTTTTGAAATTGAGAGAGGGAGAACATGGGGGGAGGTGGAGAGAGAGAACATGGGGAGGGGTGAAAAGGACCAAGAGACTTTTAAAATGAAATTCAGATTGAATTATCCTCGTATGATCTCGACCTTAACTCTCATTTTTCATTTAAAATTTCAGAATGTCATTTTCTCCCAAGGATTTGATCAAAATACTCTTGTCGCCATTAAAATAGTTCGGTAATTTACTTTCGAAATGACATGGTGAAGCTTGAAGACGAGATTAAAATTTTAAAAAAAAAAAAGCAAAAAAAAAGTGCCAAGCATTCGTCAGCTACGAAGCCTACGATTTCCTTCTGAGGAATTATATTTAACTAAATATTCCATATATCTATTTGTTTACTTAACTCATCTATCTATCAATACTCTATAGATACTCTATAGAAATGTAATAAGCTTATATCCTTTTTGGACATTATTATGTATAAAAGAGCTGTTTATCATCTATTTTATTACTAAATTGAGTTAAGTAGCTCTCATTCCAAAATATCCAAAATTTTACGTAATTCATAATAATAGATACGTATCACCCTGTGCATAGAACGGTAACAACGCCAACAGTTTATCATCTATTTTATTACTGGAATAGGCTCTCATTCCAAAATTTTACGTAATTATAACAATAGATGCATATCACTCTGTGCATAGAACGGTAACAATGCCAACAATAGCAAAGGATGAGAGGATAAAAAAAGAAAGAGAAAAAACAAGGCAGAAGATGAGGAATTACTGGAGAAAGCAAACAGGGCGGGGAAGTAGAATCTTCCATCATGCAGTCGGTGGGAGTGTATAACGGACGAAAATGAATTCGAGTTTCACGTGTTACTTGCATTCTCAGCAACTGTTAATATTAAAATTTAAAACTGCTTTCGGATATGAATTGTTTTTTTTTTTATAATGTTCGACTCAGTTTACGCGCGTCTTGACGAATTCTATTGCCAAACATGATTTCCATTGAGTTTTCTTTCCAAGATTAGCCAAGGTTTTCATTTCAAATTGTATCCGAACTCAAGTATATTTGAATAGTGGATATTAATTACTTAAACTTCTCGAATCTGATATTCATTTCTAGGGTGACCAATTTCCGACCAACTTGGATTTTCACACAGATGACCAACACATGGAGGGCTACGAAATGAAAGACTCGGGTTGTCAATGGGACCGCGGTGAATTCCTTTTTGCATCACATGAAGGACACCAGGAATCAATCACGTGAAGAACACCATGAATCTATTACATGACAGAATTCTAATCCTTGATTATAACACAAATCATGCAAAATCTTTGATTCAGAAGCGATGAAATGACGAGCGAAATCGGAGCCAAAAGCAGCATTTATTCATCGTGGTATGCCCTTCCACAAGGTAACAGCTTCTGCTTCCCAAAAGCTTTCCAATGGACTATATTCAACAATGAGGAACAAGGACGAAGATCTAGGCTGACGATAAACTTCAACTAACATGGAGCTAATAAATTAAAGCATCAAATCTGTGTCGGAGCTTCATTCACAGCACAACAACTAGGAGTTCCAGGGAATCCCGGAGAATTTTCGAAACAACCCTATCGGCTGCTAAGTTCCCCGAGAATGGCTCTTCTTGGTGTAAATGTCTCGAGAAGAAAAGCTTCAAATAGTGGAACATCTATATAGAAATACAGTAGTGATGTTTTTCGAAAGCATAAGTTTTTCTTATCAGGAACACAATAGTGACAAGATAATGGTGAGAGAGATTTAGCCCCCAAAAAAAGATGACAGTAGTGATGAGAGAAAGTTCACCAGTTTTCTTATCAGGAACACAATAGTGACAAGATAATGGTGATGAAGATTTACTTGGCACCCCAAAAGAAAAAAGCCAATGAAAGAGAGAGAGACTAAAGAGGCTCACTCAGTCACTGGCATTTGTTAAACGGTTTCTTCATGTATAATTTACCTTCTATTGATAGAGCTCTGACCCCTACAGTCTGGAAAGATTACAGACAATCTTCAGATATTTGTCTCAGATCAACATCATTGCCCATTTCATTGCCACTGTGAAAAGCTCAGTATCTTCTGCTATTTGTCTCAGTCATCATCATTGCGAGATTCATTTCGGTGGTGGTTGAGTATAAAGATTCTAAATTTCATAAAGAACCTATAATTTCATAGCAGATAAATTAGCAGCCTCCGAGAAGGAATTAAGATATTGTCGTGTCTTGCTCATTTGGACACAAAAATAAACAAGAAAAGAAGAATGTCGGAAAAGGAAGGTCCGTAGGCTTGCAAAAAATTGATGCCAGTGAAAAAAAAAGGCAAGACACTAGAAAAGTAAAACCTTGAAAAAACCACAAAGATATCCAAGAATTCTACAAATACCAACCTAGTTCGCATGCTTTAAGTCACCACAATATTGGCCCATCTATCTTTTTTATTACTTGTGGGAATGGGCATGTCAAGGTTCTCCATGGATTATCGGGAAAGGTAGGTGGTCGAGGACCTTGCATGAAAATTGCAACGGATTCATTTTCCTTCATCGTTAATTGACACAATAGTGTATCACTGAAAGGAAAACAAAACATGTGCGGGTTCTGTGACAAAATTCTTACAAGATCAAAGCGTCCAAGTCGCATACGTGCGGCATCAATAGCATGAGGGCGATTTGTAGCTGCCAAAACAAGAATTCCCTACGAAAGTAACCAGCAAAAATTAAAAAGTTCATTAAATCTCATCTGTAATTTCCAAATGGTGATGGTGTGAAATGAATTGGTATCAAAGTCATTTATGAAGTTCTATGCTTACTTTTGCTTGTTCTAGACCATCCTTTTCAGTTAGCAGAGTAGATAAAAGCCTCTCTCCAACTGCAATGCTGCTGCTTGATTTCCCTCCCCTGTCAGTGAAAGGAAAGAGAGCAACAAAAGAAAACAAACATGTAAAACCAATAGGAAATAAAACGCCCCATTCAAACAGTTGAGAAATCGGTCAAACACACAAAGCACAAAGAACAATCAAGCAAGAAAATAGAGAATGCAAGACAGTGAAGACATGCTGATTTTTACATCCTGTCACTTCCACCTTTATGATTTCTCAGCACTTTGAGCGAAGTGTAGAGGGAAGCCGCTTCAACAGGTAACTGAAACTTTAACACATTGATTCAGAAATTCGAGTTTGAACCCATGGTAGACTCCCCCCGATGATAATGGAAAAATCTCGCACCGTCTAGTTGGTATGCAATTGAGGCAGTTAATGACACACCCTCACCCTGAGTAGGGGTCTTCTCGCTTGTGGTCCCGCCATGAACTCAGCAAGACTAGTGATATGCTTTTCCCACAAACGGTGCCATATACGGTGGGGTAGGTTTTCACCTTAGGAAAGCTAGCCACCGAAAGTCTTGTTGAGTAGGGTTCTGGCGTGAGACTTGCAAGACTCAAAGAATGTTAGGCTACCCGGCCGGGGTTTGGCCGGAGTACCCCTCTGATGCTTAAGTCAGAGATTGAATATAGGAGAAGAGAGGAAACTAGGATTTTGTGAGTATGATTGTTTGTCCTCTTAGACGGTTTACAAACAACCCACGCCACCTGTCCCCTGCCCGCCTACTGCTGCTAGGCCGATTATTGCTAGCGTTAGGCGGACTGCTGGTGCTAAGCCGCTAACTGGTGGTGCTAGGCTGCTGACTGCTGCTGCTCGATCCCGCATCCCCAGTACCTTGTCCTGCATCCCCAGTACCTCGTCCTTGGTGGCTCGACACAGACCCCCAACTCTAAAGCACACGATTCTTAGGCATCCACTATTAGTTCACTGCAGTTACAATCCAAGGTAAGACGGTTTCTCACTAAGGAGATCATCCATGTAATCGAACCCAAGGTCAATATTCATATTGAACCAAACATGTGCTAGCGAATGCCGTAAAAGTGAGCAAGCACTACCCATGAATGAACCCAACATGGCATCCGTCATTTCCGCGATTTCATCCAACTCCAACTTATGAGGGACGAGCGACTTATCTGGCAAGGGAGTGTTGTAATGTTGCTCTACATTTCAAAACAATGTGACGATCTTAATAAAAAAATCCACTTCAGCCACCACTGGCCTTGCCACCACCCTGGGCTTCCCCCTCCTTGGCCTTTCCTGCCATGGCGTCGCGCATCTGTTTGTCCCTCCTAGACTTCTCCAAAATTTCTCTACTCCGAGTATCTTGAATAGAATCAGGAAAAACAAAATTCAATTTCTCTAGCTCAACGTCCATATAAGTGTCGCACTCGTAATGAGGATGGAACTTCCACTGTACACGGATCTTTTCGTTGAGCTTGCGAATAAGCCTAAAAGTTTCTCCATTGGTGACCAAAATGTTGAGTCATCGAGAAGCCAATGGACATTTAAGAAACTGTTGTTTACCGTAGTCAAAAGTTTAAGGAATGCTCGAATGTCATATGGCACATTCAGTTTCTCAAGAAGCTCAGCCTCCGCAGCTTGATACACTACCGACCCTTTCTTGTGCGGCCACAAGATTGCGGCAACCAACATCTCCTGCAGCTCGTCAATGTTTTTTCTCAATGAATTTTTAGAATTACAATTCACGACCTTCGAAGTCAATTTGGTGGCCATGATTTCTCCATCTTCGAGGACAATGGAGTGAGAATCCCACAATCCATCACTCACATAACCGTGCTTAAAGATATGCCTTAGTGCCTCGATCAAGTCCCTGAAGATTTTAATTAACCGCTTTCCGATGAAGTCCCACCATCTAGTTGCATTTTCCATTGTTTTATCTTCCTCCTCGGCAGCATCAATTTCCTCAGCTTTCTTGCCTTTATTTTCCTTGGGTTCCTTCCCCTTTCCCTTCATGAAAATCTCATACTCCCCCTAAAGCCACTCCAACAAATCGCACTCTACCCTTTCGGTAGCTAGATTACATTTGTCCACGAAATATGGCTCAACTATCCTGTCACTTCCACCATTATGATTTCTCAGCAGTTTGAGTAAATGGTAGAGGGAAGCCGCTTCAACAAGTAACTCAAACTTTAACACACTGATGCAGAAATTCGAGTTTGAACTCATGGTAGACTCCCCCTCAATGATAATGGCAAAATCTCGTACCGTCTAGTTGGTACGCAATTGAGGCAGTTAATGACTCACCCTCACCCTGAGTAGGGGTTTCCTCGCTTGTGGTCCCGCAATGAACTCAGCAAGACTAGTGGTGGGGTAGGTTTTCACCTTAGGAAAGCTAGCCACCGAAAGTCTTGATGAGTAGGGTTCTGGCGTGAGACTTGCAAGACTCAAAGAACGTTAGGCTACCTGGCCGGGCCGCCGGGGTTTGGCCGGAGTACCCCTCTGATGCTTAAGTCAGAGATTGAATATAGGAGAAGAGAGGAAACTAGGGTTTTGTAAGTATGATTGTGTGTCCTCTTAGACAGTTTACAAACGACCCACGCCACCTGTCCCCTGCCAGCCTACTGCTGCTAGGTCGACTACTGCTAAGTCGACAAGTGCTAGCGCTAGGCGGACTGCTGGTGCTAGGTCGCTGACTGGTGGTGCTAGGCTGCTGACTGTTGTTGCTCGATCCCGCATCCTTAGTACCTTGTCCTTGGTGGCTAGACACGGACCCTAACTCCAAAGCACACGATTCTTAGGCATCCACTACTAGTTCACTGCAGTTACAATCCAAGCTAAGACGGCTGCTCACTAAGGAGATCATCCATGTAATCGAACCCAAGATCAATATTCATATTTAACCAAACATGTGCTAGCGAATGCCGCAAAACGAGCACACACTGACCCACTATTCCATGGATCATATTGATCATGCCTTTCGGGGCATCCTGGGCATTAGTTTCTCGTCTCCTTTGTTCAGGTTGGGTTGCGGTAGCAGGAGCTCCGTCGTCGATGAAATCCCTTAGGTGCCCCGCAGTCACAAGTTCCTCCAAGTGTTGCTTAAGGGCTTTGCAATTCGCGGTCATGTGATCGTAATCTTTGTGATATGAGCACCTCCACTAGGAGTTTCTTTTAGTTGGATCACCAGCCATCTTTGATGGCTATACAAAATACGACTCGTCTCGAATCTTTGGGAGTATCTTGTAGATAGGCTCTTTGAACAATGTGTTGATGGCCTCCCTTGGGTTTGATTTCTCCCTTTGGTTCTGACTTGAACCACCGCCATATTTTGCTCCTCCATTCCGACCCTTCTCGAATTCTTTTTGGCTATTGTCTTTAAGGGAAGACTCCTCCATGTGCCCCTCTGTTTGGTTGTTGTCCTCTTCAATCCTTGCATGTTTCTCCACTCCATCTATTAATTCCTTAATGGAAGTAGCCGCTCGTTTTGTGAGAGAGTCCCTAAGGCGTTTTCAAGAGGGAGAGCGAGTTTGAAAGAGGCTACCTCCAAGTCCTCATTACAACCCTCGATTGTATTGTAGATGTCAAAGTATCGGTCCGCGAAGTCTCGAAGACGCTCTTTCTTGCCCTTCTTTAAGGCAAGTAAAGCATCCACCTCTCTGGGGACTTTGCTATGAGTGACAAACCTTGCGGTAAAAGCCGTTGAGAGTTGCTTACAACTTGTTATGGACTCTGCCTCCAACTTGTCAAACCACCGCAAACAGGCTTCTCCGAGGCTTGACGGGAAGACCTTGCACATTAGAGCGTCATTCCTGCTATAAAGGGTCATCAAATGTGCGAGTAAGGGTCCCCCTTTTCATCATACGATGTAAACTTCGGTAGTGAGAAGCCCTTTGGGGGATCCAAAGACTCAATCTCTAGAGAGAATGGAGAGAGAACTAGCCTATCCAGGGCATGATTGCCCCCAGTCATGTCCGACTTGGCATGGTTTCTCTCGATCCTCTTTTGAGTGATGATAGACCGCAAGTCGCCTCCAGCCTTCCTAAGTGGAGTAGGCATCTTGTGAGTACTTGAAACATGAGTAAGCAATTTTTTCACTTTCCGAGTTGAATTTTGACGATCCGAACCATTAGATGTGTTTAAAATGTTTAGCGTTTTTAAAAAAAACTGATTAGATGAAGCCCTTCCGGTATTTTTTTTTTTTTGGACGAATCCTCGCGGTGGACCTTGAAAACACATTTTAAACACATTTAACGGTTTGGATCGTCGAAATTTGGTCGGGAAGCATTAAGTCCTCTCTTTGGTCCTCATATAAGGGTCCTTATTAGTAGATATATATATATATATACGTGCAGAGCTGCACACATTAGTGTGGAACTGTGGAAGTCACGCACACAGCTTTACACAAATATAGTGAGAAAGCGCATGAGAGCATTTTATAAACAAGATCGATCTCAACAGAGAATTCGAAGGATCTGGAAATTCCAGAAAGGATGCATTAGGGAACAATTTTGAGAATCCCAGATAGATTCGGCTCGATTCTGTTCTTCATAGAAATTCTGGAAAGGGGAGTGGGACGTATTAATGGGAACAATTTTGGGAATTCTATCGGCTCAATTTCGGTCTTCATAAGATAGATTCGGCTCGATTCCGGTTTTCGTAGATTGAATTCGTTGAAATTGTATGTTTGGGAATTTCTTGCAAAATAAACATGAGTGCAGTATTAGTGTTTTTTCTATACTTATCGACCGATTACACTTCACTAACTAATCACTGTCAACCAACATTACTGTTAATTATCACATTTTTTGTTATTATGTCATGTAGATTGACTCAAAATTTTCATTCGATTGGTTAAAGTCTTAATCATATCAATCTGTCCACATTATCACATTTACGAATGATGTCATATTGATTTATTTATTTAAAATATTTGAATGATTGATTTAACTCTTAGCTTGGTTTTCCGTTTGATTTTAGCAAATGAGTTAACAGGTGCTAAAATCATGATTTTGAAATCAATAAATGAAGTGGTTCCGTGTATCGTTTTTCGATTTTTTTCGCACCAAATTAAAGTACTCCTCGTCTACTTTAATTCGGTGTGAAAAAATCGAAAAACGATAAACGGAACCACTTAATATTGTGATTTGAAATACCTATGATTTTAGCACCTGAACTCATTTGCTAAAATCATGGTTGATTTTAGCTCAGTTGCTAAAATCAAACGGAAAACTAATATAAATCGGTCTAATGTAGAGAATTATATCGATCAGCCATTTAGTTGACTAATCTACAAGAACCACCACCAGCTTTCATCACCATTTTATCATGTTGATCAAATGAAATAATTTAATTACTTGTTAAATATCGTAATTATGTAGAACAGTCAAAATGCAAAAAATACCTAATCTCAATTTAATTGAAAGTCCAACTAAATCCTTTAATAGTAATTAATCGTGATTCAGCCTTTTAGTCAGGCTTTTTATTAAAGCAATTAACTTGTGATGTCCATTTATAAAATAATTCCTCAATAAAACAGTGTAAATATTGGTGTAATTATTTGAAATAATGTCAGATAATATAATAAACCAAAAGTTACTTACTTAAAGGCAGAGTAATTATTATGGTAACATTATATGAAAATAGCAATTGTTTTTTTCTAATATTGTTAATTTGCAATAATAATTTTAATAGTCCATTGTTTTTTTTTTTTTTTTTTTGTGTCACTCGTCATTCCTAATCTATTACATGGGAAGGGGGAATGAGACTCGATCCCGCGATGCAGTGTGGGGCATCCAAGAGTCATATCGCATGAGCTAGCCACCACTTGCACAGTCCATTGTTCACAAATTAAAATGTTATAAGTTATTAGTTCCACCCTATAAACTCTCCGGCAACTTCCCGGCCGGCTGGTTCTCTTTTTTTTTTCTTTTTTTTTAATTTTATTTTCGTTTTTTTATTTTTCCCTTTTGCTTTGGTTTTTATTTTCTGCGCTGTTTTTTTTTTCTCTTTTTTTATACCCCCGTTTGGGTTATTATCCCTTTTGTGGAGTCAGTCAACCTGTAGTGCTTGTAGGCTCATGTCAAATGTTAATAATTTTGGTTCATTTATGTATCTTGTGATGAAATCTTTCTGCTTTCGAGCTTTGAATGAAGACCTTGACTTGGTTTCCAAAAAAATAGTTTCAACCTAACTTTTAGGTTCTCCCCTACACAATCTCTTATCAAATATACAAAATACAAAGTGGACATAACTTAAAGTTGTGAGAGTTCAGAGATTTTCAAAATCCCAAACAAAACTTTAAAAAAAAAAAAAAAATTCAAACCACCTTGTTTTTAGCAAATCTACATTACCTTTTATAGGTTGGTTTGATCTAAAGGGTGAGCTATTTTACAATTTAAAAGTCAATATTTTATGGGACATGGATGCTCCAAAACCACCCTGCTACATACACACCCAGGTTACACTTATGAGTTTTGAGGGTCCAAAACGACAGGGGACAATCCAAAAAAAAAAAATTCTGATTTTCCCCATTGCCCCTTCTTCCCTTCAGTCGTTATAGAAAGAGAGAGAAGAGCGATCACGCCCGGCGAACACCACCACCACCGGCAACCACCTCCACCTTGCAAAAACCAACCACTGCTAGAAATTGTTCAAACCCCGAAAAAACAGGGTTTCGATTTCTTCCATTATAAAATGTTACAAGCGATATGAAAAACTTGAACTTGAGACATTGAACGAGGAACTCTATATACTTATCTATGGCGCTGAAAACAAGCATTCATCGAGTCGCATGAATCAACCTCTACTCAGATAAGTACAGGGTAGGGTAATGGCAATAAGCGGCAGTAACCGGTAAGGCTTTCTCCCTATATTCTCTTCCAAACACTGGTAAAGCAAGATGATGCACATTACATTTACAAATGAACCTTTTATTTTCTGGGCGAGAATTTAACAGGGGGGTACCAGACAAATTTGTGCTTCGCCAATGACACTGATGAAGAATCAGTCCAATTAGCAGTAAGATCCAAGAAATGAAACATAAGAGGCTTGTGTAATACCCGAACGACCATGAGCTCACTGCAATACTACAAGCCTTAGGGTTGGGCAGCCTTTTCACAAACCCTCAACTAAATTGATCACAAATGGCTGGGCCGCCTTTTCCCAGCATCCGTTCTCAATCTCTTCACTGGATTTGCCCAGCTCACTACGCCGGCACTACCACCCACCACCTGTTGAGGTGGTTGATGGGTAGATCGCTGATTCGATCTCGTCTCTCTCCCAATGGAACCCGGCATTGGCCCCGGATTCCGAGTGTTGTGACTGACGCTCGGCGATGAAACCAGGCCCGGTGACCCATTCCCCGGCTTTGCCATATACTTTTCCCTTTCGTTTCTCTTCTTTTTGCAAATTACAAGCTCCCCCGGATGAGTTAATAATCGTAGATCATCCTTCTGAGAGATATGGATCCGCTTTTTTGGATCTTCAATGCTAGAAACGGCCCCTCGAGATAGGGGCCTTTGGGGAGGATTTGGTTTGGGTTCTACCTCGTTTATCAGGTTGGGTCGTTTGCTTGGCCCAGCGACTTCCTGTCTTAAAGATGACGCAGCCGTAGAGGTAGCTACTGGGCTAGAGAAAGAGAGCGCATTTTTAGCTTCTTGGAAATCCGTGTCCGAGAATGCAATATTTAGGATTTGGAAGAAAAGATCATGCACCTTCCTTGCTTCAGTTCTCACCTGTTCAATTTAGCCGTACAGTTAATAAAACTGAGAGAGAGAGATGGATGCAACTCATAACTGTGTACATAACCTTAACTGTGTACATAACCCAGGACCTATCACAATGAATACCAGTAAAGGGTAGCATTTTTTTTTTTAATCGGCATTTTGTGCAGCATTCTACGCGACAAACCCTAGAAAATATCTAATGTAAGAGAGAACTTCCAGTTACCGACTAAAATTTGTGTATCAAAAGTTCTATACTGCACATGTTCTCCCTAGAATCCAGCCTTCCGTTCCACAAACAACAATGTAAGGAAAGGAAAGGGTCCTAACAATGCAGTAAAAAAAGAGAAATTAGTATGATACATATCTTTCGAATATACCTGCATGTTTTAGGTATGTATCACCAACCAAACAGCACAAACGGCAATTCTTTTCATAAGAACTTGGGAACAAATGGTACTTGTGTGTGCTGGTGGTAAACCCGAACATCAAAACAACCATTTTCTTGACCACCTGTGGGCATTCTAGTGCTATACTAGTACAAATCAAATTTTCCACCAACAGCTACTTGGGTTTAGTATGTGACGTGCTTTGAAACCATGAACTACGGTACAAAGAACAGCAGAGTGGCTTAGCATAAAGAGTACACAACCAACATTTTGAAGGAAATTCTAAAATAAAAAAAACAAAAAAAAAACACACAATTCTCATAATTTCTGTCTGAGACAAAGAGAGACTGAAATCCAGACAGGACTTGAAGTAACTGTAAAATGCAAGGGTGTGCTCAAGAAAGCACATGAATTTCAGATAAAAATATCATTAAAGTAGTCTAGAAAGATCAACTACAACTGATTTTTCAATTTTAAACAAGACACTAATGTGGTAGTCGTAGTATATAGTACTATATACAAACAGGCATACACCATAGAGACATCAACATAAATGCACAGTTAAAATACACGGTTCATGAAATTATTTTCTACAACAAGGCACCTAAATAAAAGCCATCAGAAAACATTCTTCTTTCAATCAATTCACAGCCTATAAAATTAGGAAGGAGAAGCAACAATTATCTCATGCAAGGAAGTAAAGATGACATAAGCAACCATACCTGCTGCGAGAATCCAAAATACTGCATTGCACTCTTTAACATAGACTGCACATCAAACACAAGTTCCATCACTCCACTATATTCGAATCTCTCAACACGCTCACCAATCTTTCGCAAATTCAAAAGACTATTTGCGGCCCCACTCAGGTAAACAGAGTTTTCAATCCTCTTCCACAAATCTGTTAGCAAAGGCACAATTTCATGACCTTCCTTATCTATTCTCCTTTGGAACTTGCTGATTACATTCTTGCACTGCAAAGATGAAGACTACAGGTTACATTTCACAACCATACAATAACATTCAATAGAAAAGGGGGTAAAATTAAATAAAAAACAGAAACATAAGGGGGGAAAAAAGAAGTCGAAGAAAAACTCTGGCACACAAAGATTGCTCATGTCTATTATCAAACCAGATATATATACGTTAGATACTAAAGCCTGGCCTAAAGCTAAACACGTGCCAGCAAATAGGCGCGGAGCTAGGATTTTTATGTACAGGGGGCGAAATATACAATCATAAATCATTGAGGAAAACATACTAATTTTTATAGGGTACGCAAGGCAATTTATAAATATTGAGGGGCCAAAAGTATAAAATAACTTTAATTTTTCTACTTTTATACTTTAGTTTAAAAGTATGTTTCCCTGATAAATCTGTAGAGAACTCACAGAATCCTTGATAAACATCATGCAGTATTTACAGAAGCATCAATTTGAGATGGTAATACCCCCTCCCAATAAAAAAGAAGATGAAGAAGAAAACTGAAATAATGAAATAGACAATGAAATAACTCTGTGAAAAAGATTAAGCGTCATCAATTGATAGAAAGGACAAAGATTTCACCTAATGTTCGAAAAAAGAGCTTTATAAACAGCAAGGTAAAAGGCAAAGGGATTTGTGTTCAGTCACCAATTGTCCTAAAAGCTTAAGTTTGTTGGAATGGGCCCAACTATGTATATGAAGCTATCCAACTACCTCCCTCACATGCAATCCCGACTTGCAGGTGGAAATGCAAACATTCATGCATAGAATGGAAGAGAATGGGAACAAGAAACACAGAAACATATGCAAATGGAGAGACTTGAAATGAAGACCTCCTAGAACCAAAGCACTAAGACCATATTAAGTCACCACCAACTGTCCCCAAAACTAAAGCTGTTAAAAAAAGGCCCAACAATGTATATCAAGCTATCCAACAATTGTTGTGCAATGTTTGGCAAAATGATAAACGGATTGACACAAACTGTCAAGGCAGTAGCCAGAACGAAACCAAGACACAATGCATACCAAACACACAGGTTTACCACTTCCAAATCCAGAACTGGAAAACAATAGAAGCATAGCGCATCAAGCAATACATACCCTTCTTTGAATAACATCAGACATCTTACTGCCGCCAAATGAAGTCCCACTGGTGTTCATAACTTTACCATCCCAACTTTCCCTAGACAGTTGAGCAGTATCTTCTGAAGGGGCAGATACAGAATTTAATCTGTTAGATCTCGGCAAAGCACACTCTTTTGAAGTACTTGCAATTCTTGTCAAAGGCACACTCTGCCTACTTTTCAAGGATGAATCACTATGATCTCGCTTATAAGCCTTGGGTTCTCCAGGTATTTGGAGCCCAGGGTGATTCCTAGAATGTGGTTCATACTTATAGTCAACTTGAGATGGAAAATGAGACGCATTTTCACCATGGAGAAATGGTTTTTCAGAGGAGTATTTCCCTTTTGCCACTTCCATGGTATGACGTGAACGAACCCTAATACTACGTTTCCGCTTTATTTTGGGTTGCAAAACCTGCTCGTCTTCACCTTCAGCTTCACCTTCATCACAATATTGAATCCCATTTCCAGATTTCTGGAGGACCAGCTGAGAGCCTCCGGACATGGCAATTTCACCTTCCTCTAATTCTTCAGACTGTCAGAATAAATCAGAAAAAGTATTAGACAGTTGGCACAAACCAATGACTCCAACATAAACCACTGCTATATAGACCAAGTGAAACCTACGTCACGGGGAACCTGGATCGTTCTGGTATGAGGAACGGGAACATGACATGCCACATGATCTAATTGTGTTATGGTAAGGTTATGCTTCTACAGATGACAATACTAGAATCCACTTATTTTAAGGCATAAAAATCCTTTAATTATAGCTAATTGTCTAATTATTCATGTAAAACACTTCTAGAGTAATTATGATCAATTTTGTGCATCTTTATCACTAAACACACACACACGCACACACTCCCCCGTCTTGAAACGTCAGCGTACAGTACACACTAATTCAGAACATGCATTCTACTACATATCTTGATCAGGAATAAGTGTTTTCTGGTAACACTGGGCAAAACATACCAGTCTTTTAGAAACAGAACTAGGCTTGGCATCTAATGCAGACAGTGACCCAAATTTCTGAGAAGATATAGAAGGAGAGACCACCTGTGGTGGCATTTTTTGACTGTCTAAAGACGATCCTGATGAACCAGCTTCATCAACTAATTTATTATTTCTTGTGCTTTCTTCTTCTGATTGGTCGTTATTTGGAGGTTCCCCAATGGCACCACTAAATTCTTCATCCTCGTACTCACCAATTTCTCCCTCTTCTTCCTGCACAGCATATCCATTTCCCCCTTCAGAACTAGCTCCAGAAACTTCCCCATTTTCATCTTCCAGCTCCCTGTAACTAGGCACCTTTTTATTACCCTTAGGGCGTCCCCTCTTTTTGCCAGTTAAATCAGAAGCCACTTCACTTGATTCCATGGCATTACTACCACCTAATAAGGTATTCTTCGACGGCTTTTTGGACAAACTAGCAATAGTAGCATTCACTTCTCTAGTGGTGACACGAAGCCACTGGGGTACCTGGTCATAACTCGTCATCTCCTCCGTCCAGTCAAAATCTTCATCCATTTGATCAAAGAGCTCTACTTCTTGTTCGCTTCTAGCAATCATTCGGTTTACTTCCTGTAGAGATGGGACATTATGCACAGTTTCTTGATACCTTTCCTCATCGTGCAACAATGTCTCCAAAGTCAGACGCCTCTCTTCATGCGTAGTCCTCTGGTCAAACCGCCCTGCATTAATAACCTCATCCGCCATATCAATCTTATACTGTTGGATATTATTGCGTATGAGCCCCTCAATGGATCCTATATACCGATCCTTACCCACCAGGTCATCCTCCGAATCACTTAAACCACCACTTCGAAATTCATCCTCTTTCTGATGGCTTGGAATTTTGTCAACTACTGCTTCCATATAAATAACTTTTACTTCTCTTGTCTGTCCAATGCGGTGAGCCCTAGCAACGGCCTGTTCCTCGTTCTTTGGGTTTGGATCCGGATCATATATGATGACTGTGTCAGCGGTCTGAAGATTTAAACCCCGTCCAGCGGCACGAATACTAAGCAAGAAGATGAAGCAGTCAGTATTAGGGCTACTAAAGTCCATTATAGCTGATTCGCGGTCTTCTAAGCTAGTTGTCCCATCAATCCGCCTGTAAACAAGTCTACGCCACTGCAGATATTCCTCTAATAAATCAAGAAGTTTTGTCATTGTACTGAAGAGCAGTACTCTGTGCCCTGTTCTCTGAAGCTTTATGAGGATCCTGTCTAGGACCCACAACTTCCCACATGACCTAACAAGGAAATCCTTCGAGAAGTTGTTGAAATAAGGATAATTAAGCAAGGGGTGATTGCAAGTCTTCCGGAGCTCCATACATCTATTGTTTAGAGGTTTATATGATTTAGCCTGGTAGGATGGGTTTTTTTGAACCCTGAGCTCCTCATCCTCAGGATCAACTCGAAGAGTGCCTGTAGATTTAATCCAATCATAAATGGAACTCTGGATAGCTGACATCCGACATCTCAGAACAATGGACACCTACAATCAAAAATTGCTTTTAGAAATTATACACCATGAATTGCCTTCTTTCCAATAACCAGAAAAGTAACAAGGGCTGCCTAATGAGTACTACAATAGCATACCTTGGGTGGAAGTGAGCCTTCCACATCTTCTACACGACGTCGGAGCATAAAAGGCTCCAGAATTTGATGAAGTCGGTGGATAATGATAACCTTCTTCTCCGTCTCAAGCCAGTCATCCTCCGTATTATGCGTCGGACCTTCCTTCTGAAAAGGTTGCGAGAACCAATCATGAAACGCTTTCCGGTTATCAAAAACTTCAGGAAGGAGTAGATTTAGAAGCGACCAGAGTTCTTTGAGATTATTCTGCAGAAAATGTAAATAAATCATTCCATGCTTGTTTCCAACTTGAAATTAATTAAATGGGAGAACAAAGGAGAAAAGAAAAGAATAGCGGACCGGATGTGTATTTTCTGTATATGCTTCATGTTCTTATCATACTTCTGTATGCATTAAGCTATAGCTACCAATATTTGTGTGTTACAGACCTTGCAGCACTTGTTATAACACGCAGACCTTGCAGCACTTTTTATCTATGTTCATTGTTTATAGGTCGCAGGCCTGGAAGGATCTTAACAAGCAGATGCCTTTTTGAACATTTACTACCACAACACATCATATAAATGAATTTCAATTCCAACAATTAACAAATAATCACAATCCTAGTATAACTCTCTCCAGTCATCTGTAACAAAGGCTGGCTTCTCCAAAAATTTGAACTAATCCCAAAAGGATTTTTATTCCAGCGGATACTGGTGAGGTTTCAATAAAAAATCAGGTTATTGATTGTATTGCGTGGAAGGGATGCTCCACTCATATCTACCCTTGAACAACACATCGTATGACGAAGATTAGTAACAAATTGTACAGATGCAGACCACGGAGGTATGTGCAGATGTCTGCTCACATACTCAACGACTGCAATAGCCCATTTTCCAATAAGACTCCAAGCAAGAATAATAAAAGAACTCTCAAAAGCCCTTCAAGCCCATCAATTATTTTCTCGTTCACAGGTTCCAAAATAGTGACTCTGGCATAGCTAGCCGTAAATCAGGCCTGATTTTAAAGTTAACAACTGTCCAAAAAGCCTTAAGTTGCTAGGAAGTGGGTCTAACTATGTCTATCAAGCTATCCAACACCCACGCACACATGCAGCTTTTTCTTGTAAGTGGAGATTCAAATATTCATACGTCTAATGATAGAATACAAAGGGAAGAAGCACAATGCAAACTAGGGACAAATGCAAATGAAGAGAACTCAAGACCTCCCCAAAACCAAAGCCCTGATACCATATTACGTCACCAATTACCCCAAAAGCTTGAAACATTCGGAAATGGGACCAACAATGTAAATCAAGCTATCCAACCCTTCGTAACCCCAAGATGGGGCGACTCTGATGAAATACAATATAGATTCAACTTTTGCTTCACTAGTGAAAGCCAGGGCTTGTTCTCTCGGTTATGATTATATCAAGAACTTAATATGTCCACATCTGATGATACAGGGACCTCTTATGTTCTTGGTAAAATCAAAGAGGAACCCTCATACAAGAAAGTTCACCAAACACAGGGAAAAAGAGAGAGAGAAAAGAACTCCAAAAGATTATAAAACCACCCATTCCAACTCCTCTCACTTCTCAACAAATCAAGCTTTTGTTTTGCTTGAAAATGTCAGCAACAGCTTCCCAAAAGCAAGGTGGTCAAATGGTGAATCGCCTCGTGAATCCAAATGGCCTTTTTTGAAGCATGATTCAAATCGAATTGAATCGTGGATCGTAAAAGATTCATTCATGAAAGGAATGTATAACTGTCTATGCATATAACTATCAAAGATTCTTAAAAAGATGAAAGCTTAGTCTTCTTACAGTAATATGTTTTTAACAATGATTCAATAGCCTAGTACGTAAGAAATTTGCTTATATGGCAAACATATGTGGGTGAGCCTTGCCGCAACTATGTCTTGGAGGCTACAAGATTTAAAGAGATCGATTCGCCAAATCCGCGATCATGCAGGATATTACACTCAACAATATTCACAACTACTTGTATAATTACAGTCTAGCAAATTAAAATAATAACATTATAAAGAAGTGCCCATCTATTGACTCATATTATAATGAAGTATAGAAATTTCACAAAACTAGATAATTCATGAGAACAAGGTATCTTAGCATTAAACATGTCATCAATTTAAATGTTTGAGAAAAAGGAGAAAAAAAAGGCTAACAACATGATCCGAATAAGCATTAAATATTTCATGTTTGAGACAAATGAGAAAAAAGGTTAACAATATGATCCAAATTAAGCAGTATCAACAAATGATTAACAAATTTTGCGTAGGAATAAAGTTTTTTTTAATTTAATGCTCTATGAAGTTATATACAGTTTTTTAAATTAAATACTCTATGAAGTTGTGTGTGTGTGTGTGTAGAATACAACAGTTGTATATTTGCATGAATTGAATCGAATCGAATCGTGAACCAAACCGTGAATCATACGGTTAATCACCGATTTTGTCTAAACCTTGATTCACCTACAAAATCGTATAAGTTTTGCATGAATAATGAATTGAATCACGAATCATGAGATTTTGACTACTATGCCCAAAGTAATCTTCCCCAAATCCTGTCCAAGGAAACCCCAACTAATTTGCACAGAACTTTAAGCTTCTCCAAAATCCACTCTAGCAGTTCTCCCTCCATCCCCTTTGTGATCAAGAGGTAGGTTTCTTCCCCGTCATCGCCACAAAACCAGATAAAACATGGTACCTTGTTCCACCCTTTCTGATTTTAGGCACCCAAAAATTCTCCTTCTTCCATGTTCTCTTTCCTCCAAAATCAGTTGTTCACTTGTTCCCTTTGACGAAGCTAACCCTGCTAACCTCAAGACACAGAAAAGCACCGGGAACTCCTAGCCTGCTACATCCATCTTGATCTAATGAACATAATTATTTACAACTTCTAATGCATCTTATGAACATAATTTGAGCATGCTATTCAAGCGAAAACCATTTTAGTAACATGGAGAACGTAAAATCAAGATATCCTCAAGATGGGGCTAATTTAGCTTACTGGGGCAATTCATAATGTATTTAGGAAAGCAAAGCCAATCAAGCTAAGCATGTTAGATACCTACACAATTTGTTGGGAGAATAACAGTGAACGAAGAAGATGACATCCCAAAAAGATTGCAAACTTGAAAACCAAATGTGCAAAGATTCCAGACAAGAAGTAATATGTGAACTTTTGAAAGCAAAATACATGTGCACAAATTCATGCATATGATTTTTTGCGCAAACATTCATGTATATTTATCTGACAGGTAAACTATCGAGTAATAGAGCGTAAAAGGTTGACCCCTATGGTGCAGTGTCTAGGCTTTTAAATGCATGGATGTTGCATGGAAAGTTCATTTAAAAAACCTGTAAAGGGGTCCCAGTTAGAAGTAGGCGCCTCTGGCACCGATATCTATCAAGATCTCGAGCTAGAACTGATTCTCTGTCCTTCATGCGTTGCGCTTCATCAATAATGATGTACTTCCAATCAACTTTTGAGAGCTTTGAGCGGTCAAACATGATGAACTCATAAGTTGTCACAAGTATGTTAAATTTCATGGCAGAAACCTCCTATATTACAAACGCAAAAAAAGAAAAAGTACTCAGCAACAAATGAGAAGACCAATTAGTCAAGATGAATAACTTGCACATCTTACCTGAGAAAACAGTTTTGACCGCTGATCCTTCCCACCAACATAAAAAATACAGGACACAGATGGCAACCAATTGTGCAACTCGCTCTGGAAACTTAAATAAGTCAGTCATATTTCTTTGTGTGGAAACAATCCTCGTAATGCAAAATGATAACTAACCTTCCAGTTCACCAAAACAGCATTAGGAACTATAATAAGATGTGGGCCATAGTTTCCTTTGAACTCCATTAGATATGCAATCAATGCCATCACCTGCACAAGAGAAGATTCCAGTGAAAGGATTTACTAGTAAATATCTTCAGGCATACAGCGATTTACCTGTACAGTCTTCCCAAGACCCATCTCATCTGCCAAAATTCCATTTAATTTGTTGTTATACAATGAGAGCATCCATTGCAATCCAACCTGCAAGATTCAATACAAATAATCGTCAAAGTTCATTTGATCAAAAAGAGAAATTAATGAAAACTAAAATAAAAAAGAAAACTAATAATTATAATAACAACGATATACATAAATAAGGAGTGGCAAGGTTAAACAAGTAACTGTAACATACAAGTTGATAGTCGCGTAAAGTTCCAGCACATAGCATTGAGGGCTGCCTTATAACCCTTTCATTCACAGCATGTGCAAGGGTATAATACCTGTTAATAATCAGAATGAATACAGCACTAAGATGCCAATGAAACAAGATAGGAGGAAAGTAATTAAACAAGTGAGACAGATCTTGGACCGAAATTTAAAGGAAACATAAATCCAGAAACACGTTGATTACACAACCAATGGTGACTATGCAAAATAAATACTATGACAATAGCTGTGTTTGTTGGATAACTATAACAAGAAATTCAATAAAGGAGCGGCAGAGCCAATGATCTAACTGAAAACATGTAACCAGATTACAGCAATCTTACTTGTTAACAGACAAATTATTCTTGGGTGCGTTCATTTTGGAGAAATGATTCCTTATCGTTACTTCCTCTCCAGCACAAGCCGCTGCTGCTCTTACTTCTTCATCAGATAGACCCTTTTGATCAAAACATTGCATAAAAACAAATTAATCCGAGCAACAAAAGAACCAGGCTGTGAGAAACATAACTGATCATATAGCTCGTGATTATTTTGACAAGGATGTTAAATTCAAATTTCCTCAGAAAAATAAAATAAAATAAATTACACACTCGTTATTGTCAAGTCGCGATTCAAATCATGAATTGTTGCAACCAAATAATGAATTATGAATCATTTCGAATCGTGAATCCTAAGATTCATTTTATTGCATGCAATACATGGTTCTGTATATGTACAAGCATATAATTTCTATAAGTGAATCCTAATATCCACTTTATTCCTTGCAACATATGGTTTTGTATATAACCATTAAAAAATACTAACAAACAAACAAACAAACAATAAAAGAACCCATCTAGTCCCCAATCATGGGGGTGGGGGTGGGACAGACCTAACCTTTGGCAATATGCACAAAGTGGCTCCTCTCACAATACCACTGAAACAGTGCCCTCCCTAAACCTCCAAGAACCGAGGAGCTACAGGGACGTTTTGCCGCAGAACCATGCCCCCAAATCAAAGCCAAAAAGCATCAGGGAGGGGCAGGCTTAGAGACCCAAATCCCAAATCAATTTATGTGCTTATTACCATGCTTCCTTCATTCATGGTTCAGAGCATCTCACTAATGAGCACAACAAGCATAACAAATACTAATTCAACAAAATTAATCCTAAGATCCACTTTATTCCGTGCAATATATGGTTTTTTATATAAGCATAAAAAAATACTAATTTCAACAAAATAAAATCAGAAAACACATCAGTAATTACATATAAGACAATAAAAATTAGTATCTGATCATCCTTGTATTTTCTTGATAGAGGTGAAAACAGCATCATTGTAAGCATTTTGCAAACAAACTGAATCATGGTTCGTACTAAATTGCATGAAATCAAAGTGAACACAAACCGAATTGCAAGATTCCCATCATTTACTATTCAATAGCAAGATTCAAATCGAATTGGTTGAAACTCGGATCAAATCGTAGAATTGTATTTTGAACGCATGATTGTAAACAACCACACACACACACAAGCACACACACACGCACACACACACACACACACACACACAGAGAGAGAGAGAGTGCCTGAGCCCGTGCAGCGTTTGCTGCGGCATTTACTGCTTCCTCAACCTCCTGCTGATTCTTTGAGGCTGTGATTTTAGTTCCCATTTTCTGAAGATATTCTTCCGTCTGCGTTAAAAATGATGAGAGAACAGCATATCTCTCAGCAGCAGCACCAGAGATGCTAGTCTGCTGCTCCAGCAACATTTCCCTATACCTCTCAACATCATTATTCTTCAATGCTTCCATCCTTTTATTCCGATCATCATCCTTTGTTTTCGAGAACTCTCTCAACATTTTCTCATGATGTTTTGCAACTCCCCTGTTACGGGCAGTCCGTGCATCGCGGATGGCCCAATGGGCCTCAAGAAGCTTCTTACGCCACTGAAAAATGGATTTAAGTTGCTTCTCTCTAATGGCTTTCTGAGAAGCCTGTACTTGCCTAGTGAGCTCCACGCGCTGACGCTCACAGAGTCGAACAAATTTACGATATTGCCTATCAGGCATTCCCATTATCTCCTTCTGTTGTTTATCAACTTCATCCCTCAAGCGAGATTGAAGATCCAAAAGTCGAAGTTTCTTCGCTTCAATTTGCAGCCTCAAGACAAGATCTGGCCTGATCCTTTTTCTCTCTAAGTTTACTGCTAGTAAACCGCTGATCTTCTCAGAATTTTCTGCCCTTTTCTTGCTAAGCATATCCATGCCTTCCTCAAAAAGCAGATCCTTGACCTCATATCCAAATTTCAAAGCATAAACATCATAGTCAGGCTTACGAGTGAAATGTGGAAAATCATATAGAGGTCCGTGATACTTTCTGTTAGAGACAACATCCTTTTGCTGAGGCGGATTGGTTGCATGAACCGGTTTCTCAGCTTGAGTTGTATCAGAAACAGCAGAAATCTGTGGTGCAACTGTCTTTTCCCTATCTACTGTAAAGTCACTTCCAACAAGAGTTTTCTGGTTACTACGTTCAACTTCCTGTTCCGGCTTAACAGAAAATATTCCAGGTTGCTGCTCTTCCTTTCCAGAAGGAAACCCTGACACAGGCTCTTTTGTCACAGCTGCTTTCTCATCTCCTGTCAAAGCTTCATCTTTAGGATTCTTCTTGCCATGGGATGATGCTAAAAGCTCAGGATCCTTCCTACTGGCCTCCGATTGTTTTGCAGAGTCTTCTACATTTTCTCCATCAAGTCTATCCTTATGAACTGTTCCAGCAGGAAGAAACCCCTGCTGCAGCTGCGTTTCAAGTGGGGGTGGAGCAATGGATCGAAGTAGCTCTTGTGGAAGAGTTGCATCTCCTTTCTGTCAATACACATAAGAAGAAAGTTTTGTTAAACATAGTTGCAATCGGTCTAAGGAGCTTGTCAAAATAACTATGTCGTTGTTCCCATTTCTCTGTCATTTTTGACAGTTTTTATCAGGCCAAAAAATAATGTATTTCTGCAAAAGTAAATTCAATATCTTTTTAAACAGTCAAAAGATCTTGATTTGTAGTTTTAGACCAAGTTTTCAAGTTCAGATGATTTTTTGAGATGTCTAAGAATAGTGGAATGGGCAAACAAATGTGGACAAAGGGAATAATATATGGTGGCCAATATAAGCGGGACACATGTGCGTGGGTCAGGAGACATGGACTTTGCAAACCTTAAGACGCCTGAATGCCAGTATTTGTGCTTTAAGAACATGCAGTTGCTGTTTCGTAAACCCTGTATGCTGTTGTTGCTTCTGGGGAGCCACTCCACCTTGAGCTGAGAAGGCATTTCCCAGACCTTCCTCAACAGATAAAGCTGTAGATTTTGGACAACTTCTGCTCGATTGCCTGGCATACTGCACATGCAAAGTTTCTAGACCAGTTGATTGGCTTTTTGTATGGGACGAGTGATCAGCGCCATGGATGGGACCCATTCCGTTACCAAACATCATAGTCTGTCTCTGAGGCACCTGGTTCTCTCTTCCAAGAAAAGACATCTGTTGTGCTGGGCTGTTAGGATTTAAGTTAACTGTTGTGTCATTTGAAGAATTTCCACGGGGAGAGCTCTCACTACCAACTTGAAGAGAAGCAATCTGCTGCTTTGGCATGGAGACAGCCGAAGAAGACTGCGTACTGTTTTCATTTGCCTTTTGCTGTGCGATCATCCTAGACTGCAAGAGAGGAATAAGCTGAGCCATCAAGTGGGCATTTGATGGAATGGACAAATCAATATTTCGCTCACGTGCCAAAGCCTGCATCTGTGCAGCCATTGCAAGTTGGCTATTTGCCATGCTTTGTTGGGCCTCTGGAGCCAGCATAGGTCTCACACTATTTTCCTGCATTAATTGGCCCATGGATGTTGCCTGGATTGGAGGTGGTTTTGAATCACTCCTTTGATCAGAGACTGCCTTTGGGGTATGTTCTAATGGGTTCTTGGACGATGATGATTGGGCTTGGTTATTATCATGAATAGACATCAGCTCCTGCATCCTATGATTACCCATACTTGTGTCCTGGTCTTTTGTTGCTAGGGCCCCCACCATTCCCGTTTTTGCTAGGATCCCTTTGGCTGCTTGGAAAGCATAGTTGAGATAAGTTTGCTGATGGATTGGATTCAGCCCTTGTTGCTCAATGCCCTGATTCCAAATTCGGCCATCCCGGAAGTGCGAAGCAACCTGTTTGTGAACCAAATCGATGAACTTCTTGGATTGTTCAGGATGTTGGGTCCCACCGGAATATGAAACCAAATTGCCTCCTGGCAAGATACTATGGAGACTACCAGCTATGTGGGCAGGAATGGCTTCATTTCCCTCGGGCTTTCTACGCAATTGTTGTTGCATTGACTGCCACGCCAACATCCAAGCCTGTATCATGAAATCATCCAATTACATATGGAATCTAAACACATTAACACAAAGTGTTTGATGAATTTAATAGGAAACCTTCCAGTTATAGCCATGGCAATATATGGGAAAGGTTCTACATCAAAGCACAAGGTTCCCATACTAGACAAGAACAGGCCATACATTGGAACATGAGCAAAAATTACTACTTCAGGACCACCAGAAGGATGAACGGGTAACAGACACGAGAGGACTGAAACCATGAATAAGATTTGACAGAAATCCCAATTGGCCAATTCCAGTAGAAGAGTCACTAATCCCAATTCCAGTAGAAGAGTCACTAATCCCAATTCCAGTAGAAGAGTCACTACTCACTAGTGTATCAGTAATAGTCAAGGTTGCACCACTTGCACAAACAAGTTGAATGAATTTGTTCCCTTTGGTCATTAAAATCTCAAGTTTTAGAAGGAAAAAGTGAGTGTGTTGCATTGTGCCACATCCGATCAGGGTATTTCTTGTGTTCTAATTCATCTACATCATACTAATTTCTCTTAACATTTCGTACATACAGAACAATTTTGCAGATGTCAAGACATTGGTGCAATAATGTTAGTCAACAACTCATAATGCCAAAAAAAAAAAAATGGAAAAAGAAGCATTACGGAGAAAATAAAACTGTCCAACACATTAAAAGGTAAAAGAAAATGGGAAAAAAACCCTTTTGAACTTGCAAATTACCTAGATATTATGTGGAGCAGTTGTGCCTATGGAGTTTGAACTTGCAAATTACCTAGATATTATGTGGAGCAGTTGTGCCTATGAAAACTCCACTGTTCTTTTGAACTTTTCCCTGAGTGAAGCTGAAAATCAAACTTTTGATCTTCCACAAATAATCCCCAGTCAAACACTCAATTGTTACACCCCCTAAGCCCAATAGGAAATAACCACCTTAATAGCCGCCACCTCACCAAATGTAACCCCTTGTCCTAATGCTACAGATTTAAAAGCACAAACGAAAAAGAAAAGTAATAACATACTAAATCAAGATAGTAGAATCAAAGATGCAGCTCAGAATTCGCGCCACTATTTTTGTTCATCTAAATAAGATAGAAGTTTAGTTTAATTCTTTGAGCAGATAAGTTTGTCTACAACTTGTTCAAAAGAAAGGAAAGGAAGAGGGAATAATTAAAAAATATATTTACCTTGCTCAATACTTTGTTTTGGTATTTTTCGAATCTTTTTTATCAAACCTAACAAGGGAAGAGAAATTTTTTACGTTCCCCTTCTCTTCCCTTCTTTTCCCCAAGTTCCAAACAAACCCTCATACGGGTATTAAACTCAAAGTGTTCTAACAAAGGTACTTAATTATGCCTGTTAGATTTCTTCAAGGGTTTGCCACCTAAAACCAATTGGCAATAGGTGGTGTAGCCTTTACATTACATTAACCAAGCTTGGGTGGCTTAGATGAGTGATGTGGGATAAAGACTACCACTCTCTTTATGTGCACTTGCAGCCCGATTGCATGTGGAGGTATGGATTGACGAGGTGACATGCTGAGGGAACTGACTCAACCGGAGACTCGACCACGCATGATATGGCCACCCAAGACACAGCTCTAATACAATGTTAGATTTCTTGGAGGGTTCCAACTTAAAACCGATTAGAAATAGGTAGTGTAGCCTAAGCCTCTAGATTATATTAACCAAGCTTGGGTGGCTTGGTGAGCAATAAGGGATACAGTCTAACAATGCTATTGTACACTCCAGTCTTAAAAACGCAAGGCTTCCAATGCCGAAAATTCCAGACGTAAACAAATGATTAACTGCTGCCAAGAACTACAAAGTAGCTGAATTGACCGGAAATAAAACTAAACAAGCTCCCACCCGCCATAGAAAACAACTCGAATTTCAAAACCCATTTGTCAATTCAACTAAAAAAAGACGAAATTACACCATTTCATATAAACCCTAACCTGCTGTTGGATTGAATCAACCCCTAAGGGCGGCTCTGGTAGGGCTGAAGACGAAGAAGACGGTGGTCCCGCCGCCGCCGGATTCCAACCCTGATGGGTCCCACCTCCAGATTGCATACTAACAAACAAAACAGTTAATTGTAAACTCTTAACTGCCAAACCCCTCCAAGATTCACGCGGTTTTTTCCTATAAACAGCTGTACTTTAAAGCCCCCGCCTAAGCTAACGGTCGAATAACGTCTCTGTCTCTTTTGACTCTCTCTCTCTCTCTCTCTCTCTCTCTCTCTCTCTCTCTCTCTCTCTCTCTCTCTCTCTCTCTCTCTCTTCTGCTGCCTCAACAAACTTTCTCTCTCTACATGAATTCTCGGTCTTATCTAAAAAAAATAAAAGCGATGATTTTTACTGCACGTAGAAGATGTGGATTTGTTTTGGCGCGAACTTGTGGGGCCAAAGGAAGATCGATCTTGTGGCCGGCGAGCCCTCCGAAGCTTCCGCACTGATCCGATTCGACTTTCTCTCTCTATGCTCTCTCTCTCTCTCTCTCTCTCTCTCTATAATTCATTCACACCATTTGTACTCCAGTCAAACCCATTACCTATTGTATTTGGGGTAAATTTCATTGACGCCCCTCTTTTTAATTGTAATCACAATAAAAACCCCTACACTACAAAAAACTTCACTGAAACCCATAACACTACAAAAAGTGAAAAACTTGCTTTTTGATTGTGTAGCCCCAAAAGTCCAGTCGTTTGTTGGCCAGATAAAGGGATTTTTTGCATTTCAGTTCCTCCTTTTTCAGGTTTTGTGTGTTTAGAAGCCTCCCTTCAAAACAGGTTTTGTGAGAATGTATTTTCCATTTTGACATTTAAACAGCAGAAGCCAAAAAGAAGTCCTAATTGCATTTCTCATTTTGGCTTTTCCCATTTTGTTAAATATAAAAGACCTAAATATTTTACTCATGTTCCAAAACGCATTAAACATTCTCCCAAAAAGCGAAACGCGAAAAGCCAAAATATAAGGCTCCCAAACACCCCAAACGATTACGACATCAAAGAAAATATGGCCTGATTTCCCCATTTTTTCGGGGGTGTTTGGGAGCTACTTTTCCCATTTTTCAATTTTGCTTGTTTGGCTATCTAAAATACGATCGATTACTCAATTTGCATTGAATTGAAAAGTTCACTTTGAGCCCTTTTTATTTTGGTAACTAAAATACGACCAATTATTTCACGGTCTTGGGACACTGCCACATGGTAACTCAACACCCTTATCTACCACACATTCTTATGAGACCCAACACAATGTGTGATGATAAGGGTGTTGGGACACCACGGTGCCGCAAGACCATGAAATAACTACTACTCCAATTAAATCATCTTTCTCCCCTCCAAACAAGGTTAGACCCGAGGTAAGCTTATATTTTGAAGAAGTTAGCGAATAGATGAGTTTGAAATTGGTAGAAACAAATGTCTAGACCATACTCACCCAAATACTAAAAGATTTCATTGCTAACCTATGCTTCCAAATGGGCTGAAGGAACCTATTGAAGTCAGCTGAGAGGTCCAATTCTTATCTTTCCATTTTATCACCCGCTAGATCCGTGGATACATAATGTGCACTAGCCTAGGTAAATAAGTCTTTTAGCCATTTTTATCTAGCCAAAAAAAAAAAAAAAACACGTGCACCAGCCTAGGTAAACCCGGATAGAGGGGCTCTGCTGTCCCCGGCAAGGGACAGCACTTGCTGTCTCTGGATATTTCGGGGAGTTCCGGTCTCGGTTCGAGAATCGGAAACGTTCACTTCGAAGAACTTGCCGAGTAGAACAAATGTACCAAAAATTAGCTCAATTGGATATCATTTACGTAGTACCTAATCGGAAGATTTTTATCTTGAAGAGAATGCATCCAAAACACTAGATCAAATCCACTCAAATCCATTATTGCTGAGTTATGCCGAGTGATATGTGTACCGATCAGGTACTAAATGATATCCGATTGAGCTAATTTATTGTACAATTGTTCTACTCGGCAAGCTCTTCGAAGTAAACGTTTCTGATTCTCGAAACGAGACCGGAACTCCCCGGAATCGCCGGGGACAGCAGCGCCCCTCTGTCCAGTAAACCCACAAGGAAAAATACATTGGTGAATAGTGCCTTCCTAAACATCCCTAGCCACGTTCACAAGCAATTGCCTTTTTTATACTCTCTCTCTTCTCTCCTATCCCTCCTACTCTTGTTCCTCATTTTACTTTTTTGCTTCATATTTTAGAATATAGAATTTTCCTTCCTTTCAAAAATACTCTGACAAATAGATACCATAAATTCTAGTAATAAACTTTGGGGACTGATTTCACACCCCCAAATTGATATTCACGCCTCATTTTTGTCTTTTAGTGAAATTAATGAAATTTTATGTGTAAAAGTTTCTCTAAAAGACAAAATATGGAGTGTGAATATCAATTTGGGGGTGCTAAATCAATTAACTAAACTTCATGCTTTGTAATGGGCCCAAATTAAGCGCATATGTGCCGTTATATCACAACTCTCACCATTTACAACTCCCATATGAATTCTATTTGAAACATGAATCATACGAAAGATGAGTTCTAGTCCGCTAGAAATCCGTCAAGCATACGAAACACGTTACAGCAAAGCCGATTATTTTCTATGCAGTTCATATTTCATGTAGCTGTATGAATGTTAGTTAAATCTTCGTTAGAATAAATTCACACTTGATGAATGTAATCACTCCGAATATAAAACTTCATAAATTAGATCATTGTATCCTATATTTTGGACTGCCAATATAAAGAAATTGAAGTAAAAACTTACATATATGAAATGATTTTCCCCCCCATTTAGACGACATTTTTCGCGTACATGTACCTAATGTTCTATTCCTTCTCCCCCGAGTCTACGTATCCTAAAATCTGGAGTATGATACGTTCGACCCGTATCATAAATGAACACACTCAACACCAGCATCCGTGTCTGTATCAGATAGTTTGTGGTTGAATTCAACACCATCATACCTTGCTATGGGACCTTACCCTAATGACAAAGATCCAAGCCTTTGATCAATACTGGGAATAAATTTCAAACATATGTCTTGATTCAACTGTATGTATGTTCTAATTTAGGAGAAAATTTTGGGTGCAAATAGAGTATCGTTGACGTGGTGCTTTGAGAGCGCATCTCAGCCGTCCAAAAATGTTTTGAGCGGTCTATTTCTCCCTCCCTCCCTCCTATTTTTCTCGTCTTTTCTCTCTACTAGTGTGAGCCGACGTGCTTCGCACGTCACCGCGTGCTCATTGTGTTGCGATCAGACAGAAATGTTTAGAGCCCATTCCAGAACAACTGACTTTAAGGATTTTGTAATTTTATCTTTATTCAATCATTTCAACGGATGTGCTTGAGAAGTGACAGAGTTAGCATTTGTACGGCCTACAATGCCCTCTCTTGAAATGTCTGTGCTTCTTAGAGAACATATGAGCCTCACGGCTCACACTATACGTTGCAGTACCTGGTGGTTCATATTGCAGGCCCATTTGACAGAGCTTTTTCCACTAATATCAGTCATAGCAGAACTTCTTGGTGAAGAAGGCAAACTATGCTGATCTTCTCCAACTACCGAGGGTCCAGGAGGTTCGCTCTGTGCCCTCATCGCAACAACATACTCATATGTTTTGATTCTAACACCATGCACTCACACACACACACATAAGAGAAAGCAAGAGAACCTCAAATGAACCGAACTTTCGTATCAGAATCATGCGGAAAAATAACAGTTCTCCTAGAGGCACGATAGCAAGTAAAGAAACAGTTGTACATAGGGCCTGAAACAAAGGAGCAAAACCAATGTAAAGTTGATATCAGAAGAAATCCCTGCATCATCTAATGTAGCCACAGTAAACGTGAGTACGAAATATATTCATAGTATTTTACCCGCTGTACAATTAATATACAGTATTTTCCATAAAAAAATAACTTATGGAAACAACAAATCAATTCTTGCAGAGTTCCTTACCCAAATGTAATAACTAAGCTTGATGACGTGGGCCAGCCACACTGCGCGCATAGCAGTCGGCATAAAAATTGGGCCTTCATATCATTTTCCATTTTTCAAACACCCCAGCTTCAACAGCTATAAACAATTTTGCAATCACATGCTAGTGAATTTACATGAACATATATGAAGTTCTTTTGAGCACTCATTATATATCAAGTATTATGCGTAATGTTAATGTTCTTCAACGTGTTTACACTTTGTTTTATTCAATCTCCAACACAACAAATCCGGGGCAACATTTTTATGACTCGGTATCCGGCCCAATAGTCCGACTAATCTGGAGATCAATGCCTCCGTTCATTAGCAGAACCAGCGCCAATGTTGCTTAATGGTTTTGATCTTCCCTTTCACCACAATCTGCATGGAGAGCAACATGACCAATCTAAGAATTCTTAGTTTAGAATGAAAATTAAAAAGAGAATACAATACGTTCAGTTTACCAAGTTCCAAGCTGAAATTGACCATTTTACTGGTAGCACAAAACGACTTGAGTCAGAAAGGAATCAAAGGATAGAGCCCATTCTTTAACTTGCACCCATACATGATTTGCTTTACCTTTTTCTTTTGCTATAGATAGCGGAAATGAGTTAATGAGTTGGATAACATTAAGGAGTGTTGATGCTGCTCATAAGCCCAAACACAGAACCGCCAAGCCTATTAAGCACGGACACTCCTAGAGGTCGCCATGTGCGTGTATTGGACACGGGGACATGTATTGGACACTCCACATGGCGTGTTCCTTAAATTTATTATCTTCCAGAGGAGGACACAGCATGGACACACGTGTCCCACATATACACTCACGCGCTCTCTCTCTCTCCCTCCCTCACTCTTTTTCTCTCTCTCCCTCCCTCACTCTTTTTCTCTCTCATTGCATATATGTAAGTGTGTGCGCACACATGTGTATATATAAATCTATATATATGGGTGTGCATGTACTTGTATATATCTCCGCCACTGTGTGTATCTTACACATATATGTGTACGTAGAGGTATATGTGCAAATATTTACATTGTTTACATATCAAAAGAAAAGTGTATATAAACTCTTACTAAATGCATATACGATATATTTACACAGGGGGCCGGTTCCGCTAACACTTATTTTGCGTACTCTTTTAAACACCTCACATTTCTGAGTCCCACTATGACGTTCCAAACCGTTGATCTTGTTTAAATGAGTAAAATAGGGGGCCCTGCAAAAAATTAGCTCAATCGGATATTGGTAAGGGCTTGATTAAAACAGTTTTGGATACACCATTTACTGTCACAGTTTCCGCAAAACTATTTGGATCAAGCACTTACCGATATCTGATTGAGCTAATTTTTGCAGGGCCCCCTATTTACTCATTTAAACAAGATCAACGGTTCGGAACATCACAATTGGACCCAAAAAAAAAAAGGAGTGCAAAATAAGTGTTAGCAAAACCGGCCCCTTTATACAGATAGTTATTTATTTATTTTTGCCATGTCCCCGTCGTGTCCGTGTTCATTTATTTAGAATTCTCGTGTTTGTGTCCATGCTACATAGCTCGAGCACTTAACTTGCACTCAACGTTATTTACTTGACAGGTACACTCCTTAGGATCATGTAGGCTTGCTTACGAAGTTATATGAAGTATTAGTCATGACACGCAAGAGGGAAGATATACTGAGCAAAAAAAAAAAGTGGGAAGATACACAAGCACAAATAGAGATGTGCGATCAGTGTGTATGTAGGCAACCAAAATGCTAATGCTGATACACAAACATTCCTTAAACCGATTCATTCTAGGAGACTTAGCCAAGGAATTCAGGAATCATCTTGATGGAATGGGGGTTTGGTCCAAGTATGCCAGCCTTATTTCTTCGACTTCATGAACATCGGGATTGTGGGTGTCATGTGAAGGAGGCGAAGAAAGCCAGGAGGGTGGTTTCATTTGTCTTACATCGAGCCTTTGGAACAAAAATTGGAGGACTTAAAATGCACAAACGACGGACTTAAGTCTTATTCTAGTTCTATGGATTTTTGGTTGAAGTAGTTTTGGGAACCCTCCCTTTGGCTAGTATAATTCAAAGGGGAGAGGTAATTTGGGAAACAATTAGTTGTATAGGGTGCCACCTACCCAATGATGTATTACAGTGCATTTCCTTCAGGAAAAAAAGGTCCAGTTCTATAGAATGTGTCCTTGGACAATGACACTCTAAGTGTTGATGTTATTAGCACCGAAAGTAAATCGAATCTTTTTTCTGCTTACCCATGGCCTGCTATCATCCAACTTGTGCATTGCGGAAAATATATTTGCAAAAATACGCGTGCAATGGGAATTGCAGGATGCCTTATCCCCCAAGTTGATAAATGCTGTGACAATGCGAACAACAACGATAAGAGGAAAGCCCATTAACGAATGAATATTGAAAGAAAAGGATATGGATTGAAGCAGGTAACTGCAGGAAATGCAAAACTTACAAACAGTGGACCACATCCAAAATCCATGTAAGGTTGGTAATCGGCAAGCATTTTTTATGCCATTCAGCTTATTGCGGGAACTAAGCGGATGCGGAACACATTGTTTTCTCCTCATATCTACCCATGGAAGTAAACAGAAATTGGGAAATACTGTTACATTTGGACAGCATTGCCTGGTAAGTGAGTCTCAGGCAAAACAATCAAAAAGGAAAAATAACACATGGGAAAATAATTAGAGATGTCATTTACTTTTCAGGCAAACATGTACTTCAATTACATAAAGACCAGACTCCAGATTTCATAAGATCATTCAATGTCGACTTTATATGTCTCCTCATTCTCAAGGAGGTTTCAAAATCGAAAAAGGAAAAGTTGGACTTAGTGACCTGAAAATCAGAAAATGTAATTTTACTGAGCGGCATTTATAACTCCAACTTTCGCCTTACATACCTTTTCAGAGCCGAGGCAACTTCATTTGACAAGCAAGCATCAGCTCCATTTTTAGTTATTTTGTCAAGCCCAAGTCTAAGTTGGTAACAATCATACAAACAAAATGAGCAGTCCAATAAGGCAATGGCAATTGGCAATGCAAAAATTTAAGTGGACCCATGTTCCGAAATTAACCACATTATTACATTTTCTGTCAAATTTCCTACTCTACAAAAGATCACCAGCATGATCATCTTTCAGAAAAGAACTGTTTACACAATGATTTCTATCATTTTCCCTCATATTTCACGAGTGCCAAGTTATCCTTTTAGTGTTAATGTCACCTAGATCAACTTTGATTACCTCAATTGCCATGCAACCCCCTTGACCAAGATTTGGCTCCATAGGATGACCAGCATCACCTAAAAGAGTCACATGTTCGACTCTCCAGGAGTAGATTATCATAGATATCTCTTTGCAGAACCATATCCTCTGGTGTTTCTGAGGATTTACATGTGTTCCTTCAACCTTCTCTCGATCTGATCATGAGCCCCAACGTAAGTGACACCATACACCGAGATCATCACCGCCTGCTTCACTAATTGCCTGTCCACTAAGATTAATTCCAGTTATCACTCCAACTGTGAGAAATAACTAACTAAAACATGGCAATGAGCATCCAACAAATTTGAATTGAACTCTTCCAATTTCCTGAATGAAGCACAAAAGGCATTTTAATCCCAAAAGGCCGTTTGTTTAAGTGAACCAATGGTGAACAAAATACTAACGATGATAGGATTATACTAAAAAGATACTTTGTCAAAGTCACATGATATCATCTCCACCACATGAATATACTGCATAACCAAGTAGTGAAGCTGCCCACATTATCACTAACTTTATCACTAACTTCGCCAGGAACAAAATACTAATAATAATAATTATGTACTTAGAAATCACCAAAATACTTGAGTTCAGTAGTCGCATCCTTGAAAGAATTGCTTGTGATTAGTCACAAATTGAAAGTGACATCCAAATCTAATCTAAGGACATAACAAGAAGAAAATCGCTACCTTGAGGAAGATATTATCTAAAACTCAAGAGAGAGGTGTTTTGGCGGAGAATTTTGCGCCGTTTACTACAGGTGAGTGGTGACAAACCAAGTGAAGTTGCAACTGGGTAGCAATTTCATAAGATTCATGAGGCGGGCAGATAAATCAACGAAAAATAAAACCGGATTACAAAGAGGAAATACAAAAAAGAAAAAAGAAAACCAGGTTTATAGGGGATTTCCTTTCTTTTTTTGGGTAAACCTGGGGATTTCCTTTCTTATTCAAAACAGTTCTGAGAACAGTGTGCCCTTATCTGGACCATGAGCTTCATACCCTCCAGAACCTCCATATGGACAACCTCATTCAAGAGAGTAAGTGAAGCATCCAGTTCCAACTCCAACATGTTTCCATCTTCGAAATTTTCCACATTCTTCTTGAGCAGGGTGAAAAGGCTTCTGAGCATTTTGACCTCGTTTTATTTGTTCAACTAAAATCATACAATCCTATTTGACAAGTAATCCTAGCTGACGAACAGTGACAGATTACTATTTTATCAGTAACACATTCCCGATTTCTAGTATATCCCTCCTCCGATCATTGTATTCAAAACACTAAAAATTCAGGCCGCAATTTATTATTTTCACCAAAACTGCTTCAACTAAAATCATATAATCCTATTTGACAAGTAATCCTAGCTGACGAACAGCGACAGATTACTATTTTATCAGTAATACATTCCCAATTTCTAATATATCCCTCCTCCGAAACACTAAACATTCGGGCCGCAATTTACTATTTTCACGGCATCAAAACTGCTTTTAAATCCTTCATTTTTTTAACCCAATGATCTTCATAGGCCGAAGAGAATTCAGAAACTCCTAACTTGCAAAAAACAAAAACAAGAAAAATAAACGAAAAATTGGGGAAATTCTTGAGAGAAACAGAAGCATCGGACAACACAAATGACAAGGTTAATAATGAAAGCCTTATGGTCCTATGACTCTCTTGCTATTGCTAGTATTCTTCATCAAAACAATCTGCAGTACATGAATCTCATTGAACTTAAACAAATAAAGCATGTCAACAAGCAATGAACTTATACATATATGAATGAATGGAACTAACATATCCACCATCAGTAACATATAGATGGTTTGCATCTTCTATGTTTTGACAAGAAATACAAAGTACAAAAGAGAAATAGAAAAGCAGAGGAAATGGACACAAACATATCCAAAGGTCAAAAATCTAAACGAATTATCTCTCTCTTCTTCTTCCTTATTCGTTTCTCATTTCCTTTAATACTCGCATCTCACATAATTTTCCTCCCTTTTCTCTTTAGAAGCAAACTTGATTTTTAACTTTTTCCTGATTTTTCTTTCTACAATTCCCAAAATCTAACTTGTCTTCCTTTCATTATAATGAATTGTAAACGATCATCTTGAAATACTATGAATGCAGGACGGGAGCAATCACTCCTAAAACGATGAAGTCGCAAGAAGAAAATTTACCTCTGAAAGACCACGAACAAAAACACCCCAGATCAATCTCCTCCTTCGTTCTTTACCTGATCGAATCATAAAGCAAAATTGAAAATCAAAAGACAGAAACTATACCCATTTGAAAGCAATATCCTGAAAAATAAACAAATTTGAGGATAAAAAGTACGAGATACAAGAACACAAACTGACCTAGCCCAGAACGCCGAAACGAAGGCAGTGAAATCGCACGAGTGGTTCTCTATGTCCTTCCCCTAAATCTTTTATCCCCAATTTCAGCCCAAAAAGGGTCTTTCTTCCTTCTCGAGAACGCAATCTAGTACACGAATGAGCCGCCGCAACAATAAAACATCACATTAATAATACGCCGACAAAGTTCCTTCGCGCCAAACGAAAAGGGGGAAACCCTTGCGTGAGAATTCAGGGAAAACCATTTGGACGAGCGAGAATTCAGGAAAAACCTGGGTAATCGGCGCCACAGGACAATGCCCGATTGACCGGGATTCGGGGGAGGACCAAAAGCACTTTTTTGCAGGACCATTTTATAGAACTTAAAAACATTTTATAGAACAAACAAACTCAACAAACAGGGCAAATCTTTACACCAATAGATTGCCCTGATAAACCAACCAAACATGAAGCAAGCCTACCCACATGTTATGGCCTAAAAATCCTTGGACTTGACTGGTTTAATTAAACGAAATCAAAAAAGTGTAGCGAGAGAGAAAGTAACCAAATAAATGAACGTTGACAGAGAGTAAAGAGAGAGAGGTACCTGTTCTTTTCTTTGCCGTACGCCAAATGTAGCCGGAAGTGTTGAGTTCTGGTCGACTTTAGGGTTTTCTGCGACTGCGAGTATCTTCTAGGGTTCGAAAAAAAAAAGTATCTGAATTGGTCAAGAGCGTACTTGGAGATAGCGATCCAGAGAGAGAGACATGGAGGGAGGGAGAGAGAGAGAGAGAGAGATACCTGATGAGGGATTGAGGAAGCGGAACTGTTGCGAAGCTCAAATTTCAGCATCTGACTGCCTTTAATACTCCCTTCAACAGTGAAGCGCCGTTTCTACAGTGTCTAAACGCAATACAGTCGTCCGACTGTCCTTCAGGTACTGTTCCAACGGCGCCGGACTGTCCTTCAAGACTGCTGCTACGGCGATAAGGCAGAGATCGTACAACCAAAACAAGTGCTTGCATCTCTCCTTCCTCTTCCCTCTTTTCTGAGTTTCCCGAACGAAGAAAGGCTACAACCGCCTCCAATTCAGCCGAAGTACCGTGTTACCCCTATACTTTCGAAATATTTCACTTCTGTCCCTGCCCGCTGATCTGCCCGAAAATCTGACCGGACTTCACCCAAAGGCAAAGTGGCAGACGAAATGGGCCAAATGGCTGCCCACCCTTCCCTCTTTTTATGTATAGGTTAGATAAAATCCAGACCGTCCAAAACACTATTGGACGGCTGAGATGCGCGCTGGGTACCGCCACGTGGCACCCAGCCGACACCCAGGTATTCCTCCTAATTTAGGAGTTTGAAAACTGATACTATAATATTGAAAAGCAATACACAGATGATTATACTCATTGAATCAACATCATACTATAATATTGAAAAGCAATACACAGATGATTATACTCATTGAATCAACATCATACTATAATATTGAAAAGCAATACACAGATGATTATACTCATTGAATCAACATCATTTTAAAAAAGTGCAGGTGGTGTAGGTTTTAAGCATAAATCAAACTCCAACGTAGTTCAGTATCTATACGAGTGTGCATCTGATGCTGTAAATGGTAAAATCAGAATACTGTATTAATTGGGAAAAAAATGTTAGTAAAGAAGATGGTTACTTCAGCTTATTACTGAAGTCATGAAGCTGGAGAAGGTGAATTCTCGGAATGCTGGCTGCTTCCGCTCTCTCTTTCGGAGTGTTGTACCCCCAATCCCCTGAACCAATTAATTCCAGCTTAGAAACTAAACCAAGCATACTTCCAATAAGCGATCGAAAGGACGGTAATCTGATACAGATTCATGAGAGAACCAAAAATAAAAAGATCACCTAGATATAAATTCCACCCATCTAATTCAGGCTCTTTAATGACATTCTTCAGGGTTGCGAGCCGATCTTCCACAAAGCTGGTCAAAAGGGGGGTTACTGTTATTCCCACTAAGTTCAATTCATGCCACGACAAAGCATCGGAAAAAAAAACATGTTCAAATCGTCAAATAAGCAGCCAAGAATCTTACTGTAGAGCCAGCCCCTGGTTTTGTGGTTCTTTTTGAAGCTGTTTCAGCACTTCTACTTTGGGACTGATGGGAATAAGGAGTAAGCATGGAAAAACATTTATTATGGTGACGAACGCATACGCAGAGTTCCCAATAAACTAGCAGGAGTTAATATGCTAGTACTCACCCAGATCCCAGACCAAAGATCCTTTCAGGAGGTATAATCACTCCAGCAAGCTCTCTGAGTAATGCATCAGCAAAGCGGCTCTGCGAAAGAAAATTCAAAGGAGTAAGGCCGAAGAGGGGGCAAAAATTTGAATATTTTGTTTGCAAAGAAAATTGTAAAGTATGTATAGGCAGGCACGATAAACTCAAACGGGCCTTAATCCCATATATTCGGGGTTCCAACATACACATCAAGATAATAATGACTAACTTTGAAGAACTTCAGTAGGCACATTTGGAGTTTTCCGATCAAGTCTCAATGTAAAATCTAATAGCTAAAATATTCTAACATTATGATCCACATACAGGCATACAGCATATAAAAGAAAAGTGCAAACCTGCTTTGTGGTGACAATGTATATCCTCGAGCTTGAAAATTGGAGAGCATCAGGAACACCTGGATAAAATCTGCAAGCGAAACATTTATTAATATAGTTGACTTTCATGTTCAGGGACTATAGCACTATTGGACTCAGAGAACAGTTAGAGTGGACTACTGGACTCAGATGCCGGACTTGCCTAAGAGAATGTCCTAAATTCATTCACAATATGAAACATCAAGCAAAGCAATTAAATAACCATCGAGCTTTACATAAGATGAAAAGGTCTGTGCAATCTATATTCTCCTCTTGATCCCGAAAAATCTAGATTGCAACTAATTGTGCAAAATTTAGTACTATGGCTTCATGAGCTCAAATTTAGTTGGAGACAGACTCATCACTAATCCAACATTTACATATTTGTAACTTTCAAGAATAATAGACTTACTATTTGATGAGATTGCTTTCATCGCGGCATATAACATCACTCCAATAATGGGAACTGTATAATCTAGTAATTTTCATGCCTTCGCTCTCTTCTCCAGCATGTAACACACCAATATATGTATACCAGTTATAGTGACATGTGAATTAACTAAGATGAAAATATTTGGCAGATGCACAAACTGATGAAAATATTTGGCAGATGCACAAACTATTATTATCACTGTGGTCTTTTCCCAAAAAGAAGTACTAATTAGTCCCAACTTGCATGTCTACTTCACCTCATTGCTAAAAATCTATAGCCATAATGGAATATATAGATGCTAAAATCCATCCTTTTTGCCATAATTCAGTTAGTATCTGTGTCGTTAGTATTACTCAACCTTGAGTTAACAAATTCTCTCCGGAATAATCTCTTCAAGGTTCTCAATTTGATAACTCCCCTCATGCTTTATATTTACATGTTCTTAGCAGGGAAACAAACAACCAACCAAGTAATCCAAGCCTATGGTACTTGGGACTCAGTAGCAGACTCTATGAACCGAGGCTTGCTATTGTTATATCCTCCATTACATGCACACAAATCATGTATTTGAAGAAAATTGGAAAATTGTGAAATCGTCTCAAAAAACTTAGCAGCATAAGTTACCTATTTGCACCAATCCAAGTTGGCAAGTCATTATCCATCCATTCATCCCTCACCTTTCCAAAAAGATCTATTAAAGCATCTTTACTCTCATCCCATGCTTCCATAATCACAGGCTTGATCTTTGACCAGTTCTCCAATATTGCCTCAATAGTGAGTCCTTCTGCTACCTAGCACATCAAACCATAGTCATCACTCATCAGCTCCAGAGCGATTCCGAAGAAAGATACTCTTAGTTGTTCAGATTATCTTTTCTCTTCATCTTTATTCTGTCCTTTTGACAGAAGACAGCTCTAAGGACAAATCTGAAGAGAAAGCAAATTTTCCCTTCAACTCATTTCAACTGAAAAATTACAAGTTACTGCGACTGTGTACATACCGATGACTTGCGAATAGAAGGAATTCTCATCTCCAACAGCAACCTTACAAGCAACAGATTTTCATATCCAGTTTCTACCACAGGTCTCACCTGCCACAGTTGAAGAGATGACTTGTTTAGGAATAACCAGTCTGAAAAATAGATCCACTGCTATCATCCTCATTCTTCCCTCACCTAGGAAGCCTTTGAATCGCAATGCATACTATATAAGGATGACTTTAATTTTATCATGCTGAATCATTTGTCAGAAACAACCTTACATACTCAAGCAATTAGGTTTGCAAGTTGGAGATGTCTTGCAAATCTATTTCTTCTATAGTTAACCAATTTCCAGGCTGAATATCACAATCAATTGTCACTGGCCAACTTACACAAAAGGATAAAGGGTCAGTTGCAGATGGCAGTATCTATGGTTGAGATAAAGCACCCATAAAATTGCGAGAAAGGGGACGTCAAGCTTGGAAAGACAAAAAGAACAAGAGAACTAAGGCTTGCCAGAAAAGGGACATCAAGGCCCCGAGCCCCCGACCATGGCCTTAGCCCTTCAATTGAATGTTCTAAAAGTCGAAATCCCTTTGTTACATGACCAAAATTACTTGGACCTATAAACAAAAGAGATTGCAGTCCATTTGATAGTGATCGAGTGATATTGCTTCATAAGTTTGACTTTACTCATTGTGTTTCCGAATTCACTCCCATCAACTTGCAATAGTTAGATGTGAGCCTGGAGGAATAATTCATCAAAGGAGGATTAAACTGGGTGGACTTGAAAAAATTAAGGGATTTGAAAGGTAAGATTCAGGGTACATAATGTGGAAGTTCATATAGATGTAGTAACACTGTGAGCAATGTGCTGAAGATGTGAAATCCTCTGCAGATTAGTAGCAAATACGTGATGTATATGGTTCCAATAAGAATTAGCCGTCTGTCCCTTGTATAAAGGAGTTTAACTTGGTCTCCTGTGAAGCTATATGCACAAAAGCGCATCCCATCTTCCCTTCTCATGCAAGTGAAAGGAGTAGGGTACTTGTACAACAGTGGGAAATTTTCTTTAATCCAACTCTAGATTTTCATATATGACATCATCACTGATTTCCAACGAAGATTACACCCAGTATATTACAAACAGTGGCAATGATTCCTTAATCTAACTCTTGTATCTGAAACAATGATTTTTCGCTGTTTTCTTTTGTAATTGGAAAGTATGCGTTCCTGGTTTTATATAATGTCGTGATGTCTCAATAAAAGTTAAGATTACCAAAAATACTATTGCTGAATCTAACACTAGGATTTTATAAACACGCAATGGCGTTGTCTAACAATATCACATTGATTTCCAATCCTTTCAACTTCTATAACGAGGAACATACTCGGTATATATCTGTTTGATTAAGAAATTTTGACTTCCTTCAATTACATTGTGCAAGACAAACTTTTCATTGATAAACATTTCAGAAAGTATTCTGCTCTTCATAATTGAGTCAAATCATATTTGACAACCATCAATCTCCAATGATATTTGGACCTGCCATTGCCACACAACTCAAAATTGAGTCAAGATGGGCGTATTCGTGAAGAATATCCATTTTCACATTGTTTTAGGTTCAACGAATGTTAATTACGATGGAATGGTAGAAATGCTAGTTCGATATCCATATTTTGATCTATCTCTAGCCATAGGATTATCAATCCTTGTAAACAAATTTCTAAAAGTTGTGACCATTTTACAATCTCTCTCTCTCTCTCTCAAACCCCCCCGGACTTTTCAGTAGGTCCAAAGGGCTTTGATGCCCGCACGGCTTTAAAAGGCCCTGTACAAGGTAGTGACATGCCCTATTATATATAGCAAAGAACTTTTGCATTCACCAAGATGGGTTGTCACAATCTCCTCACCTTGTGTTGCAACGTTCTCGTTGCATTGGCACATCAACCCTCCCCCAGTGGCCATGGTGTAGAGCACTTACTTCTGCATAGCAGTTTGCTCCTACTCCGGGATTCAAGAGGTGGCTCATACAGATTCTGGAGGTGGCAGCCACCATGTAAACCGGGGTTGTGCTCTAATACCAACCGTAAACCCAATCCCACCCTATACAATATTGTCCGTTTTGGCAGCCCAACCTCTCTGGACTTCCTAGTAGATTACCCATCCCTGGATTGCTCCAAGACGAGCATGTTTAACTGTGAAATTCCAAAGGGCTCTAATGCTGGCATGACTTTAAAAGGCCTTGACAAGGCAAGGTCATGATCTATTATACATACCACCGAACTTTTGCATTCCCCAATATGGTTTTCTCTCTCTCTCTCTCTCTCTCTCTCTCTCTCTCTCTCTCAACATGGGCTACCCTAATGTTTGAATCAATTTCTTGACAACAAAACACCGGGGGCCATACAACATCATTCCCAACTCCATCTTTGCCCTAGTTTTCTAAATTGAGAAGAAAGAACAGAAAACACAAGTAATGGATAAATTGGCACAAACCTAACAAGCACTTAAAATTCAGTTGTTCATCTCGACCGTGTAAACACGCTCACAAGGTCACACCCAAACCACAGGAAGCGTAAAGTTAGTCAAATGACTAAAAATGAATTGAGCAAGAAACTTACTACGTGCATCTGGTCAACAATCCAATCCTCCATTGCTGAATCCACACCATCAAATAGAGTAGGCCATCTCACCTTAGCAGCCTATACGAAGCATCCATTCGAGTTTTCAACACATTTACAAACACTGAAATTTATCACATTTAGACGTAAAAAAGTTGCGTGTGTAGACAGGGAGAGAAGTGTTTTGGCACCTTAACAGCAGAGAGCGAGCTCTCTCCGCAGCTATCGCAGATCACTCCATCGAAGTCCAAAGCATACAAATCCCCCATCATCTCTCTCTCTCTCTCTCTCTCTCTCTCTCTGTGCAGATAACTGTTTGGCGGAATGTGCGTTGCTGATTCTTATTATTCTTAATTGAATTGAATTCTATTATTACCCGCCACCTGAAAGCCGTCCAAGCCTACTTGGACTCGTTACCCAATGAGCATACCACGCGTGTGTGGCTGGCTAACAGTCTATTTTCTTTGTACTATTAAATTTTTGACAAGATCCTGCCGGCGGTGGATACACTTGGATCACCTTCCTCCGGATTTGGATACCGTAGTAATCCAATCCAAGTCACTACATTTCCGTAGTAACTTTAATTGTAGACCCTCTATAATATATGTATTTGGGATCGGAATCATATAGTTTATCGGAAATGTTGAGTAAATTATTCATGTAAAAAATCAAGTTAATTTGATATTAGTAGACATATGTTTGGATGTCATTCATATAGATGGCCATTATCAGTTGAAAATACACTGTTAAGACAAAATTGTCTCAATTGTGTATCTACCAATCTCCGATGATCATAATTTTTTGAGCCCATAATGTTCTCAACATTCTTTAAAAAATAAACGGTTTCAACCCTAAATGAAAATTTTAGAGGGCCCAGAATTAAAGTCACTACGAGAATGTAGTAGCTTGACTCACTACGGGAACCCCAAGTTTCCCTGTTGTGGGCTCTACCGTGCCTTTATTGTTATAATCTAAATTGTTCATCTTACAGGGCCCACATAGTAGTATATCCAGACCCGAGAAGCCCCTCTATGAGAGGGTTTTTTCAATTTTGGCATGCCATTTTGCCAATTTGGGACGATTTTGCCCTTCAACTGAAAATCTGGGCTGTTGGATTAGCTATAATTAGGTGTTTTCAGTGTGGGCAATTGGGTCATTTTGCAAGATTTTGGCCAATTTCTAGATTACTTTTCTTGGGTATTCTATATTTTAAGGTTTTCCGTTTGTGTCCCAAATTTACACGCTATTTTGTCCGCGTGTGGGAGGGCGCTCTGGTCATTTTAATGTTGCACAGCTGTTTCCAACTTTGATCGATGTTGAGAGACGAAACTTTACTCTCTCTTTACATCGCTTCGCCCTCTCTCTGCTTCCCTTCCATGTATCTCTATCTCTCTGTGTCTCGTTTCCCACCGATCAACTCCACCTCGCATCTGGGTTTGTTTCTCTACATGCATCTGATAAAGGAAGAATATATCTTGGTCTTTAAGCTTTTCCTACTCTTCTTCGTATATCCATGCCAAAAAAGCCCTTATGTGAGAGTGTTTTCTGTGAGTATATTTTGCTGATTTTTCAATTTTCCAGGTTTTCGTGAGTGGTTTCATGTTTGTTTTTCATTTACAGTTATTTACTTATATTCATAGTTTAGGGTTTTTACTTGATTCTGGATTTCCTGTATTTGATTTACTTGCAGTAATAGATTTCGGTGTCTTAGTTTTCGATTTACATGCAGTGGGATTCGGCTGCTCGAGAAGGTGTTTTGAGCAGTGGCTATCGTTAGCCTTGAAAAGGCAACCGGAGTAGTAGTAGTTTTCGATTTACACACGCGGTTGCTAGGTGACACAGATTTTTTGTTTCTCCGTAATAATCTTATTTTTCCATTGAATATGCATTCTTTCACCTGGGTTTAGTAGTTTAGAGAGGCAATATATGATGGTATTTTTGGATTGAGGAAATCAACTGTGCAAAAATAGTTGCATTTTGGATTTAAGTTGAAGTTTAAACAAAAGTTTAATTATTTATTTTCGTGGGGTCACTTTCTTGACAAACTTCTGAGTTCAGATCAATGGGAGTAACTGGATGTAGGAAGGACAAGAAATACAGATGAACAAAAAGGGAAAAAAAGTTTGAGAGGCATTAGTAAAAATAGGCTTTTGGACTTATACTGAGTTGAAGAGTTTTAACTAATAACATCCACTATTGCTCTTGATTCGTTTCCTTAACTAAGAACATGGTGTCCCGAACAGCTGAAAGGCTATTATTATGACTGGGGTTTCATATGAACCATAGTTGAAAATCTGGAGAAAAAAACTGTCATTTTGATTGTAGGCAGTTTTTTTTATTGTAGGAACTTTTAGGAGTAAGATATCCAGTTTGATATCATCGTGGCAAGCTTCTTTTAATGCGACTAAGAAAGGTATGATGGCATCTGGATCCTTTTAGATGGCTCAAACCGGAATCATATTTATTTTATGTTGACAAGTCTTAATTTATCTGTTAGTTATTCCCCTCAAAAATATTGTCACAACTGCTTGGGATCGAAATTTCCAAAGACGCGCACAATAGCAGCACTATTTCCATCATCTTCTTCACTGCAAAAACTGCCGCTTCATGAAAAGGTGTCGGGAGATATAAGAGCTTATATTTTCTCAGTTTTCCTCACTAGATGTGCAAATTGAGAAAGCATCATCTGTCCCTTTCAACTGCTTATTAAAGTTCTTTCCAGTGTTTTAAAAATCAGACCGAACCGGCCGGTTCAACTGGTTGGCCCGTCAACCGGCCACTCAGCTGGTTCGGTTGCACCTAATGACTGTTATGTTTAAAAAACTGGTCTAAAATGTGCGAACCGTTCCAGATTCGCGGTCGAACTGCCAACCCGGGAGAACCGGTACTGGGTTGAGTGACCCAAACCGTAAAAGTTGAACTACTTTTTTGACGCGTAGGGCCAACGCTCAATGTTGGGCACTCACTTTTGTAGGCTTATATTTGTAAACTATATATATTTAATATAATTATGACGTCACGGTTCGATAGCGGTTCAACCAGTGACCCGTCCGCCCAGTCCCTTTTCCGGTTTGTCCTCTGGTCCGGGTTTCAAAACATTGGTTCTTTCAATCCACTTGCATTTATTGCTTTCATGTCTAACTCTTGCTTGTGAGAGTTCTGGACCTCTGGTCCTTCATTTACATTTGCATGACATTGGATTACATGTCAAAGAAATTAAAGAAATGATGTGGAACTTCTTATCCTAAAGCAAAAGGGAATGTGACTACATTGTCGAAGGAAAAAAGGGAAGCTTTTCAAGAAATTGAAGGAGTTAAGGTGAGATGTGGAAAAAGAATATATTGACGCGGCTCAATCAAATCCTCACGTTCATATGTATCCGAAGTTAGCTGCTCCAAACCATAGTTTGAGATTGTATATATGCATGTCTTGGAAGCATACTCAAGCTGTGCTATTTAATAATTACATTATTCATTCAACATTTGTGCGATCAACAATTTTTAATTCTTCACACATGGCTTAATTCGTTGTCGATTGTCAATCTTTTTGGGGTCCCTCTTTTGCAATGGTGGAGTACCTTTGCCACTGTTTCATAATTTTTTTGCTGCTACTGATTCATCGGATAGGTTGATGTTATGATACCTTTGAAGGCTACTGCCAATGCTGATCTTTTTAATATGGAGTATTTTGAAAATGCTACAGTCGAGAATCTGTAAGGGAGGACGCTATTTTAGTGCAAGGTGATAGGCTATCAGTAGAACTTCATCACTCTGAAGGATTCTGTTGATTCTTGAATTTTATGATCTTTCTGTATTGCTGCTGCTACTGCAAATTTTTTTACTGCTACAATGCTTATGAATGCTGTTAATTTTGCTTGCTGTCGCTGCACATTTTGTTGCTGCAACAAAGCTCAGAAATGCTGCTGATATTGCTATACTCAACTGCTGCTGTTTTCTGGCTGCATGTCTATTTTTTCTGGCTGGTGTATTGATTAGGATCCTTTGCAATTTGCTAGGGTGTTAATATCTTGTATTACACCTTCGATCGTTGAATAGAAAGAGCATCTAATCAGGAAAAAAAAGATTTAGCTACATAAATTATTTGTATTCTCTCTTTCACATGCTTCATACATACTATTTTTTATATTTATGTATTTAACAAATCGATTGCTTTATGTTTGCTTTATTTGGATTTTGCCGGTGACATATTTCACATATATGCTTTACAAATTACGTAGCTATTACATCAATTCATTGGGTTACGAAGTAATAGAGCTCCAATTAGACAAACTCTATTTACCTTAGTTTATATGCATTATGTAGACAAACATCTCTGCCTTCCAAATTTCACTTAACTTTTTAACTAAATATTAATATTAACAAATTGTTCACATGTTCACACAAACTTCAGACCAAATTTTACATCTACTAATAAACTTTTACAAACCAAGGTAAACTGACACGACCATACAATAGAAAGCCAAACGACACACGGGCATCACATTCGTGCTACACATGAAGCCATAAAACTAGCCTAACAATAAGCTTCCCCTCCAAACTCCCAGATTTTGCAAATTTTCGGACCTCTCGCGTGAGCCGTTGGATCTGATCCAATGGCTGAGGGAAGAAACGGGTTAAAACAATACTCGCGGGTCATGGGTACGGGTTAGATGGGTACGGGTCTTCTGAATCGGGTCACTATAATAACTCAGATCCACTCTTTGTCCCCTCAGTTCACGCTTTTCCAGAGAGAGAGGAGAAAGAGGCGATTCAACATCTCCACGTTCGACGAAGAAGAAGACGCCAAAAACCCTAGTTCCCTGAACAAGAAACCATCCATCGATCAAGGTTCTTCTCTCTCTCCCTCCATCGTACCTTCTCTCTGTTTCGTTTTGTTTTGAAAAACCCTAACTTTTTGCTCTGTGTTGCAGGTCGAACGAATGGCGAAGACGAAGCACGAGCCACGAAGCACGACTCGATCTCCAGGTCTCTCTCTCTCTCTCTCTCTCTCTCTCTATTTCGATCCATCTGTCTTTCTCTTTTTCGATTTATTTGAAAATTCAAAACCCTAGATTTTTCGAAAATCCTTACCTAATGCTCTGTGTCTGTGGCATATTTACTATGTTTATTTTGTCTATGTTGGTTTCGAATTTATTTATTTGAAAAATACCCGAATTCTCTTTTGCTGAATTTTTCCTGTAGTACGTACATAATCGCATAGTTGACGTAAAACCTGTTACCAAGTGACTTCCATTTTCTCTGTTTTAGATGCAAAACTGTCACAAGTTATAGTCCATAAATTGGGCATTTTGGAGCTAATGTTTGTAGTACTTGAAATGTGGAATACAATTTTTATCCCATTTTCACAGCATTTCCATTCATTAGGTTTTATAATCCTACATGCACCTAAGGTAAGTGATTTGATCTATATTTGTTCATTCAATATATTGACTCATATGTCACTGCACCTCCATGCTTTTCCCCATACTGATTTCTTGAATATTATTCTATAGGTTATTTCATGAGACTGACTGTGTAATTGCTGAGGTACAGAATGACTTGAGTTCATGAATGATTGTAATTGTTGAGAGTAATTGACAACAAGAAGTTGTTTTTAGAATGACACGTTTCCCCCACTGTATGCTCCTTTGTCGCTTGCTGCTTTTTGTTCTTTGGTCAATGGCTTTATTGTTTTCGTTGTTTCTTTTCTCGGCAATGCCCCTTTGAGCCTGTGATTGGGTTATGGTTATCCATGAATTAATTTACCAATGCCCCTTATGCTACGGGTATTGATTTTCTTAATGGCTGCTGGAACAATAGGAGAAGTTACAGATTTACTTGATTGTGCTGGAACAATAGGAGAAGTTACAATAGGAGACTTTCAGTTTTAGATGCAAAACTGTCACAAGTTATACTATCTATGCTTATGAAGTGAAAATTGCTCTGAATGAGTTTTGTTAGACTTGCATAGAATTGGTTAAGCAAATTTTGGAGCAAACAGATTGTGGGAAGCCATGTTGTCGTCCTCCTCTGCCTCTTCAACCTTCCAGATTGAATACCCTACTTGCAATTGTGGGAAGCCCTCCCCCATGAGGAAGTCAAAGACTAAAGAAAATCCGGGAATGAGATTCTTGGGATGTGGCAACTATGAGGTAATAAATTACCTTTGTTAAAGTTGAATGCTAATTACGTAATAAAGTATTCTTTTTAATTTGATTCTTATGGTATCGCAGAAAGGAAAAAAAAATTGCGAGTACTTTTATTGGATTGACCCAGACCCTAAACAAATTGAGGACAAATTTGATGCTTTAGAAAGTGAAAAAAATGCTCTACATGTGGAGTGTCAAGAAAGGGAAAATGTTGTGCAAGAATTACTGAAAGAGAATAAGAAGCTGAAGAAGAAGTTGATGGCAGTAGAAGGTGTAGTGGTCGCCTACAAATGGAAGTGCTTGTTTCTTCTATGCTTATGCATCATCTTGTGGTTAACAAGGAAGACTGTAATTGTTGGAAATGGCAAGTATCTTCCATGAAGTCGTAAATGTATTTGATTGTTCTTTTGGGAACTGTTAAGTAAGATTTGTCGTTGAATTATTTGGTTTTGTGGCATAATGTTATTCTCATCAATGACAATAATGTACTAGTTTAATTTGGTAGTAAAATTTTGTTACACTACGGTACTAATTTTTGAAGCATAATATCCAAGGCACCAATATAGAAGTTTAATTGTTCATATACTTTGAGGGGAAAAATTGGACAAAACTCAGTATATTCCCTACCTTTTTTGGTAAGTTGTAATAAAATGGTTTCTTGACCTCTGCCGTAACACCAGTACATTAATGGGAAGACTTGGTTTCCTGATCTATGACATAACATTTACCAGGATTCTTCTTCGTTAACGCATTTCTCATTTTTTACTGAAAAAACCTATAATGCAATTCCTATTGACCACTAGCCACAAGGGTTTGAAATCCACCTGATATAACTAATTGATTGCTGAATACAGAGAAGATAAAAAGTTGACTTTCAACTTCCAACCATGGTATACTGAGTAAACAGATCTTGCCAAGTAAACCCATTTCTTCTATCTATTTGCATATGAGAATTCTCCAATATAGACGACTTCATCACATTGCAAACATGAAACAAAAGGACCAAATACAGTGAGCAACACATAATTTACCCACATTTGCCACTTAACATTTCTAGTGGACTACCAACTTATTTCAAAATCTGACCAAATACAGTGAGCAACACATAATTTAATGAGAAGATTTGCTAAGATACAAATTGTTCCAACACAAAACAATACATATTGTTCTAAAATAATTCTTCAAACAGTGACTCACCCCAGTGACAATTTCAGATCCAGACATTGAGCTAAATTCCAGTGAGCAAATCCACTAAAAACATTGAGCAAATCCACTAAATTCCAGTGACCAAATCCATTAAAAACAGTGAGTAAATGCTAAGTAAATTCCAGTGACTAAATTCCAGTGAGCAAATCCACTAAAAACAGTGAGTAAATGCAGCAGTAACTAAATTCCAGTGAGCAAATCTCTTTGAGTAGCAGTGAGGATATTCTAGCAGCAGTGAGCAAATTCCAGTGAGCAAATCCTGCAAAACAAATTCAGCAATCCATAGAGCATCTAGTGAGCATCCAGTGAACATCATAACAAAGATTACATTGAAATAAAAGAATCTGCAAAATTAGCTATAAATAATTTCCAGTGAGCAATGAAATCCACACTTACAATCTTCGTCACAGTCCATGCTTTCGTCTTCGTCATCCTCTTCCTCGTCATTCAAACTAACACCTTGGGAAGACCTACTGGAAAAGTAATTACTACAATTAACATTTGAACAATTAAAGTAAATTAGAGTTAAATGGACATATTTACATGCATACACTTACATGGCTAGAAGTTTGGGACAATTTCGTTTGTCATGCAAAACTCCTACCTCCCCGCAACCATTACAACGCCTACTCTTCTTCTTGACACTCTTCTCTTTTCCCTCCTTTAGTCTTTTACCACTACCCTTTGTCCTAGCAACATTTGGTTCTTTCAAACTACAAGCTTCGTTTACAAGAGGAACAGCCACTTCAATAACACTCTGTTCGCCATATTCCCCCCTACTTAACTTCAGGAGAGCGAGCTTCTTTTCAGCAAAGTCCAACGCTTCATTGTAAATTTCAGTTCCCTCTTCAGTTAATACGGCTTCATTAATTACATTAGAAGAACGATGGAAAAGCTTACCTCACCTCATTAACACTGAAATGTCACATATTTCCTTACTCCCCCCACCCACGTCGTCTCTAACTCTACTAGCTTTTACAGATTTTGTCCACCTCCTTAAGATGTAATTGTCAAGTAGTTTTCTAATATGCATGAAATTGAAGTATGCCAAAATGTGCCGACATGCAATCCTGTCAGTTTCAAACATCTTACAACTACAAGTAACGTAGTTTGACGACTTGTCTACCGACACCTCGCGACCCTTTGGAGCATTCTCTACATCCCTCTTAACATTGTACAAGCGTCGATGTTCATCCTCATCTTTTACCACTACCTCATATGCCAAGAGTTGATGGATTTCGTCTTGAAACTTGTAAAACATTTTCCGTGTATAAATTTGACTCATTCTCTCCTCCATGCCCAACAGGGTTTTCAAAATGGCTTCTTATTGATGTCTTTGTGATCTAAATCCAATTCATTATGACGTAACGTTGCAAGTGCCCTTTCAAACCGCGTGACAAAATCCCACAAAGAATTATGTATTGAAAGAAGATATCTCTTGAAGAAAGCATGTGATATTTCAGCCCTTTGGCTACTAGTCATGTGGGTAGAAAACATATGGTTCATGTAAGCCGGAACCCATCTCTCACGGATTTTGTACATGCCATTTAACCATTCATTGGAAGTCAAGTTAGATTTCTCCACTACTTGTACCCATTTTGCTTCAAACTCTTGTGGGGTTTCAGATTTCCATATGCAACTTTTGAACTCATCATAATGTTCTTTATAAGTTATTGCACCTTATTTTTCAGAAAATTTGTTGACAATGTCTCATATGCAATATCTATGATGAGTGTTTAGAAGAGTACTAGCAATTGCCTTTGTCATTGCAGAATCTTGATCGGTAATGATCATTTGGGGGTCTGCTTGCATTGCATTTAACCATTGCTGGAAAAGCCACTCAAAAGAAGTTGTCAGTTCATCATTTAAAAAACCACACCCGAAAAAAAATGTCTGTCTGTGGTGATTAACCACTAATAAAGGTGCGAACATCATTTCATGTCGGTTTGTCTTGTAAGTGGTATCAAAGACCACCACGCCCCCAAAATACTAGTACGACTTCCTAGAGGTGGCATCAGCCCAAAAACAGTGAGTCAATTTTCCCTCATCATCCTCCTTAATCGCATATGTAAAAGCCGGATTATTTTTTTGTTCAAGCTTAAAATACTCTAACAACATGTTGGCGTCTTGTCCCAATAACGCTTTCCTCCTATCCCTTTCAGCATTATAAAGGTCTTGTTGTGAACATCCAACTTTTTCAATACCCCCGGATTGGACCGCCAAAATACCCATTTGTTGGCATGTTGGCACATTTGCAGCAGACAATTGTTGTGTTAAAGCCTTTTTGGCAGTGGACACTTCCCGGTGAGAATGCAACAAATGCACCCTCCTTGGCGTTATAAGAGGGTGGTTATGACCCTCGAAAAATTGGGAGACAACAAACCCCGCACCCTCTTTGTCTTTCACAACTGACAATTTTGCCCCACAACCCTCTCTAGTAAGCCCTCGTCTCCGGGTACTAGGTTCATCGTTGTTTGCCTTAGGTTTTCTCAACCCTTCTTTGTAACAACAATACTCCTTCCTCATCAGTACATTGTCCCTATTTTTTTTGCTAGAGTTAATTCTCGTACCAAATCCAGATTCTCTAGCGTAATTGTTGTAGAAGGTCTGAACCTCTTCTAATGTGTCAAAATGTTGCCCAATTTTTGGTTTCAAGTCATTTCTAACTTGAAGAGCGTAAACTTGTTGAGAAGAACTTGCAAATGATTGACACAGGGGTGGTGGACATGGTGACGGTGAGCATATTTCTGTATCATCGAAAGAATCCATTCTAGAAAAAAAAATGTAAATAAGCTAACATATGATATGGAAGTACAAGGTATTTAATGGAAGTACAAGGTATTTAAGCCATTCATTCATACAGATTGTATACAATATTGCCTTAATAACTGTCTCCATGTTGTCAAGGACTACTCTTTCCATCAACTAAATGAAAATCATTCTGGAGATATACCAGTGACTCCACAAGGTGTAATAAGCAGTATGAGTAGTGAAGTGAAAAACTGTTAACACTTAAAAGTAAATTTGTTTCATGTGCAAAGCATACAGTATTTGACGACAACAACTTGCCCAGAATGAGTGGGAACACATATTCAAAGGGCAATAATCATAAAGAAATAGATCTACTTACAGAAGAATGTAAGACATTTCAAACCACAGATATTAGTGAAACCGAGTTATTCAACTCTTCAACAGACTAAAACGAAATAGAAACTAGTGCACACATGCTAAGGCTTAAGGTTGTGATTAAACAAATCCGTAAATCACAGATCTAGGGTTTCCTTCTTCGAAATAGAGAGAGAGAGAGAGAGAGAGAGAGATCGATCGATCGAGAGAGACTCTTCGTCGTTCGTTCAACTTGCAACACAGAGCAAAAAGTTAGGGTTTTTCAAAACAAAACGAAACAAAGAGAAGGTACGATGGAGGGAGAGAGAGAAGAACCTTGATCGACGGATGGGTTCTTGTTCAAGGAACTAGGGTTTTCTGGCGTCTTCTTCTTCGTCGAACGTGTAGATTTTGAATCGCCTCTCTCTGGAAACGCGTGAACTGAGGGGGAAAAGAGTGGATCTGAGTTATTACAGTGACCCGATTCAGAAGACCCGTACCCATGACCCGCGAGTATTGTTTTAACCCGTTTCTTCCCTCAGCCGTTGGATCAACGGCTCACGCGAGAGGTCCGGAAATTTGCAAAATCTGGGAGTTTGGAGGGGAAGATTATTGTGTATATATATATACACACACATACCAATGATCCACTCAAGGATCCCGGATTGAAGGGAAAATGGTGTTTGTGAGATTTAAAAAATTGTTTTTGCATAATCTGAACTGTCCAATGTGTTTAAAATGTGTTTTTAATGGTCCCTGCGAGAAATCATCAAAAACAAAAAAAAAACTGGGAAAGGCTTGATACGAGCAGTTTTTTTGGATGATTTCTCGTGGGGACTCTTAAAAACACGTTATAAACACATTGACTGTCAGTGGAAAATTTGATGGAACTATGATGATTCGGGATCCCGATTGGATCGGGACTATATATATATACAAAACATTTCCTATGAGGGCTCCCTCACAAAAAAAGTGCTGGAAAATAGTTGTGGGCCGTTGGATCCTACGCCCTTCACGCGATCCAACGACTCACAACTGTTTTCCCGCACTTGTTTTTTTTTTTTTGTGAGGGAGCCCTCATAGGAAACTTCTTGTGTATATATATATATAGGGTTTGCTTCACATCCGAATTTTTTTTTGATTAAAATCTCCAATGTGTTGAAGGTGTTTTCAAGAGTCCTCGCGTAAAATCTTCAAAAACAAATGCCGGGAAGGGCTTGATCCAAATAGTTTTCAACAATAAAAAACATATATTTTTACATTTTCACTTTAGTTGCTTAGAGGCTTCACTTTTTTTTTTTTAGATTTTTTGATTATTTTTTCGTTCTTTATTCACAAAACTTAAAGTTTGAAACTGAAATAATTTTATTTTTTTTAGATTAAAACCAATTCATTTTTGTATGGATTTTTTCATGATTGGGTCATTTTGCTTAAACTTATCAGTAAAAAATCTAACGCAAAAAACGGAGGCTTGCTTTCCCAACGTCCGTAAAAAAAAAAAAATAAAAGAAACCAAAAACCAAAAAACCCGGTTTTTCAATTTATACAAACCAGGTAGCACAGATACTCAACTGTTTCCATGGGAGGGATGACTAGACTTCTATGATTTCCATCCTGAGAGCGACGTGCGAGGGATGACTAGACTAAAATATCCAACTGTTTCCATGGGTCAATCTCTTTTGGGTTAAGACAACAAATAAATAAAAAACACACACTTTAATGTATTTTTTTACTTTTTCATACACTTTTATACATTTCTATACATTTTTTACACATTTTCATACACTTTTTAAGCCTTATAATCAACCCATTGAGTTGATTTTAGAATTTTCCATTTTTTTTAATGGGTTCAAACATTAATTAATTGAAAATTAAGGGATAACAAGATGTTTATCTCACACCTATGGATAAAGGTGTCAAACGGCCGGGCTCGACAATATTTATAACCCAGAGTTATAATTACTAGATTTTTTTTTCTCATTATTGGGCAAAAAGGTGCACAAACTTACATTAAAACTCCATCATAAAAAAATATACAATAACCCAAACAATGATTAAAATACAACAATAGTCGGACCCAATAATAATTACAACCCAAATGTGGCAGTAAGGGTAAGTTTTTTTTAAAAATACCTTATCTACACACGTGTATATTAATATAAAATGGGAAGTTTGTTTGTTTGGTTGGTTTCGCATTTACAATTTTTAATTATAATGAAGGGTAACCCAAGTTCCTTTTTTTTTTTGGAACCTTATCTACACGTGTAACCAATTTCATTTTTTTTTTTTTTTTGGAAAAATTAAAAACCAATTCATTTTTTTTTTTTGGATTTTTTCATTTTTGTATGGTTTTTTTGATTAATTTTGCTTATCTTATAAATTCTCTCTCTACACACGCAACCGTTAAAACGGAGCCCTTCGCACGCCACGTCCATCCCACTAAACCCAACAGATTATTATGCAAAAGATTCTTAATAACGCACTTAAACTGCTACAGCCGGTTAAACCGTCTTGTCTCTCCCTACAGTTACCAGCCGTCCCGGTCACTTTATCTCTACTCCTCAATTCTCACGTATAAACTCTCTCTCTCTCTCTCTCTCTCTCGCGTAAAAACAGTTGTCGTTAATCTCACCGGACTGCCGTCGTCGTCGCCGCCGATCTTCGTCTGTCAATATTGTGAGTACTTGATTACGAACTCGCCTATTGTTTCATCGTGATTAGTTGGAAGATCTGATGCCTTTGAATTTGATTTTTCATGGTTTCTGTTTCCGTTTAGTCGGCCGCGTTTGATGGATCTATTATGATGTTTGTTTGGATTGACAGATACGCACAAGTTGGAATCTGTGTGTGTGTTTGTGTTTGTGTTTGGTTGAATCTAGTTATTTTATTGGTTTGAGTGATTGTAGTTGAAGGTTACTGTTGTTTGGATTTGTTTTTTTAATCTGTCTGAAGATGTATATAACAGAAAAGATGATGTGTTGAACAGTTTGTTCTGGGTAACATAGCAAAGGAAAAATGAGAGCTCAAGGGAACTAATTCTGTAAAAGGCTTAATTGATAGAATAACTGACAATCCATCATCATTATTATTTATTTTCATGTTTTAAATGTTGTTTATGGACCAAGTTTATATCCATGTATTTATGTATGTATCAATATCTACATATTTATGTATATACTTTCTGCATCCAATTTATATTTTCTTAGCATTGATGTTTATCTATAAGTAAGATCACATGATAGAGCTTCTCCAATGGCAAGGTATTGGAAATTCTTTAACGAAATCCAACTTTCCCTGTCTAATGGAAAGGTAAAAGGGCTACTATATATGGATATGGCTATCAAGGGCCAACTGCTGTCGTGTTGTACAAAGTTTAGCTGTAAAAATGATTGTGTACTGAAGGACCCAAACAAAGTGATACATACACATTATAGCCTCTCTCTCTCTCTCTCTCTTCTCCGAAAACCCTAGCCACCACTAATATTACTCTTCCTCCTTCCCCACCCCTCAGGGTTTCAATACCCATGGTGGTGGGAGGGGAGGGCCATGGTACTACTCCCTCTGTTCCATAATATTGGTCCCCTACGAAACTACGTGCAATTTTCAAACTAAAAAATAACGCATCTATAAAATAATTTTTGAATTTTTTTTGCACCGTTTAAAAGTTCACAATGAGATCTATGAAACAAGATCCATATTGCTGAACAAATTATGTTCATAAGTACATTATTTTTTAGTTTGAAAATTGCACGTAGTTTCGTAGGGGACCAATATTATGGAACGGAGGGAGTATTTATTTTCTTCGTTCGTTCTTTCTTTTTCTTTTATCTCTCCAGATCATCGACTTGTCGTCTGATCTGAGAGGGTTATGTCTCTCGCTTCGTGAGAGTTGTTAGTTTCGTCTTTGGACGAATTTTCGTCTACAGATCTGGTACTTTCAGGCGTGGTCATGGACGGAGCCAGGAATTTTACTATGCAGGGGCAAATTTTTTTTTCCCAAAATACTTTACAGGGGCGAGACTATATCATTCATAGGGAAATTTAATTTTTTTCTATATATTACTAGAGGTTCTTTTTTTCCTTGAAGGGGCGACCGCCCCTACTGGCCCCCCTCTGGCTCCATCCCTGGGCGTGGTTGCTTTACAATGGTATCTGTGCCAACAATGTTCTTACCCGACATGATATCGCTGGCAGGGCAACTCGTGGTGGCTTTGAAAATCTGTAGTTTTGGGAGTTCATTGGTGCGAGCATGTTTGGTTGAAGTCCATCCGATCGTTTGGGTATTCTTTGTCTTTTATCTTTAACTAGCACTAAGTCTCTTCAGAGATGTTGATTCTAGGTATGAATCTTGTAAGTGCCGCTGTTTGCGTCAGGCCATGTCTGGGTTAGGGTGAAACACATCGATTGCCTTGTGCGTTTCTTGTTCTCTATTAAGATGATTAGTTTGGCTTTGTCCAAGATCTTTATAATGAATCCTGTTTTTGTAAGTGCCGTTGGGCGTTCATTAATATAATATTCTCATTTCCGTGTCAAAAAAAAAAAAAACAAAGTGATACTTTTTGGTTTTTTTCCCCCCTCTTTTCCATGATCATTGACACAACTATTAGAAAGACAAATCGATACTAGTGTGCATTGTATTCTTATTCCTTGGCAGTTGGCATTATTGGTTGCTAGTTTTGGATGTTTCTCTTTCTTGCTTTGGTCACGGTTTCTTGATAGTTTATGTATTGCATTATAGTTCTTTTGAACTCCTGTTGTAACTTTTTTCCACTTTTCTGTGAAGTGTGGAAAACTTTAAAAGTTTTGGTAGATGGCTGATAATGAGGAGGGAGAGAAAACTACCTCCCGTGGAAATGAATGGGAAGTCGTGTCACTCTCAGCATCAGCATATGCTGCTGCTCCTGGTCCAGAAAGGGTTGAATTGAATGATAATGACGAGGGAAATGCAGTTGAGCTGGACGATGCTGAAACTTCCCATGCAATGTTTATGTCCGGTCACTTTGTCTTTCCACCAAGTCAACATGAGAATTTGCCATTGGAGCCTGAAAATATTGAGATCAAGAACATACAGAGAATCGAAGATATTGTTCCTGAGCTGGAAGCTGAGGAAGGCGGTAGATCAGATACAAAAGATGAGGAGAACTGGAGCATCAAAGGATTGACCGTGCCAGATGAGTTTCCTGGAATCCAATTTTTCGATGAAAAGGGTAACAGATTGCAAGGGGTAAACTTGATTGAGAAAGAGCAGAGTCTGTACAGTGCTTCTGAATTTAGTTCTTTCCATGGTGAAACAACCAGGGGTGGGTCCCCAACTTATGATGATCCCACAGTCATTCCTGGTCCAGTTGAACACCTCGAGGGGAGCTTAGATTCTGACATGGCAGAGTTGCCAAATCCTGCAAAGAAGGATGAATATGACAGGTCTGATCCTCCTTGTGAAGGTTGGTGGAGGAGGAGAGCTTGTTCTCTGTATGCACAGGCAAAAGATGCAAATGCATTTTGGTCTATATTTGTCGCTGCAGCTGTGATGGGCCTCGTAATTCTTGGTCAGCGTTGGCAGCAAGAAAGGTGGCAAGCTTTGCAACTTAAGTGGCAGGTTAGCGTCAACGATGAGGTAGGCCCTTGCTTGATCTGAAATGACTAAAACTATGCAGTTGTTTTGCAGGAATTCTTTGTCTGGTTTCGATGATGCTGTAGGGATGTGTTTAAACTCTTTCTCAGCCATATTCTGATTCTTATAGCATAGCTGTATTGTCAACAGAGAATTTTGAAAACTAGCCTTCTTATCTACACAAGTGTAAGGGCCAAGACATACGCATGAGAAACAAACATGATCATGCACAAAACATAGACGTCAATTATGTTGCATGGATCGAGTATGAGTATCAGGTGCGCATGCGAGCATCAAATTTTCCAACACATAGATCTTGGATATTGGGACACGGGGGATGTGTCCTGAATATATTTTCAGATAAAATGCTTACAAATATGTAGCACTGTACTTGAAATCAAATGCAATAATGGAAAATTCTGGAATGTGTTTTCTTATCCATAGGTTAGGCCTGTCTCAACATTCCCCTTCCCAGACACCCATTAATGGGTACCAACTGGGCGTTGATTTACTATTATACACAATCATGTTTTCTTGTGTTGGAGAGTGTTTAGTAGTGTCGTCAAATTTATTTTGTACTATAAACACAGTCAGGATTGTCTAACCACCCCAACCCCAAGTGTTTTAGGCATGAGTCTTAGTTTGGTTTGGTTTAAACAAATTCAGGATTTGTTGGGGGTGGTTCTAATGTGTGTGATTGTTTGTATGATGTAGCGACGTTTGATGGGCCATGCAAACCATATATAGGATTTGCTGGTAGTGAGTTGATGAGTCTTGATAAATTGGGCTGTTGTGATGGAGATTCAGGGCACTTTATTATGAGCAATGGTTGAATGGAGGTGGCTGTGCCACCCATAGTTATTATATGAGGTTGAGATGATGATGAGGTGATATTGATGGGAGAGAGGTTGAGGGGACCTCTGAAAATGGACTGGAACTGTTCTAGAACTGTTTTGTTTTTCTTCACAAATTTTAAGAGAAGGTGTTTAAATCCTAGTAAATTAGCACCTGATTGTTGTCTTAATTATTTCCTTGGCCCTTGTTCTTGTGAGTTAAATATTTTCTAAATTACACTATTTTGAGAGCCGAGCTTATAACTCTATGACAGGAAAGTGGCTCATTTGATTTACCATCTCAGATGGCTAAGACTAAGAGGGACTTTCCATAGAAGTTCCTATTAATTGTGCAACATGGAAATATGCAGAGCACATATGTAGTTGAAGACACCTCTACCGAGAAATAGTTGATGTGCTAGGTATTCTCTGTCGTATAATGTATTATTGTTGGAGATCAAAATCTGTTGGTTCCACTCTGGTGGTGAATTACATTTCTTATTCCTAGTCAATGATTTTATTTGGGTAGATACACCTACACCCCCAAAGTATGTGCTTTATGGCGCTTTGGTCACCAATCTTCTCATGTCGTCAAATTGGTCATCGAACTACGTGTGTTTGATGACCAATCGATAACTAGCATTTCTAAGTGGTACCCAGCCCTAACCCCGTTGACAGTAGATAACCATGTAGGGGCCTTTGTGGGAACTTATTGAAATCTCCACCAATTGGTTCCCTCCTCTCTCTTTCTCAACCCATCCACCTCCTCTCTTATACTACTTCCACTTCACTACTACCACCCGTCTCTCTTCTACTACATCCAAATTCTTTTTATGTTTTGAAGGCGTCCTACGCCTCAGTTGAAAAGGCCACCCCAAGCTGCTACTTTCCATCACAGCAGGTACCCATGGGCTGCTCTAACGTGTAAACAGTGGTCCCAGCGAACCCCCTGGGTTCAATAAATGCCCTATAAGTTTGTACTTTCTTACAAATAATTTCGGTTTTCTTTAATATTGGGGCATTGCATCATTTGTATGGCAAAGTAAATTACACTAATCTTAAATTTGCATGAAAGTAGATAATATATCTCAAACTAAACGCAGTAAATCAGTCCCAATAAATTTTCACCATGTCAGCTTTTTACATACCCTGCACACAGGCACCCCAGTAACATTCCTATTCGAAATTCTATCAACTGTGGGTAGAAATTGATCTTCATCAGCCCAAAACTCAAACAATTGAAATGTCTTAGCAGACTTGGGAGGCTCAATAATCACACTCACAATGCAAGAGTCTTGTGTGGTCCGAAAGACCTTGCGGAAGGAATTTAGCTTCAGAGAAAGGAAGTCTACATAGCCAGCTATTGTTGACCATAGCCCTATCCAGCCAGCTTCCTGGCTATATAGCCACAATCTTGTCTACCACTTGAGGGGCTGTTCCTAAAATCCACCACACCCGAAATAAATCTGTACTTTATGTAGAATATGTATGCAATAAGTTTCTGTAGGTTTAGTTGTCACCAGTGAACTAAAATCCTAGAGCTGCCCCTGCAGTTACCCACCACCACCACCACCACCACCACCACCACCACCACCACCAAATACTATCCAAATTTCCAATCCCATCATGACCTCAATAAATTGTCTACCAATTCTGTAACAGTGGGTATGAGAAACACAAATTTGCGATCAAATTAAAATCTCAGCTGAAACTTATTCACTTTTAACAGCAGCTCACAGTTGATTGGAGTAGCTTGAATTGTTGGTGGCTTTGGATTGCATGGTGAGGCTAGTATGATGAAGAGTTTAGTAAGTTTTTCCCCAAGAGTTTTTGTCCAAGAGCTTTTCTCCAAGTTTTTCACCAGCTCACGCCATAAGATTTTATCTTGAAATGCCCATCCAACCCTTGAAGTACCCATTGACGGAAAAACACCACTTTTAATATTGACTAGATATCCCTAGAAACATACAAACTTCATCATTTTCCTCTCTTTCTGCACTCCCTTCCCTTGTGCATCACTATGTCACACTTTTTATTGCATTTGTATTCATGTTGCCAGTTGCCACTTTGCGTTAGTTCTGATTACAATATAAAATAGATATCAGTACTCATACCATTATCCGTGGACTACTCTGGTAAATGTCAATAAAGCAGTCACATTCTAGTTATTGAACTGGTTCGGCTAATATAACTGCCATTGGTAATTGGTTGATAACCTATATTACATTACACAATGGTTTCGTAAAACGTCTGACTCACTAGTGTCTTCTGTGGATTCTTGTGTTTTATGATATCATTGAGGGCTTCTTGGGTTTCGGCCTTATTTGCGTGAGCGAGTTCATTGAGATTCAAACCAACCAAAGGGGACCAAGACATACCCTTGACATATTCATACAAGCACCAAGAAAGGGAGCACCCTTTGTTTTATTAGTACTATATTTTAAAGTGATGAGATTGTCATGCTGGATCATCCACCCCTGCTTTTTAGAATTTTTTTACCTCACTTTTGTGCAATCTTGACATTTTTCTTTCCCTACCATTTGACAGAAGGTGAGCAGGATGATGGGTCCCATATCTCGTTTGAAAGATGTGATCGTGGGTGGTAGCCGGAGGGGCTCTTTTGTCGGGGGTAGCTCAACAACTGAGAGTTAAGGCGATGACAAGATATTCCGATGAGTGAAGAGAGAAAGAGAGTGGAGAGAGGTGTAAAATGTGGTGATGGGCTAGTTTTGCTTCAAATTTGTGATTCACCTAATTTTTCTTAAGCGAAGCTACCAGGTTACGTTTGTTGTTAATATTTGGTTATTGCCTTATTGGTATAAATATGCTATTATTTCTGGCGTATGGGGATGGCCATCCTGCCTCACATTTACATAAACTTACCTGGGTTTGAGCATTGTGACTTTTGTTTCTTGATTTTGGTATAAATCGAAGCAGAATGGCTAGTACGGTTCTAATCGTCTGTGTGGTTTGAGTTTCACGTCTTTCGCCCCAAGAAATAAATCACGAATTCTGTTTCCAAACTTAGGAGGGTGTTTGGCCGGCTACCTATTTCATTTTCTCATTCTCCTTTTCTCGTTTTCTCTGTTTGGCCGCCTAGAACAAAAACAAGTTCTTGCAAAACGTATTCCATTCTGAGCTAAAAAAAAGTCTGCACCTCCTTTTGATTTCTACTTTTCTTCTCATTTTCTCTTTCTGAATTTTGTGCTACCTTTTCTTCTACTCCTTTACTCTTCCATCGTAATCCATTTTCATCGTTCTTCTCCCAAACACTGCTACTTTTGCAAAATGCATTCCGCACATTTCTCCCAAACACTCCTTTCGGATTCAAAACTCATTCTAACCATAATTCAAAAAGCCAAAAGTCAAAAATTAAAAATTAAAAAATGAAAAGTAGGTTCCTAAACACCCCATTTCATTATCTTTTTCAATACTTCTTGCCGTTGCCACTTTCCTAACTGCCTTGGGTCTTCTCCCCCTAGGTCAAAGTAGAAAGCTTTGGTCCGTTGATCAGTCGCGGAAAGTTGTGGACTTATGGTTGTATGATATGTGGAAAGTTTCTATTTCTCTTTTGGAAAGATGAATCATGTGTCACTGTTGATAAAAGTCACAGTATGCTATACCAAAATCCTTATTGGGACCAATAATTGAAAAAAATTATGAAGGTCCCACTGGAATCTGATAGGTTTTGCTGGTGTTTTACTTCTTGTACAAGAAGGCAAGTGTTATTTAATGGAGCAATTTTAGGGTGCCGGGCGGGCATCACGTGGCCGTGTCTGAGCACCCATCTCGGCTGTCCAAAACACATTGGATGATCGATTTAAGAGAGAGAGAGAGAGAGAGAGAGAGAGAGAGAGGGAATAAATTTGAGCTGTCTAAAATACATTTGGACGGTTGGATTGGGCGATCGGGCACGGCCGCGTGGTGCGTGCTCCGCACCCAAATTATTATTGTATTATTTTTCTAGTTAATGGGTTTCTTTCTTCATTTAGCTTTAATGATTTATTTAGTTGATGAGACTGCTAGAAGGGACCGACTTCTCTGCAGTTGAATCTCGGACATTCATTTCAATAATTAATGGTTCATATTTGTTATGGTATCTTAATGATAAAATACTATTGACAAATATGAATCATTAAAAACACTTTGAGACAGATGTGATCACTTCTCAAAATTGCGATCACTTGGATTGCCCCTCCGCAGTCCAATTGTGATTGCATGAGCCATATTCAGAAACAAATCAACAATGGGTTGCTCAGTCTTTGATCCAGAAGTATTTTAACTTACACTCCCGTTTAAAAGTTATCGAAATTAGGGTTCCTGTAACGCCCCCATGTGCGCTGGTTAAAGTGCTTCTGCGAATCTGAACCATTAATTATTGAGGTGGACGGCTGGGATGCGGGCGCTACAAGAACCCGGGTTCTCACGTTATTTTTTCATCTACCATCTGATTATTCTTCTTCCACAAAATAATGACTGATGATGTGACCGTGAAAATTGGGAAGGACTAACCGCTAACATATTTGAATATATGTTATGTTTTCATTTTCAAAAATTTTGCAACTTGAACGACGACTTTCTTAAGTCATCACCTTCTTCAATCTTCTTCAATAGAAAAATGTTTTTTTTTTCCCTTATTTCTTTTGAAAAGAACATACTATCACTCTTCTTCTTTAACTATTCTAGAGTCATCAATAATGACGGTTGATGCCTTGTGATGCTCACCAAAGCTAGCTCAAGACTTTTGGGGTGAAAATTTCGAAAATGAATCCTTGTGCATTTTTTCATTAGAAAAATCAAAATAGCAAATAATCAAAACGAATAAATAATATGTAATTGTTATGGGAAGAGCCTTGTTATTTTCAAAGTTCAAACTAAAGATATGCATCTCTCTTAAAAAAAAAATTGCATTTCTGGAAAGTCTTAATGACAAAGTGTTGTCCAATAAGTATTAAAACTTTTTTTTTTATCACTGTTTAAATTTCACATATTTTCTAAATGTGTTTGATTGTGAACAAAACTCCAAAATGTAGCACACTCCCGTAAATAGAACTTTTGAATCTGCCACCAATAACATCCAACACTGATTTTCAAAGCAAAATTTGGAAATTAATAACTTCATGTATCAAACTTGCTCTTTAATATTCTAGTCAATACAGTGAGAAATGAAAACATATTCGTTCTTTTTAACAAGAAACCAACAAGCGGCCTAGGGATGACAATTTCCTCCGACCCGTTCGAATTCAATTTGATTCCCGCTCTGAATGGATCGGTGTTTTGGAGATCTGTTCGGAGATCAGGTAGGATACGGGGATAGGTGTATCCTCTCCCCGAATCCAATCCAATCTGTCCCCGGTTTTATTTACACACACACACACACACAGGGTTCGAAGTTAAGTACTACTCCTATATGTTATACTCCTTATAAACGACTCCTCTCATTTTGATATATGATGGATGAGTTCGGAGTAGCCCTAGCTAAATACCTCATGTTTATAAGCTGCTAAGTCAGGAAGCTGGTGAATTTAGTGAAGTACTACGTATGTTAGTTTATGCCTTTGAGCTTTCAACTAATACTAGAGTATAGCACAGAGTTTATGCTTTCTTACAATTGTTGTTGCTTCCTCTGTTTTTTTTTTGTTTTTTTTCAGTTTCTGCTTTTTTTTAGGAGTATTTTTTTTTTGTCTTTCGATTTTTGATGAATCCTCGCTTTGGATCCCCATTCCCATTTGGGGCGGGGATGGAGGGGAAAAAATATCCCCATTAATTGGTGATCGGGGCGGGGGCGGGGACGGAGGAGGGGTTCAGGGATCGGGGACGGGGATAGTAGTCTCCGGTCCCAACCCGTCTCCATTGTCATCCCTAATTAGCGGCCTGACCAAAAATAGTAGTAGTATATTATTTTCTTTGCTCTGAAATTAATGGCAAGATTTAACAAATTGGAATCCTAAACATTATCGTCTTCAAAGGAAAGGAGAACTCGGGTACGATGAAAATACCATTGACCAGTGGCTCGAATTTCCAACAAGCTAAGGTTGTTTTACCCAGAAAACCATGGCAGTAGAGTTGACTTTTGTCACTGCAATTCCCATTGAAGAAAACAAAGTCAAAACGGCTTGCAGCAATAACACCCAGATAAGGTTTTCAGAGTTTGGAACTTGGAAGTAAAAAAAAGATAGAATCCGGCCATTTTGCGGTCAATAAAACTATGGGCACACAAATTGGAGTACACGAATTGGATACCGGGCTGTGTAGGATCCATTTTGGGCTCCCAAGCAAATAATCAGAGTTGTTCAATTTGTTTAGGATAATTTGTTATGAATTCCTGAAAAAATTCAGCTCATTTAGATATCGGTAATGGTTTTACACAAATTTTTTGTTCAATTGTCTGACTTTGGTTGAGTTGATTTGTTGTGGGGATTCTTTGAAATACATTTTATGCAAATTGAGTAGTTCCGAGATTTGCTCTCTCGTAAGATTTCAAGTTCAACCCTTTTTGTCAACATCTCTTGGGGGCAAGTTGGGCCCGAAGAGCCTAAAACAACTTAACTTTTACAAACTTGTATATCTTTGATTGCCTACATAAAGGACCTGACTATGGGTACCGAATAAAGAGATACCGAAAATATACTAATGGTATGCAGGGTCCACTTTTAGATTTCACACGAATAATCTAAACCTTTTATTAGTTTTATGTAAAAAATTAATCAGTGCAATTGAATATATGTAAATGATTGATCCAAAATTCAGGTTTTTATTTAGAGTTCAGAATCCTAAATTTTAAATGAGAAATTGAAATATTGGATCACTCGCTTACGCAAATCTAATTGAGCAGAATTTTTTCAAGAACACTCAAAATTTTATTTTAATGTATTAATAAACGGTTCGAATTATTTGTGTGAGACCCAAAAACGAATCTTGCATGTCATTGGCACATTTTTTGGTACTCCTTTCTTCGTACCCTTGACATTTAGGTAGCCTCGATGCATTTTGAATTTGGACGGCCCAATTTTGAAGATGGGTATCAAAGGATGTTTTGGGTATGTAACACGATAATGTACCCATCCTCAAATCTGTGCTGTCCAAAACACGTTTGGACGGCTCGCATGGGGGTTGGCAGCGCCTGCCGACCTCTCCGGACAACAATTGTAATGCCCATTATTTTTATTTATTATTATTATTATTTGATTTTCCTAAGAGGTAGAAGAATTGTATTAAACAAAACCACCGGCCAAAACCAACAAACAAAACCACGGCCGCGAAACTGCCGGACAAAACCTACAAAACTAACGGCCGCAAAACCGCCTATAAAACTAACAGCTGACCAAAACCACATACAAAACTAACAACAAAAAAACAAAGAAAAATACAAAAAAAAGTGCAGGAAAATAAAGAACGCCGGAGCTGTCACTCACCGTCGCCGCCGCCAACATTGCCAGGAGTCCGAATCTGGAAATCCCAAAAATCATTCGTGGTCACCCATACCAAAACGAAGAGGATCGTCGGTCACGGGGAGTCTCCGAACGCCAAAGAAGTGTAGACAGAGAAGATCGGCGAGTCGGAAGGAAGGTCGGGTAGTTGGGTGGAAGGGGTGTGGAGGGGGAGGGGGTGTGGATCGGTCGCTAGGGGCGAAGCCTGGGGAGGGGCCGCTGCCCACTTCTCTCTCTCACTTCTCTCTCTAGAACGCTCCTCTCACTCTTGTAATATGCCTATTAGTATTATTAATGGATTTTCTCTCTTTTTTTTGAAAAAAAAAAAAAAAAAAAAGTGTATGGGAATGATTAGAATATATATTTTACTAATTTTTTTATGTTGCTTCTCATATGAGCGACGGTTAAACTCTTAAAACTATAAGGTACCATACTAGTGTAACTTCAAATAATATCCAATTACCAATATGTAAAATAAGCGACAATACATATTTTGGTATTCTACAGTAATAAATAGGGTAATAGATTGGAAAAAAGTTGAAAACTGTACTAAAAACTCCTACAATTTGAGACGAGTGGAGAGAGGGAGTGTTTAAGAGTGGGCCAATCAATGTATTTGCAATTGTACCGATATTGATGTAAATCATGTGATCGTGATTTTATTAATCTGAATTACTATGTGTATGAAAAGAGCATATTACACTTTTCCTTTTAAAAGCTTTGTTCAATTAGCTAAAGCCACTGGATTCATTGGATGAAAATAGGAGTAAGAACAGTCCAATCTCACAAGTATGGTAGAGTTTTTTCAAAGTTGAGTGAGTTCAACTGACACCCTTCGTAACAAGGTGGAGTCGCCCCTACTGGCTACTTAACCTCTGAGTCGTCACGAAAGGTGGCGACCCTGTCGACGGAACGGTTGATCGTTTACACCTTGTGTGTTTCTAATGTTCACTAGAGATGGCTCAGGGGTCGAAAGCAAATTTTGAAAATGAATCCTTTTTTTCATTAGAAAAATCAAAATAGCAAATAGTCAAAACGAATATTATCTGTAATTGTTATAAGATGCGCCTTATTTATTTTCAAAACGAATATTATCTGTAATTGTTATAAGATGCGCCTTATTTATTTTCAAAGTCAAACTAAATATATGCATCTTTCTTAAAAAAAAAAAAAATGCATTTTCGTAAGTCTTAATGACAAAGTGTTGCCTAATAACTCTTTTTTTTTTTTTTTAGCTATCAATGCTTAAGTTTAGCATATTGCCTAAATGTAATTGATTGTGAAAAACACTCCCAAAAGTAGAATTTCTGAATCCGCCACCAATAATATCCAACACTCATTTTCAAAGCAAACTTTGGAAATTAATACTTCATGTATCAAACTTGCTCTTTAATATTCTACCAATAATATAAGTGACAAATGAAAACATATTCGTTCTTTTTAACAAGAAACAAACAAACGGCCTGCCCAAAAATAGTAGTAAATTAGTATTTCCTTTGCTCTGAAATGGCAAAGATTTAACAAATTGGAATTCTAACATTATCATCTTCAAAGCAAAGGTTTTCAGAACTCGGGTACGATGTAAATACCATTGACCAGTGGCTCGAATTTCCAACAGGCTAAGGTTGTTTTACCTAGAAAACCAATGGCAGTAGAGTTGACTTTTGTCACTGCAATTCCCATTGAAGAAAACAAAGTCAAAACTACTTGCAGCAATAACACCCAGATAAGGTTTTCAGAGTTTGGAACTTGGAAGTGAAAAAAAAAAAGAAAAAAAAAGAGAGGATAGAAATCTATGGGCATACCGATTGGAGTACACCAAATGTATACCGGATTGTATAGGATCTATTTTACGCTCCCAAGCAACTAATCGGAATTGTTCAATTTGTTTGGGATAATTTGTTAAGGATCCATGGAAAAAATCAGCTTGACAAGAAATTGAACAAAGAATTGATTAAACCCTTACCGACATTTGGTTGAGCTGATTTGTTATGGGGATTCTTAGAAATACATTTTACACAAATGAGCAGTTCCGATCATTTATGAGGAACTCCAAACTACTACACAATCTAGTTTACATTTCAATCTCGTACACAACCCGGTGTATATTTGGTGTACACCATTTTAAACTGCAGAGGCCAGTGGTGGTCCTTGTAATAGTAAGGTGAAGTTTGGTCTAAAAAACCAACTTAACTTTTTTTTTTTGTCTTTATTTGATTTTTTTTTTTGCGTTTGTTAGTTTTTCATCGATTTTTTCAGTATTATTGGTTTGTCTCGGCGAGATGAATCCAAAAAGGTAAAAGATTATGACTAGAACTCTCAATTTTTTGAATAAGATCGAAAAAAATGTAAAAAAAAACTATATTTTTTACTTATTTTTGTCTTTATTCAAAAAAAAAATTATGATTCGATCATAATTTTTTACTTTTTTGATTCCTCTCGCCGAAACGAACCAATAATATACAAAAAGTTGATGCAAAACTAAAAAACACAAAAAAAAAATCAAATAAAGACGAAAAATAAACCAATTAACTTTTTAGGCCAAAACACACCTAAATGTCTGGAACGTATAGTAACAGATAAAATTTGCAAACAGATTATCATCGGTTAAAAAAAAAGAAAAGAAAGTCTAATCACAATCTCATTTTTACAACCAAAATTTCAACCTATTTTTCATATTATCTATAGGCTCCATTATGTTATATGATCGGAAACATTCACCTTACGAACACGTCAAAAATAATAAAAAACACCCCTAAATTCAGGTTTATAAGATATAGATAAATGCATGATCAGAACACTAGTCTTCTGTGTGAGTTCATTTTTTCTTTTCTGATCATGTATTTATCGACATCTAATATACCTAAATTTTGGTATTCGTATAAATTTCGTCACGTTCTATAAAGTGAACGTTCTCGATCATCAAACTAATTGAGCTTATATGATAATGTGCCATATTAGTTGTAAGTTTGATTGTAAAATGAGTGTGTACCTAGACTTTCCCGTAAAAAAAAAAAAAATGATCTCTTAGAATAAAATTTTGTAAAAGGGGTTGGCAAAAAGGTCTTGTTCAAAAAGATTTGGTTCAATTTTTTTAGCAATTGTCGGGGCAATGGCCCAGAAGAGCCTAAAACAACTTAACTTTTACAAACTTGTATATAATTGATTTCCTACATAAAGGACCCGACTATGGGTACCAAATAAAGAGATACTGAAAATATACTAACGGCATGCGAGGTCCACTTTTAGATTTCACACGAATAATTCAAACCATTCATGAATTTTAGAATAATTTTTGAAATGACCTTGCAAAAAATCAACGCAATATTTGTAAATGGTTGATCCAAATTTCAAGTTTTTATTCAGAGTTCATAATCCTAAATTTTAAATTATTGAATCGCTCACTTACGCATATTCAATTGAGCTGAATTTTTCCAAGAATACTCAAAAAATTATTTAAATATTAATGAACAATTCGAGTTACAAATGAACCTTGCATGCGTTTAGTATATTTTTTATACCTATTTCTTCAGTACCCTTAGCTTTTTTCACTAGATAAATGAACGAGATGCGATTGTTTGATGTAACCCGAACGCGCATTGACGGAGGAGCCAAGGTCAAAAAGATGAACATACAAATGATTTTTAGTATTTTCTTTTTCTCGAAAGAAAGACTTGGATTCACGTAATCTACAAGCAGAAACACAGTGAAAATTAAATTATTGGTGGCAGGTCGCTTACCGAACACTAACCAAAGCCCACAGGATCAAACCTAAACTTTTCTCATTTTTAAACTCGACATAAACTACTCTCATCAATACACCCCCAAATACAGTACTAATAAATCCAAAATCATTTCTTTGCATTTTGCTTTTATGATCCTCTCCGGTTTTTTGCCTCTTTTCTCAACTAATCTCATTAAATCTCTCTTGCATTGAATGCTCTCATTTAAACAACCCAGCTCCTTCCCCTGCAAAATTAGTTGTACACACAGAGATAGAGACAGAGTGTACTGTTTTGCTCAATAGTGGTTTCTGGTTTGATGAGAGAGAGAGAGAGAGAGAGAGGTTAATGAGTCTAATGGCCCATTTTAACTCTTGTTTTTTCAACGACCTCACTGAGTAACATTAATGGCGGTGCATCTGGTGGTTATAGAGAGAGAGAGAATGAAGAGAGAGAGAGAGTGAAATCACAAGGGAACCAGTCTGGCCTTAGTAATTGCTTTTTCAGCATTTTTCACCTATAAAGTTCTTCCACTGTCAATGCTTCATCTCCATCTCTCTCTCCTCCTCTGTACTATTTTCTCTCTCCTTCCATTCTTCCTCTGTTTAAAAATCTGAAAAAATCTCAGCTCAAGTCAACAAACCCACCATTTCTTACCAAAAACCCCATCTGGGTTTTCGTTTTCTCGATCAACGTTGCCAGATTTGCTTCAGAAGGAGTTCGTTTTTTTTTTTTTTTTTCTCGGGAAAATATTTTCCCTGAAAATTTCGGTTTTTCCTTCACAATGGACGTGTCCGTAGCTCTGCTGCTGTTCACGGCAATCACTTGCTATCTGCTGTGGTTCACCTTCATCTCCCGCTCATTGAAGGGTCCACGTGTCTGGCCCTTATTTGGCAGCTTGCCGGGATTGGTCGAGAACAGCGATCGCATGCATGAGTGGATCGCAGACAATCTGCGCGCGTGCGGCGGCACGTACCAGACATGCATATGTGCAATTCCGTTTCTGGCCCGGAGGCAAGGTCACGTGACCGTCACGTGCGACCCGAGGAATCTGGAGCACATACTCAAGACCCGGTTCGACAATTACCCGAAGGGTCCGACTTGGCAAGCCGTTTTCCACGACCTGCTTGGCCAAGGGATCTTCAATTCTGACGGTGACACGTGGCTTTTCCAGAGGAAGACGGCGGCGCTCGAGTTCACGACTCGGACGCTGCGCCAAGCCATGGCTCGGTGGGTGAACCGAGCCATCAACTCGAGGTTCTGCCCGATTCTCGAGACCGCTCGACTCGAAGCGGAGCCGGTCGATCTCCAAGATCTCTTGCTACGGCTCACTTTCGACAACATTTGCGGCTTGGCTTTCGGGAAAGACCCGCAAACCCTATCCCCGGGGCTACCCGACAACACCTTCGCCACTGCTTTCGACCGAGCCACCGAAGCGACGCTGCAGCGGTTTATATTCCCGGAAGTCTTGTGGAGGCTCAAGAAATGGCTTCGGCTCGGAATGGAAGTCGGCTTAAGCAGAAGCCTCGGACACGTGGACGGCTACTTGTCCGACGTCATCAAGACACGTAAGCAAGAGCTGATGAGTCAGCAAAAGGATTCCACCCCCCACGACGACTTGCTCTCAAGGTTCATGAAGAAAAAAGAATCCTACTCGGAAAAATTCCTCCAACACGTGGCACTCAATTTCATCCTAGCTGGACGCGACACGTCATCCGTCGCGATGAGCTGGTTTTTTTATTTAGTCATTCAAAACCCAAAAGTGGAAGAAAACATCCTTAAAGAAATCTGCACCGTTCTGATCGAGACACGTGGCGATGACTTGTCAAAATGGGTAAATGAGCCACTGGGATTTGAGGAAGTGGATCGTCTGATGTATCTCAAGGCTTCGCTATCGGAGACCCTCCGGCTCTATCCTTCAGTGCCGGAGGACTCTAAACACGTTGTCGCCGACGACATTTTGCCGGACGGGACGTTTGTCCCAGCTGGATCGTCGGTGACATACTCAATATACTCGGCCGGACGAATGAAGTCCACGTGGGGGGAAGACTGTTTAGAATTCCGGCCGGAGAGGTGGTTGTCCGCTGACCGGAAAAGTTTTGTGACCCACGATCCGTTCAAGTTCGTAGCGTTCAATGCCGGTCCGAGGATATGTTTGGGCAAGGATTTGGCTTACTTGCAAATGAAGTCGATAGCGGCGGCGGTGTTGCTCCGCCACCGGCTATCGGTGGTTGCCGGTCATAAGGTGGAGCAAAAGATGTCACTTACTCTGTTTATGAAGTATGGCCTCAAAGTTAACGTGCACAATAGAGATTTAAAAGCAATTATGGCAAGTGTTAGGAAGGAAAGAGAAAGTGTCGGTGGCGGCGGCGGTGGCAGTGGGGTGGATGTGGTGGTTGGGGTTGATAAATGAGGTGGTGTTTGGTGGTTGGGTTTTTGTTGTTGATATGAATTGGGTGGGTGGATGAACAAGAGAGAACTAAGGGCTTGTTTGGTTACAAGGAAAAGGTTGGCTCAATGTGAGGTGAGTTTGTTGGGCTAACAGTGTTAAAGGATACTTTACTCATCAATGCTTTTGAATGGGCTTTTAGTGGAGACACAGGAAAATGCCATGATTTCATTAATTCTTATGACAGATAGGTCCAAACTTGTGAGAAGAACTTTCACCGACAGTTTCTTTTTTGTTTTTTGTTTTTTTGTTCTTGCACCTTCAACTCTGGTTTGGAGTTGTTCATTGTAATAGAGTTTTTGTTCAAATTATGTCAAATGTCAGGTGAATTGAGCATATGCAAACTATTTAATCGCATTGATAGCCATTCTCAAAGCCCAATTTTGCGAGATAAATGTGTTCAGATCGCTCGGTTATTAATCTCTAGATACCTTAGTTGTATATACTCGTGGGAGCTTGCAAAATAACCTTAGTTGTATTTACTCGTGGGAGCTTGCAATATAACGATTCAAATCATTGATGTAAGACTCGTAATGGCTCGAGAACTTAACTGCTGAGAATTGAATCATTTTTTTTTTTGGTGATTTTGCATAATGCTTTGCAAAGTCATTTTATATGCTTGTGTCTAAGTTTTGGGGGTATGTCTTACTTAAATAAAGCTCAAAATCGGAATGACATTATTCTATTTTCCATTTAATTTAAGTCTGTTTTTTTGTCTACATTCTTTGTATTCCCTATTAAGGCAACAACCTTTCCCTTCCTCCCCATCATTTTGTTCGGGAGAAACAAAAATGAAATTTGAAGCAGAGGCAATGCCTTTAAGAATGGCCAAAAACAGAGAGAGTCTGAATATAGTACTATAAAATGGTTTATTTACCTTCCTGTGCCTAATGTATTGCTTGAGTTTCATTGTCAAAAGACCCATCTAGACATTGTGTCAATTTGATCCATAACTTTACAAAATTTGAGTTTAATGGTATTCAATTTGGACTCTCTTTGACTTGACCTCTCTAGTTTGACTTTGACTATGGCTAGCCCTTCTTTCACCTGGTTCTGCAAAAGAGTGAACCATGTTAGTGCCCAACTGATCGAAAACGATTAGAAGGTACCCCAATGGCTAAGTCAGTCCCTGAATGAGAAGGGAAATGCAGAGTTTTGAGGGGGAAGAAATGGCCTACGTGTTGGGGTTTAGCACTATAGTATTTATAGGAGTGCCATACCTTGCGGGGTAGTATATCGTGTGCCATACCTGTGCCGAGGTGACATCACCGACATCCTTACCCAACAATTAGCCCTTGACCCCCACCTTTTAACCGAACGATGTGCACGATGATTCGTGGGCGGTGCATGTTGGTCGGACTAATTATCTGGACACGCGGATAGTGGAAAATGATGCCACGTAATTGAACCGTATTATGGCTGATCTCGCGCTATTGGCATGATGCATGACCAAACCACGTGTCGCAGGGAGAGACCCATTCCATGTGGTCGACCCTGTACGATCCTTGAATATCACGTTGTAGTTGGTCTGTACAACTTTGGAATGTGCTAATTGAAGATTGGCGCTTCTACGCCAAGGTGAAAATACTTGTACGTTCATTGATGCCTAGACTTTGTCCTTTGGTCGTGACATGAATCTATGATCCAGCCTGACCTGGCGACACAAGTGGGGTGTAAGGAGCCGACCCGAAACTGCACCCCATCAAGTCCAAGATGAGCCAAACACGTGACTATGACCCCACAACCAACCGCTCACAATGATAGCAAATCAATTCAGCTAATATAACAAACTCACTTCCTAAGCAACTTCAGAATTTACTATCTTAACGACAGAACAACGGAAGACTTTTGAGATTTAACAACATTACAACTAGACAAACCATTATGCAAGACTATGTACAATACTATACTAAACCTCCACATCAACCACCAGCGTGATGCTCCAGTCTAAGAGCGCCAAGCGAGGGTACTATACGGACGCCTAGCAGTGGACAACGATTCTAACCTGCAAAACTAGAATCCAAGGCGAATTCCAAGAGTGGGTAAGTCATAGGTATTGAACAAAGAACAACCATTAATGTACTTCATTATAACATCAAGTAATTAAATTAAATTCATAACTTTCAACTCAAAACTCACACATAGAGTTGATAACCAACACGACACGAAGTCTACTAGGCACGAAGCCAGGCACAAGGCCAATATTTGGACTCCATTGTCCACACAACATAAAGCCTCAACACGACATGAAGTCTACTAGGCACGAGGCCCTATCACGACACGAAGTCTACTAGGCATGAAGCCCCAATCACGACACAAAGTCTACTAGGCATGAAGCCTCATCACGACACAAAGTCCATACTAGCATTTAAACAAGTTCAACTCAAAATGAAATACACTTACGAGTCAAACACTCACCTTGGTCTCCAAAAAGAAAAACATGTGTGGATAGTCGAATCCACTGGTTTTTGTTTAGGTTTGTTTTGAAAATAGAGTCGCCACCCGGGTTTTTGGAAAATGGTTTAGGACCCGAGAAACCGTTTTGAAAATGATTTAGAAAATAATTTGAAAACCAGAGATCGTTTTGGATTCGGGAGCCAGGTTACGAACGGGGAAGGGTTTTAATGCACCCTGCTCGCCCGATTAAAAATCGATCTTTACTAAATATTTGTGGGATTTTTAGAAAATACTTTAATGCCAAACTTTATTCACATAAACAATTGAACCGTGCAAAACAAGTAATTTAAATATTGAAATGAACAACAATTAATACAATCAATCAAATAATAGTAAGCAATTGAAGAACATTTTTCTCAAACTGTTCATAAAAGAAAATTATTAGAAAATGATTAAAAAAAATTTCAATTTTTCAAAAAGAGTGTTGTACGGCATACTAAGTGTACCGTGCGGTATAGAAAGTGTGCTGTGCGGCACTGTTCATCATTCCAACGGTCAAATTTTTTAAAGTGTGCCGTACAGCACTGTTTTCTTCACAAACAGTTTGATATTTGGTTTTTCGAAAAGAATGAAATGGAGGCACATTCAAGGCATTAAAACTTGATCAAAACTAATTACTTTGAACTGGAAAATGATATGTTTGAATAGAAATTGTTCCTCATTAGATTGCTCCATACGGCGCGTAAAGTTCACCGTATGACACAACCGGGAGGTCACGAATCAAACTGATTTTTGATGTAACATGGGCATACCAAATTTGGAGATGATATGGAAGATCATTCCACACTTGGTACCCCTCCCCTTAGGATACCAAAGCTAAGAAGTTTGGCGAAACGGGATCGTACCTTCGGTTGCAAACTCTTGGATGAAACGCTTTCTTGAACCTCTGATTACGGCTTGGATCTCCTCTGGACTCCAACTTCACTCTGGTACAGCAGCAGGGATGATTGATTACTGGAATTAAATGGATTTGTAATGGTGAACTCGCGGTTTCAGACAAAAAACAGGGGAATTGGTTTTTCGAACGGGATTTCTTGGGTGAAGCTTGGAGAGTGATTCTGGAGATGGAAAATGAAAGTAATAGAGGATTTAGGAGATGAGTAAGGTTGTGGGTAGGATTTAAGAGAGGTTAGCCATCGTTCTTATTTTTTTTTTCTTTTCCCGGACATGATTCGGCATTTATAGCCGAGATGAGCGTATCCTCCAAGCAAGTGTGTCGGCCAAGAAAAATGATTGTGGGCTACTCCTCCTAGCCTTTTTCCTCTCCAAGAAACCATTATTGAAGCTGGGTAACGAATGTCAACAAAAGGAGCTGCTGGAGCTTCTGTAGAAAGTCGATTTATGCATGACAGTGACGTACGACACACAAACTGTACCGTGCGGTACACAAACTGTGCCGTGCGGCACACTTCCACCGCCAATATCCAAAAAGAATGTCGTGCGTGATTGACGAAGCACCGTACGTGAGAGATGAGTGTCGTGCGACACTATTGACCTTGTTGATTTGAAGAATTCCATTCCGAGAGGCTTTCCGAACGTTTCTTTTCATCATCGGGGATAAAAAATGTGTACGAGAGTCTCATTTTTGGGGTGTCTACAGTTGCCCCTCTTTGACGAGGCTTACAATCACTGTGTGATGGAAGTCGCGTCAAAGATAGAAGACACCCCTTGATGTGGACATCCTCGTATGAAAACAAACAAGTAAAATGTGATGCATGTGGTCGCGCTCATAAGAGCTGCCTACGTACCTCATTGTAAGGATCAGACCAGTGTAGTTCGTCGGGGCTAATGCATATAGATGCAATGAAGCAACATATCAGACAAGCATGAGAATTGAACTTACTGATTAAATTGGTAGCGCGCGTTCACGAAGGACACATGGCTGAACTTGAGTGATAGCACTTGGTCAGAAAAGACGCATGGCTAAACTGAGTGGTTTGATTGACTTGATTTGTTGAAATTGAGTTTAGAGATTGGTTTGAAAATTTTGTTTCAGAAGGCAGATTGATTTGAGAAACTGACCTTAAAATTGATTTGATTGAAAAGTTGTCCCTGGAGGACAATTGATTGAAAAACTGTTCTAAAGAATGCTTGACTGAAAGACTGACCCAAAGGACGGTTGATTGAAAAGCTGACCATTTCTAGTCTTGAAATTGAATTTTGATTGAAGTTGATTGAAAAATTGATTGAAATTGATTGAAGTTGATTGAAAAATTGATTGAAATTTGTTGAAATTGATTGAAGTTGATTGAAAAATTGATTGAAATTGGTTAAAATTGATTGAAAAATTGAAAAACTATCGCCGAGGACAGTGGATTGAAAAACGTTGTTTGAAAAATCACGAGGGACGGTGATTGAAAAATGTTTGATTGAAAGCACATCTTGAGGGATGGTTGATTGAACACATGTCTCTAGGGACGCTTAATTGAAAACATGTCCCGAAGGACGAGCGATTAATTGAAAATATGTCCCGAATGACGGTTAGCTGAAAACATGTTCTGAGTGACAATTGATTGAAAACATGTCCCGCAAGACGTACAGTTGATTGAAAACATTTCCTGAAGGTCGGTTGATTGAAAACATGTCCCAAGGGACGGTGGAGTAAAAAACTGTCTCGCAGGACAATTGATTGAAAAACGGTCCCAAAGGACGATGGAATGAAAAACTATCCTGAAGGATGATTGGTTGAAAAATTGTCCCGAAGGACGATTAATTGGAAAACTATCCCGGAAGGACGATTGAAAAAAACTTGTCCCGAAGGACGATTGATTGAAAAATTGTTCATGAGGACTCTTGTGTGAGACTCAGGTTTTCACATTTGATGACACAATGACAACATTCCTTTTTTTGAAAGTAGGTGGCGCAACAAGGTGTCTCTTTTTGCTTTACTATCTTTCCTTTTGGATAGGGTCTAGATTTGAAGTTACACTTGATCAGTGAGCTTGAGCTTTCGGGCTTTCTGGCTTTTTGTGAGGCTTGAGCTTTTTGGCATTTCTGCCCCAAATCTTAAACTCAGGTGTATGTGCTTCTCCCAATACATGGCGTTGAGTTGACGTGCCCCAGTCTTGGACAAATGTGTCCCAATAGATGACAAGCTTCAATTCTGAACCTATTGACTTGTTTATCCAAAAATAGACTCTTCCATACATTGACATCGTCTTCCACGAGTTTAAGAATATCAAGACCACCAAGGGTTGACTGAACAAAAGACCTTGTGTGAATTTGGACAAGGCCCAGACCATACGAATGACTTTACAAAGATGCCCCTGGTTTGGGCGGAGAATGACTACTCATGAATTTGGTAGATGCGGGTTATTTTGTTACTGGATTCTGACAAGACTATGTCGACTTGAAAAGACCAATAAGCAATGATAGACTTGAGAATTCGGGAAATGGCAAAACGTGCCCCACAATTGACGTTTGAAATTATCATAAACTTAAGTCTTTTGGTTTTGATCAACATCCAAGACTTAGGTTAGTTTACTCTTCTCATCGATAACTCGGTTGAGAGACACGGCTCGGGTTCTCAACCGGAAGATTTGACAATGAAATAATTTTACTTCTAAAGATGTGTTAAAAAATGGGAAAAGTTCTTTGAGACATTTTGTCAAACACTTAGAGTGACATAGCTCCGAGCATTATATGTGGCAAGAGATCAAGTCCTTGCCTACACATAATCAAGGAGGTTAACAACCCTAGGTTTTGTTACATAAAGATGAACCTTACCCATCCATAAATAAAGATTGATCATTTCATGAGAGAAAAACCAAACCCACCTAAATCATAGGATGTTAATCATCCAATGACCATGCCTTAATCTACTACTCACACATACTTAAAGTAAACATGAAGAGAAATGACAAGGAAACACAAAACATGATAAAATACGAAATAAAAACGAGATCTATAAAGATTAAAACAATACTTACAACTTTAATGAAAGCAAAAGTCTTGAATCCTAGAGAAACTACCCTAAAAACTAAAGAGAAGGTAGAGAAAATGGGGGAGGAAGGAGGAGGGAGTTAGAGAGAAAGCTTAGGTAGTTAATAACCTAAAATCTGGGGTTTGGATGGCTTTTATAGCCCCCAAAAGTTGTGCTACATATTACAAAAATGCCCCTGAAGATGTTCTTGATCGGGCTAAAAATATCCAAGAAATTTGCAGCCAGAACCCGTTCATAGGTTTTGTGGCGACCCGTTCTGAGGTGCATTTTTGCCCACTGATTTGTGGCAACGGGTTGCAACATTTTGTGGCAACGGGTTCTACTGGGCAGGGGGGAAATCCTCGGCTTGATCACTTGACCCTTCGGTCCTCCTGAGCTTTGTTCAATACTTCGTTTCTTGGCCTTCGGGAGTCGATGGTGGCATGCCACGGGGTGTTGGTCTTTGAAAACTTGGGATGCTTCCCATGGCTCATCAAACACTCCTTATTTCCCTTGTTTCACCTAATACTCGCAAAAACACAACTACGCGCAACATCAATCATATAAAGCTAAAATGCACGTGTGTGTGTTACCAAAGTGGATGAAATAAGCCCTATGATTTACATTATCTGGGAGTTATCAGTACACACCAGCACACACAACTTGTTTTTTTTATAAATCAAACCCTCTAGTTTTAAGAAATCCCAGTTAAGCCCATGTAAAAGAAATTACCTTTCTATTTGTCCCTTTTAAAACTTGGTCTCGCAAGTACCCTAAAATAAAGTCCACAACTATGATCATATAAATGAGTCAACAAGCATAACATAAAAAAATGCGTAAAATATTTAAAGTAACTCAGGGTGTTACATGGGGAGACCATTTCGAATATTCTGGAACATAGGCCATCGATGACGATTGGACCTGTCCAGACCTGATTGGTGCAAATGGGCCTAATAATTTTTACTCAATTATTCTGTCCCACTATAGTCCTCAACCCAAAAGCCGTCCAAGTTTGGCTTTAGAAAGAAGGGTAAGGTAAGAATTAAAGATGGGGACCTCTAATTGTTTTATTCATACTATTCTTCATGCAATTAGGGTTGTTTTTGTAAGGACCCGTATGAAAAATCACTTTTTGAAGAAGTTTCGATTTGGCCGATAAAAATTCCCCGTAATTGTTCCTTGGATTTTTCTAATCACAACGGTATAGTCAGATGTTATTTTTTAGTAAAGCAAAGTCATCTTTCACCCATTTTCTTCGGAGAAAAATGTGCCGCTTTTCGGTTTTGTACTAAAAGTGGGGGATGAGATTTTGATGCGATTAAAATTTCAAAATTTTAGAAGTGCCATTGTTTCCAAATGGGGGGTACTTCCTTATTTTCATAAATAAATTAAAGTAAAGAAAACTCAAAATTTATAGCCTTTACTTGGCTAAGCGTGGGAGTGAAATTAGTGAGGTGGGTCACAATTTATATACACAAGTGACATTTGGGTGTGTAGTGTAATTAGATTGTTATATTAGAACTGTATGGGGTAAATTTGCAAAAAATCAAAACTTCTCATCTCTCTCCCTCACCCCACCGACCGGCCTCTCTCTCTCTTACCTTTCCATCAATGTTGCTCACTCCAAGCTCAAATCTTGCCCTCCTCACTCAACCACTTCAAGAACCAAGGCCATTTTCACGTTCTACGCAACGTGGGGAGCTTGGGTCACCTTGGATTCGCACCGTTAGCACATATTTCGGGATTCGGGGTTTTCTACACCTAGGGTTTCATTCACCTTCATTTTTCAAGAAAATCCTTGAGGTAGGGGAATAATTTCTACCCTCTCTAGTTGCATGCTTGTGATTTATTGCATATACTTGGTCCTTAGCTTCAATTTCATTGAATTTCATATTTTCCCTCTTTGGGTGGGTTTTTCCCACTTTGATTCTTTGATCTATGAAGTTACTTATTGTTTGGTGAAATTGACCTCCCTCCATGTTTAATTGTTGCCTAGCATATCTATTTTGAGCTTAAACTATCTCATTTGTGATTGGGTTGAAATTCCACACCTTAGAGGTGAAAATCTGCAGAGTGTACTGTTCATAGGTTGCTGTCCATATTTTCCAGCTGCTGCCCCTGTCATTTGGGTGGCATTCGACCACCCTTTGATTGCCTGTTTGGTCCCCGATCGCTTATTCCTTCGCATATTTGACCTTTGGTATCATTTTCACCCATGTTTTGACTCGAGGACTAAGGTTTTATAAATGAATATGCCGTTTTAGGTCACATGAATGTTGGTTGGTTTTTGGAAAGTGTGTGTGGGTGTGTGCGTAACCTTTTTTACCGAAGGAGGTGAGATGGAGAAATGAACTTGGGAAAAATGAACTTGTTACAAAAATTGAATGGAATGTTTGGGAAATGAGATGTTCAAACCAATGACATCACTTGGTGAGCCTATAAAATCCGACAGGGGCACGCGGAGCCCATAGAATCCGGTAGAGGCACGCGGAGCCTATAGAATCCGGCAGATGCACGCGTGGGATTTAAATCCCTAGTATTAATGAAATGATGGTTTTCTTTAATGAAAGAAGCGAGAAATGAGATTTTTGGGATATCCATTGTGTTTTGTCGAAACTCGATATGTAAGCTTGATTTTTGACTTATGTGATCAACTTGGATAGTTGGGTGTTATAAAATGGATACTTGGGTGGTGTTTGGGTACTTAGAAAAACTTTGAACATATGGGTTGTTGGTGCGTAAATGTCATCATTTGGGTACTTTGAAACTTTCAAAATCCTTTCTCTATAAATTGGATACTTGGACTCGCATATGAACATTAAATTGACATATCTTGCCTCCATGTGCATGCATCATATTCATACACCTGGCGTTAGTAGAATAGTTCCCCTACGAGCGAGTGTGCTCACCTTATCCCTTTTCAGGTACCCAGCTTTGATCGTGCACGGTTTGAAGTGCATGACTTGGATGATGAGCATACATGGCATGGAGTTATTTTATTTATCTTCTATGCATTAAATTTTATTTTGGGGGATGATAATGTAACTTTAGTTTTTCACTATCTTTTTTACTATGGATTTGTAATAACTTATGGGATATTACTTTGATTTCACCTTTTGGGCAAGGGTGTCCGAATATTTGATAGCCAATGGGCTAATGATGTATTTTATTTTATGGAAATCTTATTACTTGACTTATTTGTTGTTGAAATGCTTTTATTTATGTTTTGCGAAAATGAGGGCGTGACAGTTTTCATCTGTAACAGGAACAAAATATAGAGAGCACAATTGCCAACTTTAGACTCACGTCGGATCTCCGTCGATGAACATTCCGAACAACTCATTTATAGGGTCTTACTGGGTGATATTCTGTCACGCCCTCATTTTTGTAAAACATAAATAAAGGAGTCTCTTACAATAATAAGTCAAATGTTAAAGATTTCCATAAATCCCTCCCAAGAGGTTTCCATACAAAAGGTACATTCTTAGCCCATTGGCAATCAAGTGTTAGGGCACCCTTGCCCCAAAGGTGAAATCTAATAGTATCCCATAAGTTATTACAATCCAATGTCAAAAGTAATGAAAAGATTAGAGTTACATTATCATCTCCCAAAAAAGTTAATGCATAGTAGATGAATAAAATAACTCCAAGTCATGTATGCTCATCATCCAAGTCATGCACTTCAAATCATGCACGATCAAAGCTGGGTACCTGAAAAATGATAGGCGAGCACACGGCCCGTAAGAGAACTATTCTACTACCGCTAGGTGTATAACATGATGCATGCACATGGGGTCAAGATATGTCAAATGGATGTACTTATGTGAGTAAGAGTAACCAAATCATTCGAGAAAGGATTAGGAAGCATCGAAGTACACAAATGAATGCTAAGTGTCAAATGTGATCCCAAGTATCCAAGAACAACCCAAGTGTTCAAAATCTTTTCTAAGTACCCAACACCACCCAAGTTTCCATTTTTGTTTTCCCAAACTACCCAAGTTTTTCTCACAAGTCTAAATCCAAGTTCACATGCCGTGTTCCGACAAAACACAATAGATAGTCCAAAAATTTCATTTCTCATTTCTTTTATTGAAAGAAAACCATCATTTTCATTAATACTAGGGATTTAATCCCTCTGCCGGATTCCATAGGTTACGCGTGCCTCTGCCGGATTCCATAGGCTTTGTGTGCCTTTGCAAAATTCCACCAAATGATAGCATTGGTTTAAAACACCTCATTACCATAAACATTTCATTCAATTTTTATAACAAGTCCATTTTTTTTCCAATTTCATTTCACCAAAACACATCTTTCTATAAAAAGGGTTACGCACACTCACACACACTTTCTAAAATTCAACAAATGTCCACGTGACATTAGATGACGTATTTGTTAATGAGTCTACAATCCTCAAGTCAAAACATGGGTGAAAATGGTGCCAAAGGCCAAATACATGAAGAAAAGAGCAATCGGGGATCAAACGGACGTCAAAGGGTTGCCGAAAACCACCCCGAGAACAGGGGCAGCTGCTGGAAATTGTTGGGACAGCAACATATGTACAGTAACAGTGCAGATTTCCACCACTAAGGTGTGAAATTTCAACCCAATCACAAATGAGATAGTTTAGGCTCAAACTAGATATGCTAGGCAACAATTAAACATGGAGGGAGGTCAATTTCACTCTCAATTTCATCAATCAACAACTAATTTCATAGATCAAGGAATTCTAGGTTAGGAAAACCCACATAAATAGGGAAAAACATGATTGGCAATGAAATTGAAGACAAGAACAAGATATGTGCAACACATCACAAGTGTACAACTAGAGAGAGAAGACATTGTTCTCCTACCTCAAGGTTTTGCTTAAAAATTGAAGATGAGTGAAACCCTAGGTGTAGAAACCTCCAATCCCAAATTTGGAGCTCTCGATGTGAATACACGGCAACCCAAGCTCCGTAGAATGCGTAGAACACGAAAATGGTCTTGGTTCTTGAAGTGGTTGAGTGAGGAGGGAGAAATTTGAGCTTGGAGGTAACAAAAATGGTGGAGAGGGAGGAGAGAGGGAGAGCCAGTCGGGGGAGGAGAGAGGGAGAGAGTGTTGTTTTAAATATTTTTACAAACTTCCCCCACACTTTCTAATATAATCCCCTTATTACACCCCACACCCAAATGTCCCTTGTGTATATAAAATGTGACCCCATCTCATAATTTCAATCCAACACTTAGTCAATAAACATTTTTCAACATTCCTCACAAAACCCCAACTTTTATTTTCAAAAAGTAATTAAAATTTTCGGGTCTTTACATATATTCTAATGAATTGCTTTGCTTAATGTTATTCAAGAATTTGATTTCCAACCTGAAATTGCTTAAAATGCAGAATTAAACTAAAGCACTGTCGCTACGTAACTAATTTGTTCTAATTTCTAGCATACGTCGTTTCCTTTTAATACCGAAATTGTAATTCTTCCTTTTTCCATGAGAGGGACAATTGTGATAATCATCAAGTAAATGGAAATTTTTGGGAAGCTACATTCTAACAGCACTTAAGCTCTTAGATGAGACTCTGTTCAGATGTCTTAAAATATTTAAACATTTTTTTTTATACTTCAGCTTTTTTAGAAAAAAAAAAAACTTATTATTACAAGTTGTTTGGTTGTTAGTTTCGAGATAAATTTTGTATATAAAGTAGTAGTATAAGGTGCACAACTTTCTGTCTTTAAGCAAGTTTTTTTCTGAACATTTTAACAAGCATTTTTATTTTTTGAATAGAGGTATGCAATATACATTCGAAAACTAAAAAATGAATAAATATTGAAAAAAAAATCATTTAAAACCCAAAAACAGTGACGAAACAGTTAAAACTTTTAGAGATAATTTTTTTAAAAGAAGAACCAAACAATGTTTAGAGAGTGTTTGGGCGAACAATTATTGGATGTTCACATTCTCGTTATCAGCTTCTTCCTGTTTAGCTGACCTCTCAGAAAATCCATTCTCTGAAAATGTATTCTATTCTATTTTTGAAGTTCCAAGCCAAAAACCAAAAACCAAAAACAACTCCTCACCTCCTTTTCCATTTCTACTTCTCGTTTTGCTTTTTCCCTCATCCTACTCTCCCATTTCTACCCCTGTTTACTTATCCCCTTTTTTCACCGGACAACACACAAATGAGAGAGAGGTGAAAGATAGAAGGGAGATGCCTGCAATTTCTTCCACTCCAGTTGTCGTCGCGTTGTTAATCATTCAGATCTTTTGTCATCGTCCATTGTTGAGGTATTCTTCCTATCATCGTTGTCATCGGTTCCCGTTGCTGTTGTGTTCTTTGTTCTTCCTCGTGAAGAAGCCTTCATCCACATCTGTCTCTGAATTGGCAATGCGGAACTAGGTTATCTATATTGTTGCTAAATGTTGATTTTTAATCTTATTTGGTTGAATGAATTATCAGTGATATCAGATCGTGATGCTTGGTTTTGGTTCTTCAAAAATTTGGTTTACTGTACATTTATTTTAGTACTTAACAAAAGCCAAAAAAAGGGGGAGAATTTTAATTGGGTTTTAAAAAAACTTGCTAAAAACAAAATTACTAACATTTTTAGTACTATAATTTATAAGCAAGGGCAAAATGGTAAACAATAAATTTATAACTTATTTTCATCATTATTCTCCCAAACAATACTACTGTTGCAAAATACATTTTGAACATTTCTCTCAAACATTCCTCTCAAATTCAAAACACATTTTGACCATAATTCAAAAAACCAAAAAGTTGAAAGTGAAAAGCTAAAAAGTAGGCTCTCAAGTACCCATTTGTCATGATTTTTTACTTTTTTTTTGTTATTATAAAAGAAGTAGAGCTTTTCATGTGGCTTTCGTTAACGCAATCTAACGTCGCGTTTTGACTTTTCAACACAAGCCAAACAAGAGTGACGTTTGTGCTAAAGAGCAAAAACGAGATACTCTGCTTTTCTGGACAAGCCAAACAAAGCCTTAAGAGCATCAATATCTCACTCATCAAATCCCTTAAAAGCTAAATTTGATGAGTGAAATGCAGCAAAATCCTCCAAAATCAGGCTTAACAAATCTTTGGCAAATTTGTTAAACTTGTAGCTTTGTTACAGTAACGTCTCAACTTTGTTAACTTACTATTCACTAACCTTTCTAGTAAAATTTGGATAGAGAGTCTGATTTTGGGAATTTTGGATAAGTAACTTGCTAAATTTGTAAAAGGTGTTTTTGAAGTTAAATTTGGTGAAAATTTTAGTGCTCCTGATAAAGATGCCCTAACTTGGATTTTTAGCCCTGGTGCTCTTGTGAAAAAGAAGGATATATGAAGATATTACTAATTTCCAGTTAAGAACATAAAAATATTTAAGAAACTAAAAACCTAAATTATAATTAAAAAAATGGACTGTTAAAAGCATATGTAATTTTGTGGTTTACCACGCCAAGAGCCAATAGTAAAAGAAATGACAGAACAAGGGTAGAAAAAGTATATAAAGTATCTTGTTCCAAAAAAAAAAAAAAGGTAGAAAAAGTAACTCAAAAGTCCCGAAATTTTTGCTGATCCTGAAATCAACTGGAAAAACTGGGGAAAATGATAAAACCCAAAAACAAAAAACCCTATTGAAATGAAAACATCCCATTTTTGCCTTTTTGATCTTTTATTTTTTTCATGCAATTAGGGTTGGGGTTGTTTCATATGTAACAGGAACAAGATATGAAGATCACAATTGGCCAACTTTAGATTCACCTAGGATTTACGTCAATGGATATTCCGAACAACTTGTTTATAGGGTCTTACTGGGTGACATAGACTGAGGTGTGATCAGATTAACTTTGTCCGGATGACTCGTACAACTATGTAATCGTTTCCAGAAGTATACATTATGGATTATCAGACTAACTTTGTGGTGTGAAGTTAATTCCAGTTCATGTATTCATAGAAAGGTTCACTAATAATCAGCCTACAACGTAGGTGCTTAATTAGGCTATGTTTGGTAACACTTCTGTTTTCTGTTTTTTGTTTTCTGTTTCTGTTTTCTAATTTCTGTTTTTCGTAAAAAGGAAGTGAAAACAAAAAATATGTTTGTGTGAAATTATTTTCAAAAAAAAAAAGTAAAAACATAATTATGAGTCGGTTGGAGGTGTGCCGGCGGGAGGTGGTGCGTGGTGGTGGGGTGGTGGGTGGGTCGCAACGGTGATGGTGGGTGGTGGTGGTGCGTGGTGGTTGGAGGTGGTGGTGGGTGGCGGTGGTGCATGGTGGCTCGAGGTGGAGGTGGTGGTGGGGTGGTGGTGGTGGTCGAGTGGCGGCGGTGATGGTGGGTGGTGGTGGTGCGTGGTCATTTGGAGGTGGTGGGGGGGGCGGTGGTGGTGGTGCGTGATGGGTGGTGGGTGGTGGCGGTGGTGGTGGGTGGTGGGTGGTGGCGGTGGGTGGTGGTGGGGTGGTGCGTGGTGGCGGTGATGGTGGGTGGTGGTGGGTGGTGTGGTGGTGTGGTGGTGGTGCGTGGTCGCTGGAGGTGGTGGTGGGGGGCGGTGGTGGAGGTGCGTGATGGGTGGTGGTGGAGGTGGTGGTGGGTGGTGGCGGGTGGTGGCGGTGATGGTGGGTGGTGGCGGTGGTGGTGGTGGGTGGTGGTGGGGTGGCGGGTGGTGGTGGTGGGTGGTGGTTGGGGTGGTGGCTGGGAGTGAAAAAACAAAAACAGAAAGTGAAAGTTGAGATTTTCAACTTCCCCAAATTTCATAAATAGTGAAAGTAAGAAGTAGAATTTGAAAGTGAAAGTGACACACAAACAACATTCTGTTTTTAAATTGTCAAAATTCTGAAAACAAAAACAGAAAACAGAAGTGCCACCAAACAAGGTCTTAGTGTACTGATAAACAGTCAATAACTATGCCTTATCAGTTAAAAGGTGAGAGGAGAGTTCTAGAGAGAGAGAGAGAGCGTGTGAGAAAGAGAGAAGTGGGTGCGCGGTGGCCCCTCCCCAGGCTTCGCCCCTGGCGACCGATCCACACCCCCTCCGCACCCGTTCCACCCGCCTACCCGACCTCCCTTCCGACTCGCTCATCTTCTCTATGGCTGCACTTCTTTGGCGTTTGGAGACTCCCCGTGGCAGACGATCCTCTTTGTTCCGGTATGGGTGACTACACCCGATTTTTGGATCAGGGGGGAGCCAGATCTGGGGTTTTCCAGATCCGGACTTCTGACGACGGCGGCGGTGGCGGTGGGTGACAACTCCAGCAACTTGCTCCGGTGTTTTTTGTTTTCCTGCGCTTTTTGTGTTTTGTTTTTTTCCTGTATTTTTTTGTTGTTATTAGTTTGTAGGGGGTTTTGGCTTGCCGTTTATTTTGTTGGCGGTTTGCAACTGTTAGTTTTGTAGGTGTGGCCGACAGTTTCGCGACCGTGGTTTTTGTTTGCCGGTTTTGACCGATGATTTTGTTTGATAAATTTTCTTCTACCTCTTTACCTAAATAAAACAGTCAATAACTTTTTGGTTAATTGAATTGATTACGTAATTGAGTGATTACATTATTCAAAAAATATTTCCCTTCACGCCTATAAAATGGACTTCTTTCTCCATTCTTTAGTACACACCGAAAAAACTTTTAGTTCTATAGAGTAAGAACTAAGAAGGTCGATTTTGTTCTATATTTTCCGGTCTTCTTTTCGTGCAAGAAAGATTGAGACAAATCTTGTATGCTTGGCCGCTTTATTTTAAAAGCGGCTATAGCTACTTGCACCGAGAGAACAGAACCGCAAAATGTTTTAAAGAGAGCAAATTAGTCTGTGACTCAATCCGAAACTACACTACTTTGGATATGGTATTTTATACTTTGGTTAACATATTGTTGTGATCACTATCTATCAATATCCAAGCAGTTAGAAATATGAATACTACCATTTCAATAACATTCCACTTGAGAATTCTAAACAATGCTTCACAAAATCCAAAACAAAAAAACCCAAACACTTAAAATACTTACTTATTACCCCCACCCACAAGAGGAAATTTCTCCCCTCAACCCCCCAAATGACAACATTACCCTTGACAGAATAGAGTTTTGTAAGCATCAAACACCCCTTCCTTTTTCACTTGTTCTTGGAGGACATGGACTCAACCTTCCCATCATTCCCTCCCAGCAACAAGTACTTATCCTTCCTAGTCAACTGAGTGCACTCAAAACCCAACACCCCACCCAGCACCTTCTGCACATGATTGGCCACCTCGAACGATGTTTTTCCGCCCTTGCAAGTCATCTCCTCCGGCAACCGGTCGAGGAACGTGATCTCGTAGGTCGGCCTTGGATTCATGAAGTAGAAATACGGGTCCCAGAACTTCACCCCACGGACTGTTGTCCCGTTGAACATGTTCTGGTTAATGTTCATCGCGACGGGCACTATTCTATCGCTTAGTTCAGCGAACAAGGCACTGAACCGTAGCAAGAAGGGCTCACGGCACGTGGTCCCTTCCGGACAAACCACTAGATCACCCTTCTGGAGCAACTCCTTGATCCTGGCCGCATCCGCCTCTCGATCACGGGTCAAAGCAATGGCTGGGATTGGCGACATGAGCCTGGAGAGGCGGCTTACGCTATAGGTCACGCACGAGACTTTACGTTTGAGTGCGATGGCAATGATGATCGGGTCGAGGGCCGTACGGTGATTGCACACGTAGAGGTTTCCGGGGCACCCGGTGGATGGGGAAGGGGGCGGATTGCCACGGATCACGAGGTTGATGCCTAGCATACGATAGGTGTGGCGTACGACGCGCTCCGGGAGGGGGAGGTTGATGTAGACACGCATGAGGGACAGGATGAATCCAAATGGCAGCCAAATATAGGTAACGAGCGCGTTCAGTGGGGTCGGGGGCTGGACCAATCGGCCGTCGTGGAAGATGATTCGGCTTTTGAGGCGATCCAGCGGCACCGGCTTTGCTGATTTGTTAGGGGGAACCATGTAGCCCTCCTGTTTTGATCACAGGACAGTTCCACCATTAGATCAAACTAAACATATGAGAAGTAAAAAAGTGACGTCCATAAGTTGACAAAGAACTCTCTCCGTCGGCCTCAGCTCCTCGCAAAACATATAATGTGTCAATTTTGTAACGTCATTAATAATTATTTGAACAGTTCCCCCCAGTGTCAGATGCTTTGTTTTTGACTTTTTTTTTTATTACTATAAAAAGAAGTAGAGCATTTCATGTGGTTTTCGATAAATTGTTTGGGGTACGCAATCTAATGTCACGTTTTGACTTTGTAACACAAGCCAAACCAGAGTGACTTTTGTGCTAAAAAGTAAAAACAGAGATCTGCTTTTCTGGACAAACCAAACAAATCCTTCGATTTGGAAAGTCTAAGTTCTCCTGAAAAGGGCCCAGAATTTAACCAGAATAACAAAATTAATGATCCAGATTCGAGTGAATTTGGGCCAATAATTTTCAAATTCTTGGTATGTTTCGGAGTGTTGCTGTTTTAGGGTGTGTTCTTCAATAGATTTTTGGGACATAAAATCTCATATTTTACGACACTCCAATCTTAACACATAAAATGTAAAAGTGATTTTATGAGATTTTCATAAAATCCCCCTAAAATCTATAAGAAAACCACTACATTTTATCAGTTGAGAAAACAATTTCATTTTATCACCCCTCCATAAAATGTTCATTTTATGAGATTTTCATAAAATACACTTAAAATCTATAGGAGAACAAAGTCTTAGTCCTGGTGCTCTTGTGAGATGCTCTTGTGAGAGAGAGGAACAACTTTCAAAAAAGTATGAGCCTCATAAAAAAATGAGAGATATGAAAATATATCTGATTTTCAGTTGATAACCATTACTACTAAAAGTCAATCAATTTGATTTTCTTCAGTCTGTACCTACATTTATGTGAACTTTTTTTACAACTGTCACATAAGAAATTTTTTCCGATCCTGAAATCAATTGGAAAAACTGGGGAAAATGATAAAACATTACAACCTCACAAAAAAAATCCAATTGAAATGAAAACATCCCATTTTTTCCTTTTTTGATCTTTTAAACATCCAAAAAACTGAGTTGTTGTTGACAACATATTCATTATATTTCACAGCTACCATGCGCACGACTAATTTCAAGAGGGAAGAAGAACAAACCTTGCAAATGGACATGAAATCGTGATCAGACTCGCGATCACCGATCCCGATATCAGGCATTTCGCCCCCGCTAAACTCCTCCATAATCGCCAATTTCTTCCATTTCCCAACCAATATCCCCGGACCCTTCACGAATCCAGTGGCCCTCTTCGTCTTCGGATTCACTTCGATCTCAGTCCCCAAAACCTTATCCCCTCCCAAATAATCACGAACGAACGCATCCACCATTACCGTTGGATTCGCTGTCACCACCACCTGTTCCGAAATTTATCCACAAAAAATTGGACCAAAACTACAAATGCGCAAAAAATATGAATAAAGACAAAAATAAAAAATCCAAACAGTCAGAAAAAGATCAATAATCTCCCTGGATGAAACAAACAAACCTAATTAGTTTCGTTTTAATTGCTAGTGCAATAAATGTTGATTAATCTTATTGTTATAATTCAACAATAAGTCACTCACGGAATTTATTCCTAACCTTTTCTTTAAGATTGGGTTTGCTAATTGGAATGCTTCGTACTATTTTTCCCTAATTTTACCGTAATTTTTACCCTAAGAGTTTGAGCAAGTGCTGGAGATGCTCTAAATAATTCGATCAGAATTCCAAATTAAAAGATTTACCTTCCTCCGACACTTATCGAACACATTGAAGCTCTCCGCCCTAACGTCCGCCGCGTAGAATCTGGGAAGCACGGCGCGAGACGCGAGCTCGATGTCGCGAATCTTGAGCCCCGCGTAAGAGATGAAGATGAGGATCTGGATCGCGAGGGCTTCGGAGACGAAGACGTACGCGATCGCGATGAGAGGGAAGGAGAGCAGCAGAACAAGGCCACGGAGTAAACTCCCGGCCTCGATCGCCACTAACATGAAGTAAGGGAAGGACGATCGAGAGATCAGGAGCGTGCCGTCCAGGTCCGCCGCGATCGACTTGTCCGTTACCGCGGACACGTCGCACGCCTCGATTGACGGAAACTTCTTGTTTCCGGTGGCTGGATTCGCCATGGCTTCAAGCTTGCAACCAAGAATTCTCTCTCTCTCTCTCTCTCTCTCTCTCTCTCTCTCTCTACAACGGTGTTTCTCTCTCTATATATCTACAGATGGGGTATCTGTTTGTGTCTCATTTCTGGAGGAGGGAGAGGGAAGGTCTGGTTTTAAATGCGGGGAGATGAATGAGATGACGGATTTATCCTTGGAGTGGTTCTTTACGGTTGAGAAATTTTGGCGGGGTCTAGACGAAATGACTTGGGTGCCCTTTTCTCCATTGGGGTTTTCATGAATAAAAACAACAAATAAAATAGGTTTGTAAGGATATATTTTTCATTTATAGTTTAACTACTTTTAGCTGATTTTTTTATCAAGTTAAATTCTTAAAAAATTCAAAAAATAGATATACGTGAGGAAAATGAGATGTGACTTTTAGCCCTCTTGTGATTTTTTTTAGCACAGTGGGAAACTCGCCCCAAATTTTACTCCGTCTCTCAATTGACTTTTTTTGCGATCTTTGAAATATTCACAACCGCTATAGGTGAAAGGGACGAGCTATATATCTAGACATCTTGAGTTCGAAACTTGGCAATCTCTTCGGATCGGGTAGCAATAGTTTCTACTGTTAACTCCGTACTTCCGGTATGGATGACTTATCTTGAGTTCGAAATTTGACAATATCTTAAAACTAGATTGTAATAGTTTCTCTTGTTAATTCTTTAGTCCGACATGGTACTCAATTTAATAAAGAACCATCGTTGTTGTTTCTTAATCAGAAAAAAACTTTTGTATTCTTTAAGCACTATCATATTCCTTACACTTCTTTCACTTAATCAGAAAAAAAACTTTTGTATTCTTTAAGCACTATCATATTCCTTTACACTTCTTTCAGTACGCAACCTAATATAACGGATGCTATAGTAAATATAGCTAGTTTCATCTCTTATTCACATATGAATTTGAGAATAAATTTTAAAACAAACCTTTCCAAATCATTTGATTACGGACGTTCAAATATTGTACGTGTTTTCTCATAATTAACAATGACCAGCTCGAACTCTTAAGGACTACGGAAAAAAACCCTAGGAGCCGCTCTCTCTATCTCAACTCTTCACAGCCCCACCATTGCAGCCCCTCCTTCCCCTTCCCCTCCCCTCCATGGGTTGCACACCCTTTGGGCGGCGGGAGGGGAGGGACTAATCCCCTTTCTAGATCTGGTTTCCCCTTCCCCTTCCCCTTCTGCACCAGATCCGCCTTCCGTTCGCCAATCGTTGGAACTTGGCGTTCCGCAGCCCTGTTGGGCGTTACGATTCGTCTGCTCCTCCTTTGTAACCTTACGGGTTCCGGCGGCTTCTTAGGCCTCCGGTAGAGGCGCGTGACCGGTTGGAGGTTTGGTTAGAGATGGGCTGCTCAGCGACGAAGGGGAGTGTATCTTTTTTCTCGTTTCTTTTGTGTTTTGTCCGGCTTTAGGCCGGTTATGTCCGGTTTTAGGCCGGGTTTTGTCCGGTGTTCTGTTGGTTTGGTCATACGCTTTCTCGTTGTATTTCTGTGACCTGTTGTCGTTGGAGTGTCCGATCTATGGACTCCCAATCTTTCCCCATGAGAATCTTTAATGAATACTATCTCTCAACTTTTGACAAAAAAAAAAAAACAATGACCAGCTCAGCGAGACGAATAAAATAACCGGTTTATGCTATTTTTTAGATCCGAAATGAAGAACACACCGGACAACATGCCCACGACCAGGGGCATTTCGTAAGTTGTGATCTCACAAAGTTAAAGTAGAATATTTGAATCTCTATATACTCCCTCCGTCCCGAATTTGTTGTCCATTTACGGGTATGCGTGCCGTTTTTAAATTGCTTGTATCTTTCAATTTATAATGTTTTTTACAATTTTTTGAGATGCTGTGAATAGTGCAAGTGGACAAGAAATTTGGGACGGAGGGAGTATATTTTTTTTATTCAAAAACTTAATATAACACCCATTGTTAGAAAAATGGGAATGATAAGCTTGAACAAAGAGTTGATCTCACAAAATATGTGTACGCAAAACAAGTAGGGCCACCAACCAAAAGTGGATTATTTGCTTAATTCTTCAAGGTTTCAACTACCCCAACCAAACACCCCAAAAATAATTATTAATTTTTTTTTTAGTCCAATTCAAATATCCGACAATGGACCAACGTCCCCTTCTCTTCATGCATCTAAATTCTAGTATCTATACATTCCACTAATATGTTTCCACAATTGCCCTTGCGCAAAAAATAAGTGACGAATTTGATTCTTGATGTTTAGTGAACTTATTTTTACTTTTTCCGTAGAAAATTTTGAAATTAATTATTCATCTGAACAAGAGAAATGAGAAAAAGTGTAAAATATACACCGAAGTTGAAAAAAATAATCATAAAAGACTTAATTAATCTATTTTATTCATAATTAATCTATTTTTAAGCTTTTGTTTATAGTTTTTTACTTTTCAAAATTCATTTCGCCAAGACTAATAACTAATCTAAAAAATTGACGCAAATCTTATAAAATTCATAAAACTGTACATCTTTTTATAGTGGACTATCTTTTTGAGACAGAGGAGTAAATTTTTTAGTACAAAACTCTTAATTGTGGAATTATCTCCTAAAAAAATTAAAAAGTACTAGTACGACCTGTAACGTCGGCTACTCACCCGGAAACGACCGGGTACTGTCTAGTATTTCCTGTACCGGTTGCTATTAATTTGAAGTGGAACAAAATCAGAGGATACTAGTTTTAGGCAAATTAGGGTTGGTACCAGCCAGTACGGAATTCAAATTTTTAGTTTTAACTATTTTAACATTATTGACCGTGTAGTTTGTATCTAATTTTTATTTTAATGAATATGAACTACATTTCTTCATTGCTAAAAAAAAGTGCAAAACTGTGTCCTGTTTGTCAGAAACCATGGCTTACAAAAGAGGACAAGCAACACCACACATTAATGAAGTGGCTGTAATTTCTTGGTAGGAAATCTCAAGGTCATAAAAGAAAGAAAAAATGCTAAAATCAGCCCACTGGGTAGTCTTAAGGTATAGTCTTTTAAGGTATATTGATTTTCGTGAAAAGTATACTGAAACGTGTATTTTTTGTCTTCTTCTTTATTTAGTGTCAACCTAGTGAGCTGAGGACCCTTTATATATGAAAAATACTGTAAGAGACTTTTCACTAATATACCATCTTTCTATTACACTAAAAAATAAGTGTATGCTATAGCTTTTGCTAAATGGTATTTTTATGATGTATAAATATGTGAGGAAAATGATTTGTCTTTACCTCATAAATAATTGACAAAAATACCGAAATACCGTTTAGACGATGGTGGACATAGAGTCTAATTAAGGTTGGAAAAGAGGACGAGCCATGAGATGACAAATTTAATGAAGTGGCTGTAATTTGTGGGTGGGAAATTTATGAGAGTAGATGGGCAGTGGATAATTGAGGGGTAGGCTTGATGGACTTCTTCATATGCTAAGTCAACATCCATCCATGTTTTCATATTGACATCTAAAAAAGCCCTTTTTTTTTTTTTTTTTTTTTTGCCAGAAACCCACAGACATCAACCATCCCACCACAGTTGGATGTTCCCCCGTCAACATCCAGGAGGGAAAAAAATGGGTGATCCTAGGGCGAAATTTATTCCGCGGTGAAGGGTGTCGGTGGTGGTCGGGGTTGGATCGTTAAACCACAGAGAGAGAGCGGCGTTGTATTTTTTTTTTTTTAAAGTTTGTTTTTTTGCAGCAAATTAATGGTGGGCCCGCGATGACGTGTTGCGTCACGTAAGATATTGTGTTTGTGGTTGTGTTTTGATATTGTGTAGGTAGCATTTTCGAAGATAAAAATTCAATTTCACAAATATTTAGCCAAAGAGCAAAATCGGGATAGAATAGACTACGATAAGCCATGTGTCCAAACTGAAACTCAAGGGTCCATCCAATAATGTTTATCTCATCGGCAAAATATAATGAAGTAGACTCACTCTACGAACACAACTTCCAAAATTTCTCAAGCCCTCCATTACTAAATTTTACGATTGAATTCTCTAGAGTCTCAATGCATTCAAATGAGAGTCAAATCGCAAGCAATCAGTCTATCCGTCTATAGACTCTGGACTCTCTCAAAATTCTAAGGGTGAGTTTGGACAAACTTTTTATGGTATTTTCAATTGTTTGTAAAAAGACAACTTGTGTAGGGCTAAATTTGTCTTTATGTTAGGACAACTTTTTTTTTTTTTTGGGTGAAAAGATAGAAATATATTAATCAAAATCACCGGCCAAAAAACCGGCAAACAATACAACGAAAACAGAAACCACCGGCTCTCGAAACTGCCGGCCAAAACGACCTACAAAACTAACAAAAAAAAGAGCAGAAAAATAAAAACGCCAGAGCAAATCGCTGGAGCTGTAACCCACCGCCGTCGCCAAGAGTCCAGATCTGGAAACCCCAGATCCGGCTCCCCCCTAGTCCAAAAATCGGCCATGGTCGCCTATACCGGAACGGAGATGATCATCCGCCATAGGGAGTCTCCAACGCCAAGGAAGCGCAGCCATAGAGAAAATTGGGAATCGGAGAGAAGATCAAGGAGACGGGTGGAAGGTGTGCGAAGGGGGAGGGGGTTGGGTTGACCGCCAAGGCTGAAACCTGGGGAGAGGCCGCCGCCCGGTGTCTTTTTCTCTTTTTCTCTCTCTAGAACTCTCATCTCACCTCAAGATAACTTGTTTAGGCTAAATTTGTGCAAGGTTAACTTCATTGTCTTGATGTTAAAGACAACTTACTTGGACGACAACTATAAAATCTTTTTTGCATTTGGCCCAAACACTTGGACTTTTTACTTGCTCAAAAAGTCCAAAAAAATCTCCAGAGAAGTTAGTCCAAACTCGCCCTAACTCTTCTTGGGAGTGAGGGTTTCAAAGCATGAATTCCATCTAGCAAGTAAACATTGTGAGCAAACTGTGGCACATTATACGCATTGATTAGTTTATGTCGTGCCCAAATGTTGATAATTCTTTAGTATTGTTACTCAAACTGGCTAGAAGAGCAGCAAATAAACATTACCATAAAAAATAATCCGGGGGAGGTGTTGTGCGGTAGGTATTATGCGTCATGTTGTGCGGCAAAACTACGTCGTTTTGCTCATTTTCTTAATATATCCAAGGGCCCTGTTTGGAGAGTTAAGTGTGGAGTTTAATTTTGGGGTTCAATTTTAGGGGATTTAGGCTCTTTGGGGTAGGGTATAGTGGGTTTAGGCACTTCAGATTTAGGGTTTAGACACTTTGGGTTTAGGCACTTCAGATTTAGGGTTTAGACACTTTGGGTTTAGGCACTTTGTAATGGTTTTTTCTTCCTCCAAACAAGGCCCTTGGAAGCTTTGGAAGTGTGCACAAAAATCAAGCAAAATGACGTAGTTTTGCCGCACAACACGGCGCACAACATCTACCGCATAACACCCACCCCGGATCCGATCCCATAAAAACATAAGGAAAACTATAGCATAAAATAGTAGTGGCAAGTAAAATGTGCACATCACACTTTTATTAGCCGTCATCAGTTGCCATCAATTCACCGGCCAACGTATGCGGGCGGAATTCTACTGTGGGTGAATAACGTTACGGGACACGTATTGAAAGTAAACAAATTTAGATACAGATGTGTTTATAACCATCCGATATAAGTGAGTTTCACACACATGGAAGACATCCTAAGTTTAAAATTTGGTAATCTATTAAGGCCAGGCAACAAGAGAATATCTCTTGTGAATTTTCTAGTCCTGGCGTGGATGGTCTGCTAGTCGAGGTATGCGCAAACTAGCTCAGACGACCGCCAAAAAAAAAAAAAAAAAAAAAAGAGCTAGTTATGACCTAATCTATCCATTTTGCTAGAAACATCGCGAATGTCTTCCTCGTTTTCCATCTTCCCATCGGAGGAAGCCGGAGGACTCATCCTTCAACCAAGTCATCTAAAACTAGAATACTAAAAAGAGATATCGATGTTTTTCCATCACTACGACTTCAAAACCTACGGCACTTAAACGCTGACACATGATTAACTGAGCTAGAAGGTCTGGTCAAACACGTCGTCGACTATTACCGGCAAATTAACATAGTGAGGCCCATCAAGAAATTTGGGTTGGTATTCTAGTTGGTGGGCCTTGCAGCAACCTTGCTAATTGGTGGGGGTTTTAATGTATGACATAATGGCACGCCATTAAAATGTAGGGAAATTTCGGACTACCCACAAGCACCAGCTTTAATTAGGTTGGGACGATAAACTGGCCCACCAACTTCAACCTATAATCGTCCTCCCCATGTCTATTATAAGATAAAAAAAAAATATTGTAAAATCATGATTTTATTTTATTTTTTGATATCCAGATTAATTTGTAAAACTTCTTTTCACATTTATTAAATATCAATACCGTGTATATAAAAGAGAGAGTTAACCCAAATTGGTGGCTTGCTACATTTGGTCCAATTCTCCCGATTTTGCCCCGGCCAATTTTAGCTTTTTTTCTTTGTCAGTATTTTTTGCTCCACTCTCTTTCATATGGTATAGATAATTGTGTGGGGCTCACTTCGGAGTCTCACACAAATAATTCTATCCGTATAATAATTTTTAATTAATTTTTTGGGTGGTTTTGTGAAAAATCGTCTGAATTAGATAATTGTAAACAATCAATCTAATCCTTAAATTTTTCATTCAGAATTTAGAATCCTGAATAATAAATGAATTTTGGAGAATCCTGAATAATAAATGAATTTTGGAGAATCCTGAATAATAAATGAATTTTGGAGAAAAGTTAAACGACCATGTACTTGGTATTCCCGTAATCTGAATCGCAAATATTATAAGGCTTACACCCAACTACTCACAAAAACTCAATTCATATTCAAAGTCATGGACACGACACTAGTGCATAGCATGAGCCATTCCGCCTAGTATTTCTCCAAGAGATGTCATGCCCTGCCCTGCCACTTCCATTTTAGAATTGGTTTATCTCCAAATTGCAGGGGAAAAGGAAAATGACTATAATTAGAGGTCCAATAGATATTTGTGGGGCCAAACTGAATGTCACTAGATGATTTGAGGCATTCATCTTGTAGTGTTTCTGTGCAGCTTGTTCATGACAAAAATGAAATATGAGAATAACCGTCTATGTTTTAAGGGGGAAAAAATGGGATCATGTGTATTCAATCTTCTAAAGTATATGACTGTACATATAATACTCAAATGAGGGGCTCAAACTGTCAAAGTGGTCTCTTATTATCCCTTAGATTGGGTGATTTGGTGAGAAAAGAAAAGAAAAATGATTTTAGTTTTTGTCCAAATCACTTGTTTGGCTTGAATAATTTGGAGAGAAATGGAGAAAAAAAGTGATTGGCCCCTTCCTTTCCTCACAAAAAATAGTGAGATTTCGTGAGAAAGAGATCACCTTTCTTATTTCATCATTTCTCACCATCCAAAGGGGCTGTAATGTTGAGTTTATATTTGTAAACTTGAGAGAAGTTAAATTCCCAGATTTTAATGTGCCAATAGTTCTTCTAAAATCTAATAAGTCTAGGGATACCGACAGGACTGAAAAAGGAAAAAAAAAAATAATAATAATTGTAGAAGCAGTACAGCAAGAACGGGACATACTCCAATTAATTCGTTTCCACTTGGGCTTGATCTGCCATATACTTCACCGAAGATGGAATTAATTGAGGCTAAGAGCAACACCAGCAGGTAGTCTAAAATAGACATTTGGGCAAAATAGTCAGGAGGAAGAAGAAAATGGAGCTGCATCAGGTTGTCTATTTGGTTAGTTATTCTACATTTTCTCTACATTTGCTACAGTACCTGTCTATCTTTAGACAGGCACTGTTCACCAGCAACTGATTTTTTAATTATTTTCTCTCTCTCTCTCTCTCTCTCTCTCTCTCTCTCTCTCCCCCCCCCCTTCCCCAACCAGCAACGATGGAGTCCCAATCACCGGCGACGGCGACGGTGATGACGATATCGACGGCGACCGCGGAGGAGGCAAGCAACGACGGCGACGGGAGTTGCAGGACCGACGGCGACGGGATTTTAGATCTACAACCATGGACCTCTGGATCGGCGGGACCAAGATCGACGGCAGTGAGAGCTTCGACGGCGATGAGAGCTTCGACAGACTTCGACGGCAGTGAGAGCTTCGACGGCGACGATGGTAGTGGGTTTCTTCGACTGGACTGCTGGACCACGATCGAAGTGGGTTTCTTCGATTGGTGACGGCGATCGAGGGCGACGGCAACGAGGTAACAGTCGGGTGAAGGATCGAGGGCGACGGCAACGAGGTAACAATTGGTTTCTTCGATTGGGGAAGATGACACTGTTGGTGGCTATATTGTGAGATTTTAAAAAAGAAAAAAATATATTTTAATGAGAGGTAAGGTAAAATGGATAGATTGTTGGAGTGTTGATGTTGACAGGGTAGCTATATGCACTGTACACCAGGTATTGTAGCCAAATTTTTGGCTTAGCTGTTGTTTTTGCTCTAAGTTTCCTAATTGTATAAACGGGCTAAATGGAAATAGGCTAAGGGATGTTTCACTAAGGGAGTTTTTAGAATAAACTGTCTTTTCACAGTTTTTTTATGGGCCACTTAGCCAAAAATCCAAAACATTTGACATTTTTTAAGAGAAGGACAAGGAATTTTTGTAATCGAACATAAAAACAAATAATATTTTACATTTTTAAAGGGAAGGACAAGGAACTTTTGCAATCAAACATAAAGACAAAAAAAAAATAGTGAACTGTTAATAATTTTTAAAAATTCTAAATTCGAACATAAAATTCAAAAAAATCTCCACCTCACCTCCGACCGACCACCACCCCACATTTGGCGACCACTTCCGGCGACCAAAAATGTAAAGACCCGTATTTTCATAATATTTTCCGGAAATAAAATTGGGGAAAAATAAGAAACTAATTAAAATGCTAAAGTGTTGGATTATTAAGTGTTGTGAGTGGGATTGGACCTATTTGCATTACACAAACCACATTTGGGCTTGGAGTGTAATTACATGATATATATATATATATATGTGTGTGTGTGTGGTGAGAGAGGAGAGAGAAAGTCATCTTCCTCCCCCAAAATCAGACGTCCCTCTCTCTCTCTCCTCCATGGCTCTCAAAATTTCTCTCTTCACAAATCTAACCAAAACTCAAGCTCCAAACTTAGTCCCTTCACAAAAGCTTCTCCAAATCTCGTGCTCTACGCGTTCATGTGCTTGTTTCACACCGGTGTTTGAAGAATTTTCCTTGGATCTTGAAGCTAGGGCTTGGGTTTTGCTTCTTGGAGGTGTTACAAGCTTTCCTTCATTTGAGGTAGGGAAATTTCTAACTCTTTTAAGTGTAAATGTTGTATATATGTGTGTATGAACAATTGATTGCATAGTTTTCTGCTTGTCTTGTTGATTCTTGAGAAAAATCATTTTTCCTCTTATATCTTACTTAATCACCTAGCAAGTATGCTTTCTAGTCACTCTCTCTTGAAAGGGTGTTTGTTATTTAGTCTCTCATGTGATCCCTTTGCTAATTTGTTAGCCATGGTGCTCAATCTCCCATTCATGTTTTGTTTGGTTGCTCCAAATTTGGGGAAAACTCTTAAATCTCGTAGAGTGATGGTACGTTGTGTTGCTATGTTGTTTGAGCTTCATTTACATCATAATATGTTCATTTGGAACCAAGGAAATGCCCAAAAGAAGCCCAATTGATCATTTCATTGCTTGAAAAATTTTGGTTCTGCTGCTGTCCTATGGATAGGAGTGTCTCCTTGCGTTTTGGCCAATCTGATGGCCCTCCTATCCATAGAACTTTTTCCCCTATCCATAGGGCGTCTGACGCCCTATCCATAGGACATTTCTCCTATCCATAGGAGCCTGTGTTGTTTCAAAAGGTGGCCAATCTGATCTCAGTCCTATCCATAGGACCTGACCTCCTATCCATAGGACCCCTTTAGTTCATGAAAAAGTGTTTGAAGCTTATTTCACTTACTTAGTCTTGTTCATTCAAAGTTAGTGGTTATATAATGTCATTCGGAAGGGTTATTTGGACTACCTTTAATACTCGGGTAGAAATTTCCATATTGGCACGTTCGGTTAATACGAAACTCTATGTTGGCGCGTAACCAATGCATGAAACTAAGGTAAATGGACACGTGGACACCGTAACGATATTAATGAGCATGAAATGAAGTATGAATGTGGTAATGATGACATGGGGCCCGAAAGGGTATGCCCGGAGTGACACGGGGCCCTAAAGGGGTATGCCCGGAGTGACACGGGGCCTTTATGGCATGCCCGGAGTGACACGGGGCCTATACGGCATGCCCGGAAAATGATCTAATGTTTGGAAATGAATGAGATGGACATGGATATTGTGTGAAACATATGAGACGTGTTGTGTGCGTCAGGCACTAGTTGGGCACGAATGACGGGGGTAAATGAAATCTAATCGATTATGTGCTTTCTTTCAAGTTCTTTGGCTATTCGAACTCCCTTTAAACACTTGTTACATGACTTATGCTATCTTGTCTATCACCCACGTATATTTCATTTCGTTTAGAATTGTTAGAAATTTCTCTACTGGGCTAGTGAGCTCAACCTTACAAATTTCAGGTATTTCTCACCAAGGAGCATGACATGGAGTGTTTGGAGTGCATGCATGCATTGTTTTGAAGGCCACTGGAGGAGTTATATTATCATCTTAGAATTTGTACTTTGTTAAGAGGATTTTGTCACTTAATTAAATTTCTTGTTTTTGACATTGGGGGTTGTAATAACTATACATTTTTCTTTTCTCATTTTGGGGTACGGGTACCCATCGACCTTTGTATATTTTGACGTAACCTTTGACTATTCTATTTGAAATTTGACGTGGCACGTGGACTTGTTGACCGTCCACGTGGATTATCTTAATGAATTATCCTTTTAAATTTTGGGGGCGTGACAAAAAAAATTAGTGAGATGTCACTAATTTAAAAAAAAAAAAAATTTCGAACATAAAATTCAAAAAAATTATCACCCCACCTCCGACCAACCACTTCTGGTGACCAAAAAACATTGTGAGATGTCACTAGTTTTTAAAAATTCTAATTTCGAACAAAAAAATAAAAATAAAATCATCACCCCACCTCCGGCCAACCACCACCCCACCTTTGGCCGACCACTTCCGGCGACCAAAAAAATTAGTGAGATGTCACTAATTTTTAAAAATTTTAATATCGAACATAAAGTTCAAAAAAATCACCACCCCACATCCGGCCGACAACCACCCCACCTCTAGACCCTCCCGGCGACCAAAAAAATTAGTGAGATGTTACTAATTTTTTAAAAATTCTTATTTCAAACATAAAATTCAAAAAAATCTCCACCCCACCTTTGGCCGATCACTTCCGGCGACAAAAAAAATTAGTGAGATATCACTAATTTTTAAAAATTCTAATTTCGAACATAAAATTCAAAAAAATCACCACCCCACCTCCGGCCACCCACCATCCCACCTCTGACTGACCACTTCCGGCGACCGAAAAAATTAGTGAAATGTTAGTAATATTTCAAAACTCAAATTTCACAAATAAAATTTTAAAAAATCATCACTCCAACTCCGGCCGACCACCACCCCACCTCGGGCCGACCCTTTCCGGCGACCAAAAAAAATAGTGAAATGTTACTAATTTTTAAAAACTTGAATTTCAAACATAAAATTCAAAAAAAAAAATCACCTCCCAACCTGGCTGACCACCACTCCACCTTTGGCCGACCACTTCCGGCGACCAAAAAAATTAGTGAAATGTCACGGATTTTTAAAAACTCAAATTTCATAAATAAAATTCAAAAAATCATCACTCCAACTCCGGCCGACCACCACTCCACCTCGGGTCGACCACTTTCAGCGGACCAAAAAATTAGTGAAATATTACTAATTTTTAAAAACTTGAATTTCGAACATAAAATTCAAGAAAAATCACCTCCCCACCTGGCCGACCACCACCCCACCTCTGGCCGACCACTTCTGGCGCCAAAAAAAATTAGTGAAATGTCACTAATTTTTAAAAACTCAAATTTTTAATTATTTTTCCCAAAATGAGTACACTAAATTATAAACCGTAAACATAAATGCATGTGCGTGTGAACTTACTGCTTATATATGTAAATTACACAGTAGAAAACCTAGTAAAAAATAAGATTAAATGACCTGCCACCAACTCAACTACTCTCCGAATGGAGTAATTCACACATTTCTCATTGCCTCAAAAGGTGTGATTTCTCCTCTTCTCCCCTATGAGCTCAAACAGTCAGATCTAAAAGACTCGGAACCGTTCTCTCTCTCTCTCTCTCTCTCTCTCTCTCTCTCTCTCTCTCTCTCTCTCTCTCTCTCTGCATTCTTGATGCCAGAATAACACGGTCCACGGCGGAGGAAGACAACATTCCTCTAGCCTATAATTCTCTCATCTCTTTCACGTTTTTTCCGCCTTAATTTCGCAGAACTTGATCACTGGAATGTACAAAAACCCGTTGGAGGACCTTAAAACCTGTGTTTTTTCTATACCGGCCGGAATCCGGAAATTGGCTTGAACATCTCGGCCGGTACGGTATGAGATTAATAACTTTGCGAGTGACTGTCTTTGCATTAGGGCTGAACAAAAAAAATAAAGAACCGAACCGAACCGGAGAACCAGCCGAACCGGTTTATTTTTTCGGTTGTCCGGTTCGGTTCTAAAGACTTCTAAAATTGAGAAACCGGTTCGGTTCCCGGTTTTAAAGATTGAACCGGTTTTATATATTCTATATAAAATTTTATTAATATTACTCCTTATACTAAAAAAGGAGGAGGCAGTGGGGATTGAACCCCCGCCCACACGCGTAAAGCTCAATCAACTTACCAACTTGGCCAGACCAATTGTCGATAATATAGCACGATATTAATATATTTATTAAAACTTGTTTCCTTATGTATATAAGTATACACACTACAGCTGTACTGCCCGAGAAAACCTTCACTTTCCCATTTCTTCACTACAGCAGTACTGCGGCGGCTCTCACCCTCTCTCTACCATTCTCCCATCCCACCTCTCTCTCTCCATCAAAGATGGAGGGAAACTCAGGCGACGCCGCGACGAAGATTTGTCCGTCGTCGACTCTCTCTCTCTCTCACCCCATCAGAGATGGAGAGAAACTCAAGCGCCGCCGCCGCGAAGATCCGTCCATCGTCGATCTGTCCGTCGTCAACTCCTAGTGTCATCGTCATCGTCGTGGTAGAATCGTAGGCCCATCATCGTCATTGCTACCGTATGTATTGTCTCTGTAAATCTTAGATCTGATGTATATCCATATTAATATGTTAATTTCTGTATATAAATTGAGATCTGTTTGTTTTTTGGTGTGTATACGTAATATAAATCTATAGAATCAAGTGGGTTATGTATATCTCGATCTGTATAGAAGTTTATCTTGATCTGTATATCTCTGTGTGTGAATCTCGACTGCAGATCCTTCTCCCCCCACTGAACCGAACCGACAGAAAAACCGGACCGAACCGAACCTGAACCGAACCGATCTATAAAGCTCGGTTTCGGTTCCATGCCTTCCCCGAACCGGTTTCATCCGGTTCACTGAAAAACGTCCCCGAACCGGACCGAACCGAACCGAACCGAACCGGTTTCACCCCTACTTTGCATGTTCAATGTGGGGGAAGAGAAAGAGAAAGGATGAATTTGTAGAGAGAGAGAGAGAGAGAGAGAGAGAGAGAGAGAGAGAGAGAGAGAGAGAGAGAGAGTGGGTGTGTGTTTTATCCTTTTATTAAATTATGATTACAAACAATGTCTTTATGTTTGATTGCAAAAGTTCATTGTCCTTCCCTTCAAATAGACAAAATATTATGTATTTATGACTAAATATTCCTTTGTTTATGTGATGTATTGTGAGAGAGTGATATGTCTTGATTTTTGGAAAAACTATTTTTTGTTAGTGGAAAACCCCCTAAAATCCATAAAAATAGGGATTTCGAAACAGGTTATTCTCTTCACATACATCAACTAAAAGTCCAAATAGTAGAAACAATTTGTCTAAAAGTCAAAAAAACCAAGGTTGGCTTTTTAAGGGAAACTAGGAAGTATTTGGGAGCTTCTATTTTTGACATTTTCACATTCTCATTTTGGGTTAAATATCTATTTGCCACTTAAACTATCAAAAAAATTTACTTCCCCCTTCAACTACCAATTGAACTCACTTCCCCCTTCAACTACCATTCTCTTCATTACTAAGGACATATCACATTTTCCATCCACTTGATGGATGGAAAACTTAACCCCAAGGCTATATTAGTCTTTAACCTAGCATAGCCTATATGTACATGTATATATGTATCATCTTCTTCCTCTTTTAATCAATTATATTCATCTCCTTACCATCATCTGCGAGATGTGTTTGTACTCTAGGAACTGTACAACATTTCAAAAAAACTACAATCTTAACAAGCTTATACTTATCACTAATGCAAACCAGAATATTCCATTGAGATTTTAGCGAGAGAAACTCCTAAAATGGGATACAAAGAGTTAAAACTCTTGGATAATATTTCTTAAAATGATAACAACTCCTAAATGAAAGACTCACACCCCTATTTATAGACTCAAAACCCTACTAACCCTAAAGGCACTATAAATGACAATAGTACCCTTAAATTGTACTGCATCAGGAGTACTCCCCTCTAAAGAAAACAACTTGTCCTCAAGTTGGACAACACGACTCAAACAACTAAATAAAGAAAACATGGAACTATAGAAGTATTTATTATGCAGCTCCAAGTTAGGCATGTGGCTGCATTTCCTTGATCCCGTCATCCTCATGCAATAATCCATCTTTAATATGAGCTTCATTTTATGAACATTCACCGCATCCATATCCGAATAGGTCACCAATTTGTCATACCTCTTACGGATCAACACTTCGTCAACATATGAGGCTACACTTGATTCCTCAACCACATAAGAATCATCAACCCTAGTATAGAGGACTTTCAACTTCAAGTTGTGCCCAAGACTTTCTTGAGTGAACACCATTCCCAAAGGATCTTCAAGTTGCTCAAAGTAGTTGTTGCCCTCTTTGGGTACCTCCACATGCGTAGGTCTAAGAACAAAAGTTTGTTTCCGGCACGAATGCCACATAAACTTGAACATCTTGCAATTGGAGCAACTCGGAAGGCATCATCTCATAGCAATCTGCATCCTTTGGTTTAACCAACACTTCGTCGAATAGTGGGGCTTCAAAATCATTCCCATACCCATAAAGTTGTGTGTCATCTTCAATTTCAAAGTCACAATCATCAATCTCCATGTCATAACTCTCGTCTAAGACTTGTTTACTATCTTCCCACAAAATGCAAGGCTAATACATCGAAACTCTAGGCATTTCTTGTCCTTCATGACTACCACCAATGTGTTAAAATTCTTCTTCTTCATTGTTACCATCAATGACCTCTTTTGGAGACTCATCAAAGATGGGCTCATCTTCATACTCATCTTCAATCTCAAATACACAATCACCTTCAAAAACACCTACAAGTTCTTCTCTTGGATATTCATCAAACATGAGAACATTCTTATACTCGTAATCATCATCACAACATGATTCTCTCACCTCCTTAACAAAGAGGGAATTAAGAATATGCTCACAAACTTTTTCACCAACTTGCAACTCGAGAATTGGTTCTCCATACTTGAAGCATTTGAATATTCCACTAGGTGATGGGTTTCTAGCCTTCAAGGTATCGATTAAAGGTTGATTCTCCATTGGGACAGCCCCCAAGGACTTCTTCTTACCAAAATTAGTCGAAGAATAGGCATTGGGATTATGATGGAAAGGGAAGAATTCCCCTTGAGCTTCTTCTTCATCTTATCCCAATCTCTAATCATTTCTTTGCCTCTCCCTTGTCGACTAACTTTGAGTTGTATCTACCAACCCGAGGCTCTCCCTTTAAGGCAACTAGATACCAATTCCACCTTCGTTTCTTCGGTAACATGATAATACTCGAAAATCTATCATACTCGAAAATACTCTCAATGGAGTTCAACCAATCAACGAATTCCGGTGGACTCCCACAAAACTTGGGAAGTTCATTGTCACCCAACATTGCTCTACGCCAATGTTGAGCTAACAAAGAATCCTCAAATTGAATTCTAGAATTCTTAACATAACCACTACCTTTGGTTGGAGGTTGCAAGTTATGCACTCCCTCAATCAAAGTAGGAAATTGTTTACTCAACTCATCGATCTCATGGTTTCGGTTGCTAAACTCGACATCTTCACCTTTATTCACCATAAATCCTCTTCATCGACCTCCTTTTCCTACCTCTACCTCCTCTATGAGCCATAACAACAAAAAAAATCAACTTCCACGATCAATTTAACCCCAATCAAGCAAAACCTAATCAATTAAGACCTCAAACTTCAACAAATCACAATCAATCAACAATAACAGCTCCCAAATACTGACCAAATTGAATCAAATCACAGCAAATCGACACAAATCACAGCCAACCTCGAAAAATGAGAGAAACCCAGTTGAAATCTGACCTGAAGCACCTGATTCGAGCAATGTACAGGGAGATCGAAGGTCGTACGGACACTATTAATGAATTTTGAACTCGATCCAGTCGCTACGAGATCTAGATTGTTGACTCGAACTCTATTATGTGCATTATATGACTGATTCAAGGTTGGTTCGAGTGCAGAGAGTTTCGAAATCACAGTTTGGGTTTCGAAATCACTGTTTGGAGTCCCGAAACCACTGTTTGGGCCTCGAAATCACTGTTTGAGGAAGAACAAGGCTTGGTTTGGTTCAAATAGCCTTCGTTTTGGCTTAATAGTGCTCGATGATGGTCGCGCGGGTTTGATTAGGGCCGAAATAGCTTCAAATGGACATAATAGGGTTCAAAAATCTTTGAATCAACAGTTTGAGGGTCATACTGCTTTCGTTTGTGTTTTTTTAGGCTTGTTCAAGGTCGAAATGGGTTGGCAATGAGTAGATTGAGGGATTTTGAGTGAAATAGGCTGATTTGGGTTTTCCGACGAGTCTCCTGCGAGATTCCGGCGCCATTTTCCGGCGAGGCCTAGGTTTCAGGCGAGTTTCCGGCAAGATCAATGGTCAGGATCTGAGCTCAATGCTCTGATACCAAATAATGCAAACCAGAATATTCCATTGAGATTTTAGTGAGAGAAACTCCCAAAATGGGATACAAAGAGTTAAAACTCTTAGATAATATTTCTTAAAATGATAAAAGCTCCTAAATGAAATACTCACACCCCTATTTATAGACTCAAAACTCACTCATACTATCATACCTGAATTCATGAACCCGGTTCACGAAATACCGAGGTTGGTTCGGGAACTCAACCTCAGCATAAGGCAATCTCCTTCATTTTGGAGTCAATGGTTTCCACAAAACAATAGTATCTAATGAATTTGGCAAACACAATATTCCATTGCAAGAACCCCATACCTCAGTTCGAAAATCCTAACATCTCAAGGGATGGTGATCGAGCCTTATGGCATCGGCAAGGTGTCGGTCGAGCGAATCAAAGTCGACCAAGTAGAGATGTTATTCTCTCGACATCAGGGTTTGATTGGACTTGGTTTCGGTTGAGCGGTTGAGGTGTAATTTGACGAAATTAGGGATTTCGATTAGGGAGTGCCAAGGGATGACTACCAACTTGAATTGGACAAGGGGTTTTACTCTTAATCGGGATAGTATGTCGACAATGATTTCCTCCTGATTAGATATCTAGGCTGGGTTTTTTCGGGGGTTTCAGGTTGTAGTGAAAATGGAGGGCAAAGGCGAAGAAGAGTTGGGTTAGTTTAACAGTTTCCGTCATAGATCATGGATGGAAAACGTGATTTGTCCTTAGTAAAGAAGAAAATGATAGTTGAAGGGGGAAGTGAGTTCAATTGGTAGTTAAAGGAGGAAGTAAAATTTTTTTTTTTGATAGTTTAAGGGGCAAGTAGATACTTAACCCTTTTCATTTTTAACTTTTACTTGTTTGGCTCTCCCTCCCAAATGAGTTCCAAGAAAATGAATTATTGGTTTTTGATGAAGGAGAGCAAATTGCAAACGTAAGAGGAGATGTGCCTTTTGACTTCTCATTTTTAACTTTCCCGTTTTGATTAACATAAAAGACCTACAGAATGTATTCTGCACAAATTTTCAAAACACTACTCATGTTACAAAATACATTTTGTACATCTTTCTCAAACATTCTACAGATTCATAATACATTCTAACCATAATCCAAAAGGCCAAAATGTAAAAAATGAAAAATGGAGCTCCCAAACACCTCCTTAGGAGAGAGTCAAATTGCTTGGGCCGTTTATCTACTTCCTACTACATCCAAAAAGTGTATTAGTCCACTGGATTAACATCAGAAGGCCCACAGTTCAAGCGGCCCGGAAGGCTTCACTTTGCTCGAGTCCATGTGGACTTGGGCTGTCTTGTCCCGAGGGTACAAGGGCCGTTTTGGTGGAGAGGTTATTCCAAATCCAATGCTCCCGGCGCAATACTCCACAGGACATCTAAGCAACACAATAGAGATGTGTTGTGAAGCATTGCTCTAAGAGTAGGGTTGTAATCGAGCCGAACCGAACTGAACTCGAACGAGCCTTTACAGAGTTGAGCCTCGAATAGTTTACGAACGGCTCAGTTCATTTACAGCCCTATCTAGGAGCAAGAAATAATTTTGTCGGTATGGTGCCCTTGTTGTGGCCTACCGTGATTGGAAAGCATTGTTTTGTTACGATTTAGTGAGCAAATTATTCTAGTAAAAAAATAGTTGAATTAAATCTCTTTAATCGGCAAATATATTTCAGAGTAACTTATTAAGAAAATTAACCCGGTCATGAGGCTACTAATGTCCCGTTAATCTATGTTTACACATGTTATGATTTGTGCGCCCATTTTCCAGTTAGGGATCCCGGACTGGGGTTTTTTTTTTGGGTATTTTGAAGGTTTTAAAACTTGTTTTTGCATGATCAAAACCGTCCAATGTATTTAAAACGTGTTTTTCTGCTCGGATTAAGCATTTCCCGGTTTTTTTTTTTTGACAATTTCTTGCGAGAACCCTTAAAAATATATTTTTCTGCTCGGATTAAGCCCTTCCCGGGTTTTTTTTTTTGACAATTTCTTGCGAGAACCCTTAAAAATACGTTTTAAACACATTAGACGATTCGGATCATTAAAAAAATATCGGAAAAGTGGATCCCGGACTCCGGGAATCCCAGACTAGAAAGTTCCTCATGATTTGTGAATCCTATAAAATAAACCGTTCAGATCATGAATAGGGAATGGAAGGCGGTATTAGATAATTTACCAGCTCAATGTCTTTTGCTCTTTGGGCCTGTAGCCCACAAACTTCACTGAAAGATAGACATAATATGGCTAGGCAAAACCAACAGATTGGCTCCTAAGGCCATCCGTAGTGGTGGAGTTAAGCATAGTGGTGGAGTTAAGCAATGACCATTTTGCGGATTTTGTTTTTTTCTTTTGTTGTTTTCTTGTGTTTTTGGACCGGTAGTGTCCTTTTTTAGTCTAATAATATAAGTTTTTCAGTTAAAAAAAAAAAGAAAAGGTTCTTATTCCCAGATTGAAATGACTTAATTAACCACTCCTCAAAGCCTCGCAAGAAGGATAAGAAGCAGAAAATGAACAATATTTGCACTTACAATAACAGAAGAGTACAACCAGTCATCGATACTACGCAAACAGTACCTCAATTCCAACCTCATCATATTTCGGAGAGAAGAAAAGGATACACACACGACGCGACAGAATTACAGAAGGAAAACTTAAAGAAGAGGGAAAAGCAAATGATTCCTCAGGCTCCGCTCTTGAACGGGATGGCTCTGATGACTACCTGATGGTACAGTGCAGCGAGTGCAGCTCCGATGAAGGGTCCAACCCAGAAAATCCACTGAGAATTAGAAACAGAAACAAGGATATTAACACAAGATTAAACAAAGGATCGGCGGGAAGATTTTTTTTATCTAGGCCACATTTGATTAACAGAAAAGTTGCACAGGGAATCAGGGATTATCTATCTAATTATCTTACTACTGCGATAAGCTAATCAAATAGGGCCTTCGAAACTACTACATAAACTAAAAGCTCACTTGGTCATCCCATGCATGGTCCTTATTGTATATGATAGCAGCACCAAGACTCCGGGCAGGGTTGATGCCAGTTCCGGTGATGGGGATCGTTGCCAAGTGAACCAAGAACACTGCAAACCCGATAGGGAGAGGAGCCAAAATCTGCAGTTTCAGACAAACAAACAAACAACCAAAGATGTTAAACAAGTCTCATCTTTTAACATTCCCCAAGGACGGAAGCACGTCGATAGAAAAAGCCTTGAACAGATCTGCTGCGTATATGAAGTCTCGATTTAAGCATATGTGTGAGTGACTATTAATTGAAATAGACAATTTTCTTTTGTGTTGATAATTGGTGTGGACAATAAGGCAACCAAATTTGCCTTGAATGCTCAAATTTTACCTTTTTCCCTGTTAACATAAGCACGTAACAGTTTGGTTAACTGTACAGCAGATGCTTCAAGATCATGCAGTTCCTACTACCAACTATCAAGCAATTCCAAGCCAAATACACAGGAAATTGGCTCAAGGTGTTAATTGAATTTCCACCTTTCCTTGTACCAAATACTATGGTACTTAATCCATATGTTAAAATGGGAATCCCATAAAATCAAATGGGTTGATTTTAGCAAATGAGGAAACCAGTTGCTAAAATCAACCCACTTCCATTTGCTAAATTCAATCCATTTCTATTTCCATTTGCTAAAATGAGTCGATTTTATGGAATTCCCATTTTAGCAAATGGAAAACAAGGTCTGTTTGGAGCATAGAATAGCAGAATAATTTGAGTGAAAAGAAAATGAAGGGGAAAAGGGCATGCAATCGTATCGAAATGGTCCTCTGACTCTCCCATTCCTTTCTTGTTCCTCCACAAATTCCAAATCCAAACACAACCTAAACGAGAGAATATTGAATAAAGAAGACAGGAAGCCAAATTGTATGGTTCGCCCACTTCTCCCTTTAATTATACAACCCCCCCCCCCCCAACGTCGAGTTATCCCCAAAACCACCGCGCCAACATCAAACTTAGCAACTTCGTACAAATCAAATGGCAAAACAACTGGTATCATAGCTTAGACTCCTCGTCCGAAAACCATTCATGGATAATTGCAGAAATGAAAGACATTATTAGATGACCTCAACATCCGAAAAACATTCTAATTGACTCAAGAATAAAGCGACATTATTTACTAACAATTTCAAGCCCCCTAAGGAAAATATATTTGTAGAGAGATACTTACAGGAACATGGGAATCTCTGGCACTTCTTTTGGCATCAGTTGCGGAGAAGACAGTGTAGACAAGAACAAAAGTACCAACAATCTCAGCACCAAGGCCATCGCCCTTTGTGTAACCAGGGGCCACAAAGTTAGCGCCACCACCCAATACCTCATATTGTGACTTTTCAAAGCCCTTAATAACACCAGCGCCACAGATTGCCCCAAGGCATTGCATCACCATGTAGTAAAGTGCCCTTGTTAGGGACAATTTCCTTGCCAGGAATAGCCCAAATGTCACAGCAGGGTTGATGTGTCCACCTAACAAATACCATCATCATGTTGAGATCGCCGAAAAAAAATATAAGACAGATCAGAAACACAGAGGAATGCAGAGGAGCAGGACTTGTTGCAAACACCAAAGCATCATATACTTGGACCCAATGGAGCTTGTCTAATCTGTGACTATAGATAGGGATGAAAAACGAGCCGGGCAATGAATTGTTGTTGTTGTTTTTAAAACTTTAACGAGTTTAAACAATAAGTCCAAGTTTGGCTTGATTTTTTTTTTTTTTTTGATCAAAAGTTTGGCTTGATTATTAGGCAGCCAATCTCAAACGAGCTTTAATCAAGCCGATTTCGAGAAGCTGAATGAGCCAAGTAGTAGCTAATCAAAATTTGGTTAAACAACTTGACGAGCTTCAAAACATACACTTCATTTATTTTTATGTGAGAAACCGATCTCGAACAAACTTTTAACAACCAAACATGACCTTGAACTTGAGTAGCTTGACTCGTTTATTAGCCCTAATTGTACAAACATTTTAGCTGCTCCTTGGTTCCAATCGATGGAAAACTAGGGGAATTAAAATAATAAAATCAACATTTGATAATAAAAAAAAACTGATTTTAGCATACTAGGGAAAAAATGAACCCAAAAACCAAAACATTGAAACCCCATAAATGATCATAAACTCACCATATCAGGGCAGGAATACTAACAAATAAGAGAGATCAGAAACACTGAACATGCATAGTTCAAAATTATCACAAATACTGGAGATTCATAAACTGACTGGACCCAACAAAATTTCAATCGCTACTAACCTTAATCCGCAATATTTACCCAATAAAAAAAAAACCCTAATCCACAACCGAGGGCAACATGCCAAAACACATAAATACTAGTAAATCCCAGGAAAAAATTCTACATAAAAATTCCCGGAAATCACTCAAACATATAAATTCTACCTGTACACAGATATGTATGAAAAAATATGCGGAGAGAGAGAGAGAGTATGATATACCTGAAATACCGGCGGTGCAGTAAACAAGGGCAAAGATCATACCCCCAAAAGCCCAAGCAATGCCCTGAATACCAACAGTGGAACACTTGGAAGGGGACTTAACCACACCCATGACAGTCAAGACGGTGATGTAAAGGAAGAGGAAAGTAGCCATGAATTCTGCAATCCCAGCCCTCCAAAAGGACCATGAATGGAGCTCACCTGGCTCAAACAGTGGAGCTGGTGGTGCCTCCTTGTAGTCCTTTGTCTGTGCCGAGGTTCCCAGTGGCTGCCTCTCGTTGAACTTGTTGGCTCCTAGCCGAACATCCTCCTCTTTCCCCTCCATTCTCTCTCTCTCTCACTGGGAATTTCTCTCTCTCTCTCTCTAGATTGTGTAATTGCCAAGAAGAAGAAACAGAGTGTGATGCAGTGGGAGGTGGTGAGGAGTGATGGATTTATAGCAAAAGAGAAAAGGTAAGTGGAGATTGTGATGGGCCAACTTTGAGGAAAGTAATTGCAAAGAAGTGAAGTGTAATTGTTTTGTGTTATTTTGGAAAATCAAAAATAGAAAGGTAGTCAAGTGAGAAATATAAACTGCTCAGTTTCCAAAAGATATTATCAAAAATAAAATCAAGATTTGATACATGGGGCGGATTTCTACCCCAAATTGATAGCCACACCCCCTTTCTTGTCTTTTAGTGAAGTTGAAGTTTAGTGAAGTTGAAAACTTCAACTTCACTAAAAGACAAGAAATTCAACTTCACTAAAAGACAAGAAATTCAACTTCACTAAAAGACAAGAAAGGGGGTGTGACTATCAATTTGGGGGTGTGAATATCAATTACCTTGATAAAATCAGGGTTGATTTTTTCAAATTTTGATAAATTTTTTTGGGAAACTAGGAGAGCCTAAATAATATCTATGGGATAGGTATATGATGTAGTATTTGCATATTCCTACCCTTTTTTTTTAATTATCAGATTTGCATATACTTCATAGTTTTAGTTTTGTTTTAGTTTTGTTTTGTAATCATTACGCTCATTTCTCTCTATATCTCTCTCCACTCATTACACATTTTTTCAAAACTAAACTAAACTAAAACTACTAAACGAACAAGGCCACTTCTAATTCTCGGGTTCGTAAAACGAGAACTTAAAAAAGTTCATTTTTTTCAAAAAAAAAATAGACTTTTTTCATAATTAATAAGACTAATTGATATCTACTAAAAAATTATTGAAATTTTTGTTGAATAAATATTATTTTTAATTTCTCTTTTTACAGACCATAAAAACATTTTGGGACAAAAGTAGTACTATGCTAGGATCATCTCAAAGAAAGTGGTAAAATTTTAGGCATGTGGCATATTGAAGAGTTATGCGCTTTAAAATTTTAATTTTTCTATTAGTTTTTTAACACTAAGAAACCCACTTCTTCACAAAATTTAATTAATTGATCAAGAATAAATACTAGATTTAATGAGGTGACAATTTGAAGAGGCATATATATATATATATATATATATATATATATATATATATATAGAGAGAGAGAGAGAGAGAGAAGCCATAAAGGTTTAGCAAGTTTGTTACCTTCCTTTGACTTGTTTTTAAAATACAAATTTATTTTAATTTTACTACCTCGTCGGAGGTGTTCTAACGTTTAGCAATCTTTTGTTTGCCTAGAAATAAACGAAAGAGATATAAAAAAATCACGAAAATACACTATATAGAATTTCAATGAATTAACCAAATGTTGGAAGGAAAAAAACCAGTGTTTTGTCAAGGTAAGAATTGTGGCACACATTTTCCTATTTTTTCCATATGTAAATCACGAGTAATAAATAAGGGATAAAATAGTCATTTTAATATTCTCGTGGGATTTGTAAAATTGTAACCCCCCAATCCATACGGATAAGGACGCCTTCCGTAAATGTAATCTCATCTTAATTTATTGCACTAAACAATATTAGAATTTTCTACTTTTAGTCTTCCAAGATGAGTCAGCTGACCAAACCATATGATTGATAAGTTAAAGAATGGGATTCAAAATTCTTTTGTCAATAGGTAATGATTTTTCACCCCCTCTTTTTTATAAATATTATCTTGTTCGGTTGGGTTTCCAAAACCCGGTCTCCATTTTTTCCCTGTAGGACCCTCTAACCCAAGGGCCATTTTCTCTCTTCTTCCCATTCCGGGAGACACTATTCTATTGCACAAATTATGCGCAAATGGGTCGGTGAGATCCACTTCGAAGTCTCGTACAAATAATCCAAGACACTATTTTATGATTATCTTGTAGTGACAATTACACTTTATTCAATACAGAATAAAAAAAAAAGTGAGTGCAGTCATTAGGAAAGGAGATGTAAAAATCATTTTTCAAAACGACTAATGATTGAAGGGTATTTTTGAGATGTTATAATTTGAAAAGAGTAATGATAATGTTTTTTAAGATTTTTATAATACCTAAAATGGTCATCCATCTTAGAATGGAGGGGGTACATTTTCTTTCTTTTATATAACCACTTATTTGATGGTGATTAACATTTTTAATTTAGCAAAGTCTCGAATTGGGTATTGTGGTGGGATAATTTTGGGACGTTTCTAGAAATTTGGAAGTGCAAAAGGTGGAGACAAGGGGTTAGAACAATTAGCTGTCCTTGTTTAATTTTCAGCAAAACCTAACATCCTTTTTAAGTTTTTTTTTTTACTATTATTTTAATGATCGTTTATTTGTGTAAGCAGTAGAAGAGTACAGAAAGGGGGTGTGTGCTATCCGGAAAGGGACAGCATGCGTGCTGACTCGATCCGATCCAAATTTAGATTAAAAAAAAAAGGTCTACAACCACTTATTGAGATAGCTTATTAAGGAGAAAACAAATAAACTAGGAACCGCATTTAGGGATGAAAATAATTACTCCCTCCGTCCCTTTTTTAAATGTGTTGCTTCGTAAATCCAACTTATTAAAAAAACATCATCATTACACCTTTCACATCAACTTTTTCACTTTCCACATCAACTTTTACCTCCACTTTCCAAAATTATCCTTCACCCTTACCCATTAACTTTTTACCCACTAACTTTTCAAAAGGGCAAAATGATAATTCTACAAACTTTTATCCATTAACTTTTCAAAACACACACTTATTAAGGGACAACCCAAAATGAAAATGTCAACACTTAAAAAGGGACGGAGGGAGTACTAATTTTTTGCTTTTGGCAAGAATTGTTTCCCCGACCTCTCATTTGAAAGTGTATTAGGGGTGACCAACTGAGCTTACGAGTCCGATCTTGTTCACACTCATCATAATAAGGTGAACGTTACACTCACTCCGATTGATAAAAATTGTGTAGGGTCCACAGGAGTAAAACACTTTTTTCGTAATAATTGGATTAATTTGTGGAGGAACTCACACTTTTTTCAATCATAATGAGATTACGTTCACCTTCTTTTAATGAGAGTGAACAAAATCATTTACTGTGTTTTCCTTGGAAAAAGTCTCTTTTGGAAAATGCCTTTTTTATGGTAACTTTTATATTGGTATGTGCTACACTAACACTTTTATCCACCACACATTTTCGTGAGGCCCATATGATATACTTAGTAGTGACCCTATAGAAATATATGGTTGATGAAAGTGTTAGACAACACGTGCGCGGTGCTCGAGACCAACAAATAATTTATCTTATTTGCGACCCATTACACTAACTATTCTTATGCATTTTTCATGAAATGAAAAATTCCTTATATGCCCTCATAGTAATGGTGGGTCCTATGCCATTATCAAAAAAAAAAAAATCCAAAAACCAAATATGGTAAATCAAAGTTTTCAACCACCGGCACACTTCACATCAAACCAAACCGCCCAAAACCATATATGTGGTCATCATGGAATGCAATTCTTATTTCTTCATTTTGCCTTTGGAAAGAACAGCCTACCCATCCACTCATTCACTGCCACGTGGATTATTCTAAACCAGCTTCTTCCTTGTAGTGCTGCCGACCATTTTGTTAGGACACGTGGAATGCACCCACAAAAAAGGTTCGGCTACCATATTTGTTTTAGAATTTTGTGGTAGACTTAAAAAATAAGGCAAGTATGCAATAATGATTTGGAATTGGCTGATGCATATGTGTAAGCATAGGCTACTCAGGGCTAGTTTTTCAAAATATTAAGCAACTTTTTGTTTTATTCAAGTATGCAATGATGAAATTTAATTTTGATTTTGAAAATTCGAATAAATAATAAACTTTTTGTGGATTATTTAAGGCGTATTTGTTTGAAGGACTAGAGGTGGGATTGGACTATTAAGAGGCCGTTTGGCCGACTGTTTTTTGATTTTTCGATTATTTTATTCTTTTTCTGTCAATAGATGGTAATTAGTGACCGTTCCCGTTTTGCACAATATTGTCCGCTTTGGCCGTCCGCACTATTTTAAAAGGCCTTATGCAAGTTAGGGGATGATTTATTCTCTTATATCATAGAACTCCGTTGCTTCCAGTTCCAGGTGGGTCCTTTGCTGTCACATTCTCTCCACCTTATGATGCAACGTCCTTATTGTATATTGGCTCAACGACCTTCCCCCGGGAGGTATAGCACTTTGTTCCCACTCCGGGATTCAAGAGGTGGCTCCTGCAGATTCTAGAGGTGGCTCCTACCCTGTAGTCCGGGATTGTGCTTTGATACCTGCCTTGTACAATATTATCCGCTTTGGCCGCCCGCACGGTTTTAAAAGGCCTAGTGCAATTTAGAGCATGATTTATTCTCTTATATCATAAAACTTCGTTGCATCCAGGTGGATCCTGGTTGTCACATGGTAGCAATATAGGAAAAATAATACTCCCTCCGTCCCTTAATTTTGGTCCACTACGGGACAACGTGCATTTTCAAACTCAAATAAATGTATTTCCATAATTAAGTTTGTAAAAAATTTTGCACCAAATTAAAGCGCTCATTGTGCCCCTTAATTTAGTGCAAAAAAAATATTTAAAAAAAATCCTTGTGAAAATTCAATTTTTTATGTTCGCAAAAATACACGTTTCCCAGGGTGGACCAAAATTAAGGGACGGAGGGAGTATTACAGAGAATTTTATTGGTGAAGCAAAATAAAAAGGAAATGGTTATTACTTATGTTAGAAAAAAATTGTACAACATGTTAACTATCGGTGGGTTTGTAAAATGCTTTGGGGCAACATAGTCAATTGAACCGTTATACTCCTTGACAGGAGAGATTGAAAACAAACATGGAATAAGGAGGAGGATTATGACTGGATTGAACTTGTCTATCATGTAATACAGTACCATATTGTTTTTTCATTTTTTTTTTCTTTTTCTGTCAATAGATGGTATGTAACGACTCGCTCCTGCCTTGCACAATATTGTTCGTTTTGGCCGTCCACACGATTTTAAAAGGCCTTGTGCAAGTTAGGGCATGATTTATTCTCTTATATCATAGAACTCCATTGCATACATGTGGGTCCTTGGCTATCACATTCTCTCCACCTTATGATGCAACGTTCTCGCTGCATATTGGCCCAGCAACCTTCCCTCGGGAGTATATCACTTAGCTATGCATAGCACTTTGTTCCCACTCCGGGATTCAAGAGGTGGCTCCTGCAGATTCTAGAGATGGCTCCTACCCTGTTGTCTAGGGTTTTGCTCTAATACCAACTATAACGACCCGCCCCCGCCTTGCACAATATTATCCGCTTTGGCTGTCCGCACGGTTTTAAAAGGCCTTGTGCAAATTAGGGTATGATTTATTCTCTTAGGCCTCGTTTGATTCGGGTATTAGGTACCTGGGATTGGACTATTTGTACCTAATCTCGCACAATCCCTCGTTTGGTTCCTGAAAAATCGAATGGGATTAACAATCCCAGGACAGTTTTAGTCCAATACGTATGGGTTTGTGTAATACCTGGGGGGTGAGGGACTAAACAGTCCCGGATAAAAAAACACGGAAGGAGTTAAGTTCAATAATTACAAAATTGTCATGGAAATAAAACCCTTGTACAAATTATTTCATTGTTCTCTCTCTCTCTCTCTCTCTCTCTCTCTCTCTCTCTCTCTCTCTCTCTCACAACAAGCTATGGAAGATTGAGTTCGTCATTCTCTCCATTCACGATTTTAGGTTTTCCGAGCAAACCCATTTCGTCAGTACAGGCTAAAATCGAAGTAGTGAATTCATGTTGAACTTTGTCTAGACTTTGTTATTCCGAGCAAACCCATTTCATGTTGAACCTTGTTGAAATTTTTTTCCAGATCTGTTTCGTCTGTAACCCTTTTTTTCAGATTTCTTGTTTGTTTCATAGAGATGGCTTTCTGATTGAAGACCTCGAGTGTTGTTGGCTCCTTCATAGTGATTTCACCCGAAATGTAGTGAAAACGGGTTTCTGGGTATGAAGATTGCCTTTGCTGCCATTGTAGATCTTTTTATGGTTTTTTTTCCCCTTCTTGATGTGATGATCTTCTCTCTGTTCAACCTTGAGATCTGTTTTGTCTTGGCAACATTGAGATCTTTTCTTGAAATTAATCCCGAAATGTAGTTTAGGGAATCAAACATGGGATTGTGTGAGATTCAGTACTAAATTAGTCCCAGGACATATAGTCCAGGACTATTAATCCCACCTATTTTAGTCCGCGAATCAAACGAGGCCTTATATCATAGAACTCCATTGTATTCAGGTAGATCATGGGCTGTCAAATAATAGCAATATCGGAAAAATAATTGTGGGGGTCTCTTCGCCGGAATGAACTCTTCGAACCTCTAGGAGTAGAATGGGGAGTGGTAGAGGGTGCAATGCAAGTCTGAACCACCGCTGTTCGCCGGAGAGGGTCACCTGCACACGTAGACAATCACGTTAGTGCCAAGCCCGGACGGTGGTGGTCCGGGAAGGCACTCCGATGATTAAGTCAGTCACCGGAGTGAAGAAATGCACCAGAGATCTTAGAGAGAGAAGTGAAGAAGTGGAGTTATGAGGGTAGTAAATGCGGAGAGAGAGCCTTCATTGTGGTAGTTGTGGTTGGGTATTTATAGGCTGAGGGGGGAGTGCGTTCCACGCGCTCGGCGTCCCTCACGCGCCTGTCATTCGCTCTCGGAATGACAGGTGATATGACCCTTAGCCCTGCTGCAGACGGCACATTCTGACCGTTGTCAGGGCAGGTGAGCTGGAATGGTCAAATCAACCTGAGATATCCCCCATCGCCCACGTGCTTCTGCAGGCGGCGGTGGCAAGGTAGGTGACTGCCGCATTTAATGCCACATCATGACATATATAGCTTGTCAGACACGCCTCCACCAAACCAAATGGACCCGAGCCCCCACGCTACCGTGGTCATCCGACTCGGCACGTGCGCGGCCCAGCCCCTCGGGCGCTCGGCACGCCGATCGGCAGAGCCCCCGAGGGTTTTCTGTGGACCAAGCTGCGAATGACATGTCCTCGGCACCAAGCCGTTCGGCGGACTTTGTTCAAACCAATATTCGTCCAGAACCGCACATCCGCACTATCCACCGAGGGCACCATGCGCTCGGTAGCATCCCGGCGGATCGGTCTACATTCAGTTTTGCAGACTCTGAGGTAGTGACCCTTCTATCTCTTGATGACGTGAGGAGGCCCCCGCTGTCCCCCACGAACCCGGCCGCTACAATAATATTAGTGAGAATTTTATTGGTGAAGCAAAATAAAAAGAAATTACTTATGTTTGAAAAATTTGTACATGTTAACTATCGGTGGGTTTGTAAAATGCTTTGGGGCAACATAGTCAATTGAACCGTTAGTCCTTGACAGGAGAGATTGAAAACAAACATGGAATGAGGAGGATTATGACTGGATTGAACTTGCCTATCGTGTAATACCATACACAAACAATTAAACAAACATAGTCAATTGAACCGTTAGTCCTTGACAGGAGAGATTAAAAAACAAACATGGAATAAGGAGGATTGTGACTGGATTGAATTTGTCTGTCATGTAACGGTCCGATCGAATGCGAGATGAGTTTTGAAGGTATAAAATAATAAGAGCAATAAGATAGTAAGAGCAATAAGATAGTACGTGATATTATTTATGGAAGGTGGACCCATATTGATGTGACATTTCTGAAGTGTGAATTAAATAATATTCCTTGGTTTGAAAGATTTTAGTAATAAAGAGAGATAAAATAGTATTTTATTTGTTTTGTAGTTTAAACGGGATAATGATAAATAAGTGGATTTGGGGTAGATTGTGGGTATTAAAGAGGCCTCATTCGGGAGTACTAATTAATAACTATCCCTGAACTGTTGTTAATTAACACCCGTGGGCCTCACTGTTTAGTTCCAATAGTGACTTGAGATGATTTTTTTCCTTTTTTTTTAATGATTTAATACCCCTATACTTTTGCTTGCCAACCATGCCAAAAACAACCCAGCCCAATACCATACACAAACAAACACTAATCATAATTTGGTATTTTACGCATATAGACTACTGGCCACAAAGAAGAAACAAAAGTTGGATTATAATCCCTCTTAATTCCCTCCAAATAAACCAACCTTTACTAAATTAGTTATTTATTTAATAGTACCTCTAGACTTTTCCTTTGATTTTTTTACTTTGACGAGGCATTTGCAAAATACTCACTTAATCTCATTTTGTTGCGACCTTATTAGGAAACCATCTATTTAAGGGAACATAATAAGTACATGGTATTTTAAAAAAATTCAAACGGCACTTTCAATCCGGACCGTTGGTTGCATTGTTTTAGACGGCCCGGATGTGCCGAAAGGGTACCACGTGATACCCTCCCCGTACCCAAAATTTTCTCCTTGATGAGATGTTTCTTGATGTCGTTCTACTTATTTAAGGTAAGAGAAAAGGAGGGGTAAAATAGGAATGTTGCATTAAATGAACAATCTTGATTGGACATCCTAAAATATAATACTGGACGATTTTTGCAGAATGGAGGGATATCATAACTAGTTGTCAAGTTTTAGTCATATGAAAAAAAGAAGAAGTTGAGGCAAAACAAAAATGACAAAGCACCCCAAAACAACAACAAAAATGATGGTTTTTATACCAAAATTCACCCTGCAAAACTTTATTAATCCATGAAAAGCTCAAGTGATGACCATAATTTGGTGTTTTTTCAAAGGCAAACTCTGAAATGACAACTGTAACAGCTGTCTACAATGTTTCTTCTCTAACATAGTTATGGACATACCAAATGTAAACCACCACTTTGTTTGAGATGGAATGTAAACCACATTGTTTGGGCCAAGGGGTCCCTGTAGTACATAAAATGCACTACACGGTGCAGTGTGCATTGTCCGGCCGTCCATTTCGACAATGGACGGCTCGGATTTAATCCAAACAGTCGACGGTCGGATTTAATTCACTGCTCGGATTAAATCCGAGCCGTCCATTGTCGAAATGGATGGTCAAATGGTGCACTACACGGTGCAGTGCATTTTTGTGCACCATCCCCGAGCCCTTTGTTTGAGATCATCTCAAGGTCATACACAAATGATTGAGTCATTCAATTTGTTTATAATATATTTTTAAGGGGTTTAGAGAAAGAAAGAAAAAAAAAGAGCTAAATTAGATATCGGTAAGAGTTTGCTTGATTTATTTGATTTTTAATTCCTGAAAAATTACAAGGAAAAAAAATTGAAAGAAATGATAAAGCTCTTAGGGTGCGTTTGGTTCGCTGGAATTGACAATGGAATGGAATAGGAATTCCAATGAAATTCTATTCCCATGTTTGGTTTGCAAAAATTAAAGGGAATAACAATTCTAGATGGAATCACTACTCCCCCAAATAGGGGAATTTACATTCCAACAGAAAAAGTAAAGAATGCTAATTCCATTCCTTACCAACTCCCACCGTCATATACCAAAAAAATTTCCCGACTCCCGATCAATCCCCAGATCCAAGATCTCTCTCTCTCTCTCTCTCTCTCTCTCTCTCTCTCATCTGGTCTCGATTTCCACCACTGTTTCACCTCTTCCGCTTCCGGCACACCTCTTTTCTCTCATGGATCCGAGATCTGAGAATTCCATTCTTGTTATTGATTCCTAACAATAGCCAAACATGGGAATTGGAATGACTATTTCAATCCCAATTCCATTCCAATGTCTATTCCGTTCCGACCTCCATTCCATTCCATCCAACCAAACATAACCTTACGGGTATTCGATTGAACTGATTCTAAAAAAGTATTTAACAGCTCGAGTCATTTCTCTCTAACTTCCTTTAATCAATTTTTAAAAAATTAACGGCCTCCAACATGTGTTCAACTTCACTTTGTTTATATTGAAGATGATAACCATATATAGAATAATAATAAATAAAAAAAACTCATTCCTGCTACTACTTGAGAAAACAAAAAACACAATAGCGTAGGTTTCCGAAGTTCAAGTGTCATGTTTCAGCTTGGATATGCTTATTGCCAAGTTCCAAAGTACTCCCTTATTATAGAATCAAAAGTGACATTCCCAGATAGTGATGCAATGTTCTATCCACAAATTCAAGATACAAACACAACTCAAAAGAGCCTTGGCCTTGGCCAGAGCTTGTGTATATGAGGCTTTACAATAAAATCCCGAGTCCGCTCAACACATATGCCTATATTGCAGACAGTTGAAGCCTTGAAGTTGTACATACAGGTTTCACTGCTTCTAATCATGAGCAAAACACCCCGATGGCCTAAATCTAGTACGGACATTAAAATTTTCGACACCTAAAAGACACACAGAAGTAACCTTACTGGTCCTAGTATACTGCTATAGTGGAATGCTATTTTACAAGTTACGGTGACAATCTCTACTGGGAGGGTTGTAGCTGGTTGTGCGGACACGGTCTTTCCGGTTCTCCTCTCGTCCACAGATTCTTGAGATCCCCTCGCTTTCTTCCCAATGTCAAAAATGTGCCTGCGTTGATGACAAGTAACAAGTGAGAGAGAGTGGGGAAAGAATAGCTTGAATGATCTGGGTCCTGAAGTGATAAAAGAAAGTAATTTCATGAATTAACGGATTCCTTCACGACTTGGAAGAATTTTCGATGGCCTGTTCCAAGAAGGAGATAAAGACAAATGCTAAATGTATACCCACAACTTACATAGAGAATGATGTGAGTAGCAATTTAGTAGGTTCGGACCAAATTGATGGACGTCAGAATGGACTATTTTATGCAAATTCAGTTTGATAGCGCACTACCGTAGCATGGGACTGGCTAATAGCTCTTTAACCATGATAAACAGCTCTCCGAAGAAAGCTACCTACTTACCAGTAAACTTAAAAGCATCATCGAACCAATCCCCAAGAAAAGTCGGTTGAGATTTCATTGGAAAAATAGAAACTATAATTGAAGAGGCAAACTTTTTGTATTAATCAGTTGTGTGTATGTAAGCATGCTTCGCGAAGGGTCTTTTCCACAATACCTAGAGTGAAGGGAACAATGTAAAGCAGAGCTGGTTGGCCATGTCCGTCCATTAAGTTCATAGCCACGTATGTGATGAGGAGACCTGGATAAAAAATGCCAAGAGTTGAAATGAATGATAACCTAACCATAGAATCAAACAAGATTAACAGTGTAACATCAAGTATTCGAATCTTAAGGATCCAATTGTTTTTTTCCAACTTTACTCGACAGTTGCATCAATTTCCTTTACATTAACAGACAGAAGGATGCAGTTCTAAAAGTAAGAAGAGAAAAAGGAAAGAGGATGAGAAGGAAAATGACAAAAAAAACATATGGCAAACATATTTTCACATGCACACATGCTAATACATCCCATATGCTGGTTTACAAGTCATGCTACATGCTGGACCATGATAGAAGGCGGCACTTGTGTCCACCCGTATAAAGGTAAGTTTTGCATACCTAACCCATAAGCAATCATTGCCCATAAGAAGTATCCAGCCCTAAGATTCTTCTTTGACAGCCAATCGTACCTGCAAAGATACAAACAATTTTCAGCCTATGAACGGTAAATCGGCCCAAAAACTTATGAAGTTAGATAATCACAAATTTCAAAAGTAAACAAATAAGTTTTGACAATCAAGATTCAAGGATATGGTAAGAAGTCAAGAAAGCCATGGTTCATGGCATCAAATATAACTAACAAGTCTACCACATGAAATTTGACGACCAAGGACATGGAAAGAAAGAAATCAAGAAACCAAGTCAGTCGCTAAGTACAAAAGGTATAAGAACCATGTATGACAGCCTAAAATTTTCGGAAAATCACCCACATAACCTATGAGGATGCATGTTAAATGACAACAGAAACCAGAGATGCCTTTGTAGTAGAGTAAAATAGGACAACATCCAAGCAAGTCATGCCTGTGATAAGCACTAACCTCAGTGAAAATGCTACAAGAAGTCCGGGTAAGATAATATCACCAAATCCAATTATACTGTATCCACCCCAAGGATCAAACATCCGAGGGATCTTCAGCAACATGGGTATGCCATCTTCCCCACTCTTGTCACCCCGAGCAACCTGTTTGGAAAACAAAATCGGACTTGAAACTTTACCTACATACGCCTCTAAGGAACCAACAGGCGCTTATATAGTATATTAGTGTGATAGAAAAATTTGTGGAAGAAACACTTACCACGATCATCACACTCTCTTTGAACCACAATTTAGAAACAAATACCCAAAAAATGTCATACAAGAAAGCACAACTGAGAAGAACTGTTCCAACCTGAATGTATCAAGAAGAATGTCATCAGCTCAATTACATGAGTTAAGAAGCATAATGCTCTTCGCATGAACAAATATCAATGCAAGACACTTGTTCCAGTATTACCAGCTAAACCAAAATACAGATGCATAAAAATGAGATATAAACCAATGAAACTGGTTCTCAGCAGGGGTGTGAGGAGCACAGGCTGATGTTACCGCAGCCACCAAGCAGATACTTCTGGAAGACTACAATGAACTTAAGGAAGATTTAAACAGTAAAACTTAATTCTCCCCGTGGTATTCTGGACATAATGATAGAGAAATGAAGAAACTCCTAACACACCTAAATACGAAACCATCCCGGCAAATTTTCATGGGTTGTATCTTTTAAAATTCAATGTTAATATGTAGATCAACATGTTGAATTTGCATTGCTATCATGTCAAGCGAAATACTCATAACAGATTCATGAAAGACCGAAAGAGTAACAGTATCCATACGAGTAGAGTTGGATCTACAGATCCTGGCAATTTCCCAAAACTACAGATAGGGCATTTCAACGTTCTTAAGAATCAAAATCACAGCCAGGAAACCTCCAAAAGTAAACAGCCAGAAACTTCTAAATCCATCTAAGGTAAAATCCATGGAAAAGTAGCCTGAATTGTTCCCAAATAAGCAAAGAAACATGAGTTTGAAAAATCACCTTCAGATTAGGAACACGTATAATCTGGAGAACTGTGATCATCAAAGCAATACCCTGTTTGGGGAGGCAAAAAGTAGAATTATCATTAGTTGTGTCTCACCTTAAATTTGCAAATTGAGAACTTGTCTACTTGAAGATGGATCACATCAACCACATGTCAATTTAAGTGGAAAGCTAAAGACAAGCACATTGTTGGTTTTATTTAAGCATCTATTTCACTCTCATGGATATAAACACTTCATTACTTCTCAAATATTTTTGTCTCCCTTCATCGCTGATAGGTAATACTAATTGAAACTTTTTTTTTAGGAATTTACTGTGATTTGAAAGTCAACTTTTGAATTTGTCTGCTACAAAATATTTCACTAGCAAAATTACCAGAGTTTAGGTACTCGATTGAGGCATCTCCTTCAATTTCACAAAAACTGTACATGTAGTGGACAGGTGCAACAAGAAATTCGTGTACACTACTTTGGTAGGAAGGGGGGCTTCTCTTTCCAATACCCAAACAAGCATGCAGAGGATCAAATCAAATATAGTAGAGAACAGTGAATATTTGTCCTTACAAGGATATCTTGTCCAATCCAAGCAATCGAAGCACGGCGAAAAACAGCCCAAACAACAGCAAACGCTATGCAGAATGGAGATACAGCTAGAGTTAGATATGAGACAGCTCCAAGGAGAGGTACTTTAACAAATGTATCCGCAGCACGTTCAAACCATCTGAAACTATTATCGATATACTGTCAGTGAAGGAAAGACTCAGAACCATCTTCTTTTTATTTATATAAGAGATGTCACTTATGGAAGAAAATTTTATTCCCGAATTATTCTTCACTTGATATGCAAGTAATATGTACTACATAGCTCAGTAAGTAAAAATCATAGGAAACGAAAGATTTGTCCGCCATCCATGTTTTCAAAACCAATGTAACATTGCTTATGAGAGAACTTGGCAGTCTTTTTATAGAATAGGAAAAAACCATAATAGAAAGACACGATTATCTATTACTTATTCTTCTGCACAGTTGGTCAAGGGAGAGTTGTATTGGGGTAAAAGATTGTAATTCTGTTACTCTTTACTTTTGATACAGCCTTGCATATATGGGTGGGGCTTCTACAAACTTGTTTCCCTTAATCTTATCAAACTTATCAGCATTTGACGCAGGAATTGCTAGTAATAGTGTCAGTAATTCTATCCGTTTGTTACACATTCTTTTATGCAGAACCTCATTAAGCATCAAGGTTATCCAAATCTTAATTCTCTCAACTCTTTTTTTTTTTTTTCCTGTGTACTTCAACAAGTGATGATCAAACAGAAAGGATCCTAACACAAAATTTTATATTCTCTAAAGCTTAGATGTTGAAGGTGTTAAACCAGTACGTATCTCGCAGGTCCAGTTTAAGAATTCAATAGAGGTAGAGCTAGAGGCACGTGCTAATATCATATTAAAAGGGCTGCAGAAAGAGAACTCATCCTCCTATTTCATTCGACATTCCACGGTAGGTGCCCCCGGTTAAAGAATTCCTAAACGTATTGATCAGTGATCACAATGAAGACCAACCCACATTCCAGGAATGGTAAGCAATTTTCTTTGGAGAGAGACAAGGACGGCAAAAAAAAAAAAAAATCTAAAATGAACTACACCAAGACATAAACTGCATTACAAGGCTTAAAAGAGTTCCATCACAGTTTGGTCATGCATCTATATTCTCTTTAACACAGATGAGTTATCACTTTTTTCTTTTCCTTTTCAAGAAAGCTTAGCACCTTAACAGTGCAACATTACTAGTGCTTTTGAATAATCAATAATATGCATACCTGGACAACAGAGCCACCAAGCAAGTTTGCAGACCCTGCAAATAAGAGACTACGAGGTTCAGTGGCAAAAGAAAGAGAATAAAATTAAGAACCAAGTTTACCAGCACATGCTTTTCAATGGTTGTATCCTGATAACTCTCTACATGTAAACAGGTAGAACTGTAGATATGAAGCAGCATTAATGAAGTACATAAGGGTCGGGTCCTAAGGCACATTTTAAGAAAAATACATAAAGATAACATCTCAAAACTCAAACCCTAAGGAGCATGGATACGGACATGGAAACCAACTCTGTGCGACATGTTCAACATGCATACTGTAAGCACTTAGGGTGTTGGTACTTCAATAAACAAACTGGTGTCCACTTTATTGCCAAGGATTGCAAATTTACACAAACTTATAATTGAGGGACGCTTTGCCTCTAAAATGAGTAGGGAATTTACTTGTACGATGAAACCGGAGACAATAACAGTTTGCAAAACGCTTGACGTGATATTGATGTAAATAGTCATCTTCCAAAATTTGAACTTTTATTCTGTGATGTTCAAGCATCAAATCAACAATGACCCATCCATCAGGTGTATTTTAACAGCAGAAGTTGAATATTTTTAGCATCCTTTTAAGACAAAACAAACCATCAAAAATTATTTTCCTTCTCATCTAGTTTTTGGCATTTGAACGTCCAAATGCCTACTGCAACTTAACATAGGTAGAAAATAATAGTTCATTCCTTTAACAACATCCCTAGGTCGGTCGTACTCAGCACAAATACAAAAATACCATCCATTGAACATTTGATTCTCCATATGCATTTGTGCACGCGCCCCATGGAAACGAAAGGAAAACAAGAAACAACCAAGTAGAAAAGAAAAGCAAATCTGGAAGTACGGTCTCACATAGTCCAGTTTTCTAACAGGCAAGTTATAACAGTAACCAAAAACAAGTAGAAGAACAAGGTCTTCATTCCATACGCACATGAAAAACTAATCATGGTTTCTCCTTGTTCCTAGATCACTACGGACAACCATGTAACACTGGAGACAAAAAAAAGGATACCGTATTGGAACCTTGTCCACCAACAAAAATAAATTGAAATTAGGAACAATTTACGGAAAACAAAGTATTGGCCTGGCCTTAGCAGTGTATGTGTACACGCAAACATCGAAGGAATTTGGATGGATCATAACAAATGTGCAAGTCAGTAAACAGGAGAAAAGGGGAGATGTAAGAAAAGAGGAACAAGCATCCGTTCTACAATTATCATTCCATAAGATTAATGTGAAATTTGGAACAAAATTTACTTTAGAATTAAGATCTTAGTAGCAGGATCCTTCTAAAATGGGTGCGCTCCCTAGACGGGGGCTCAAATCCGCACTCCCTAGACCGGAGCTTCCTCCCATCCATATGGGAACCCGTTCCTAAATAGAATGGGAGCTTCCACACTAATCTTAAGGATGAAATTCTCACTTCTCTTTCCAAATATATGTAAGGAATAAGAAAAAGAAGTAATAGAGATTTAGGACTCTCTCTTTCTCGTCTTGTATTCTACTACTTATCTACATGTTTAGTCCATATATTTGCCATAAAAAAATCTATTGGGATGTCATTTCTCAAACTTGTTCATGCATATAAATGGTTTATATACACGCTCTGCAACTATAAAACATATGACAACACACACACACACACACACATATATTTATTCATTAAATATTACCTCGCCGCTCCCAACCTAGGGAGCTTCTACATACCTGCACCCGATCCTGCCCCCGCTCCGTGCAACTAAGATTAAGATGAAGGATAATACAGGCTTTACTTAAAACCAATTAGATAATTAGGTTTTCAAATTTTTAGACGTCTATGTTGTGCTATGATGTGAACATGTTTATACAAAAGTCTTGAGATATGAAGAATGGCCACACCTCTGCTCCACCGATAGCAAACAGAACCACCAGAACCTCAATAAACCAGAATGACATTAGCTTGTAAAGCATGAACAAGAAACACGAAGCAATCAAAACAAAGAGAATTGCTGATGTCGTGCTGATGTCAACCACATTGCTAGAACCTGCAGTTTCCATGCTGAAATCTTCTGAAGCATCCTGCATATACAACATCAATCTGAAAACCACTCAAGGAAAAACGGTAACGCATAGGAGAAGGCATGTGATAATGACCTTTAAGAGCTTGTCTTGCTCAATAGCTGCTTCTCTGGCACTCCACGCAGACCAATAAGAAGCACATAAGATAGTCCCAACAGCCATAAGCCACAAAAATACTTCAGCTACGTCAACTGAGGGGCGCTTTGGAGAGTACAGCTGCACCGAAACTGAAAAAGAAAAAGGAATAGATAAGTTACAAAGCGGAAATGATATTTTTAAGGCAGTGCAGACACATGGTTAAAAGTGTTATGCTTTAAACATATTATGTTCTTTTTCTATCAGTGATCAATGAAACCATGCAGAATCAAGCCTTACCAACGGATTTGTTATTCAAACTTTCTTCCAAGCTTATACCAGCATATTGTGGGAGCATGACAGCAGGTATCCCTATTTCTACATCAGTTTCATTGGCCTCACATACCATTTTGAAAAGTTCTGCAGAAAAAAAAGCAACAGATGAAAAATGGATTTAGAACTTGACATAATTCATTATCATCAAGGGATAAGTAAAGGGTAATATAAACTACCCACTGCTTACTAAGGAGTCAGTTTCCCGGGCTGCTTATAAATTTACGCAACAAAGGCATGAATCAAGTATGACAAAAGAAATAAGTGCCTTGTACATAGGCATCCTTCCCGAATATAATGGTCCCAAGAGTAGTCATCAAGTGAATTGTGATAAATTGTGTCTCCATTGTCTCTACGACAATGACACGCCTTCTAGCGGTGAAATGGCTACCAGTGGAGATCAGTTAGCATGAATGATAGCGCTGTAACTGAGAAACCACATGGAAAGCTGAAGAAGTTTTGGCCAGTAATGTGGAACAAATTTATACAGCACAAGCAAGTTACCCAGACCAGGAAAAAGAGGTGACTAATTTAGTAGTGTCCAAATCTGCATAAATATCTAAACAAAATACCAAAAAAAAAAAACTCTTTGACTTCATTAGGACGTTGCAATAAACCAAAAGTTGAAGAAAATGAGAAGCTAAAGCTAAAACCTGCTCGATTGTTTATGATGAGGATGGCTGAAGCACCAGCAGCTTCTGCAATATTTGCCTTGTCCGTGAAGCTACAGTTACCCCGGTGCACAAGGATGATCTCACCCGTAAGCTACCAGACAGAAAGACCCTCCATTACAAGCTGATGATATTACTTACAAGTCCTAACGTTTTCAATTGAAAGGATACATGCTTCAAATATAAGTGGCACGCATCTAGGAGTAGAATTTGGAGTGAATAAAGGATGATATAGGAGAGGCCAAGAAAACCTTGTTTCTGAGCGTACTACAACAATGAGGCGGATCTGCAAGAGCAAGCCTTGTTTCGTTGGCATGCTTCTCCTTGGATTCCAAAGTAGGGCCAAAGCGAGCACCAACGCCGACAAATTCATCCACTTCATTACCCCCAATATAAATTGGAACTTTCACCTATCAAACAAAAGCAAATTAAAACTTATAATGTGAATTTTACACGAAAGGTAGAACAGCAATCATTGAACACCGACATGAAACAAGAAGAATTGTTGACCAAGTGAGAAAGCAGAAACATCTGGCAACAATTACTTGCCATGAATGAAAAGCTTCAGAATAAATATTTAAAAAAAAAAAAAAACTACATCTTATGCCAAAGTTCTGCACCAAGCCACCAACACATGCCGTTTCATCAAACATGCCCAATGTTCCAAATCGATACTTCCCCTGTCCCCAATTGCTGGTCCCTTTTCACTATTTGGGATCTCTTAAAAAATTGTCCATATCTTCTACTTTATAATTCATTTTATATCCAATATGGATCTAGTTTGATAGATTTCAATTAGTTTCATTACACAAAATTTTCCAAATCACAACAAAAATTATATATTGGAAAATGCAAGCAACTGTTTGAGTAACAAGACTGCCCACAAGGGACCAGTAATTTGGGACATAGGGAGTATCATATCATATTAAACATTTAATTTCAATGCTTAAGAAACATGTGTCCACCAGCAATAAAAATGTAATTGCTCTTGTTGTTGAATGTTGACTACAATTGCAACACCATAAAGGGTATACAACAATCTCCAATACAAACAACATCATAAAAGGATAGAAACTATCTACAAAAAGGATCATACAAAAGAGTGTGCCCAACATACTGATCAACTATTACACCAGTGAATTACAAACAACTGGACGACAAACCCCCATCAGATCAACCCTTGAAACCGCTTTTATAAATAAACCTTTCATAGCTTGATTAAAAAAAAACTTCCATGGAAAACAGGGAAGGGGAAAAAAAAACAGCTGAGTATGGCAAACCCAATTCAAAAAATGACACATCCATTCATGAAATAAATAACATCCAATTCGACATCAATTGCCAAAATGGCCAGCATCCAGGAGAAAAAACACAGTAGAACACAGAAGAAAACTTAATACTAATTAGAACTGAAACAAAACCCCAAGTCTAACAAAACCCTACTGAAAAGGGAGAATTAACTTGGAATGAGAAGTCTGCTTTCTATTCAGTTTAATCCAAAGCAAAATGAAATGAAACCACACTCGTACTGTAGGTTTTAGTTCCTATAACGAAGACCACAATCCTCATCATCTTAGATCAGCTAAACGAATGAGCTCACGAAAACCAATACATCTGCACATCATTCAATCTAATTACGGCCAACAGTACACGCATCTAACATGTGCCTCCTGTGTGTCAACCTCAACAGTTCGTATCTCACACACGCACAAATTTACTCCCTCAGGCCCATGAAGAATGTCCATTTTTCACTCTTTCATAGCATAATGTATGATTACAAAAACTTTTTCGAATAGAAGTATAGAACTAAGTGATATCTGCCAAACAAGATCTATATTGCACATGAACTATACATAAATTATGAAAAAATAGATAATTTTTTAGAGACATGAGTAGTGAAAATGTACATAATCCGTGGAACGGAGGTAGTATTAAAAAAATCGACACAAAATCTATAACTTTCCTAATCACAAAATCCCGTAAACAAAAAACCAACAATAATCAAACACGTAACAAACAATTCACGCAACTAAGACAAAAAGAACACGATCGTATAATTCACCACAAAATCTCAATTACTTCCTTACCAGTTCATGTGTACAGTAAATTTGTACTTGCACTGTTACACTACGCGTAAGACATTAGTGGAGAAATCAAATACAGTAAACAAAATTGAGAGTTATACCAGAACGAAGTCATTATCGCAGCCAGGCCTCCTAGGCGCTTTATCGTCCTGATGAACTATATCACCGCCATAGACGGGATAACAACATAGCAGCACAAGTAGTAGAACCCGATGAAGCACAATCGAGGAACAACAGAGAGCTGATTTCGAGTACATCTCTCTCAATCTCTCTCTAGAGATCAAGGACCTGGTTCGGTTTAGGGTTTTGCTTTCTTCTTCTCTCTCTACATATGGACCGAGCAGTACAAGAAAAGCAGAGGAAAATGGAGATGGTGGAGAGAGAGAGAGGGAGAGATATCACACCGCTTTTTTGTTTTTCTCTTTCTAATTTATTTTTTTTTATTGCGGTCGTCTGTTTTTAATCGTCATGAGAAGAACGCGGTGCTGTAACCGTTGATCTTTGTTTTTCAACCTTTTTGTAATTTGGCTCTGCTGTAAACCCACGCGTCGTGACGGCTCATGTACTGCACGCGCCTTGGAAAAGTATGTGTAGTGGAAAGTATATCTGTACGTCTGGAAGCATCACAAAAATTATTTGAGCTTTTATTCGTATTCGAAATACTACTAGCTACAGCCGAAAAGAAATAGCATCTCTCTCTCTCTCTCTCTCTCTCTCTCTCTCTCTCTCTCTCTCTCTCTCTTTGTGATATGCTTCAAAATTGAACTTTGATACTTTTCGAAACTTTTCAGCTGCTATTAATTTTATCGGAGACAGTTCATATGCAATTTTGTTCTTATTTTAGTTTGAATCTCCGCAGGTGGACGGTGAGACTTAGTCCCGAAAATTAATTAAGATGAGTAAAAGCTAGCACATACATTTTGTCAGAGATAGTTCATATGCAATTTTGTTCCTATCTTAGTTTGAATCTCTGCAAGTAGACGGTGAAACTTAATCCCCAAAATTAATTAAGATGCGTAAAAACTAGCACAAACACCTGAATTGTCCAAAAACCTTTAACATCCAAAGGGTCATTTTTTTTTTTTTGTTGTTATTATCTTACAAGCTATTGGTAGTTTTCCATATAAACTGAATTTTTAAATACAACTTATTTTATTGATATAGTATAATCTCAATACTAGTGTCAATGGCGGAACCATGAATCTAATCTGCCCTAGACTAACCCATATAATTTTTTTTTTATAAGGGCTTACCCATATGAAATTTTTTTTTATAAGGGCTTACCCATATGAATTTTTTTAAGACTAAAATTTACATATGAATTTTTAGGCTCTGTTTGGTTCTTAGGGAAAGGAAAAGAAATGTTGTTTGGTTCTACAAAAGAGGAAGGAAAATTATTCAAATTCCTATTCAACTTTCCTCCCATTTTCTCTTCAATTTTCTCTCTAATTTTCTTTTTAATTATTTTTCCTTCTTTTCTCTTTCTTTCCCTAACTTCCAAACATAGCCTTAGGTTTTTCCCCCTTCACTTGAGCTAAACCCCACCCCACTATAGGAATAGGTCCGCCCTTGACTAGTGTGACTAATTTATTGGTCAGCAACAGCGGAGCGCGATATATTTTTACAAGATATCTCAACCACATTTTTTTAACATTGATAACAAAAATAACCGCACCTAAAAAATAGTTGCAACTTGATTAAAGAAAAAATAAAAAATACGCATTCCAATGTATATATTACTATTATTATTATTATTACTCCAGTTCAAAAAAAAATGTATATATTACTCTTTTTAATACAATTTACATACTACTTTTATACATTTTATATAATTTTAAAAAGGGTCTTTCTATTATCCGCCCATTGGGCGGACGGTAAAATACAAAGAAATCAGAATTCTTACATGTAAGAATTCAAACAGTAAGAATTCATATTTTATACACTTTATTGGCGGACGGTAAAATACTCCTTTTAAAAAATTAATGATAGTCCTGATTTTAGCATTTTCTTTTTTAATTTTGTGATTTTTTTCACATGGAGTAGTACTATATATTCGGTATAGTAGAAAGCAACAGGTACAATGTATAGACAGTAGAGGACAGAGGGTGGGGGCCACTTAAGTACGATAACGTGGAGAAGGGACCATTATAGGACAGGACCATACGTCACCGGTGCGGTTAGGAAAGTACTCCTAAGGTTGGAGCGCGTGGGGTTTGTAAAATAACCTCCTCCCTTTAATGGGTTACCGGCTACTGGCTGGACTAGTTTTTTAATTCCGTATACGGCCGTACTAATAAGCCGGCGCACTTTTACCAAGTAGTAATTCCCTGTAGTTTCTATCACATGGGGCCAACCTCACCACAAGACTTGAAACGTGTCTAGACAAGAATGGCTGTAAATCTAAACCCCATCTTCTAAAAACATACTCCCTCCGTCCGGATTTGTTGGTCTACAAACATACTTTTTCAAGTCCGGAAATATTTGTTCATTTTTAAAAGTCAAAGGATAAAGTAGGAGAAAATTTCTTTTGATGATGTGAAAACAACAAACACAAAAAGTATTGGAAAAAAAGTTGGAATCCCAAAACGGACCAACAAATCCGGACGGAGGGATGTAGTAGTGAAAAACGTGTAATTTTTTTTAATTTAAAAATGAAGTATTTTTATGGAAATTGATATTCGCACTCCCAATTCTGATGCAGGAGCTCCAAGGTACAGTAGTTTTCCAAAATTACCCTTTTGCAAGTTCCGTGATTTACTTCAAACACTTCAAAAAAACATTTACTCTTCTCATTTACTTCAGACACTCAAAAAAAGTAAATAGTTTTTTTTTAATCAGAAAAAGCAGATATTGCTCAACTCCTTTTAATGCACGTCACTGAATTGCCTACTATTCCATTACATTAGGCACTCTAAAAAACCAAAAAGTTTTTTTTTAATCAGAAAAAAACTGATAATTGCTCAACTCCTTTTAATGCACGTCACTGAATTGCCTACTATTCCATATGTAATGTTTCTTTGGTAGAGTTTTTATGTTATTGTCTCCATGTTTTGCACCAAGACAACCTGGACAAATGATCTTCGGCTTATGATTGTAGAACCATCCTTTTGTATATGCAAAGTCTCTTGAGAGTTCTGTTACTTTTCCTCTCAAGAGTTTTCTAACTTTGGTGATGTGCTTTGTTTGTCTCACTATTAGTTTTAAAGTGTAGATTTGCGGCTGTTAAAAGGATTTTGAGGGAAAAATATGGTAGATAATGAGTACGAAAATATAGAGATCTTGTGTCGTAGCCGTTATGAAGATTTTGCAGCATCAACATTTTCAATTGTGTGATGTTTATTTTGGAGAATTCTAGCATTTTTTATTTTTTTTGGCGTGAAAGATTCTGACATAGATGCATGTTTAATATTTGAAACCTAATATTTATGTTGTGGATGTTTAATGTTTGAAACGTAATGTTAATGTTAATGTTTAGAACCTAATGTTTATGTTTGGTTTTGGTTCATTTTTCCGATTGGAGTGCCATAGTAAATGAGGAGATAATTTGGAGTGGAGTGCCTCTAGTAATTTTGATATCTTAAAAGGATAGTTTCGTAACTTTATTAAATATTGGAGTGCCTGCATAAAAAAAAAGAAGCCACAAAATCAGCACCCTATTTTTATTCATAAATTTTGTATAGTATTTTTTATAATCAAGATTTTTTATTTTGTGCGGTATGAGAAGTATTTTGTTTTTTGCTCTGAAAAATTATATGTCTTTTCAAATAGGCCTCTCATAGCATCTCCAACCACATTTTTTAATTTGAAGAACCAAAATAATATTTTTTATTAAAAAGGTGACTTTGAAGAATGTCACTGTTCGCTCTAACTCCAACCCAATTCTCCATTTTTCCTCTATTTCCCTCCAAAGCTTTCCCTCTAAAAAAAATTCAAATTTTATGCTACAATTTTTTTTCCCCGGATATATTGGATATTGGTCTCATTTTAAAGGTATTTTCAATATCTTTTTATTGATACGATTTTTATGAATATTTGATCAAGAATTTAAAAGATAAGCACAGTTTAGATAAAATGAATAGTGCAAAACTTATTTGAAGAATGTTCATTTTTGAAGTGGTTCTTCATAAATTGATTCTCCAAAATAAAGGAGGGAAATGAAGATTGGTTGGAGGCCCTTCATTCTTCAAAATGAAAAAATGAAGGTATGGTTGAAGATGCTCTCATTTGACAGAGATATATACCCACCAAGTCACTTGTACTCAAAAGACCCTTTTGTATCTCTATTTTCGTGCATTTTCAGCCACAATATTGCACAAAGTTATCTTACCTGCAGGATACTATTGTGAAGATTTGAGTTCTATAAAAATGGAACCATGTTTTGTATTGGCTACAATGCAGTGCCCGAATCGTTCGTTCGGCAATCAATGATCCAAATTATTTTACATGTACAGTAAACATCTTACATGTACGATAATATTTAAAATTTGGACAGTTCAAATTGGGGACTACAAAGTGTAGTGCCTTTGGAGCACTATAGGACCCCCGGCATTACATCCCACTGCTACTAATTTTGGATAAAATAATATATATATATATATATATATATATATATATATATATATATATTTTTTGAAAATCCTAACGAAGCAAGATAATTTTTGGGGTAAAAATTGTTTGTAGATCTACCTTATAGAAATTTATTCGATTGGGACTTCGGTAAGACTTTTTAAATAAAACGAGCATTATGTTCTGCTAATTGTTTTGAAAAACCTTTAGTAAAAACGATTTTTTATACTTCCCTTTCTTATAAATGAACCAACAAAAGTATCTTTTAGGGTGCTTAAAATTATATTATCTAGTATAATTCTTGTAACGACCCAACCCAGCTAACTATGGACCCCATTTTGGTCCAAACATTTGGCCTGAAAATGTATACCTAAGAACGTACCATGTACCCAAAGGTGAGTGTTAATACACCACATGAGTTTTTAGCTCCTAACCCATGTAGGACTAAACACCCTCTACCCTAAACATGGGGTTTTACAATCTTCCCCCTTCGGGATGCAGAAACCTCGTTGCATAGTCCACGCAAAATCCCCTGGTGTCTATGGTGGCAAAGCACATCCTACCCATCACTTGGACCAGGGCAAAGCTCTGATACTATTTGTAACGACCCAACCTCGCTAACCATGGACCCCCTTTCGACCCAAACACTTGGCCTGAAAAAGGTAGACCTAAGAAGATACCATGTAGCCTAAGGTGAGTGTTAATATATTACCTGAGGTTTTAGCTCCTAAACCTAGGGTATTACAATTCTAATAGATTAATACTAAAAGATAAATTTTGAAGTGCATGTACGTATTTATAAGAAAATAAAGTGCAAAAATCAATTTTAATAAAAAGCTTAATGAATCAAGAGCAATGCTACTGACACTAACTAGTGTACCAACTATTACACTAAATGCACACATGACATTACCGCATCAATGCGCTATTTAATACACGGATAGATTCATCCACTAAAAGAGTGACACATGGACAATTAGTGTAATAGTTGGTATACTAGTTAGTGTCTGTAGCATTTTCCATGAATCAATACAGTTCCCTTCAAAAAGTCTCATAAGATGTTTGTGGTATAATGAAGGATTATTTAAACGGAGTGGAGTTAATCTCATGTGATCATGATTACAAGATTAATTAATACAGTAGTGAAGATTAAAGAACTAAAAAAAAACATATACCTAGTACCAATAACTATATGATAAGCGAGATGGGGGATTTGGTCTCCCTTATCAATAGATTTCGGCATCGATCATGACAATTTTTTAGCCCTATTATGAGTTAAATAATGTGCAAGGAGATTGAAAATAAATTCCGCAGAGAACATCAAAAATTAAAATTTATAGCTTGATGGGGGGTGCGTTTTAGTCTCTTACTCTATATGGCTTTAGGGTCGACTATGTCAAAGTCATATCAATTCAAACAATATACATTATACAACTCGCGTAACCCACGTACTTAAATGAATGAACTTCTATAATATTGCGAAGGACTCACGAAACAAAATTCACGATGATACAATCATAAATAAAAAAAACCCTAGCTGATGCGGAACATGGAGCCCGCAATTAAATTTTTAAAAAAATACAGTTAATAATAAGTTTTCTTGGCACATGATGAGAAGCGTCCCCCCACACACACACACACACACAAATAAGTTCTCTTGGCACGTGATGAGAAGCGTACGCACGGAGGCCGATTGCTTGCATTTTATCTAAACCGATGTCCTATCAACGTGAATTTTTATGTGGACCACATACTGAACGAGACGAACAAAATGAACGATTCGGATCAAAGGTGGGCTCCAAATGGGTTGCACAGCAGAGACCTTTGCCTGACCCCCTCTTGATGGAGCAAATTTTGGGTGTCAGGCAGGCACGACATGGCCATGCCCGAGCACTCATATTTGTTGTCCAAAACTCTTTTGGATGGAGAGAAAAAGAGAGAGAGAGAGAGAGAGAGAGAGAGAGAGAGGGGGGGGGGGGAAACAATCTAGACCGTCCAAAACACTTTTAGACTGTCGGGGTGGGTGTTCGGGCATGATCACGTGATGCCTGCTAGGGCTCCGGACCATCATTATCTACCCAGTCTAGATCTCACTCGGAAAATTCATACAAATGAAAAATGGGAAGAGGAAAAAGAAAAGCCATTATGTCCACTGCACTCTCTAATTAAGTCCACTATTGTGAACTACAATATTCAAAAGCATAACTTTTCAATGGAACACCGAACAATCTTAACCCTACGTTAAGACCGGCATGTCAGATTTTTTATTTTCAAAAAATCACATTAGTGAGGTGTACAAAAGAAATTTATTGGTGCTGATAAAAAAAAGAAAAAAAAAACTGTGTAGAACTTTTGGGTTCTTCTTTTCATTACCATTGTGGTTCTGTATCCCCTCTAATCGTAAAAAAATTTACTGTGTACAAAAAATTATCTCTATGCTGGAGGAGAATATTGTTCAATTATTTTGGTGCGCCTAAATATGAATAAAAAATCCATTGAGGAATGAATGAGAAATTGTCATTCAAAGATGGGGCATTTTCAATGTGTGAATTGGATTTTTGCTACCGGGCTTTTGGATTGGACTTAGACCATATTATTTTGGGCTTGTAATAAACTTATTTAGGCCCAACTAGTCCAGCAGCAAACCAGAAGCAATTTGCTTCACTCTGGTATTGTAGGAGCCGGTTTGGGCAAATCAAGAGGATCGAGATCATCTTCTTTCTTTCCACCACAGCTGGACCTCTCCTCATCATCTTCTTCAATGCAGACTTCAATGCAATTGAGTCTGATTACCAAATGCAGTTGGTTGTCTGCCCAGGTGTTGATCATAGTAGGTCATGCATGACCTTGGCTTTCTTGTTTCCAACTCAGATCTTTTGCCTATATAAGGGCAGCCCTGCATGAGTTAAATATACACCATCATCCCATTACAAAAAGCTGTGCTCTTCAACTTTGCATTTTTAGCATTTGGTTTTTCATCCGTGAGAGAGTACTACGCACAGAAATTCAATTCGAAGCAAGCTTATTAGTGTGGTGCACACTAAGCTTTCAACCGCTGTATCCTGGGAGACGGACGTCGATCAAAACCTCTAGCACCCCGGTGAGGCGGCGAATCTGTTTTAAGATTGTTGGAATCTTTTCAAAGATTGTTGCAATCAGGCGATATAAAACAGTGTATGGAAAATATTTTAGTTCATGGTTTTGTGTTTAAACAACCGGAATAAGATTTTCTATACACTGTTTTATATCGCCTGATTGCAACAATCTTTGAAAAGATTCCAACAAATATCAGGTAAAGGAATGGTACAAGATATAAGGGTAAATAGTGAATGGAAAGAAAAGTAGAAGGGAACAAAGTATAAATATGAGGTTCAAGTGCAGAAAAGAGTTTGAGATGCACAGAGACGTGTATAGAATGCAGGGCTTAAGCATAAAACATCAGGCGGCATCGAAAGTTTTCCTAATACGCACATCAGTACGTACGTACAGTGTAAATGTGTATTTGAGCAACGCAAACACAGCTACACGAAGGGAAAACAGAATTTTACGTGGTTCCGGTTCAAACTCACGTTTATGTGAAACAAAGACAAGAAAATACTAAGGAAGCGGAGAGAAATCTCTCCCGTGGCCAACACTGTGTGAGTGTATGCTGTGTGTTGGGAAAAGGAAAATATGAGACATTGTAAAGCAGGTATATCGAAGCTTTCATCTGTACATGATATCAACGAATACACACAAAAAAAAGCATGAAAAACATATACAAAGACAATGCGTGACAAAATCGTGGCTCTAGTTACATTTCATGACTTTTGAAGCCACTCCTGAATTGCAGAACGAAGAGCGTGATTGGGTACTAGATTGCAGTGTGACAGCTTGAGATTCGTCATGGGTGAAGTCTCATGACCACTGTCTATCCATCCTCTCACAGCCTCTAACTCGTAGGTAAAGCCGTCAGCTGCCACATGAGGATCTTGCATGATTTCCTGTGAGTTTGATCCAATAAAAAAAAGCCTTTTAGCACTTGAAAACATCGATCAAGGAAATCAGGGTTGAGATAAAAGTAGTGTCGGCACCCTGAGCAGCTTTATCAGGGTGGCCTGATCAAAGTATATTAGCAGCAGGAAAAAGAAGAGATTCAACTACAAATTAACAAATCTCCATTTTTCCATTGTTATGCATGTGCAATAGGTGCATATCTTATTTCGGAGGTTGTGATTATGGAAGGAGAATGGTGAACTGCAAAGCTTTACCTCAATTCTATATTTTAGGGCTACATTACAGGAATGGATTTGAGAGTCTTAGATTGATGGAACTGAAATAGCTTTCCGACTTGTTATTTCTAATTGTCCCTGTTTGCCCATGAATTTTAGCAAAACAGATTTTGGCCATAAATTTTAGCAAAACAGATTTTGCCTCTCTCTGTTCGCTCTTCACTTCTTGTATTTGATCAATCTACTCCCAATAGTAATTCCACCAGAAAAAGAAAAACTCACTCCAGTAGTTAACCTTCCTACAATGTTCCAAAGTCTAACCTCAATCCCCTCATTTCAAAAACACTCGTCCAAATGAAGCTTAAAAGAAGTCATGAAATGTTGTGAGTGATGAAAGATGGGCCATGCACATAACAGTACTGAGATTTGGTGAGAAACCATAATCCTTTCCATTCATTTCTCAGAAAATATCACCATCCAAAGGAACTGTAGAAGTATTTCAAACTTTCTTCAAAATATTGGTAGTTTTAGATGAAATAATTGACCAAAAAAAATATATTTAGAATGGAGATAAGAAGCCATGGGCATACCTGAAAAATGGGGCAAACAAAATATGGTGGAGGCTGGCAATGCTCTTCAGAGCTCAACCGAAACGATGAGCCTCCACATGAAATCCTCATTGGTTCAAGCATCCTCAACACATCCGAGGAAAGGTCTGGCCGGCTTTTACGGTTCACATCACAGCACCTCATTGCCAAGTGAGTCAACTGTTGGGCTTGCACAAATGGCCAGTCCCCAGCTGTAGGATCAAGCAGGTCTTTCAGATCCCCCTTGTCTAATGCAGATTGCACCTCCTTTGTCAAACCCTGGGTCGTTCGTCCAGTCAACAACCTCAGTAATATAATTCCGAATGAATAGACATCCGACTTAGCAGTCAGCTCTCCTGTTGCAAGAAATTCAGGGTCCATGTATGCAGAAGTACCCTTTGGATCAGTTTTGCAATACGGTATTGTATTGTTGCTTGAGGATTCATCTTGTGAGACAAAGCGACATTTTCCAAAGCCGCCAAGCTTGCTCACGTGGTTGGAACCTAGAAGAATATTGCCGGGATTGAGGTCCCCATGAACTATTCCATGGGGACTGTAATAATGGAGGAAGATAAGAACAGAACACAGCTCTGCTGCGATTTTGATTCGAGTTTGCCATGATAATGGGGGAGTGTTGTCTCTGCAGTTCAGTCTATCTTCAAGGCTTCCGTTGGGAAGATATTCATAGACAATAATCCAAGCTTCTTGGCAGGCTCCAATGAGAGTGAGGAGGTTTGGATGCCTCAACTTGGACAAAATATTGACCTAAATAAAAACAAAAAACTGGGAAGGTGTCCAAATCAACTAGAACTATAGAGGAAAAGGTACAATCACATCGTGCAAGTATCTGGATAGGGATGTGCTGAGTAAGGGATTAGTGTGAAGCCTGAAGGGGAGGATAATCAGTTTACAACTCGCGCATCCGGAACAGATTTCCTTGCTTTAATCAATGAATAACAGTGATCAAAAGAATAAATCACTGTTACTCGTATAACCTAAATAACTGAATCATCATTTGCGCAAAGAACGAAATCAATAACAAGTACATAAACCAATTATTTCTCTGTTTTATTGTATGTAAACCGAACTAACAATCCATTGCTAGCAAGTTTTTTCATGTGATTGCACACCCTATGCATGGTATGTGAAGTTATTTTAGAATATTGAAAGCAAAGACAAGATCACCAATCTTAAGAGAGGAAATGAGGAAGTAATACCAGAGTTTTCGCCAACATGTACTACAACATTGATCTACTGGAATGAGGTGCTTGAAAAAAAAACTTGACTGACACCCCACAATTCAAGTTTTACTCGGCTAGGAATTGATCAGAATCATTGGAAATAAGGCATTTCATACATTTGCAACAAACAAAAACCATCCTATCCTATCTGCAAACGAAGTTGTAGCATTCTGCAGGCCAAGATTCTCAACTTTCGCTTTGAACTATAATCCTCCAGCTTCGTAAAAGCATGGCTTGAATGACATTACTAATATTGCATATAGAATAAGAGCAAATGATCTTACCTCCTGCTGAAATTCTGAAGGAATTTGCGAGCTATGAGAGTGCAACATCTTTATAGCCACTTCAGTGTGACGAAGTAGACCTTTATAAATGCTTGCATAACGCCCTACCCCTATCTTCAAGGACGAGTCAAAATTGCTAGTTGCTTCTTCAATTTCGGCAAAAGAGAACTCAGAAAATAACTGAGGCACCGATTTTTTCCTCAGCTCCTCAACAACTCCGAGTGTTTTTTCGTGCTCCACTTGCAACTCGTCTCTTTCCTTCTTATACTTCGTCATCAGCTCCACAGCAGTGAACATCTTCTGTTCCAACTCCTGTACCATCTTTTCCGAGTTTGAAATTTGGCTCTCCAAAGACGATTTCTGTCCTGTGGAAATACGGAGTTCATCCAAGACTGCATCCACCTGCTGCTGCTTCTTTTCAAGTTCTTCTCTCCCTCTTAATAGGGCTTCTTCAATTTCTTTCCTCTGTCTAAGTTCCTCAGCATAGACACTTTGTGATGTTTTAGCCTGGATATTGGCAGCCATAATTGCACAATTTTTGTAAGATCATTTCAATTTTCAGTCTTTAGATTCACACATAAAACATTTAACATTTACGGTGAGCACGGGTGGTGGTAGCAAAAGCGAAACTCTCATACACTGTCAACTCAGCAGGGGTGTCAAATGGGTGGGTTTGGGTCAATTTGGGTGTGTTGTATAGGGGTTGCGTCTCAGTGGGTCAATAACCCATTTAGTTGTATAATTATTAATTTCATACCCAACCCGACCCATTCATAATTCGTCAAACCCAACCTGCCCATTAACCCAATTAATGGGGTCTCATTACTAATTTTTCGGTGGCAATAGTAATTTGTGGCGTTAGTAAAATTTGGGTGGCAATAGTAATGTTTGGGTGACATTAATATTTTGGAGTGCCATTAGTAATTGTGGTAAATGAATAACCTACTGGGTAATATATGTTGACCCACTTAACCCACCCATTACTCATTCTAAACGAGTCTAAATGGGTTAGGATCCATTATGACCCATCTCATAAGTGAGTTGGGTTTTGGTGTATTTAGAGTGGGTGGGTCTGGGAGGGTTCATGGGTATAGGTCAATATTGCCACCCCTCGACAACCAATGGGCCACTACAAAGAAATTAAGTACAGTAGAGTTCCATGTAATTTGTTTGTCTTCCACTCTAGAAGATTGTGAACTCATGTAAAAGTTGAGCACCCAAATTTGGTAATTTGTTGACCAATCTAGCAGGCAAGGGTAGCCATGACATTTCTCTCATGGTATATCTCCCATCATGAAAAGTATGAAAATAACAAATCCTCATATTGCATTCGACATCTGACAAACATAAAGACTAAAAATTAATGCATGGTGACTATAAGCTTACTCTGCAGAAAGCATCAACGGCATCTTTTTCCGCTTTCCTAGGTCTAGCTGACTCGTCAAATGCTTCTCGTTTGGAATTTTCTGCCGCTCCAATAGCTTGCTCCAGCTGAACATAAAGTCCGTCTTTCATACCTCCTTCCTGCCCAAGTCACGACCCATTCAGAAATAAAGAATAAAAATTTCATAAGATTCAGTGACTAAATCAACTCAGAAAACTTCTGCTTAATATACAAGTTAAGTACACAATGATGGGTAAGAGTAATCTTTTATGTACCAGTACACTGGAAGGTGATGTGTGTCGATGATCATCCTTCGTATTATGGATAGCATGCGACTCCGATTCATCCTCAGTTCTTGGAGTTGGTGTCAAAGCTGAATTGCAGGCCACGTCACAAGATGATGAAAAAGGTGAATTCAAGGAAGGACTCCTCACAGAAAATCCGCCCCATCTACTGCCACTCGTTTCTGTGTTAAATGTGCAGAGAGGAGTGACCCCTCTTGAGCCATTTGGGGACAAAGCGAAGTATTTCATTCCACCAGCATCAGACCTTATTCTGCGGAAGTCTGGAACAGAACTAATGAGGTTTTGCAGACCATTCTGCAGTTTGGTAGTAGATCGTGATCTCCAGGAACCAGACTGTCCATTTTCAGATGTTGGACTTGCTTGTCCTATCAGTGGTTCGACCTCCACACTAACTCCTCCTAATCTAATTTCCCTGCTTAGATATGGCCCATGCATTAGCAATTGAAACACTGAACTAAAAGACGCTTCAAGGATCATTCAACCAGTCACAAGGGAAGATTGTTTGCACTCATACCTCACGAGCGCAATGACATAATTACTACGAGAGCGTTTTCACCGTAACAATGTTAAGAAGGCCTAAAAGCTTCTCCACAAACGTCAGATATCTACTTATCTAGTTTTTTTTACATTAACTAGAACCCTGGTAATTTCATATTCCCTTCGTTCCTTCTCTGTTTTTTGTCCATTGTCCCGCTTTGAGATGATGAATGTCCACTCTTTTTTTAAATGAAAAAAATAGTATGTAATTGATTTGTTGGGATCTCCGAAATCAGGAAGGGGAAAATGATGCAGCAGAAGGGTAGTTGTGTCATTTTAGCATCCTCTAGTGTGTGTAGGGTCTTGAGTCTATAACTACGTGTCTAGAGTCTTCATTAAGTAGGTTTTGATATTTGAGGAATTATATTTTGAGAGCTTTTGGTCTTTATCCCAAGTTTAGGGATCCTCTCTCTAATATATACATTTCTAGATTTGATTATATTTCGGTTTGCATCATTTGGTATCAGAGCTTCTAGGGCTCGGATCCTAGCCATTCATCTCACCTGAAAGTACTCACTGGAAATCTAGCTGGAACCGTAACCTCGCCCTAAGTTCAGATCTACCTATTTCGCATTGTTTCAGACCTAAATTGCAGCTCAAAAGCCCCTAATCATAACCCTAATGCCATGAATCGCAGTCCACCAGATTTTGGAAACCCTAACCTCAAATCAGACTCGAAACCCTAAAATCGAACCTGCACTATCCATTTTTGCACTGTTTACTCCTTCAACAACCAGGTTCAAACCTAAATCATGACTGAAATTGTGAAGGCTTTTAGACGAGATTCATACCCTTTTTAACGTGATACGAGCCTTATTCAACTGATTCGAGCACTGTACAGCTAGATTCGAGAAGGTTAATCGAGCCGTGTTGTGTTGATTGGAAGGTCGTGCGGACATGATTCAGCAGTTTCGAACTCGATTCAGTCATTGATTGTTGATTGTGGGGCTGATTGTTGGCGTTTGGCTGTTTTGGTTGCTGTGACTAGGTGTTGATTATTTAGGGGTGTTAGAACTGATTTGTGACTGAGTTGACCGGGTTTGGTTTTGATTTTGTTGATTTATGGGTTGATTTGGAGTTGGGTTGAGCATTGAAAATGGTTCATATAGTTAGGGGAAGAAGAAGAGGTAGAGGTCCAAAACATTGTGTTGATGATGCTTGAATTTCTCAATTCGGAGGAATAATAGCAATCGAAACAATGATAATCGAAATCAGAATGAGATTGATAAGTTGAGTAAACAAGTTACTACTTTGATTGAGGAAGTAGTACAATACTTGCAACCTTCAACCAAAGGTAGTGATTTTGTTAAGAATACACGAATTCAATTTGACGATTCTTTATTAGCTTTGCATTGGCGTAGATCGAATCCAATCAAGTTTGGTTACAAATGGGAGAGGAACGGTACGGTTGAAGTTCCCAAGTTTGATGGAAGCCTCACTCCCAAGGAGTTATTGGTTGAATACTCTTGAGAGAGTATTTGAATGCTATGTTGTCTTGGACAAGATGAAAGTAAAGTTAGTTTAAACACCTTCGAGGAAGAGCCTCCGATTGGTTGGAACAATTACAAGATAGTAGGAAAGGGAGAGGCAAGGGAAAGATTAGAGAGTGTGAGAAGAACAAGAAAACGTTCAAGGAACAGTTCTTAGCTTTCCCTCACTTTGCCAATGTTGGTTCTTTGTTCATCTACAATTGAGAAAGTTGAATGCTTCAAAAGCGTGGGAAATCTAGTTTCAAGTAGATGTTTGTGAAAATGCTTATGAGAATCAAAGTAATGCGACTAATGCCCTCTTTGTTGAGGAGAAGATGAACCTCAATCCGGATGCGTTTGATGATGAGATGAAACAAGGTTATTTTGAAGGAGTTTTCGTCTTTGATAAGTCTTCAAGTGAAGACTTTGGAGGTGATTTGGAAGGAATCCTAACTTTGATGAGTTCCCACATGAAGAGTTTGAAGATGATCCCGTCTTTGAGATTAGTGGTGATTTAAAAGGTGTTCCTAGTTATGACAAGTTTGAAGACGAGCTGGGTGATGAAGAAAAAGAAGACTTAGCCTATCGATCAATGAGTCTTTCTTGAAGCCTTAGGAAGATAGTTGGCAAGTTTTGGAGGCAAGCCGTGAGGTAGAGGAAAGCTATATGACTTTGAGTTTGATGATTGCTCTTAACACTTGCCTTCCAAGTTGTCCACGGAGCAAGGGATGCAAGATGCACAAGTTTATGTGGGGCATTCATGTCGGAAACAACTTTTGTTTCTAAACCTTCACATACAGATGTACCAAAAGAGGGCAACTATTTTGAACAACTTGAAGATCCTTTGGGGATGGTTTTGACTCGAGAAAGTCTTGGGCATGATCTTAGACACGATGTGAAGTTGAAATTTCTCTATGCTAAGGTTGATGATTATTGTGATGTTTTGGAACCAAGTAGAGTAACTTATGTTGAGGAAGTGTTGATCCGTAAGAGGCACAACAAATGGGTGATTTCTTGGCACATAAGCTTTGACGCGGTGGATGTACACAAACGGAAGCTCATATTGAAGATGAGACCGATGGGTAATTGCATGAGAGTGATGTTGGTCAATAAAATGCAGCTACATGCCTAATCCAAAGCTGCATATTCTTATGATTACTTTATTTAGTTGTTTTAAGTTGAGGACAAGTTTTTTCTTTAGAGGGAGAGTCCTGATGTAGTAGAATTAAGGATAGTTGTGTCATTTTGGTGTCCTCTAGTGTGTGTAGAGTCTTGAGTCTATAAATAGGTGTCTAGAGTCTTCATTAAGTAGTTTTCAATATTTGAGGAATTACATTTTTAGAGCTTTTGCTCTTATCCCAAGTTTAGGGATCCTCTCTCTAACATATCCATTTCTAGATTTGATTATATAACAGTTTGCATCAAAGAATAATATTGGAGCCACTTCCAACAATACATGATGATCAAATGAATGTCCACTTTGAAAAGTCCAAGCAACAACACTTTTCAGTTTTCCTATACATCCTTTCAAAGAGTTATGAATTCATTTAGACGTGGGGATAAAGGGGAAACTTAGAATTAGATACATTTACTTCTGAAGTTGAGTGAATTAAATACTTGTTCCCTTGAAAATTGGAAATCTGAAAAGGATTACACCACGGAACAGAGGGAATGGTCGAGAACTTAAGCACAAAAATATTGCAAAGCAGAACATTTTTTTTTACGAGGACCTCACTGCCGCAGACAATGTCAATAATTGGAGTGATCTGTCCAATTAAATAGTAAGAACAAAATACAGGGCATACCTTGGGTGAATAAGGTTCCCTCCACAGATAAACCAAATGTGACAAGAGATAGGAGCTTGAAAGCGAACATAAATGGCTTTCTTGGACTTTGGCTCCATCATATTCCTGCAATGTTTAAGTCTAAAAGGTTACCAATCTTTGCATGCAATTGCCACAAAGATTCGATCTAGAGAGCTATGTAGTACGTGTTATTTAAAATTCCTTCTCAATTTTCAACAGTGCTCCAAAAGCATGAGATACCTGATCTATATTCAATTGCCATAAATCCAAATTTCTTAACAGAAGTATAACTCGTATTGATTACAGGCAAAGAAGCAGATTCCTAATTCTCTTGACCACAGAATGGGGAGAAAAGGAAAGAACACGAATGTATTTGACTGCAAATGTGTTGGAATTAACTCAATCCTGACCAATCAATCGCCACCCTTAAAAGCATCTCAATGAAGGAAAAAAACAGTTCATGGTGCAGGAGACGGGCATAAAAAATCATGTAAGGAAGATCTTGATCAACAAAAAAAATACTATATCTACTTCGTATATTGCTTGTCTGCTGCTGCTCCCATAGCAAGCTTTCTGATTCCATTCTGGGAGATGAGTTCGACAATCCCTTCTTCAATGGATTCCATTTCATTGTGTAATATCTCTGCATGGACCTAGACAAGATGTAAAAGCACAAAAGAAATTAAAGTGGGTGCAATGATCCATTGGCATTTGGCACACAAGAAAGTCCAAACTTCCATTTTGTAACTTGAAGCTATTTGCAAACATTGACAGCCAATTAGACATTGTATGTTCACTAAACTCAGCATCAGTTTCATATCATTAGCTGATAAAAACAAAAGAATTTTCTCAGAGTTTGACAAAAACCAACAACTTCTGGTTGCATGATACTGTTTCATGAATGGATAGGATTAGAGAAAGCCACATGTGCTGAAAGAAAATAAGAGGAAGTATACCCCTGCTTGCTCACAAATCATACTGTATTCCTGTAGAAGCTTGTGCATGTCTTCCCTCTCAATTTCTCGGTATGCCCTAACTTGCTGTTCTTCCATTTGGCTTACTGGAAATTTTGTGCCCACTGCAAACAAAAACCAAGTCATAAAGATTGCAAGTTTGAAGTAGGAATAGAGAACCATCTCTATGTATCAACAAACAAAATCCAATTGAAAAAAGCTGTGAACAGCACCGCAATAAGCCAATAACAATGAAGTGCTATACAGGGTAAATAAAAAAAAGTAAGGAAGAAGAGGGGCAGGGGGAGGGGACAGGATTATCTGAAGAAGAAACAGGAAAGAAATAGTATGAATAGACCTCTCCCTGCTCTATAATGGAAGAGGAAGATACTTGTCTATATGACCTAGGAGAAAAGATTCAGAGAAGAAAAAATCTCATAAATGCTGCTCCAACAAATTCTAGTCTAGTTACACAGTGAACAAGCTAAACAACCACTTTGCCCACAAAGTTTAGATGAGCAGGGATCTAACATTGCCCAAAAAATCAGAAATGCTTTAAAAAGATAATATCCAGTTGACAGAAGAGACTAATATCCACCTTTAACCAGTCAAGCCCACCGCTCATAGATTGAAGCTGAGTAATGGCCTCTCGATAATATCACTCATCTCAAAACTAAGGGATCATGATTACTTGTCTGGCCCCCCATGGAGATCCTTATTTCTTTTCCCTCAACGAAAAGAAACACTTATATGCCAACAAATGTATGTAGAACATGGTGTGCCTTGTACTAGAACTGTGAGTCAACCTCACTAACACTATCAACTGGCAAATAGCAGCTCATCTAGGTGATTTGGGGTGTTTTAGGAAGTCACGAAAAGAAAGACAAACAAAAGGAAACTGGAAATTTTCCCTCCTCCTTTGATTGGTTTTTAATTTGAAAAAAGAGAACATTCAAGGGCAAACAGGTGGACTATTAAGGTTGCTTTCCTTATGCTTTCTTTTCTTTTTGAGAGAAAACCCAAACAAAGGAAAGAATTACACTAATCTCCTAATTTCTCTCGCACTTCCTTTCTCTTCCCCTGAACAAGTTCCAAACCTAGAGTTTGGATCTTGGTTTATGAGGAATTTCAGGAGGAAGAAAAGGAAAGAGATTTGGGCAGCTAATTTTTTCAATATGCATAATTGTTTCCGCTTGCAAACACCTCCAGAAAACCAAGATAAAATGAAGGGAGAAAACAATAGTCTTTCATACAAACTCGCAATCCACTTTACGTGAGAGTTTATGTCGACTTTGGATAAACCAACAAACAAAGTAAATAATAAGAAAAAAGACAACATATCAGCAAAATCAATACATTTGTTTATATGAGTCCGATTGTTTGATCAGAAAAACAAAAGGCCAAGCTATACCAAGTCCGAGGCATGGACACAATCCTACAAATATTGAATTAACATTTTTGTTATATAAGAACAACCCAACTCGATCCACACAAACAATAATAATAATAAAAACAATCACACGACACAAGATAAATGTTGTTTGGCAGCACGTGTACATCCATGAGGAGAGGAAGACGAAGAACAATAAACTATACGTTATAAAGATTCAACACTCAACTCTCTCACTACCTCTTCTCCGGACAGGCCTATCGATGTCTACCTTCCTCAGTTCCTCTTCTGTTAGAGCCCCTCTACAGTAACTCTGAGATTACACCAAAATTAAGACACCCAAGTGACCTCACAAAGTTTTAATTATCATAAGTTACTATATTATATATTTCCGCTTTTTAAAAAATAAGCTCTGCTTTGTTTTCTAATAAGTAATTGGAGGATATGTATCGAACCGGGATACGAGTATATATTGTGAGATATATCACCGTACAGTGGGATTTCAATACACAAGGGATACGGGGTGAATTACGTTCACTTTTGTTGAAAGGGACATACGAATCATAAGTTGTTAACAACTAATCAACTATGCTAACAATCAAACACCTGGTGTGCATAAAAATAACAGGACAAACCAGACCAAAAATTTCATCAAGAATTCAACATTAATCAAATATACGGCGGATGAGTAATCAAGAAATTACTGAAGGGAATCATCTGCGCAGGCTGGTGAACGTGAAGGATGCATATATTCCTCTCTCCCGACTGATGCAGAGCCCAAGACAGAGTCAATTTGCTCTCGCTCAGCTCCTTTCCCACCGCAACATATAGCTTATCTTGGCCGATTTGCGGCGGCAGTTCCTCGATGATTTCAGCCCCAGTTGACATCATTCGAGGGATCCAAAACGTCAGGGGTGTTGTATCCGGTTGCGGAATCGAAGGCAAACGGCTCACTGACTAGAGCCGTGGCATTTCTTCGATGGAATTTTGACTAAACGATTCCAGTTCTCTCTCTTGATCTTTCACTCCGATAAGCGACTCAGACATGGAAAGTCACCGAGTTCTGTGATTACTGAGCCCGACTGAGTTCTGCCCCCAAACGCTCTCTCTCTCTCTCTTGAAATCTGTAATGGAAACAATCTGTATCAAAATTCAAAACTCATCTGATCAGAACTTTGTGTGCAATTGGATGATTACCGGTAGTTCCTCTCACCTAATTTGTGTGTATCGCCGGAGAGTTGCGTGGGAACAGACTTTATCAACGAATATTCTGCAGTAAGGGAAAATATTTTTCACACAATTTTTTGATAATTGCAATTTGCATGTCATTTCTTGTCATTTAGTGAAAAACTTTGCACATAAAATTACACTACAAGACAAGAAAATAAGTGTAATTATTAAAAAAAGAGTTGTGAAAATCATTTTTCTTTTTGTTTTTAAAACGAAAAACTTCATACACAACTAAGGAGTAATTATTTTATGCTCTCCGGGCACGCCAACAGCCTCATTCATCTCATATTTTATTGGGTCCAACAAAAATGTTATTTCAAATGTTATTTAATGGTTTTGGGGTGTTGTCACATAATGTTCCAACACCCTTATCTACTACATATTGTATTGGACCCTATAAAAATGTGTAATAAATAAGAGTGTTAGGGCTTGACGGAACATTTACATGTTGCTATTCATGGGTCTGATGGAATAATTTCCTAGATGTATTTGTAGACACTAAAATTTCGACATTGGTTAAACACCGTTTGATTAATTGAGATAAATAAATAATCTTGATTAATCAAAAGTCAACCATTGGTCAACATTTTCAAATTAATATTGAGTCCGTCAAATTTATGGGCTCAGTCCGTTTGATAGTTGTGGAAGACCAAAAATTCGATGGGCTGAGTTGATTAGCCAAATGGGTCAAGAAATTGGGCTAGCCCAACCATGCAAGCCCATTCAGAAGAAAAAAAAATTAAAAGAGAGACAAATAATAAATATATTATTTCTCTTTTTGGGTTAATTTAATTTCCTCAGAAAAAAAGAAGTCAAAATCTTTTTTTTAGGAAATTAAATTAAATCTTCCTGATTGGAAGTAAAATAAAATAAAATCCTCGTGATTGGAAATCAAATCCTCTTGATTGAAAATCAATTCAATCTTTTTTATTGGAAATTAAATCACATCAAGTCAATTAAGATCTTCACTTTGAGATCTTTCCAAACTTAAGCCCCTCTCATTGAGCCTATAAATAGAGGCACATTTGAAGAAGAAAAGGAAGAACCTTTTGCCTGGCATTCTACAAGAGCTCAGAAGCACTCTTCAAGAATTCAAGGACTCTTCAACATCTTGCAGAAAATCATCAAGTACCAAGAACAACGGGCTGATTTCTTCGCAAGTTCATCAAATCAAGTCATCCAACAACTCAAATCATTCGATAGCATCTGCAGCTAGGGAAATTCCAGAGCACTCTCAAGCAGTTCTCAAGGCTTCTCTGCAAGTTCTTCTCAAATCCCTCAAGTTCGTGTGGAGGATCAACAAGCACCCAAGCTACGTGTCGATTCATCCATAACAACAACGGTCTACGCGTCAGCTAGCGAAGATCATCTTCAAATTCATCGTTTGATCGAGATAAAGTTGTTCAAGCCCTCGACCAAGCTTCGTTCTTCAAGCTTCTCAACTTGAAGATCTGAAAGAACTACCAACCGGTTCAATCCTACGACAAGCTTCTATAGCCGATAGGTTGCACTACCAACTTCGGAGATCGAATCAGAGAAATTATTCTTTATTGTAAAGAATTTAATAGAGATTGTAACCCTCACATTCAATTCAAATCAATAAAAAATATATTTTGTGCATCTTTTTCTTGTCTTTATTGCAGGACTCGAATTCGTGTGTTACAGTATTACCGGTTTAACTCAGGTCAGTGGAATCTTTATGCAGTGGCTAGTGGTAAATACTCATCCTACCTCAAAAGGCAGGTCTCACTTTGCTCTGGAGTTTGAAAGTGTTAGAAATAATGCAAAAGAATCACTTAAATACTACACAATTTTCTTACATTTTTAGTGACAAAAATAGGAAGTAGGGATTATCTGTTATACCTAGTATAACACACCTTGTAAAATTTGGGCCCCCTAGAAAAAATTTGAGGGCCCGAGGTGTAAGTTTTCCTCGCCTTCCCTCAGTGACGGCCTCATATTGTTGTCAAAGGCCAATACTTAAGGAATTTTTATTTTTTTAGTAGTTTTTAGTTTTTGTAACTTGTTGAAGAACAAACCCTAGCTATCTGGCACATTACTTCTCATAACCGTGGTTCATACTTCACTAAATTAATCATAAATTCATTACCTCATTTTGAGCTTACAATAATTCGAATAGTTCATGTTATAGGCTTCACAGATATATTAAATATTCCTCTGTAACACATGAGAACAGGAACTACTCTTTTATTTATTGTCAAGTGTGAATTGTCCTAACTGATGGAATTTGTTCAACAAGATACCCATTTCAAAACTCTATGAAATTATTAAGTGAATAAACTATGCCCTAAATTATCTTTGAAAATGGTCACAATGATGAATAAAATGTTAAAAGTTCCAAATAAAAAAATTGAAGATCATATAAACAGATCCACAATACTCTATTGGGCTTTGCTTATCGCTAATCAAGGAACCAGATCCCCTGTTCCAAATTCTCCATGTTCCTCTGTTGTAGGGCATTTTAGGCCGTTAGATCACACACAAATTTTTAAAATACAAAAACAAAATTCATCATCCAATGGCCCAAACCCCTCTGCAACAAAGGAACATGAGGGTTTTGGAACAAGGGATTTGAAACCCGCTAATCAAGCTACTCCATTGAGCCAAAATGAGCTCTAATGTACTTTGCACATAATTATAATATGTTAGTAATTGGTAGCTACAATGGGAGGAGCATGTCGGACTCGAACCGAGGGCTTCTCTCTTCTAATGGAGAGTAACAAACCAACTATATTGGTGTGATGTTTGTTATACTGATTATGGATTAACGTAATTTTTTGCAAGTATTATTTTCTCCAAAAATAATACTTGTACAACTATTTCATTTCTAACTATTTATAACCCCCTCACATACATGCGAGATCCACATTTATGGCTCTGAGCCCACTCATGGATGGAAGAGATAACCTTTTTATTCTATATTTGGTATCAGAGCCATTTATGGCTTGCTAAATCAGTAGTTAATTCATATATGGGGAAGGTAGATAGGTGTAAATAGTTCGTCCTTAAATCGTGTATCTCTTTGTTAAATATGTTTGATAGATTTCTGCAATAGATCTGAGGCATATGTTCCTCACCCAAGTCGCGTTGAGGTTTTGTGTGCCATTAGGTCCCGAGAAGGAAATTGTTGGCCTTGATTCGTAAACCGTTGACAGATGGGTATGTCTGAGATCTATTGTATGTTATCAAAGCAAACATATTTATCAACGATGATATATGATTTAATCATTGAAACTATTCGTTCTAACTTCATTCATATATGAATTAACGCTTTTATCATGTCTACCCTATCTTTAGATAGATCTTCTATATCTGTAAAAAAATGAAGAAATTGTTGAGTACTCTCAGGCTCAACAACTTAATCAGTGGACAATACCTGAAGTGGAACCCAAAAGGATTTACAAACTGGGTCTTTTTTATTTCATCAGTAAGAATGCTGTTAAAACATCAGAACAAACCATTTGTCTTGACACAAATGACAAAACAATTAAATTATTATGCTTGAAAGATATTCAGCGGTACTTGCATAAATATAAGTATTTGCATATTGGTTTAATTCAAATTGCTTTTAAACCATTTAACTTTACTAGGATTGAATTCCAGTATACAAGCAGATTTGCGTGATGCTAGATGTAATGATTGGAAATCCTCTCTTATGGGGATTGTTCAAACTAGCTTATGTCATGGACTAGTATATTTTAATGTTTATCCTAATCTTGCTCTATCTTTGACTGATAGAAATTTGTTTGAAGTTGAAAGTCTGTATATCCAAACTCAGGGATATAATTTTTTACTAGGATCTGAAACTGTTGCGGTAATTTATCGTATTCATTACAAAGTTATTAATACTATGTGTCCTAACGCTATTTTGCGTAGTGATCCAGGAAAAACGGTAGTTGTTGAGAGTAATCTTTTAACCACCAACGTAGCAGTACCAAGACTGATAAATTGGGATGAAGTAAACTTTCCCACCAACTGGACCATTCCAAATGTTGTACCACCCCAACCTATTATCAGTAGTCAAGTGGACCAAATTGTCCAAACAGTAGAAGGAGATGTTGAAATCAGGTTTACCCCTGATGCTATTAGCCGTATTTCTTTAACCAAGAGTGTTTCTTCTAGAAACAGCTTTCCTCCATATAGGATCTCCCAACCATCTACTTCTAGACATTCAGTATCCGAGATCCCTGACCCAACACCTTCAGAAATCCCAACAGAACCTTTGGAAACCCATATTGAAGGAATCCGAATATCGGAACAACAAATTCCTCATGGAATTTATAGCAGTAGTGCGAGTAAAAAGCATGACTAGCCAATAGCCTCAGAAATGGCCTTTCATATTTAAGTTTTTATGGATTATTCCCCAAACTCTCCTATTCGTTTGTTAATCAGTAAAGAATTTATGTCTCCTGAACATCAAGAGTTTAGGAACTGGTATTTTATTAAGTTTGATCATTCTGAACAGGATTTCATCAAAAATCATTTTTATAAGGATTTGGAGCATCGCCAAACTTTAGTACCTTTTAAAAAATGGTTTTTAAACTGGTACCAAAATCAGTATCATATAGCTGTAATTCATGATTTTCAGAAAGTCTGGAGTAAATCTGATGGAACTGTTGTTAAGTCAGTTCACCCTCCTCCAGAACCTATCAAGATGGAAAACAGTAAAAATACTTTGGAAGCTATTCCTTATGTGGATATATCTAGAACTTTCCCAAAGGAAGAAAGTTTAATTAAACAAAGTAATTTTACAAATATGAGTTTGCAGACTATTGGTCAGCAATTGATCCGTATTGAACATGATGTTCAAGCAGTCATAGAAAATTAAAAGGTTATCTCTTCCATCCCTTCTACTTCTTTGACAATAGCCTTCGAGGGGAAAGATACCAAGCCGGATATTAAGCCACCCATCCCTTTATAATATGTATGTGAGGATATTGTAAATAGTTAGAGATGAAATGATTGTATATATAGACTTGTTATATTTTCCCGGGAAAATAGACAAAGTGAATGCTTCCGATCATAATTTTAAACCCGAGAAAAGGCCCGTGTAACGGTGTACGGGGCCTAGCATGCCTTACAGTGACCCAACTAGCATGTCCTCAATCCGTCCAGGCCCTCCAGGGAGCTCATTTCCCGCCTATTTGTACACGGGACTTCGCATATGAAATGCGTGACGCGAAACAGTCGACACTCTGCACTCTCACAGTCTCAACACCATCATCCACGCCAGGCCCCTGCTTAATCCAAAAGGAGCTTCCATCAAATGCTTCGAATGCAAAGCCGATCTGCAATGTCTGATACCTAAACAATCCAATTGACATAGTTTCGATTCACATTTTCGATCTCTCCATCGACATCCTAGGGTTTCAATCACTCACTGTTTGATTCGATGAAGTTGAAGATCAACAAAGCCTGCGATCTCAGCTCCATTTCAGTTCTTCCTCCTCACACAAGGTTCAACTCTGTAATGAATAATATATAACATACTCATCTGTATGTGCATATGAATTGTCTATGATTACGATATCAGCGTAGTAGTAACCGCGTTGTTTGATTCGAAAAGGAGATCGAGCATTGCACCGAACGGGCCGGAGTCCTCGGTATTTGGAAAGAGACAAGCGTCTCAGCTCCTTTCGCAGCCATCGCAGCAGTCGTTTTCGCAGGGAGTTTCGTCTCAGCAGGGAATGTTTTCTCAGCTGTCGCAGAACTCTCTCGACGATATCGTTACGAACAATCAGGTTTGTTCTCTCTCTCTCTCTCTCGTTTGTTTCCTCCGGTGATCATTCAGTGACCTACGATCTGAATTGGAAATTGGAACACAAGTAATGGAAAGAAAAATCGAGCTTCCTATCACTTGTTTGTTTAGAGTCGTTAGCTTTTGTATCCCTCTCTCAGTCTCTCTCTCTCTCTCTCTCTCTCTCTCGCTATATCTATGTCGGTCTGTCTGTCTGTCTCTCTCTCTTGATATATGAACACATAAAAGTATAGGAATATGTACTTACACATTTTATCTATCTATGTATTGTGTGTGTGTGTGTGTGAGTGTCTGCCTGTAGTGATGATTCACTGACTTGTGAGTTGTAATCTGTTTTAAAGCAAAGATGTAATCAAAATCAACTTTTTCATAATTTGTTTGTGTAGAGTTGGTAATGGTGAGTAATACGCAACTGCTTTTGCTAGACTGCTACTGTGGAGTAACTGTAATGATATTTCTCATAAATGACTACTTGCTCTCACTTTCTTACTCTTGTTATATGCGCAACTTACTCTTTCACGGTCGGAAGTCTGAAAGCCTTCATGTGCCCCGAGGCTTGGTTAGCATTCTCCCAACAAGGAGTCTCAAAACCTAGTCCCGCGGCTTGGTTAGCATTCTCCCAATAAGTCTGAATCACTTCATTTCTAGCCTGGCGTAGATTACAGTGAATAACTACACCTGCCATGCTATGCTGCTTAGAACAACTAAAATTAACTCTAACAAGGATTTGGAACTGCATGTTATGTTACCTTGGAATTAAACTCGGATAGTTCTTGTATGGATAAGATGCCATGGAAAGGAAGCTTGGAGTGATCTGTAAATTGTTTTACTCTGAGAAGGTTGGGTAAAGTAAAGCTTGGTTGAGAATGAAAGAGATGTTGGGGCTGACTGTCACTCGGAGTTGATTACCTGTAGATCTATTGATATGTATGCATGTACTTGCAACCTTCTCTTTTGTTGCTTGGATGACCATTTCTAGTTTTCGTAGGTGCTTCTACCGCTTGGACTTAAGTGAACATCTTCTGGTGCACTCCGTGTCTATCATTTCCTCTCTGATGAGAATACTGGCTAGAATAGTTGCAACATTGTGCATATGCCCTTATTTACGCATTTACCTTCATTTTACAGTGTCACGGACACAAGTAGCAGTAACAGGTTTCTGAGTAGATTGTTTGATAGCGAGAGATTGTGTGTTTCTGCAGGTTTGAATAGTAGTACTACAATACTTTTGAGTTTGGCGCTTGTAGTTTTGATAGATGAATTTTTTAGAATCACGGTACATAACACTATTATTCTGTGGTGCATCTAAAGCTTAGATGTTGAGGTTTGATTGGCATTTCATAAAATCACTTTTTGTTTCATTGAAGTTATGTGGTCCGCAAGGGAGTTTTGGTGCAAAGTGAACATTAAGAGCTCAGTAACATTTTCAGGAATGTTTTGTCGTTGGAAATTGCAGGAACACCTCTCAATGGTCTTCCATCTTACTGGAAAACTGAAACTTTCGTGCTATTCGAACTAATTGTTAGTCACTGCCATTGTTAACATCTTGATATGAGAAACTTGCTCTTATATTTCGCCTTTTACACGTACATTTTCCCCTGTTTCTTTGGTGTGATTTGACTGCCGGAAGGCTTTATACACAAATTTGCACATTTCCATCTTTCTAGTTGTACTTGTACATGTTATGTCCTCCAACTTCTGAAAATAAGAAAAACACTCACCTATGAGTTTCACTGTTTTAATTTTTTGTGCTTGTTCATCACAGAGGTTGAGGAATGACAAGTCTTTGGATAAATGTCTAGTTCTCCAATGGCTATAAATAGAAAAGAAAACTATGCAAAGAACAAAAACTTAGTTTCAATTAAGGATTTTCATTTTCTTCTGAGTGAAAATTATCATTATGTTGTCCTACGTTGCTTTTGTAGAGGATAAGTTCTCAAGAAAGAGAGAATCCTGGGAAGAAGCTTTCTTGCTTGCCTCCTATCAGCTACACACTAGAAGAGAGTCAGATGCCAGTCTCGAGATCTTCTAGCAATCTTATGCGCAAGTGGAACTCTGGTTCTGCTCTAGATCACAGAAGTAAGTTTATCCAAAGTGCATACAAACCCCGGATTCTCGTTTTCACAAAGGAGATTCAAAAGAAGCACAATTTGTTAAAATTCAGTTCAGAGATTTAAAATAGGAAGGTGATCAAGTTTTTATTTGTCTCAGAAAATAGCCATTTAACCTTGTGTGTGCAGGTCAGACAAGTGAAGAACTTGAGCGCAGGATTGGAATGATAGAAACTTCAATGAACAGATTTGGAATGATCATGGACTCTGTTCAGAGCGATATCATGCAAGTAAACAAGGGAACAAAGGAAGCACTGATGGAAAGTAAGTAATCTCAACAGTCAAATACTTTGTGGTAAATAAGCTTTAGGGAGGAAATTACCTGATTTCGTAAATGCCATCCTTCTCTGCTATTATTTATTTGTGGTCTGTGACCTTGTTGCCCGAAATTTTCCAGAATTCATTCAGAGACATTGATTATGTTTTGTATTCTAAAAAACGACTTAAGTCTCTTATTCTCAGGGTGTTTAGAATTGAAAATAGTGGGCATGCCTCATCTGCTGTATTTTCACTGACTCAGTACAATAATTGTTTTGTTGGTTAGTTTCCATAGGTTTAGTGGTTTAGTGGTTTATGTTTATTCAGTTGTCTTAAACCTCTTTGTGATATATGATGAATCGTGAAAAAGAAGCCCAAGAAGCCCAAAGAGAGAGAACAAACAATTTAATTAGTTCTCGCTGCAAACTCAAAAGTTTGTGACTAAATAGTTTACATCATTTTTCAATTTCAATCAGTTGAAGACGTACGACAGAAGATAATTGCTAATGGTAATTTGCTGCAACTAATGGTAAGACCACCTTAACTTTCCCCATAAGTATTCCAGCTAATGTTTCAGATGTCGACAATGTCGCTTTCTAAACAACTGTGAAATGGTAATCAGGACAAGGGGCAACAAGATATCAAAACTAATCTAGTGGGAGGCATAAAATCTCTCACTGATCAAGTCGGCCAGGATATAGATGGAGAGAAGTTAAAGGAGATTTCTTCAATGATATCAGCTTTACCAGAGCAGATTGACGTCTCTTTGCATAAAATGCAATCGGAGCTCTGCACTAAAATCACCCAAGAAATTCAGGTAAGCGGTCATAGCTCTGGAACAAGTGGAAACTTATTACATGGATAATCTCCTTTCCTTTTCTTGACATGAGGTAAAGAAGGGTTGAATTGCAATTCTCGTGCTGCTAATGATTGCGGGTTTCTCTGTTGTTTGCTTGTACATAATACTCACTTGCAGGCAATGGCTTGCAGCTTGAAGATTCCTAGCCAAAAGAGCCAAAACCCTCCAACTCCTGCTGTTCTTTTGGCCAAGGTAGTTTGTTTGTCTCGAAGAACAACTTATCAAATTTGTTATTTTTCAGAAACTCTTCGATACTAATGTTCTTCATTCCTATTTACAAATTGTAGGGCAGCAGTTGCCGTTCTGTTCAACAGCAGATGCAACCTCTCAAGGAGTACGTTGATACAATTTGAGTTTTTCTGGTTTGTCGCGACATATATGATCTATTGGTACCTCTAATCTACTCGCCAGTTCAAAGACAGTTCGCTATTTACTAGATTACACTGGTCTCTTTCATTAAGTGGAAACTTGCAACAATGTTCTACAAGTATCTGCATATATGAAGTCAGGACAAGAAATTTTGAGCTCAATTACTCAAATGCTCTTGATCTAAGATGCAACTGATCTCTGCCTGTATTAATTGCATTCATGGACTCCAGATGCATACTCTACCTATAATCAATCACTAACTCAACATCTAGCATCGGTAGAGCTGCTATCATTTTGCGATTTTATTTGTATTGAGCTTAGCACATAATTTATCATGTGCAAACTATCAAATAGATTTGCATTAATTCCCCACAATATGTTTCATACTTTATGGAACTCAAAATGTACCGGTTGGCTGTTGTCAGCTCAAGTGATGTGTTGAAATTTTCTTTCACTTAGTAAAGCCTGTGTATCCAATATTTTCTTGGTTGTAGTCTATTCTTCAATCTGTTTGTCTTGGCTAAGATCAAGTAATGCAGAACTTTGTTTTTTTCCTTTAGAGTGCATACGGTGATGTTTTGTTTTATTCGCTTTACTATAACTAGTGTAGTGTTATTTATGCCTCTCGTTCTTTCAAGCAATTAATCTTTTGGTTAAATCCAGCCCTGAAATGCCACCAAAGATTTGTGGCAAAACAACATTGCTTCCAAAGATAGAAGTGGGAAGCTGGACCTCTGTCAAAACAGAACAAGCTACAAGAAAGAAGCAAAAACAGAAGAGAATGTCTCCCATTGAAGTGGTAAATCTCATTTCCTTTTCTTTGTTTCTCGTATCTGTGGTCTCACATAAGTAATTTTTTAAACAAGAAATTGAATTATTTAACCTGACATTCGCCACAAAACTAATGGATTTTTCAACTTAAGGAAAAAAGGAACAGTCTGAGGTTGCTTCAGGTGCAGATAGTACGTAGAATCTTGTTTTCCTTGTTTAAGCCCAAACAAATGATGGTGATGCAGGAGAGAGAATGCAGAATTCCTATTGAATCGGATGAGGAGATAGACGGAGGGTTTTCCTGCTTGCTTGAAGGAAAAGAAACAGGTAATTGTTTTAAAACTAATATAGCAGGCCTTACTTCTATTTCAAGTCTGCATGTGCTTGCGTTGTTCGAATTTTCATTGATATGTTACCAATTTGGATCAAGTGATTCAGATCCAGTTCAGTATTTGAAACAAGCTACGGATACTTTCCATACTCCACATTTAGGTGAGGACAAGAGACAAAAATGCATATTAAATGGCTTTTGGTTAGGTAGTACGTATTAGAACCTATAAACTGAACAATCCTGTGCTGATTCTAAACTACTATAACTTTCCCGTTCTTTATATACTTGTCTATCAAACCCTTTTTGTATGCGAATGCTTTCTCAAAAGGGTCCAATGTGAATACTAATGCTCATGCATACACCGCTCTACATTGTGAATTCGATGAAGAATGTTTGATGGACGAACATTTAGACATCTCCTAGTGCCACTGGATCTGGGAATTATGTTGATCCAAGTATCCAACGCCTACTGTGACACACTCTTCCAACAATGTTTAGCTGATTCTGTGTAGCATATGATCCAAGCGCAAGCCTCGAGGCTTAAGAATCAATTTAATTTGTCATTTTTAATGGTTTTTCCTCCGTGCATTTTACAGAAATGCGATTAGCATAAGCACGTGCACTCAATAGTATTAGCATAACTTTAAAGTACATAAAGAAACTAAGAACCACTTGTTAAGACATTTTTCCATGGGTATTTTTTTCGTTTTCATGTGACCGTTGAATTGCATCATTTTTCTTGCAACCACTGCTCTAAACCTGTCTTTGATTGGGAGACGTAGGAAACTACTCGATGGCGGAAGCAAAGGAAGAAACTCAAAGGATTCTGAGGAAAGCTAGGAGGAGAAAGAGGAGACACTCTAACACTATAATTCTCGATTGAAGGTACAGATACACTTTACGCTCAGCACTCCCATTTTAGCAAATGATCTAGCACTGTTTCATCTCCAAGGTTGTTTGTCTCTTATGTTTGTGACAGAAGGAAACTTTTGCGTTCTTTTGAATGTCCGTCAATTGTGTTTCACAAAACAAGGCAACTAAGTCGACCTAAGACCCCAGTACCCACTTCTTTTCACTTGTCTGATGTCTCTCTCCACACGTAACGCAGCACATGAAGGAGGGTGTTGAGAAGCTCGTTTTACATCATTACTAGCTTAAGCATTTGGGACAGTTGCTTATCGTATGCATCATACATCAAAAAACAAGGCCATCAATGTCAGTATTATGATAAAGTTGGTTAGGTTTAGTATTGTAGGTTTTCTTTTGGTAAGTCTTATAGCATTGAGGATTTTGCCTATAACTCGGGATAATAACTTACGGGATAAGGTAGTTCTCGTTCATATCATGCATAGCAATGGATGAAGGAATTGAATGGTTAGCACCCTTGCATGTCCTATTATAGGTAGCATGTCCTTTGATCAGGAATGGCGGGGTGTACTAGCTCGAAGTCCTGAAAGGCTCAAAGGAAGTAACCCTTACTTCTAGAGGGGGACTTGGTCTGTTTCCTTCAGTTAGTTACCGTTGTTTTAATAAAGAATTATTGTACTTTCTCCTTACTTTCATCCCTGTTTTGGAGGCCCGTAGGAAGAGATTTTGAGTTCTCTACACGCGCATGCGCATGCGAATGCGAAGTTCGTTCACTACGTTCTCCCACTCCGTGCTATAACTCCACTACGATACGTTATAGCTAAATACATAACTGGGGGTTTTCCTGCTGTACTGTCACAAGTTCACAACAGTTGTGCCCTACGGTAACCTCCAGGCCTAGTTAAAGCCTCCCAATTTAAGGAAATTAATCATTCTTTGGTTCACATATGTTTTCACACTGAATTTCCAAACCGCGTTACATTGTTTTGGTAGAAAAATGGTTATGCAGGTAGGCAATACTCGGCATACGAAAGTACATTTTACTGCATTTTCCGTTGTGCGATAGATATGAATACTATCATCTGTGCTGCATATCCACAGGCAAGATGTGCGTGTGCGCCCTGCCACGAGGCATTTCGGAAGGGACTCTCACTGCATATCTACTAGTAGATTTTTCGCTGCTTTCGACTTTCGAGTCCACTTCCTATTGGTAAATTCTGAGTTTCGTTTTTGCTTTTCCTGCATTTTTCACCTGTTTTCAACAAGTTCATATATAAGTTGATCAAAAGCTTGTTCATATATGAGGCTGTACATGGTCGCAACTGACCAATAGAAAATGGAAGGCTTAAGAGAAGATAACTGCCAAACAATTATTTGTTTCGCTTTCATGTGGAAATGATACAACCTTGATTTTGTATTCCTTGGCCCCGTTGAGTTACAAAGAAAGAAAAAGAAAGTACGAAGTATGTTAACTTAGCTAGAAAGTTGTGAGATCTATGTCTCTTACTTTACCATTAGGATTAGTTCTCTCTCGAAACATGTCTTGCAAAAAAAAACACAAGATTTTGCAGGGATTTTGCATCTCCTTTAATTTTTATCTAAGGCCCTGTTCAGTTGCATTGAAGGAAAAAAAAAAGGACGAGAATGTCGTGCATTGTTAATGTGTTCAGTTAGCATGAAAGTTTTGGAACTCGCATCTCTAACTTTTTCACTAGGATTAACTTTTCCTCAAAACATGTCTTACAAAAAATACAAGATTTTGTAGGAATCTTGCATCTCCATTATTTCTACCTAATTAAACTACTACTTTCCAACTTTCCCTTGAATTTCTTTATATAATTAACACACAGACGAAAATACTTTTTATTTATTTTTTACTTCACTTCACTCCACTACAATTTTCTCGGGAATAATTTCCATGCACTAGTCTCTTGACAAGTGAATGGAACCTGATTAAATTACAACTTTCTAACTTTCTCTTAAGTTTCTTACATTAAATGAAAGCATAAAGGAAAATACTTTTCATTTTCCTTTACTTCACTTCACTATAATTTTCTCAGGAATAGTTTTTTGCACCAGTTTCTTCACAAATGAAAAGTGGCTAGGGGGTGTTCCACTAACAAAAAACTGTTTTTTCCAAACACCGAGACAAGTCATTCTCTCACAACACATCACATAAAAAATCATGAAAAACCAGTTTTTTGAAAAAACTGGGTTAGTGGAACGCTGTTTGGACGATGGATCTGTGGAGTGATTTTCAATGACGATGGAAATTGATTTGCTTATAGTTTCCAGATCTTTTTTTCCCTCCAAAAGCCTATGTAGAAAATTTTCCCTCCTTAGCATTTTCCAGATCCTTTTTTCCCTCCAAAAGTTTATGATCCCAAGATTTGAACTTTTGGTGGAGGCCCATCAACACCTCTCAAGCGTGGGTTAGGATTTTGGTTAGGTCGAGAGAAAGGAAAAAGTTCACCAAAAAAAATACAGTAAAATAAAGGGAGGGAAAAGAAAAGAAAAGTGACTTTTTTTTTCTTCAATTTTTTTATGAGCAACATAAAAAAGTAGAGTTTTCGAAGGAGATCTTCATTCATTTTCAAAATCTCAATGAAAATCAAAACCCAACAATACGGTAAGTTGGAAATATAACCGTGTAAGTTTTAAGTTTTTAGAAACTATTTTGAGAAAGTCCCGTTCTGCAACACCCAACTTAAGATTTGCAAAGATGCGTTACTTAGGTTGTTCTACAACAAAAACACGCACTTTTAAGTCAACTTGTTCCAGGATAAAACTTGGGTGAGAAGTATAACTTATATTGTGAAATGTCTAAATTGCCATTCAGATTTATTAGCGTTGGGTTGCATTTTACATTGCATAAGGGCAATATTATCAAAAATTATAATAAGTTAGTAGTAAACTATATTAAGTTAGTGGAACAAGCTGATTTTGGCTTGCTTACTTTTAAGTGCTAAAAACCATCTTATTTTAAGTAAGGTGTTGTGAAACAGGGAGCTCTCTCTCAGATGATTTGTGAGATCCGATTTTTGTAAACTAATTTTTTTGAGGGAAATGCCTCTAAAACCCAAAACCAAAATGGTTTTTTGTTGTCCTTATTCAATTTTTTTTGCGCATTTGTTAGTTTTCGGTCAATTTTTTGTGGTTTTTGATTCGTCTCGACAAGAGGAATCTAAAAAGTATAAAATTATTAACCAAATTTAAAGTTTTGTGAATAAAGACAAAAATAATCCAAAAAACCAGTTTTTTGAATTATTTTTTGTCTTTATTCACAAAACTTTAAGTTTGCCTAATAATCTTATCCTTTTTAGATTCCTCTTGTCGAATAAGCCAAGAAACCACAAAAAATTGACAAAAAAAATTGAATAACGACAAACGAAAAAACCAGTTTGTTTTTTTTAGCCAAAGGAGGCCGTAGGTTTAAACTTGAACCAGATAAAGGCCTACCAATTTTTAATAATCATACTTTTCTTGATCCACGAATGATTGTTATCTTTGAAACTACAAAATCAAAGACATGATTACAAAGAATTCGGGCCCTCTCTGCACTAACAAATTCAAATCAAAGCTTTTTATCCCATCAACCTATCCATATTACCCTTCTTGGTTCTCAAAGCCATACCATCAAAAAGTTGTAAAGAAATCTGATTTTCCAAAGGTATATTTATCCACTAACCAAATCCTGCTTATATATCATCATGATTCTTAGCGTTTCCTTTCCTTTGCACTAATGACCACAGTGGTTGAACTTGGCTTGTTTTATACTCCAGTTTTCCAAAATTGCAAACATCTTGTCTTATTAAGAACGAGATCAAGACATGAAAGGGTCCTTTTTTTTTTTCCCTTCAATAAACTAACTAGGTCCCGTTTCACTTAGTGGATTATCGGCTTTTGGACTTTTTACATTTTATGCAGTGGTGGAGCCAGGAATTGAAATTGGAGGGGGCCGAATTATGAAAGAAATCTTGGTTCTGTAATTTTTTTCAAGATTAAATCCAGTCATTCGAGTTTTATTCGTCAGTTTTGGTAAATTAAAAAATTAATTTTGACTATTGTTTTTATTATATCATTCGATAACTTAATTATTTTTAAAAATATCTACTAAAAATATGAAAAATATAAATTCTTTTCCACCGATTATCGGTCTAGCTAGCTTCCCTTTCTTTTCCACATTTTCCGTTTTCCTTTTGGCTTGAGTAACGAGATCAAGACATGAAAGGGTCTGTTTAATTTGTGTTCAATAAACTAACTAGGTCCTGTTTGTGGATTATGGTCTTTTGGACTTTTCACGTTGTACGAGACATGTCATTCTTCTCGGAAGCAGGGCCATGTAGTGAGGTAACTCACTACAAAGTTGTAGTAAGCTACATCCGGTCGTTCATCTCGGCACTGACGGCTCAGATTTAATCCAAACTCCAAATGATCCGAGTCATTCATTGTTTGGATTAAAATTTGAGCGTTCATTATCGAGATGGACAGCTGAATGCCTTCACTATAGGGACTCTCACATACATCAACTAAAAAAAGTTTAAAAAGCCAAAAGGTCAACTTAGTGAAAGAGATGCCATTGCCAAAGTTAGCTTTTTGTCATCTGATTATCGGCCTTAGCTGCCCTTTCTTTTTACCCCCCTTTCCGTTTTCCTTTTGGCTTGAGTAACCTTCACGTTAGTGTCACTTTGAACACACTACAACACCTTTTTATATAAATTCTCAATGCCTAAAATCACTCGCACGTAACAAATACTATTACGGAAGGAATAAGATGGATTCTTTCCATGCCGTTGGTACAATGAAGATGTCCATTATATACATAAGATGGCTTTTGACATGCAACCTTAGCATTGTAAATTGTAATGGAGGCCTCTATTAATTAACAAGGATGAGAATATGGCCGACCCAAGGCATTTGAGGCTCTAGGTTCAATCGTCTAGTGAGGTTTTATATATGTTCAATGATAGAATCATGTCTCATTTAAAAAACTAACTTAAGTAAGAAACTGGCTTAAGTTGGCTTTTTCGATTTGATGAATTGCAAGAGAATGACATGTCTCGTAAAACGCAATAAGTCAGTTTGAGAATATGTCAGTTTATGAAACATTTTGTGTATATAAAATTAGTCTAGTCCATATTAAACAATGTCTACGAAGCTTTGCTTCCCCTTGTAGTCGGAGTACTCGGCTCGTCGCTGCTTTGATTCAAAAAGTAACCGATGGTTCCCGACTTTCAGTTCATGAAACAACTCTTAATTTGTGTATAGTATTAAATTAGTCTAGTCTACATTAAACAATGAACATGCTTTGGTTCCAGTGGCATAGATGTCTCATTGGGTTATTTTTTACACAGGCTCAATACATGATAGCTGCAAATTCCTATAACGAAATTATTTTTTGACAAATAAACACTTAAAAAAGAAAGTGTTAGTCTGAGACGAGATTCAAACTCAGAGTCTCAGACACAAAGGGTGGATAAAATACAGTTCACCATTGGACCAATAAAAGCATATTTGTTTATGATACATAAAAACTAGTACTAATATTTATAACTACTCGTAATAGAAATTTTCCCCCCAAAAAATTCAAGGCCCCGAGCACCGGTACTCTTGGGCCTTGCCTTAGGGTCGGCCCTGCATATGCATGCCACCTCACTAGCATTAAGATCGATAGGCAGAAGTATGTGTATGTGTTGGGTCATGATTCCACTGCCTCCAAAGTTTTCCAGCTCATAATAATTCATACACCATAAAGTAAATTGCAAACCTATCTGTATTAATACTTTACTTTAAGGACTTCGATGGGAACTTTTAGTGCTTTCACATCTTTTTTCCCCTTAGGCTGGCTATGGGTTTTCGGACTCTGACATAAAGGGTGTCCAAAAAAGTGTGAGCATCCAATGCTTAAAAAAAGAGCTTCTGGGTATGGGAATTATGCCAAACGAGATGGCTTCTAAGCTTTTGACGAGATGGCTATGGGTTTTGATGTGTTGTTTAGTTTGTTTTTCTTCTGTATTTTTTTTTAATTTTCGCTATCCCCGCTGTGGGATTTATTGTCTCTTACGGGTGCTTTTGTTTGATTTCATCTGTATAGTTTTGCTAATGGGTTGAGTTGGGTGTCCGTTTTCGGGATTCTCTACTACTAAATCGATGACAGACTCTACGCCGACCTTGTGTTGGTCTGCCTTGGCAGTACTTGTCTTTTGGGCCTGTGAGCCTGTGCGCTGTTACAGTTGCTCGCGTCTAGATTTTGGTAGTTTTGGTTCAGTCCTGTAGTTTGAGATGAAATCATTTGCCTTTATGGCTGTGAAATGAATTGACTTGCCTTATTCAAAAAAAAAAAAAAAAAAACTGCACCCGATGCAATTGGCCAAGCTATTAATTTGGAGCTCATCTCGGGTCTATTTTAATAGTAATTAATTGAAATCGTTCATTTTGTAGAGTTTGTCGAAAATATCGTTGATGTCAAAAATTATGTTGATCAGATTGTGTACCTATATATATTGAAACATATTTTAGTTTAGAAATGATGAACTCTGCACAATGGATATATAAAACTCGGTAGTACTAAACGGAATTTGATATAGACACGAAAAAAGTGTTCTCCGGAAGAGCTGAGAAAAGGAAAATGAAATTCAATTTTCTGTTTGTATTCTGTTGATAAAAGGTTTTTTCTACAAAAAATACTAAAATTTCTTCTTTTTCGTACAACTGAACGGGATCTAACTTTTAGTTTAGAAAACTGATTTTTCCATCCTTTTTCGTACAACTGAACGGGATCTAACTTTTAGCCAACCCCGCTTATATTGTCAAGAAAAGTTCAAGCTAGGCTGGCACACATAATTAAATTACCAAAGAGGTAAGATTAAAGGAGTTTGTTTTCATCAAATTATAAACAGAAGCATTTCGAGTGAATCAAACAAGAATATTATGTGGTAGATTATTAAAATACGGCTAGCACGTTCTAGGAAAAATAATAGTAAATTTTTAACTTCAAAAGTTCAAAGACTGCCAAAGTTGGTATTTTTGTAGATAAGCATCACATATAATTTCCAAAAGCAATGATCCAAAGAACAAAAGATGGATTCGATTCCTAATTTTGTCCCACCTTCCTATGTCGTTACCGCTGTCACTCTCTAAAATAAATCCATAAACACACTTTAATTACCTTCTTTAATTAAACTTTAACGGACAAGAGGCATTCACGGGGTGTTCCACTAAGTTGTTTTTTTTTTAAAAAACTGGCTTTTCACGGTTTTTTATGTGATGTATTGTGAGAGAATGACTTGTCTTGGTGTTTGGAAAAAACAGTTTTTTGTTAGTAGAACACCCCCTCAGATTGCAGGATTTCACAAGCCCACTCGTTTTTTTTTTTTTAAAGTTATTGAACGGCTCGAATCATCCGTGCGGGGCCCAGAGTGAGCCCCGCGTGTCCGTCGGTACCTATAGTAGCTCTCCTAGCTAGACGAAGTTAGGGTTCCTAAGCTGACAGTGAAAGATACCACTGGTAGAAATTTATGCGTTGATTTAATATTATAAGTCGCTCGATGAAGCCTGTCCATAACCCCAAGGGGTTGGCAAAGTGCTCTTGACTTGGGACTTAAGCGTTTTCTCCCGCCTAAGGTCTCAGGTTCGACTCCTCTTGCCAGCAAACTCGATCTTGCGGCCACTGAAAGTTATGTCCGGTCTTTATCTCCGGGGCCCTGGAATTAGTCGAGGTGAGCGCAAGCTGGCCCGGACATCCAATTATAAAAAAAAATGACGATAGTCCATGGAATAATATGGTCGATCGATCGATCAGGTAATCAAAGCCTTATACCTTATAAGCTCGTCTTATATGTATTTATAGAACAATATTGAACAACATACAAGTATGATTTCTAGAAAAGACCGGCAATCTTTTACCCAAACGTGTGAATTTTATGAGACTAATCATCTAATCCAACAATTTTTTTTTTCTCGACTTATGTATCTATGCAGCTGATAAACAATGAACTGCTCGAATTACTGCTTTACCACCACCCGATCATCCGGACAGGAGATAATCATGAGTATATGTCTATGTGACAATTTTCGTACGTAAACCCTAATAATTACATGGTTTGACATATGACATCCTTTTTGTATGTTCAGAGTTGTGACACTTATGGGACTTTTCATTTGAATACACTTGGTCGCCAACCTTCAAGTTCACCATGTTATTTATTTTAATATTCAATCCATATATATATATATACGAAAAACTTCTAATCCACACCTCCCGGAAATAAGAAAAAAATGATTTTTTTTGTGTTGCAAATTATTTTTGGAAAATCCGATCCGTCCAATGTGTTCAGAAGATGTTTTCAAGGGTCCACGCGGAAAATCTTCAAAAAAAAAAATACCGGGAAGGGCTTGATCCAAACAGTTTTCGCAAAAAATGTAAATATATATTTTTTGCAAAAACTGCTTGGATCAAGCCCTTCCCGGTATTGTTTTTTGAAGATTTCTCCCGTGGATCTTTGAAAAAACCTTCTGAACACATTGGACGGATCGGATAGTCAAAAAAATGTTTGGATCATGAGGTCCGGAAATAAAAAGTCCGGATAAGAAGTCATCTTTCAATACCTATTTTGTCATGTATAATTTACCTAATTCGATGATCTAATCTCAGCAAACTTTGTGCCAAACTTCATTTTATATAGTTAAGAAGTTGAGAAAGTGGCATGTTTTTAGAGATTAAGTTGGTGAATTCAATTAGTTGCACCAAATGGAGCATCATCACCATGCATGTAGTTTGTTCTCTAATTCAAGAGTTTAACCAAACCCTAGCAGTTGTCAAAGGTGGTTAAGACAAACAGTTTAACCAACCCTAGCAGTTGTCAAAGGTGGGTAAAACTTTGGCTTAAATGTTCTGTTGGATCTCGGATTTTGTGAAATTAATTAAGAAAACGAAAAAAAAAAATACGAAAACAAAATGAAGTAAAAGGTTGTAACTTCTTCTTTTGAAAAAAAAAAAAAAGAAGAAAGAAACTTCCCCTTTTGTTGAGCTTGGAAAATTATCCGAACGAAAGGTTTGACGCCTTGGACGTGACTCCTTGACTCGTACTGGGCTCGCAAGGCGTCCCTTGTTGTAGCGTTCCAATTTAGCGTCGCTCTTGAAACATGCTATGTTTTCCCTCCTGATTGTTGCCAAGTAATTATAGGTGAGTCCCATATGCACGATCGCATCCACAAGAGACTGGTTAATCAGAAGTCTCCTTGGCCTAAAATGGAGAATGTTTTGTACCGGGAAGAGTGTCGTTGCCAAGTAATTATAGGCAACAGGGGCGGACCCAAGAAGAGGCAAGAGGGGTCAACTGACCCCGCTAGATTAAAATCTCCTACAGATGTGTACATATATTTCTGGATATTTTGCCCCAAGACCCTATACTTAATTCACTTAATCTTGCCCCAAGGCCTGAAATCTGTACAATCTTTGTGGCCTTGTTCGGTTGGGAGCTTTGCTCCGGTTTTGACACTATTCCAGTTTTGATTACATCATCACATTTTTCACTTTTCTCTCTACCTCTCTCCACTTATTACACCTGCTTACATCATCAAAACTAAACTAAACTAAACTAAACTGTGCAACCGAACACAGCCTGTATATTCTTGATCCCACTGATAGAAAATCCTGCGTTCGCCCCTGATAGGCGAGTCCCATATATATGCACGATCACATCCACAAGAGACTAGTTAATCAGAAGTCTCCTTGGCCTGAAAAGGAGAATGCTTTGTACGTACCGGGAAGGGTGTCGGCGCAAGGCTAGGGCAAGTCTATGATCCTGGGATTGGAAGGAATACCTGTTCAAATGTGCTAATAGTATTTTTTTTGTACTGGCTAGCTCCATGGAACTAATTTCACATGAGATCGATTTTTACCTCACACGGCTACTCATTCAATCTTTTTGAAATTCATTTCATCCTTTCTCCTCCTTTTGCTACCCCGTCTCAAAGAGTTCACTATAATAGGTCTAATTCCATCATGCTTTTTATATATGTTCCAATTGAACGCTTTAGAAACACGATTGAATTAATGATTTAATTGTCCTCATAAAATATATTGCGTATATATAATATAACTACTCAAATTCTCTTGTTTCCTAATAAAATTTTTAAACCAAATTTAGCCTAAATAATCCTTTTTTTAGGATTGGGGTGAATGGTGGTTAAATTAATGTAACACAATGCCCAGTACCGTACGTTAGTCATGCATATACTGATCAAAAAGCTGTGGAGGCCGGGCATGATTGAAAATTTGAGTGAACTAGTACTGGTCCACTGCTGGTCCTCCTCTGTGGCTCCTGCACGTTTGTTATGTAATTCTGCAACCACTGTCCCTCCCTCACTTTTTGATCATTTTTCATCTCTTGTGGGCTAAGCAAGGAAAAAGCTGACTCGGTATTGGCATGCAATCTCCCCCACTGGGACTGCAAAGGAGTCGAATTGAGTCTAGTTTTAGAATGTCCAAGTTTGTTTATTAAATTTTTAAACAAACTTGAGCCGAGCTCGAACTCAGTGAAAATTTGACGAGCCAAGCTCAAGCCGAACTTGTTTAGGTTTGAGTCGAACTCGAGCTTGTTCACGAGTCTTAACGAGTCAAAAATATTAGATATTTATGCTCTTATACAAGTCTAGAACTTCAAATAAAAATTTCATTTCATACATGAATAAGTTTATATGAATATAAAATTATAAAAACGTATTAAAATTCAAGTTTATAATACTTTTATTAGTTTATACATGTACAAGTTATAAAATATTCATTATGTACATGTAAAAGTTTATAAACATTCAAGGTTATATGTAAAATTCTTGACATATACATGTATACACCAGGTTCAAGAGCCTAACCGAGCCAAATACTATCAGGTTCAGATTCGGCTCATTTACTGAACGAGCCTAAAATTGAGGCTCAGGTTTGGTTCATTTAGTATTCGAGTTGAACTCGAACGAGCTTTTACCGAGTAAATCCTCAAACAATTCACAAACGGCTCGATTCATTTGCAGCCCTACTATCCACCCCAATTAAAAAACAAAAGGAAAATTTCAAAATAACCCCTCACTATTCACCAAAATCACATGGAGCCCCTGACCTTAACGAAATATCATGTAAATACTTGTACTATCTAAAAGCTCATCAATTTAATTCCTACTGTCACCCTCTGCTTAAAAACAAACGGAATGGTGACGTGGGCTACACGTGGATGGATACCTGGCATGCATTAGGGTTTCCCTTTGTGAAAATTTCAAAATAACCCCTAACCTTTCACCGAAGTCACACGGATAACCCTAATCTTAAAGAAATATCACATAAAACCTGTAATATTTTAAACCTTAACAATTTAACCCCAACCGTCACCCTCCGCCTGAAAACTAACGAATTGGTGAATGGACTACATGTGTGCCGACAAAAATTGAATGCATACCTGGCATATATTAAGGTTTCTCCTCATTCTCTCTCTCCAATCTAATTTCCACACCCCACAAACAAAACCCTCTGGTTTCTAAAATTAGAACCAGGAGTTACACCCCCTTATATACCCCCTGTGATTTTCAATATAAATTGCTCAACATTTTCACCCGTAGCAACGATTAGCTGCCTAAATATGCTCATAGTCTTGTGTTTTCTAACCCTCCATATCCCCACACTTTGATCAAACTTTGCTTTTCCCACCACTTCGTTGAACAATGGCTCAATGTTGAAGTATTCAACATATTATCCCAAGTAGGAAATGGACTACTCCCTCCGTCCCAAAATTTTGGTCCCTTATTGTGATTCCAACTTTTTAAGAGGAGTTAATCACTACACTTTAAAATACATGAACTTACAAAAATCCCTCCTTTTTCAAATGTAATAATTACTTGTTAGACTCTAAAGCATTTTTCCTCCATTTTGTGTTTGCATTTGAATATGGGATGAATGGTATAAAAGGAAAAGGCTAGTAGACTAAAATTTTGGGACGGAGAATGGTGTTTTGATAGGTATTTTGGAACATATTTTGGGAAACAAACAATGGGAGCCCAATGAATTGTTTGTTGACCGTGGAAATTAGATTGGAGAGAGAGAGAGAGAGAGAGAGAGAGAGAGAGAGAAAGAGAGAGACTAATACATGCTAGGTATGCATTTAATTTTTGTTCACATAACCCCACCAAAGGCCACATGTAGTCCAGTCATCCATTCCGTTAGTTTCTAGACGAAGGGTGACCATAGGGGTTAAATTGGTGAATTTTTATATAGTAAATGTGTTTATGTGACATTTCTTTAAGGTCAAGGGCTCCGTGTGATTTTGGCTAAAGGCCAGGGGTTATTTTAAAATTTTCATGTAGGGAAACTCTAATACATGCCATTGCGAGGTATACATCTATGTATAGTCCACGCCCCCCATTTCGTTTGTTTTTAGACGGAAGGTAACGGTAGGGGTTAAATTGATGAGTTTTTAAATAGGTACAAGTGTTTATGTGATGTTTCATTAATGTCAGGGGTCTCCGTGTGAACCTTTTATCAATTTTTCTCTTAATCTTTCAGTTTTTAGATTCTAGAAAAACTTCAGAAAATACAGTCTACCTAATTTTGCCTAAAGAGGCTTTAAAAATGACACAAAATTAGCTTGTTCCAGAAGTTGATTTAAATAAGGAACTAGCTTATAAATCAACTTTTTGAATTAATGTGTTGTTGAAGAATAACTTTTTTTTGGTAAAGCGTAATAAATTACTGTAATTTTTAAATCGATTTGAGAATAAGTTAATTTCTGAAGCCTATTTTTGATCATCCTGTCCCTATTTTTGATCATCCTGTCCCTCCCTTTGATTTCTTTTTAAGCAGGAGTATCTGTTATGAACGTGTGTGGGGATTGTGATGGCTATCTTATTAGTTAAAGGAGGTACAAGAAAGTGACAAGGGAAAGATGATATTAAATATTGCTGCATTTGTTTCCCCATCACAGTATTAGTAGAGTAGAAGTTGCACCAAATAAGTGGTAATTAACGATGGAGACCACACAAGATTTTCATATGAATTAAAAAAATTCAGCTACTTTTGTTAGCTAATAAGAACAATTTCTGAATTGCCCCCATAGAATTGGAAGTTTTCTTTTTTCTTACTTGTTTCTTCTCAAAACTTGTCACCTTCCATATTGGCCGGACTCGGGTCGATGTAGTGAGACTGGACATTACAGGGGCAGAGTCCTGCATCCGAGTCGTTTAAAGTGTTTTTAATGGTTAGATTTTGTTGAAAGACTCTTCCTGACTTTTCTCTGGAAAAATATTTTTAAAATCCAGATCATTAAGTGGTGAGATAGATGGCTGCCATAGGGCTGCAAATGAGACAAATTGGGCTGAGTTTTAGAATGTTCAATTTCATTCGTTAAGTTTTTAAATGAACTCGATCCGAGCTCAAGCTCAATGAAATTTTGATGAGCCGAACTTGAGCCAAGTTTGCCTAGGTTTGAGTCGAACTCGAAAGCCTTAACGAATAATATAAGATATTTATGCTCTCATATAAGTCTAAAGCTTGAAATACATTATTTTATTTTATTTTGTACGTAAATAAGTTCATACATGTATAAAATTATAAAAACATGTAATTTACGTTCATAGTACTTTTAATAGTTAAAATTTTCATTATGTAAACGTTATACATATTCAAGGTTATAAGTGAATTCTAGTGAGATATAAATATATGCTCTAGTTTAAGTTTGACTCATTTATTAAATGAGCCTAAAATTAAGGTTCGGGTTCGGTTCATTTAGTACCCGATTCAAACTCGTACGAACCCTTATCGAGTCAAGTCTCAGATAGTTTACGAACAACTCGGTTCATTTGTTGGCTGTGACAAATATCATATTGCCATATTGCCCTCCCATTTGAATTCGAAATTGTTATCATTGCCATCACTAGGGACATAACTTCTCAAAGAATAAACTTTTTGGTATCAAATAAAGTAAGAAAAATAATTACGTATGATTCGAAAGGCAATTATTTGTTAACATGTAAATTAAGAAGATCCTGAGAACTATACAAAATTGCAAAACACTCCTAAAAATTAGTTTTTAAGTCAAGAAACTGGTTCAAAAGGAACTTACATACAAATAAAAACATCTCCTTAAATGGTGGTATCTGTATTTTAATGTTATAATAAACCACAATTACTTAAATTTGAATAAATGGATAATATACTTTATGTTATCATCTACCCCACCCCCCCCAAAAAAAAAAAAAAAACCCATGATGATATACGATAATTTATACTCATTATACAGGAAGGAACACAAATTCTTATTATGGTTCCCGCCACCATACTCATGTACATTTGGGGAAAAACTCTATACCTTTGACTTTGAGGCTAAAGGGTGGTTCTAATTTGTGATTTGAGTTTCCCGTTTTTAACTAAAATTCCTAAAACTTCTAAAAGGGTTAATTGAGGTATACGAGGAGAATTACCCGTTTTGTAATCCGTGTTTAGGAGTTTAGGAGATTTATTTTGGGAAATTCATCCAATTGACTCAGTGGATAAGTATGAGTTGATGTGTTTTGAGAAAATGACATGTTTCGTAAAACGCAATAGTTTTCTTTTTTTGAAAAGAAACACAATAGTCAATTTTGTAGAACAAGCTCTAAAATGTGAGTGGAGGAAGAAATTACTTGTCCAAAAACATACTTTTACTCGTATAAAACTCGCAATCTCACATTTTTATGGGTGTTTAATGTGTTACGCTGAGTTTTTCAAATGATTTTAGCAACGCAGTTGCTAGGTCAATTTTAGTAAATGAGTACATCAGGTGCTAAAATCTGGGTTGATTTTAGGCTAAAATCAACCATGATTTTAGCAAATGAGTTTAAAATCAACCTAGATTTCAGCACCTGTTGAACTTTGCTAAAATCAAATGGAAAACTCAGCCATTTGGATTTTGTTTTTTGACAATTTTTTTTTAGTGAAGTTCTCTTTTTAATTTAATTTGTTATGCCAGGTAATGGGCGCAGGAGCACAAGTGTGATTTTCAGTCGCAGGATTGCGTAATCTTACACGATCATTGAAAATTACCGTTGATCGCCGATCGGACGGTCAAGGGAGCTCACTACACTCATGTAGTGAGCCCCTCACTATAAGGCCCTTGATTCCGTTTTGGACGACCCGGATACAGCATTCGAACACCACACAAGCTCGGCCTCGTGGTACACGCCTAGTTTTATAAAAAAAAAAAATTCCCCCTTGCCACTAGGGACACTAAAATAACCACAAATGATATGTGTATACTTAACTTGCACCCCACATGCCCCATCAGATCTCCGCATATACATTTTTTTTTTGTCGACATATATACAGTTCTCTCCTCTATTACATCTTTTTCCTCCACTCCAACCCACCCTTCAAGATAGCCACCTGTATCTGTGTACGCACTCAATTCTCAACGCTCATTGTCTCTGTATCTCTTTTTTGTATTTATCCACCCCCATGCATTTTTTTTTCTCTCTCTCCTCTTGACCACAATGCCAATTTCCATCTAGAGAGAGAGAACGCGGAGGGGAAAAATGGGAAATCCCCAAACTTTTCTTGAATGGGAAGCTCTTACGAGGGACCCACCTCCTCCACAAACCCAGGTGTCACGTATTTTTTCTTCTTCTTCTTCTTCTTCTTCTTCTTCCCATTCCTTCTTTCAATGCTGCCTCATACTTCCACTTTCCACCCTTTCTTTTTCGTCATCTTCTTCTCTCCTCTCTGCTTCCACTTTCCTCTCTCTTTAATGGCTGCCCCACACCTACCCACTCTATTATAATTCGTTTCGTGGGGCGTTTTTTCATCCATCTGGGTCTCTCTCTCTCTCTTTCTTTTTGGTCGGTGAAAATACCCACAAAGCCAAAATAAAGCTTTGTTCGTGATAACTGATAAGAATTTTTTTTTTGCTTACCTTTTGTTTTCTATTTGGGTATTCCAATTCTGACAACAATTTTTTCACTTTCCACTATGGTTTTATTTCTGGGTTTGTGATTATATGCTTGGAATTTTGCAGAATTCGGTTTTGGGTAAATACAAAGTGGTTTGAGTTTTTTGTTTTTTAGGTCTTGATATTTTCGTTTGGTGTTTCAACAATTAGGTTTGTAATAATTTTGTTCGTTGAAGAGACCCATCCAAATTGAGAGCATAATCACTGTGCATTTGGTGTTTGAAGGCTTCTATTGGAAGTAAAAAAAGGTTGAAGAATTGGCATTGGAAAAGAACAATTTAGAGAAATTACTGTCAATTGTGGTGAAATTTATGAAGTTTCGGTTGAAAGAGTAAGCTTCTGGGTTGAACAAATGGGGATTTTGATGGGTGTTTGACAGTTTTTAAGAGAAGATTGTATGCCTTTTGATTCAAGATTTTGATATCAGAATCTTCAATTAAATCGTAATCTTCACGGTTCCATTTCTGTAGAGATTTCAAGGAAGTGGGTAAGTCTTGTTCGTTGAAAGTTTGAAAAGAAAGCTTAGGTTCCTTGAGCCGAGATTGAAGATTGAAAATTGGAATTTATTCATCTTCTTTGAAAGAGTACTGAGCTGCAAATTTCTTCTTCCTCGGATACCAGTTTCAAGAGTTCTAATTTTCAGGTACTTTCTCCTGCCTCTTTTTCCTATTTGCCAAAGTTTTACTGGACCATGAGCAAATAATTATGCATGTACTTGGCATATGCTCCTTTCTTTTCTTTTCTTTTTTTAAATCTTTGTGTGTGGGATTTGTTTTTTTTAGATTTGATTGTCCTTGTACATATTGCCATGAGAACTATGTTTTGCGACCTCAATGAATAAGAAAAACAATCTGTTTTTCTCCAACTTCCAAGAGGGGAGGATCATGTTTATACTTGCTTCCACATCTATGTTACAAGGACTATAGGTTGTGTGCAGATATGCGTCTAAGTATCAGATCCATCTAACTCCCATGTCAAAGTCACAGGGATACTTAATTTATTTTCTAGGATGCAGTACTTTGCATTCTACGGTAGGGTTATGTGTAGTTCTATGGTGAACTTGAATTACTAAAAATGCTTCCGGTGTGAATTTCCAACTGAAATGTGGGTGACATTTGTCCAATAGATGTCAGAAGCGTACCGGGACTCTGCGTTCACCACGGTACTATGCATGTGCTTTCTGTTTGTACCATTTCATATTTTTTTTATTTCAAGTCATTCCATGGAGATGGTTGGGCAGCTGAAATTACCTTTTTAGTGTTTTTTGTACATCCATTTTCTCACTTATGAGGTCTCATATGGCTGTATCAGCAAGGAAATCTGGATGAATAGCACCTAAAGAGTCAAGAAATCACCGTCATTATGGCAAAGAAATCACAACGACGCCGGGTGCGATACAGAAAAGATCAAGCAGGCTGTATGTGGGGTTTCATTAGTATTTTTGACTTTCGCCACGGTCGATCAACTCGTAGGCTGCTTTCAGACAGGAGTCATCCAAGCGGAGAAATTTCGGGTAAGAATATGAACTGTGAAGCAAGACAATTTAGAGCCAACTTTTTTTTAGATTTATGCATTCGTTTTACATTCTGATTCTAGAAGTTTGTGGACTTCAACAAAAAATAATGTCCTTTGGGGAGCCCTTTTGTGTGAGATAATGAGTTATTAGTCAACAAATTTTTTTCTGTAGTTGTTTTCTCTCTAGAATTGAGATTTCGGTATAGGAGCTTGTTTCTTTTAACTATGTTTTCAAATAATAACAAATTGAAAATACATCAAAGGCATATCTTATATCAGAACATGACACAATGGATTTCCTTTCTTATCTTTCTTTTTGTGAAAATGATTCTTTCCTTATCTGCTTTCGGTTATTTTACTTCTCCTCAGGCGCTGGATACTCCAAGTCCAAACTGCAAATGCTGACAAACTCCGATGATGCATCGCGAGAAAATCATGTACGTGTGGACAACTTATATCCATATTGGAACAGAAGCGTTACTAAATAATCAGAAGAATTACTTCCTTTTATTCATTTCCGGATCTGCAGGATAGAGGAGTCTGCGGATTGGTTCACACGTATATTTTATGCTACATACTTATGGAATGGATTAGGACATAAATATGCTTTACAAATGTTTCAGGACGGTGAAGAAAGAGACGCGATGATACCTGATGCTGCTAAGACAAGTGTAAAGGAACTAATGGAGGAGGAGATATTCAGTGAACGAGACGAGAAGCAGCACATTAGAACTGTTGACACAGAAGCCAAAGAATCCGATATGGAGCGTGGAAGAAAATCAAAAAAGAACCGTAAGCGAAGTAAAAAAACTAGCAAGAGTTCTGGCGATCTACATTTTGACCCAGCTGACGCAGAAACCTTGGCACCAGAAAGTTTGGATCTTGAAGTAGTAATAAACGAGCTCTGCCATCGGAAAAGTACTAATTGCACGAAGCATGACTGGAGCAATGAAAAATTAGTTGAGGCAATTAAGTTGTTTCTCAATCGGAGGTTAACTGATGGGAATCATCTCAGAGAAGATCGGAAAATTGACAACTACAAAGATTTTGTAAAAGCACTTCAGACATCAAGTTCAAATAAAGAATTGATTTTGGAACTCTTGAAGGATCCAAACTCACTGGTGGTGAAGAAAATTGGAGATTTGGATGATTCTCAGTTCGAAAATGACCGAAATTCGGACCCATTGGCAAGTTATCGGGAGCTAAATAACTCAAATGAGTCAAAACCATCTGTACCTGTTGTTCGTAAGCAGCACAGCTTTTTCAGGAGAAGGAGCAAATCTCTGGAAAATATTGCATTGGGCGGAAACGAAAATTGTCGAGCTTCAAATAGAATTGTCATTTTGAAGCCTGTACCGACAGCAGTGAAAATTTCTGAAACTGAAAAAAAGGTTAGCTCATCATTGCAGACAGAGAAAATTGCTTCCCAATTTTCTTTTGCTGAAATTAAAAGGAAGTTAAAGCATGCTATGGGAAAGGAGCGCAACGGGGTCCCTTCTGATGGCAAAGCCAATAATTTTCCTTATGAGCATCAGAAATCGGGAAATAGTGAGAAAGGCATTGGCGGGGAAAAAGGTGGATGGAATTCTCCGAACCGAAATCATTTCTATATTGAGAGATTCGCCAAACCTGCCATCGGCATCAAGAAGAAAGACAAGAATAGCAAGCCAAAAGACACTGGAAAAAGCATGGGAAGTGAAACTGTCGAATATCCGGAGCAAAGGGTCTCTAACATCTACGTCGAGGCGAAGAAACATCTATCAGAAATGCTGAGTAATGGAGATGGAATTGAGGATTTCTCAAGCAGACAATTACCAAAAACATTAGGAAGGCTTCTCTCTCTTCCGGAATTTAACTTCTCTCCCATTTACAGCCCCAGAGGGGAAAATGAGCACAAATTTGTAACAGCTCAACAGAGGTTTTCTACTTCCAACAATTCTCACGTGGTCAATGCAGACACATGGCAACTTACGCAAGAAAACCCTGATGATAAATTACAATCCTCTAACTTGAGTTCAGGTGTTTTGGATGATCTTAATCTTGACGACACTGTGGAATGCACGTCATGTCCTATGAGACCTGAGAAAAGTTCTGAAGGTAGTATTTCTCTATTCTCCGACTTCCAGTCCGTTTGGATGTAGTGATTTGCCAGGAAATGGTACTCTATTTTGTTTCTTCTCATTTCTCAAAGCAATGGAGTCTTTATTTTCTCACCAAACCCCTCCATCCAAACAGATTTAAGTCCACAACTGCTATACCAAAAAAATCCCTGTTCTGAATATGAATTAATGTGTTCATAAATCTGGTGCAGGTGATGTGGGGGCTGAACAATCACTTGATTCGCTAGTTCTGGAAGAGAGTGAAGTCTTGGACATTGCGGTTGAAAAGTGCTGCTCTTCAGTTATTATAGATGATCAAAACGGTGATCTTGCTGAAGTTTGTGATGAAGAGGAGTCTTCCCAATCCCTGAAATTGGTAAGTTTTTGGCTCAACGTTGTTTTTGTGGTACAAAATTTATAAAATAGTGAGATTGTCCATCCCAAAGTTTTCAAATTCTCTTTAATGTGAAAAACCTATGGTAACATCATAGTTGTTAAAAACTTACGATACAGGATACGTACCCTACGATTCTTATTGTCTCCTTCGCAAAACAATATGAATCCCTATACAATTCGTGAAATTAAAAAAAAACGATACACCATACACCATACGTATCCCGATTTGAGAGCACTAAATAATATTCATAATGTAGTTAGTAATCCATTAAAGCTAAATTTGGATGTGGATGTGCATGTTGCATTTACGCTTATCTTCTGCTTCCCATCTTCCAAACCTGTGAGAAAATGCTACTTGTATCAGTACTTTTTATTGGAACACGTTAGTGACTTAAGATATTTAGGAAGTCACTGGAACACCCGAGGAAGAACCACTACTAAGCATCGCCATATGTGCTTGTCCTTTCCCCAGTTCCGACCTTTGTGTTTCTGCTTCACTTTTGCAATGTTCTTGTTCTTTATATAGGTGTCTTGTGGAAATGAAGAATTACCGTCTGCTCTACCAACATCCCCCCCAAGCTCTTCAATCGCCAAGCATGTTGCAGATCTAGATAGTACCAGTGAAAAAGCAGAGCGGCCTAGTCCTGTATCTGTGCTCGAGCCATTATTCACAGAAGACGACATCAGCCCCGCAACCGTTCGATCCCAACCCGGTATGTTCATTCCAAGTATAACATAGTGCTGCATCAAATAGTTTTTTCTTTTACGTGTGATGTTTCTGTAGTTCTAAGCAAAGCCCCAAAAATCTGCAGTTGAACCTCCAATGCAGCCTCTGCGGATCAATTTTGAAGAACATATCTCTTCCACTATAAATCACGAAATTTGTGCAAGAGCTAGTATGGAGGATGAGGAATCTGCTTTTGAATACGTTGAAGCAGTTTTGCTCGCTTCTGACTTGAATTGGGAGGAATTTCTCTTGAGGTGGCTTTCTTCAGACCAAATCCTAGACCCGTTGTTGTTTGGTGAAGTAGAGTTGTTTTCGAACCGTTCTTGTCATGACCAAAAGCTCCTCTTTGATTGTACCAATGAAGTCCTTACGGAGGTTTGTGAATGCTATTTTGGGTACTCCCCTTGGGTATCATTTGTAAAGCATAACATTCGGCCGGTACCACGGGGAAAGGGTCTAATTGATGAGGTATGGGCAGGAGTCGAATGGCATCTGCTGCCACTGCCTTCACCATGTACTTTGGATCAGATTGTGAGGAAAGACATGGCGAAACCCGGGAAATGGATGGAGCTCCGTGTCGATATTGAGAGTATTGGTACTGAAATTGAAGAAGCCATTTTTGAAGAGTTGGTGGTAGACACCATACTTAGTTTTGTGAATGAAGATCCGGAAACGGACTCTTCTGTTCCTCTCACAGAGTTGATACAAATCGAATGAAATCAATTCGTGAAATGCAGAAAATTTATTCCGTTTTTCCCAAGTGGCGGAGGACAGACTTGGAGTGGAAGCATGTTGATCTGCACATCAGGAGGATGGGTGGTTTCGTCGCCCGAATTAGGGTAGGTCTTGTATTGCTCACACTCAGAGCTTTTTATGGAGGAATTTGATGCAGCCTTTCCTAGTTTACTACAATGGCCCATATAAATAAGATGAAATTTTACCATTCATCTATAGTATCCAACACTATCTCAGGAGCTCTCTCGGCGAAAGCTACCAAGTAAAAGATCCTTACCACATAGAAAGGGATCAAAAGTTATATACATACGTGTGTTGGCACTCCTGATGAAGTCGTGAAACGTGGATTTATCTGCGGCTTTTCTGTGACCATACAAGCATCAGTTTTTCGCGTTTAACCCCAGCAACTTCGAGGTGTTCATTTGTACAGTTTGTAGAGGTTTGGTGTGTGGAATAAGTTGTACCTATCTGTTTCAACATTTTCCCTGGTTTGTTATTTGTTATCAGAGTTGCCTACATTTCTTTTCCTTTGTTCTTTTTACCTGTATCTGGTTTTATCCCAGAAAGTTAAGCATTTGTGTGTATTACCAGTATTGACTTACTTTTGTAGTTGGGAAAACAAAAAATGTGAAAAGTTGTATGCTTTCCCCAGAGCTGCAAAACTCTCTATGGGTTCGCACGACGAGACAATGTTACTTACACTTAACCTAATGTGGATTCGAGAGTCGCAGAAATCAGTCTCTTTATTTTTATAGAAAGAGGGAGTAACTTAGCTTTGACAAAAATAAACCAAATGGTTTATTTTTTTGTCCTTACTCAATTTTTTTTCCATTTGTTAGTTTTACATTTTTTTTTTTTTAGATTATTGGATCGTCTCAACCATATGATTTGGTTCGTTGATTTCAACCATATCCTTTTGTAAACAAGAATATTGTTGTAAGCAGGAATCTTGCATGCATGATTTTTCAGCCATGGCTTGTATTGCCAAACATAGCAAACTGTTCTGGCCCAAAATGTCAACCTCTAAGTTTGATTTTAAGACCTCTACCTCACAAACATGTCAAACTTCCAACTAGAGTCCTATGGCTTTACAGCCATAGACTATAAGGACCATTGCATTCACCAGGAAAGGGGGGAAAAGCAACTACCTAGAAAACGAAGGGTACCCAAAAGTCATGCTTTGGACCATTATCATTTATACATTCTACTACTATATCTTGGTTGCCTCTTTGTTTTCACGTACATAAGCATCTATTACTTGAGTACAACTAAGAGCCCAATTTAATACTTCCTCCGTCTCAAAATTTTTGTTCAATTTTGCAAACTTAACAAACATTTTAGAACGGAGGTACTAGATGAAAAACACTTAAATTTAAAGTAAAAAGAAAAGCACAAGAAGTTAGAAAACAACATGTCTACGGCTCGAATAGCTCTCAAACGACACAAGCAACTGAGGCATTGTTCTCCTATAGATTTTAGGTGCATTTTATGAAAATCTCATAAAATGAACATTTTATGGAGGGGTGATAAAATGAAGTTGTTTTCCCAACTGATAAAATGTAGTGATTTTCCTATAGATTTTAGGATGATTTTATGAAAATCTCATAAAATCACTTTTACATTTTGTGTTGAGATTGGAGTGTCATAAAACGTGAGATTTTTATGCACAAGAAAAACGATATAACCGCCAAACCGATCCGATCCGGACCGAGCCGGTCTATTTGGTTAGGTTCTATGGTTCATTGGTCTGGTTATGGTTCTAAAAATCTAAGAACCAGGGTTAGAACCGAACCGAACCGTATAATATTAATATGTATATGCATATATATTAAATATATTTATACATGTACAACATTATGAATCTTATAAAAATCCTATAATTATTTATTTATTTTATGAGTTGTTTTGGTGCTCTAAATTCTAAATAATCTTTTGAACTCATGTGTTCTAATAAAGTCTTTCTTAATTGGGTAGAACCGGAACCGAACCAAAACCGGACCGGTCTTGCGGTTTGGATCTGGACAGGTTCTTCATGTGAAATTGTTAGGTTTTGGTTCTTAATTTTCTATCAAACCAGTTGGAATGGTCCAGTTACTGGATTTGTAGAGAACCGGTCCAATCCGGACCATGTGCACCTGATTTTATGTCCCAAAAATCTGTTGAAGAACACACCTTGAGACTATTGTGAAGAGCAAAAAGCAAAAAAAGAGAAAAATAAAAGGCATTCTTTTGACAAATGTCTCCTTGAAATAGTGTTTGATTGATGACATAAGAACTACGCTACGGTATTCCCCATCATATGGGTGCTGAAAGTGACAGCCGAGTTCCCAAACAAAGGGAATTAACTAGGAGTACAAGATTCTCCAATGGCAGTCTACTTGGGTGTGATTATCATCATCTAAGAGCATCCTCATCAGAACATCTTTTATAAATTAACAAGTCACTTTTTTAAAAATTCACAAAATCAGACTCTCCATTCAGGAAGTCAGGAGAGAGAATTGCTTTAACTTGTGAATAGTACCTCAAAGGATTTACCGAGTTACTGTAGCAAAGTTATAACTTTTGCAGATTTACAAAAAATTTGTTGAGTCTGATTTTGGGGGGGTTTTTTCCCCTTTCACTCAACAACTTAGCCATCAGGGGGATTTGCCTCCCCTGATGAGGATGCTCTAACAAGAAGTTTCCAAAGTGGTTCTCCAATAGTTCGCTATTTCGGCTGCAATATTTTAGCAGTTGCTATAGCTATAGTTAAATCTACACATGTTGCCTCACTTTCGTAGTTAAAAACATTTGTTAGTCTAGCATTTGGAGCAACGTCGTTGCATTCGGTATAATTAAACAAAATTGACAGTATTTGTTGATATGTTATAACAGAAGCAGGCCACTGGCCACATAATAAACTTAAATGTTATTACCTAGAAACTTTGTACCTGCCAAACAAAGATACAGGACTTGTCTATTTATAGACAAGTTTAAGCAACCAAAGTCTTAACCTCTTTTAACTTATGTTACAGAAGTCTTAGAAAACCTATATTACTAGCCTAATAGACTTGACTAATAAGTCTAACAAAAATACAAAACACAAAAAAGTGGTCCATATTCTCCTGTCTTCAAAAAAAAAAAAAAAAAAACTGCCATGTAGAAGAATCTTCGGGTTTGGACTCCTCCTTTCCTGATGTCAGTAATTTAATAATGTAACTTTTTTAGTCTTCCATATGATTGACGAGATTTTGGTATTTAACACCATCATAGTGTTCAAATGAAACAGGAGAATCGGGCTCTTAGCTGAACTACATGTTTCTTGCATCTTCGATGGAATCAGCTTTGTATTGTTAATTCCAATGATAAATCGAGATTTTCTCTCTTCCTGAGATTGGTTAAAAGAGTTTCTACTTCTTTTATCTGTTCTTTAGTCCTTTTGTAAGATATTCTGTTAAAGCTAAGCAAGCATGCAACACAAATTCAAGGGACAGTCCCAACTCCCTTCATGTTAATTGATGGAAGAAGCCAAGAAGGATGTGTAGCACAAATTATCTTGTATCTTATAAAAGGACTCAAAAGCAGATGCAAGAAGCAGAAACTCTTTTAACCAATCTCAAGAAGAGAGTTTACCATTGGAATTAACAAAGCAGAAACTCTTTTAACCAATCTCAAGAAGAGAGTTAACCATTGGAATTAACAATACAAGCTAATTCCATCGAAGATGCAAGAAATTAAACATGCAGTTCAGCCAGCGCCCAGATTCTCCTGTGTCATCCGAACACTGGCTCCGTTCGTTTGCTTATTTTGGACAATAATTCTAAAAATTTCTCAAAAACATAGTTTTAAACACTTCTCAAAATTCATGTTCGCTTCCCTATTCTGAAAAATGTTTTCAAAATAAATTTCAAAACTTCTGTTCGTTTTGATTGATTATTTTTTTATTTTTTTAAATAATAATAAAATGACTTTTTTTTTCATTTTTTTCGTTGCTTAAAAAAGAAGAAGACTATTTTAGTTTTCCTTTTCTTTGGGTTCTTATATATACAAGAAGTTTCCTATGAGGGCTCCCTTACAAAAAAAGTGCGGGAAAACAGTTGTTAGCCGTTGGATCGCGTGAAGGGCATAGGATCCAACGGCCCACAACTGTTTTCCCGCACTTTTTTTGTGAGGGAGCCCTCACAGGATATGTTCTGCTTATATATATATATATATATATACAACATATATCCAATAAGGGCTCCCTTACTTTCTGCGGTGAGGAATTTTTTTGTTCGGGATCGAATTTCGACGATCCGAACCGTTAGATGTGTTTACAATGTTTTTTTAAGATTCACCGCGAGGATTCGTCCAAAAAAAAAATACTTGGAAGGGTTTAATCCCAAATCCCAGCAGTTTTCGATAAAAATGTATATGTACGTTTTTATCGAAAACTGCTCGGATCAAGCTCTTCCGGGTATTTTTTTTTATGAATCCTTGCGTTGGACCTTAAAAAAATGTTTTAAACACATCTAACGGTTCGGATCGTCGAAATTCGATCTCGAACAAAAAGTCTCTCACCGTAGAAAGTAAGGGAGCCCTTAAACCAAAATTCCAACTGGATCAAAGACAACAAAGTAATGAAGATCAAGAGAGATTTTCGACAATGAACAGATGGGTCGGGAGTAAAAATAGATCCAATACACAAATGAATCAATTACATATTGAAATTATGCGGAAGCGTTTAATTTACTCCTAGAGGGGGGGTGAATAGGAGTTTTGATAAAAATTACCAGTTTTTAAGAAGAATAACTGATTAAAAATTATCAAATAAAAAGCTGGTTAATTTTCTTGATTAATTCAATTTAACCAAACCACAAGTAGTGCAGTGAAAATAAAATGGAGACAAGATACACACGATTTACGTGGAAAAACTTAGGGTACTAAATAACCCTATGCCAAAACCACGGCCTAACACTACTGCTTTATTCTATTAATTAAAAAGAAGTACAGATTGCGAAATAGAATTAAAAACCTTACCCCAAGCCTTTACCTATTCTCGTCAATCTCCGATGCTCCCAGAGCTTCTTCAAAATTCAATAGATGAACCACAGACTTCACGCCTGATCTCCGGATTCAACCGGCTCCGAATCAATCTCCAAAAGATTCGGCCACAGCAGTATACGGCACCACGAAACACGAACACCAAATGATATGATATGAAAAGTGTTGCTTGAAAGAAGTAACGCACAATGAAAATATTAATAGGATAAGCACAGCTAGCAATTCATCTTTTTAATGAATCAATCAACGTGGATTCCATGCTAGCAGCCTAGCACACAAGATAAAACAATTTTTCTTCTTTCGGTTTTTTCCGTAAAAAATAATGTGCATCCATATTCAATGGCAAGTGCACCCATATATAGGCAAGAGAAAAAATGCCATACATGTGGCAAACAAAATCTTTTTGATGTCTTACAAAAATTATTTAGTCTCTCTTTTGCCGTTTAAAAAAAGTGCCTTTACATATCAAATATATCAAGATTGTGATCCCTTATATAGGCAAAGGAAATGCCGGCCCTCCCCAAAAGAGTATCTCGGTGATGCTTTCCAAAAATCATCACATATGGAAAGAAAGCAAATTTTCCGAGAGTTAAAGAAAATTTGTTTATTTGATGTCAACATATGTATATATGGAAAACACAATTTTCGGAAAGGTAAAAGAAAATCTTTTGATTGATATCAATATATATATATATAGGTATGAAAAGCGAATTTTCGGAGAGTTTTATAGAAAAGGCAAACATGCAGAAATAAAATCTTTTATTAAAAAAAATATGCATGATATGTTGTGCAATGCATTTACCTCTAACGCAAATAGATTGTCTTCGCAGCGGTCAAATTGGAGCAGGCAATGGGAGGAGCATTGAGCGAGCAACTACCTTCTAAAAAATCTACCCATACACGAATGATGGTTTTGGACAACCCCGGAAAGTGCCAAAAATATCTAACACATATGTCAAAAACTAGATTACATTCAAACATACATGTCTATCACTCATCCCCCTCTTAAACCCATTCAATTGCTCCAGTTCAGTCTTCCACTCTTCCATGCTAAAAAAGAGATGTGCCATTAAACATGAACGAGTCATATTTCTTTCCTCCTTTTCAAGCCTCTTTACTTTCCTTTAGATTGTAACACTCTGTATATGTACTCAGAATTCTTATCAACAAAGGAAATTACTACAATACACACCCCTTATTTGGGTGTACCATATGCACCTATTGTATGGTCCAGATTGTGTCACCTCATCAGGAATCGTAACATTTTTTTGTTTTTCGTAACTTTTCAACAATATGATTCATAACATTTTCTATGATTCGTAACATTTTGGTGTGTCTCGTAACTTTTATAAAAAAATTCGTAACTTTTGCAAAAAATTCGTAACTTTTACAAAAAAATTGTAATTTTTATAGGAGTGTGTATCATACACACCCAAATAAGGGGTGTGTATTGTAACCTTTTCCATCAAGAAAAAATAAATAGAAAGTGAGATATATGCCGTATATCCAGATTCGGTATTGAACCCAGAAAGCAATATGGTCCATATAATGGACTGAATTCCTCTAAGTAACTCTGCTGGTTTTTTCATACTTCCATACAAATCCTGATGCATATCCATTGCCATTTGAATATTATGGATGAGAGACGCAAGGCTTTTGTTGAAGGAGGGAGTAGTTTGATTTCAGTGAAGAGTAAGAGCATCCCCAACAATGCTCTCTATCCCCCTCCCATCCCTATTTTAGGGAGCCAAACCCCAAAACTAGCCTCGAAGAGACTCCCTAAACCCCTCCCTAAAATACAAAAGTGAATAGTACCTCCCTAAAATCCCCCCCATTTAGAGAGGCACTATTCACTCCCTACCCATTTTTTTATTCTTTCTCTCTCTCCCTTCCCCTCTTTGCCGTAGCTCTTTTTTTTTTTCTCTCTCTCTTGTCTCTCTCTTACTTCTCCCCCATATATTATATTTTATTAAAAATAGGGAGGGTAATAGGGAGGATTGTTGGAGACATGGATTGGTAAAATGAAAAATGTGTACTGTTCACTACTTTTTTTGGAGAAAAATTTGAGTCATCTGTTGCACTTGGTCTAAAGAAGAGAGGGAGAGCGTTGAGAAATTAGCACAGAGAGAGAGACAGACAGGGAATACTGATGTCGTCTGTAAAAGGAGAAAGAAGAAAGAGGAAAGTGGGTTAGGGTTTGTGTGGGACTGTTGGACAAAGAAGGATTCCTCTATGTCTTCTGGATCACCGACGTTTTGGATCTCTGTAAAAGAGAGAGAGGATATGGATCTCCGTAAAAGAGAAACAGAAACAGAACACGCTAAGTTCAGCTGGGAAATTATCCCATAGTTTGATCTCACAACTTCATTTTTGAACATTGGACCAAACACAATTTTTGGGCTTTTTAGCCCAAAACACGTTTCTAAAAAGGCCAACCGAACGGGGCCTATATCATGATGTTGAATCCCAAAATCTCATCAATCAGATGGAAGACTAAAAAAGTTCCATTATTAAAATACTCATGCAAGCCATAACTTTAGGAAAGGAGTCCAGACCCTGTACGAAAGATTCTTCTAAGTGGCAGTCCATTGGAGATACTTGGAGGGCCATGCAGCTAAGTATTGGCATGAACAAATTACTTCTGCTTCTTCTTTGCTTGTGAAGATGAGGTCAAGGGCACAACTCTCTTCTTGGCAAATAAATTTGTTCGGCTATCCAAATTCTCGTCATCGTCATCTTCATCTTTGTTACCGTCGTGTCCTCTTGTAGATGGGCTTGATTCCTCCATTCTCTGGGAAGCTTTCCTTTTTCCAGCTTCTAATTTTGCATGCAATTTCCTATCAACAGGGTCATTGAAAGGTCCAACCCTGGATTGCCGGGGAACTGTTGCACCCAATCCGAGCCTGTACCAAATAAACATAGAAATTAAATAAACCGCTCTAATTTAATAATTTTAGCCGTGCAAACAGTTGCACTTACCTAAGAGGTCGGCCCTCCAATTCAACTTCGACTGATTCTCCTTTCGTAGATTTTGTCATATTGTTAACCCAGTTTTCAGCCTGCATATAAGCAAGCACACAGTAAGCTTCTAATGAGGACTCCCTCATTGGAAGTTCTATGCGGACCTGCCCCTTTTTTGTGTTTCCGGACCAAATTTTGACGATCCGAACCGCTCAATGTTTTTAAAATGCATTTTCCAAGGTCCACGCGGAAAATCTTCAAAAAAAAATACCCGGAAGGGCTTGATCCACACAGTTTTTGTTAAAAACGCTATATAGCGTTTTTAACAAAAACTGTGTGGATCAAGCCCTTCCGGGTATTTTTTTTTGAAGATTTTCCGCGTGGACCCTTAAAAATGCATTTTAAAAACATCTAACGGTTCGGATCATGAAAATTTGGTCCGGATGGTGAAGTCCTCATGGAAGTCCTCATGGTGAGGTCCTCATTAGAAGCTCCTCCAGCAAGCACATAGTTGTGCAAAACGATATTCATGGTATATCAGCATATTAGGCACAAGGAAATGGAAAGTAATAACAATAAAACAAATTTGGTCTAACCAATCAACAAAAACTGGAAGTAAAAAAAAATAAAATTGAAGTTAAATAAAGAGCCCATCGTAGAGGATAGAGAATTTGTCTTCCTATGAAAAAAGGAAAGTCGAAACATCACAGATACAATTATCACCAACCAAAAAAATAACTCAACAAGAATCAAAACGTTTAAGTTGGTCTTCACTCTTCAATTAGATCTTTACATGCTCATTAGAGTCAGAATGTTGACACATCAGGGGTCCAATTACCACAATCAATTAAAATGAAATCACTACATTTAAACTGGTCTTCACTGATAACTTCTCATACTCAATAGAGACGCAACCAGAAAAAGCACCGGTAAAAAACCTATCTGTAATATCCGATATTTTAAATTTTGGACTTCAAGCAATTGTTAATATTTTTATTATGCACGAGGAAAATTAGGTCTCAAGTCTAGATGTGCATGTGTGGCATTTTCATACAAAGGGTATAACCTGGGATATGTAGAGGTTAGAAGTGTGGCATAATTTGGTGGCTGCCTTAAGAGTCCATAGCAATACAAAAAATATCATAATTTGATTTCCTTTTAGACAGTGAATTTTACGTGATTAAGGATGAGGTTGGCAGAGACTATTAGCAATTGGATGAGCAAACAAAACCACTTTGAGCTCGAGACAGTGCGTTCAACTTGATGGTGGAGTCTCAAATATAACGGTTATGATCTTGATATGAGGTACCGGAAGTATATAATATGCGTTCTAAATCTCCGGAGTATTTCCTAGTGGTCCTGCTTTCAATTCCTTTTGATAGCCTATGTTCATTGAATTCTTTGTGGAGTTGTTTTACGTGATTAATATGTCAGGTGGATGTGTACCGTGGAACTGTTTAGTATGTGGCCAAGTGAATTTGCTAATATATGTGCCAATTAGGGATGGCAATTCAACCCGCCCCGATAGAGTAGCATTTTTTCAATTTTTTTGAGTAATGGGTAGGGGCAAGGGGTGATTTTGGAAAACCAGCCAGGGTTAGGGTAAGGGCAGGGGTATGGCCACCCTGCCTCGATACCCGCCCAGACATACATATATATGTCTAATTATAGTTATATTTATATACTATTATATGTATATATTGAAATTATGTTTTCTCCCTTTTATATGCATCCAATTTTATTCGTATTCTTATAATTTTATTTTAAGAACTAAAATACAACATTAGCTAGTAGATTTTGGTTAAGTTGTAATAGTTATTTTGTGAACTGTTATCATTTGTGCTTACAAATATTGGAGTCTAAAATATACTTTCTTAATATGTGAAAAAAAAAAAGGGCGGGCGGGTAAACCCGATACCAAATAGGGACGGGGGTGGGGCACCCATAAATTACTTGGTCGGGTTAGGGGCGAGTGAAGGTCATTCAGGAAGTTTAGGATCGGGGCCGGGATCATCAAAACCAGCCCCAACCCGCCCCGTTGCCACCCCTAGTGCCAATAGCTAAAATCCCAGAGTTGGCTTGGTGAGGCAGGTGAGGCCCGGTCACTGGTCCTATATGGGTCCTATTATATGGATGTGTTATTTGACTCCATGTTTACCGTTGGTTGGTCTCATTATTTTTGAGCCACTTATATCCTCGTCGTATTGTATACTTTCCGACTACAATTATTTTTCAGGTGGGCTTCGGACGCGAGGATTCGACGGGATTGGCTTTTGGAGTTTAGGCTAGCTAGTGATTTATTTTATTTAAACACTGTTGTAAAATATTATGGTTTTGTAATAAAATGACCAGGATTATGGTATTTTTAAATTGTGGTGCTTGTGGATCCAAGTCGTTAGTACACTATCACCTCCCCACAGAATAAATCTACAGTAGACATGATTCAACCTCCTGCATGCATGGCACTGCCAGATAAAATATGCTTTCGAGAAGTATAACAAATAATGCAGTCCGTTAACAATAAATGCTCGCAAAGCCAACATGCCCACTCCAAGAGTAACAAACTTCTAAAGAGCCATCTCAGTCTAAGTGACCCTGCATGTTAACTGCGCAGTAGTGAGAGATACTTAAGCAGCTGGTTCAACACAATCATAAAATCTCATCCATGCTATATTTAGTCTTATATAGTGTTACTCTAATCGGCAGCTTCAGTGCCAAATAAACATTACAATAGAAACTTACAAAATACTATCACCTAGTTTTTACCTTTTATATGCTGTTTATTTATTCCTGTAGAACTTGGCCTAAGGCTAATTGCTTTGATTCTCCAACCTGAACCTAGTTGAGAGTCTAGGACTATAATCTTGCTCTTGCCAGTTGCCATGAAACTGGTTGGTAATTTAGGTATAGAACAGAAAAAAGGCATAAGCTTACGACAAGGAATGAAGAGATACTTGGTAGGAAGGCTTAACACAAAGTGAAGGGTAGGTCATAATAAGAACTACCGATTTCATTCTTTTCTCTTATAATCTGAATGATATTCACATCTAGAGTATTTAAGTCCACAGAGTGCACCTCTGAAGGGAGTTATTCATGCTTAGCGTTTAAGTTAGAAAACTTCCGATCTTTGCTCGAAGGATACAAACAATGGCTTCATTTTGGTTTGCTGGAACGTGGAAGAAGGGTTTGCAGAGAGGTGAACCATCGAGTCCTGAATGGTTACCACTTACCACTTTTTTGAGGAGGTGTATGGGAGATGGTGAAAAGACAAAGTACGCCAAACGTTCAGTAGGGGGGTCACACTCCGTAGTGGCTGTTGGGATAAGTTATTGGGCCCGCTTTCAGGACATGGGAGGGGCTGGTGGCTAGTTGCAGAGTTGTTGGGGGATTTTGTTGTGGGGATCACGATGGAAGTATACTCATAGATGTCATCCTCCTTGCGCTAGAATCTCTCAGGGGGATCGTTAGTGTCTTCCGCCCATATTGAAGATCGGATGTGGGTCATTATGTTTGAAAACTATAGTAGTTAGTAGAATGACAGAGTTGAGAGACCTCCATGAATTACTAATGAAACAGTTTCTTACTCTGAGAAAATAACAAGGAGAGGGCAACACCAAAGTGACGTTCTCCATTTATGCATTATATCAAGGAAGATGTCAAATCAACAGATAAGTTTTTCATGCACACAACAAAGCAGTTAGGAGCGTTTCAGGAACCAAAAAAAAAATGAATTTCTCAGCGTGACACAACTTCAAAAAGAAATAGACACGAAAATGGTGTCCTCCATTTACATAGTAGAGTAGTATAGAAGGGAAAGATGAAACTAATGATTCATCTTATATACACCAAACCAAGCAATTGAGAGAAGTCTCGGAATCAAAAACCAAATCAGTTTCTTAGTGTGACCCCGACTTCAAAAATAAGGGAACCTAAAAACAATACTTCTGCCCATACAAATAACCGACACTGGTGCAGCAACTGTAAAGTATATATCTAATGGTGTAAACCAGCAAAAGTAGTTACCAATTTGAGTGCCTTGTCTAACTTCACTAGTTGGGGACGAGTAGGTTTTTTGGCTGACTCCTCCATGCTCATTGCAACTTCTTTACCAGCCTTAACATCAAGAGAGAAAATGATAAAATTACAGGGAATAAAGTGTTGAGAATAGGAAGAATAATCAAGAACTTAAAATAAGAAATGCAAGACACAGAGATTTATATGGTTCCCCAACAGTTTGTTGAGTACATCCACAGCTCACATCAGTTTCCACTACACAGCGAATGAAGAAAGAATACAAGTTACATCGGCTGCTATCGTACAGCAAGGGTTTATATTCAAGGGTTTACATCGTAATACCCCTGTTTAAGTTTCGGGGGCAGCAGCAACGTGACCCAAATCGAATCATGCTTCACAAGCCCAACATAAAGTCCATATAAAAAGTTTCCAAAGCTTCAACTATACAAGCTTGTATATGACTTATCCAAAGCTCGAAACAGGTGTCTTAAGAATTTATGCCAACGTAAAAATCAAACCAATTAGGTACTGGCAATTAAACAACCTTTCCGATCAAAAAAATAATAAACAACCTTTTCAGTAAATATGCAACCAAAAACAATGAAAACACCCATTGTTTATCAAGGAATCAAGAACAAGTTTTACCCCAATTGAATGTCAATCTAGTCCATAAATTTTAGAGGTTTCTAAAAATAAAAAAATTAAAAAAACACAAAATTCACAGCTTTTTAGAGCGGTGCTTAATGTGCAGCCTGCAGGGCCGGCCTTGAGCAGAAGCCTAGAAAGCCACCCCTTCAAACCGAAAGAAAATAATGAAAGGAGGTGCTCAAGAACAACACACACACACACACACACACAGAGGGCATAGTAGAAGTACCTCCTATTATCGTTGGTCGGAGACAGGCGATCAGTGACGGAGCTGCTACTGAGCTCCTTTCTTTCGATTTACACTGCGGTTTTGTCAAATGGGGGATTTTTCGATTACTGGTTATTAGGTGTTTTTTTTTTTCTCTTTTTGCAAAACGGCAGAGAGAGAGAGAGAGAGAGAGAGAGAGAGAGAGAGAGCGAGAGAGAAGTGTTCGATCGATAGATCGAGATACCTTCGTGGTGGGATATGGCGTCACCCTGGAGGTTTTTGCCGAGGTGGTTGGTGGTCGCCGGTGGTATCTCCTGGGGGTGGTCACCGGTGGCGTGTCGTGGTGGTGGTCGCCGGTGGCGTGTCGTGGTGGTGGCCCGATCGATTGGTCGCCGCTCTCACTCTGTCCGTGTGTAACTGTGTATCGACTATCGAGCAAGAAGAAACAAAGGGGAAGCAGAACAAGGGTTTTTTTTTTCTCAACAAGAAAAACGATGTCGTTATGCATTGGTTCATTGGTTGTTTATAAGGGTTTGTGTACGTAGCATTGAATTTGGATTAATTTCACTAATCTCCCTGAGGTTTTGATAATTACACTGACCCCCTTATTTTACAATTCCCTCATTCCGAGTTTAGGCATCACCTTAACATTTGCTAAAGTTAATTCATGCACTAACATATCCACTATCAGATGAAAATAGTCAAATACTAGCTAAAAACTTAACTTCTTCCACTAACTTCTTAATCTATTACTGAACCTATCCGTAGTGGATGCTCTAACGCCGTTAATTTTTACTATTAAATGACTAAAATACCCTCAAATATTAGGTGAATTAATCAACTAAGTTTTTTTCTTCTTCTTTCTTGTATTATAATTGGAGTCTTAAATATTAAAATAAATTACATCCAATATATGTGACGGAAATTCTATATTACTAGCACATTCTATATTTTAATAATTAAGTATTATTTTGTATGCAAATTATTTTTTGTCAGTTGCATGTTATATATTCCTATATCCTTACATCTAAAAAATAGTCTTGGTTTTTTAATGATTGGCTCATTTTTTTTCATAAAGAATTTAATTTTTTTTTATAGTTACCTATTTCAAAAAAAAAATGTAATTACGTTGATTGATCTTTCAAAACACATTCATGCTGAGAGTGAAAAATCGAAATTGAACTTTTAAAATTTTAGACTACTTTATTAAAAAAAAGCGCAAAAAAGAGAGACACTAGGATAGTGTGATCATTCATGTCCTTTCGTCATATCCAACCAAGGTAGTTTTTAGAATAAGCTCTAGAAATAGAAAATATTTATTGACTTAGGTTGGGAATGAATTCCAAAAGACACACAAATCCGCACTGGTCTAGCTGTACTTCTAAAATGGAGAGAAGTTTCTCCTTCCATCTTCTTCACCCTATTGACACGAGTGATTATTCAGTGCTCTTGTAGCTCCGTTACATGATGCTTTAGAAGTTTTCACAGCGCATTTGCATGGGATTTATATATTTTATCCATCTCAAAAAGTTAAGACACTTTTACTATTTCGGCTTTATGAAAACAAGACAGTAATTTTGGCACTCCACAAATTATTAACCGCATTTCAAAAGGAGAGTACCAAATTACGTCCATTTAGGGATTGATTTGGCACTCAACTTTTGGAGTGCGGCTAGTAATTTGGGGAGTGCCAAAATCAATTTCCTAAAAAAATTGTCTGCATCTTTTAATCCATAATGTTTCTTCATGGATCTCGTACGATAGGTTTCAATTAGTTCCATTACACGGAATTTTGAAAATCACGGAAAACATTATGAATTGAAAACATACAAGTAATTTAAAAATGACATGCAATCCGAAAGTGTTTAACATTTTGAGACAGAGGCGGTACTTAGTACTTGGCCCCGTGAATGCATGGTGGTAAAAGTCATTAGATTACTTCGTGGTGATTGCTCCAAGAGCAATTATTTTCAACTGTTATATTTTTGACAGCTCAATTAAGGCAAGAAAAATAAACACCTTGTTCGGTTTGGGTCTCAAGACTCACTCTGCACGGTCCCCAATAAATTTTTTTTTCCATCTCTCTCTGCTCATTACCCCCAAAATCTTCGCTCAAAATCCAAACCGAACAAAGCCTGTATTATAATGAACTTCTAACAATTTTTAAGACACTTCAATACTTGACAAATTGTGTGTGAGTTTATTTTCCGTGTCTTACAGATAGTCCATTGGACTAATGTTAGCATTTTCCATTTTTGAATTTGACACAACATTTTCACAGTGCTTTCAGAGGGATGTCAATCAACATCGAATCAGTCGCACGATTAGTACTATCCATCAAACCAGATGTGATTCCTTCTCCCCAACAAGTGTTTTACATCCGGGAAAGTGTTGGAAACATGAAATGAAACATGAAAACACATCCGATGGGTGAGATTCATCCGGTACACTGAACATGAAAACACATCCGACAGGTGAGATTCATCCGTGTTTTATTTTCATGTACTCTACCAAATCTCTTTACATCCATTCCTCTTTCTCTCTAACAGTTTCTGAAGTTTGTTAGAAAGTGACTCAGGACCACCTCGGATCCAACGGTTCATTCACTGCCTTGTCCTGTGACTCTAAATTACTTCCAAGTAACTATTGAGTGCTTTTAGACACCGGCACGTGGTGTCCAACGTTCGTAAAGTCTATACACTTAATTTTGAGCCTCAAATAAATGTTTGTGGATTACAGTATTGAGATGTTACGTGGCGATATCCTAAGAACAGCTATCAGTTTTTTTCTTTTAACTAGTGTTGTTGCGGTTCCCATATTCTGTGATGTGACACGGCACTCCAGTTTTGCAATGCTTGGGCCAATTCAACACCACCTACTCTAATAAATCGAAATCGATCATTTTGTAGAGCTCGTTGGAAAATCAAATCACGTTAAAAATTATATTGATGATATACACATTAACGAATGATCCGAATACATTATTCCTAATAAATGGTTCGAATCTGGTATCAATCTGTTACTTTTGCAAAATAAGTTTTGTTTCATAACGCATATTGATCAATATCCGACTAACATGCCTTTTTAGTATGGTTGAGCTTCTCTAAAAAGTCTACGAATCATTTGTACGGTTAAGATCATCAAAATAACTAAGGAATAAGCCAAAAGATTGTGATACTTTACTCTCTCTCGGTCATGGAGTCTCTATTTTTCCCTTTATAATGGGCATCAAATTGGTGCAATTCTCTTGAGGCCACTGGGGTTATGTCCGATCGTTACATTCAGGGCCCCGAATTCTGGAATTAATCAAAATGAGCGTAAGCTGGCCCGGACATCGGTTAAAAAAAAAAATTCTCTCAGCCTATAAATTCGTGAACTTCATTTATTTGTAACGGGTAGGTAGCAAGAGCAGAAAGTACTGGTTTTCAATTGGGCTAATCTGGGTCTGTAAAAAATGGATGAAAACAAGAGAGAGAGTGGCGGTGATGGTGATCATGGCACAGAAACAGAGAAGACAAAATCTGCGGGTGAAGAACTGAAGAAGTGTTTGGAGGAAAACAAAGGGGACAGCGACAAATGCAAGTCAATGGCTGAAGCATTCAAGTCAACTTCTTCTTCAACTTCAACAAAGAAACCAATTGCTCCATTGAGGCTTAGGAGTGGTTCATTGACTGATGTTTGAACTTAGTATCAAGGTTTTGAATCTCGTATCGTACCTGAAACGGTACCCGAATTTAGCAAAATCATAACCTTGAGTAGCATATATTGATAATGGTGTTTTTTTTTTACGAAGTACCAAAAAAAAAAAAAAAAAAGATAATGGTGTTTTTCTTGACTATTTTGTTAATTTCAGGGCTTGATTTGAGTAATTAATGGTCACCCCTCTCTGTTCTTGACTCTAATTATGTAATTATGTGTTGTGATGAGTGTCATGTTTTGGATTTATTAGTTTGTGTTTGTGGGTTTTGCTCCATGATGCACTAACACTCTTTGCAGTCACACAATTCTGTAAAAGTACATACGCTTAATCGTGGACTTGGCATAATGATCTCTTGATTGTTAGGGGATCCGGGATGCTACTTGGTCATGCCTCGCGAGCATTCGATAATTCTCATGTTTTGACTTGATCGGTGCTTGTATCCAAGTTGCGAGAAATGAAAGGGAAAACTCTTTTTATTGTTTGGAACTTTGGTAATTAAACAAATCATTGAACACAATTGAGTTTTGAATGTGATATTGAAGCTATGAAATTCGAGTTTCGTGGAATGAGAGGTTGAACATGTTACGTACTATAACGTGTATTTGGTACGGTTTATGCTAATTTCTATCTGCAAAAAATATTTAATTCTAGAACCTTTTACTATTTACATGTATAATTTGGGGATTAGAGCCTCGTGGTGTTGTTGTAAGATGCGTATGTATACTTTTGGGGATTTAAGATAGAATTGGAAGTAATTGTGTGGGATTAACAGCCCATTTCTAATGATCCATCATGCATATTAAATTTACATTGGACTTTTGTTCCTTCTTGTTTGAGAGAATCGTAACAAATTCATTAATAAATGAAAGTTATAGCAATAAATATATGCAGAACAATATTGTAAACTACATATTCTGTCACCAATGATAACCGACATATTCTTTTTTGATTGGCAATTTCATGCCAAAGCACACATTTGCGTATACTATTTCATCGCATTTTTCTTACTTTCTACTTATTGCTTTTTGAATAGTCGAGTAGGAACTAGGGTTTTTCAGCCCTCATGAAAATGCGGATGCAAACTAAAGTGATAAGTTAGAATGATCGAAAAAAGGCAAAAGATAAGATTAAGTTAGAGAAGGTGCATGGCTCTTCTAGTGTCAATCCTTCTTTACAAATTTTCTTCATATAATGTTCGGAAATGCACCGCCGACAGTGGTTCAGAAAGATTCAGGTGCAGTAGACTAACTTACTTCAAGTGGGGTCACTTGACTTTACTCGCTTATTATTTTAATCTCACAGGAAAAAAAATTTAAATTACCCTAACTTACTTCAAATACAGATAAATCTCACACATTTTCCTCTTTCCAAGATTATATAATAATGCTATCAATATCATGTATCCTTTAACATAGACATAAAAAAACTCAAAAGGAAAATGCTACAACGAGGTGGAATATTCCTCCTCTCACCAAACTTGTCCCTGGAGAAATACACCATCACCTGGAAGGACCTAACTGAAAGAGAGCCAACAAACAAGGCAATACTTCATAAAAAAAAACAAGAAAAATACTAACCACAGCTTTAATGGCGGTAAATAATGTGTAAAAGGTGACTCGATATTTTAGAAAATAGGCGTTTTAGTATCTATATAAATGTTTTGATATATGTGAAATGTGCATCGAAATTCTAACTTATTTGTCATTATATATGCTTATTATCCACAGCTTAATGGGCGGTGGTGGTTAGCAAGACCCAACAAAATTAGCCAAGTTAATTTTTGTTAACGCATACTACTCATAGACATACTCAATAAAATTACTTTGTAGTTAACACATACAACTCATAGACATAATAAAATTAATTTTTAGTTTTTTTTTTTCCGATAAAGGGGTAGAAATATCATTAATAAAGCAACCTGAAATACAAGGAGTCTTTGCAAAATGAAACAACCAAATCCAAGGAAACAAATAACTATAGATATAAACAGGGAAACATAAATAACTAAAACAACAAAAGCACTAGGGTCAATCTCCATCACCGGTGTCCGGGTGAGGAACAAAATGACCTAGTGCATGCTTGGCTGATTGATGAGCACATTGAACCTCCTGCCGATCAACTTTTGAAATTTTGCAAAAATTCAACTTTGCAATCTCCTTTCTCAAGTAGCGAATCAAAAAAATGTCATGGTATTAACACTCACTCCTGCTCCCTATCTGCATAACAGCATTAAAACAATCAGTAAGAATATAGATATTAGAAAAATCCCTTTTTAGGCATCATTTAACTGCTTGATTTATTGCTTGAATTTTTGTTTGGATAGGGCTGCAGCTGTATGTAGAAATTGAATGTTGCGCAACAAGGCTTCCATTAGGGAGTCTAGCCGAGAATTCGATACCAAGGATTCTTGACCACACGAAGAACACATGTTCTTTCGATAGGTGAACCTTCCGGACAATCCTTTAGAACAATAGAAGGGTATTTCTCTATTGCCAGAGTTTTTAGGTCTAGATTTTCTGAACCATTTGGCCGCTCGTTGGAACCAAACTGCATTATCTTTTGCCATTGCTAAAACAGCTTCACTACGAAAAGGTTCATTTGCAAAAACTAAAGAGTTCCTAGTTTTCCAGATGGCCCATAGAATTGCTATGAATGAGAAAAGCCTTTGCCTATTCGCTTGAAGGCCAATAACCTGTAGTACATGTATTAACATGTAGAGTACTACTCATACACATACTCCATCCTAAAAGTGGAAATGAAGGTAACCAAGCTACGACTGCTACACGAAAGTATGTGATAAAATCAAATTAGATTCGCGGGTCAAAATAGGATTTACTATAATGTTTTTTTTTTTGCACGGCAAAAAGATTTTATTAATCAAATATCAAAGATACATGATTAAACGGGGCAAGAATTAACTACAATGTTTCACGTGATGATGTGAAAAGCTCCATGGAAAATAGGGTTTTTCATTGGACTACCTCTTTCCCAAACAAATTAGTGAAGTACTCTGATTTCAAAATTATTTGTAAAAATACTTCTTAGCGCAATCATGAATCGCGTTTTTCTTGTAAAACGCAATCTCAAATCGCGCTTCTCTTGTAAAACGCAATCCCAAGTCGCGCTTCATTCAAGTTTGCAAGGGAAGTGCAAACCCAAAACGTTTTTGTCCAAAAAACGCAAATTCAAATTGCGTTAATTAAGAAAAACACAATAGCTCATCGCGTTAAAGAGTAATTTTACAAATAGTTTCAAAAGAGGAGTAGTTTGACAATATGTTTGCCAAAATGTAGTACTTCGCCGAAAAATCCTGGAAAATACTTTGGACACGTTTTTGCGCCCTTTCGATGTGTTTAAAGTTCCATGTGTATCGTGTGGAATCCAAGTGCATCGAACTGCTCCGGACATAGTTATGTCTAGATATGTGTCTATAACACTACTCTAGCTCCATAGATGGCTAATATCATATGCGTACTTCATTTTAGACATGAGAATATGATTGAGTTCAGAAGGAAGCTAGAAATGGTGTGCGGGTGTGTTAACTCAAGAGGGTTAGTTAACTCACAACAAAACCAAAAAGATGCACATCAATTCTTTTTCTTTTCACATGAGAAGATGATATACAACCCAACCGACGTGTCGAACACAGATTGGTCAATTCAATGGTTGGTTTCAAACAAACTATTGGCTTGATAACACAGAATTTACAAAACTGAACCTATATGAACTCATCAAGAATCAAACAATAAAGTGATTAAAATGAGGGGAGAAAAAAAAGGGACTCCAAATTAACTGTTGTTTTTTGCTAATCTATCTCCTATGACTTCTTCAGTACCACGTGCCCGGATTCATCGATGTCAAAAATACGATCAACGAATTCATCCCAACTTTCCTTTCTTCGGTCAGGGGACGTGAATGGCGATTCTTTTTGGGAACTGCTGGAGTCGTGATCCCCTCCTTCCTCTACTTCACGGAATGTTCCATACAAAGAAGGTGAGTAGGCCTGAGGAACATCCAGTACAACAGCCCTCTGTAATGCAGCCGTGTACTCCTCCCCGTGTTCTTTGGCAAGAGAGGCTTGCCGCTCCATCCTCTGCTGAGGCGGTATCTCCATAATCCGTTCTTTCTCCATCATCAACTGAATCGAAAGGAAATAAGGATTTTGAAATCCACAATGGTAACAAATTAACATGATGCACTCAAGCTTTAACTGTATGAACCTGGGAATCCATTGAGTTCAACACTACAAGAGGGAAAAGGTAAAATAAAGAGTAAAAGGTCTAAAGAAATACGGTGCTTGCCCATTGTCCTATGTAAACATGGCATTGGATTACAAATCCCGTTGAGGTCATTTACAGTTTTGAAAGCAACGATTGGGAAAAGATAGTGTCAGTTCGGCAAACAATCGTGTAATCTATGGAAGATACACTACCTTGCCCGGCGTGTTATGTTGATCCCCTCACTGTTAGTCATTGGACAATATTTTGTATACCCTTCACTATTAATCTGGCAAATAAAGGATGGTTTATCTACACAATTCCCCCCAAACAAAACAGTTTTGAGGAGTTTATAAAAAATTCTCTTTCCATGGCTTGCCTTTTCTCCTGTTAAGGTAATGCAAATTACTAGGAAGATAATCAAATATCAGCAAAGGAACTATAAATTATCCGTTCCATGTCCTCTAACAGTAATGTAAGGACTGCATCATAGAACAGTAATGTAAGCAAGGACTTATCTTAAAAGATGAATAATGTGTGTCAAATTGACATGTCATCATCACATTCTTTCCAAGGATTACGTAAAATACTTCCCATAGGCTAATTTTTCTGCAGAGCAGTTGTAATTCAAGCCCAGACATGACCCCACTCCTAAAAGCTACTTATAGAACCCAAAACTGATGATCTTCAACGGCTATTGCACACGCACACGAAACAGAAAGTATAACGGTGAAGACGGGAAATGACCTCAGATTTTAACCAAAACATCCAATTCAAGAACACCAGTCTAAAACTAATTTGATTTGTGATGGCAAATGTTCTAAACAAAATTGTTAAAGCATCCAACTCAAAACCAATTGGCAATGAGTGGAGAGGCCGCCAGGGTTCATATACTAGTTTTGAAGGATTTCTAACCAATGTGGGACAGACTCTAACATTGCCCCGCGTGCGACCCTTGACTCGCACATGGAGAGGTAAATAAATGATCCATAATAGAGGGATCACAACGAACAATGAAACAATTAGGTGCGGTTAAGGCACAAACAACGTGGCAACCAATCAAGAGTCTTGTCAAAAAGCTTCCGAAAACTCAACTCCGATACCATGTTAAATTACCAGAAATCCCAAACACTTAAGCAGTTAGAAAATAAGCCCAACAATGTATATCAAGCTATCTAACACCCTCCCTCACGAGAAATCCCATCTTGCACGTGGAGGTGCAAATTTTTATAGACAGAGCGAAACAAAACACAAAGGGGAGAAGCAAAATGCAAATGGAGAACAAATGAAAATGGAGGGACTTGAACCCCAAACCTCTCAACCAGAGCTCTGACAGTATGTTCAGTACTTAAGTTATCCGTAGTCCCAAAAGCTTAAGCTGTTAGGAAATGGCCCAACAGTGTATATCAATCTATCTAACAAATATTATTATAGGGTTTGCGATTTTCATCGAGAAGGCTTCATTTGCATCACTGTTTTTTGTTCTTCAACCAAACAAGGCATAATAAAGTTGCTATTATGAGGTACCTATCCTGTTCGTGCATCAGAGGTTGAAAACTTACATCAAGAGCCCTTTGAGATTTTCTCTCTATCCAAATGATGGCATGGTCAGAAGCCATGTTGCAAGATAAGACTAAGTGCTCAAACCTCCCATCCACCGGTACTGCTGTCCTCACTATTGGGGGTATTTTTCCAATCCTGGTCACAAAGAAAAATATATGATAAAGAATTTAATTATCACCAAACCACAATCGTCATAACCGTTGCGTTGGAACTTGAGGAATTGGAAGAAGATCTCTCAACAATCTTTGAAGAAGATTCCAACAAGTCTCACAAACTTGAAAGTTATTACTAGTATTTACCCAAAAAAAGTTATTACTAGTACACAGACTCTGCACTATCAAACTGCTACATGATCACAGACACTCCATCCCGTATATTTGTCCAACCTTTTTCATTTGGGATGTCCCAGAATGTTGTCCCTTTGGCAAAGACAAGAACATTCATCAATTTTAGAACTGTTGCTATTATCCTTTTGATGAGAGTTGAAGACTTGAAGGACAGTTAAACTGATATCGAATTCCAAGTTTGGGGTTTTTTTGATGAGCAAAGGGACAGTTCTGGAAATTTTGTCTCTCATCACTCAAATGCGTACGTATCAAATGCTTCTCTCCTTGAAAAGTTGGATTTCCAGAGCGGACAAAAAGTTATGGGACGAAGAGTATACTAATCTTCTCGCTCTCCCCCTGAGTTCTAACATTCAAAGACTTTTCCCATAAACCATGTTGGTTGGCTTCTTTGCCAGAAAACCTCTTGTGTTGACAGCCGTCTATGTTTCTTCAGAGAGAAAATATATGTGCACACCTTGCACGACTCTGTACCCCCAACTCACAAGGGATGGTTTCTTTCGTGGTGTGGAATCCACCCCTTCTGAGAGGGTTGTGCACATAATAGGGTTGTTCATCAAAATTTTCATGAAAGATACAATCAAACTATACCTGAAGGGCTTCCGCACAATGATGTGATAGAGACGACCAGGCGCATAGAGCCTTCTAGGATCTTTAAGCATCTTATCCTCTAGTGTGCATGTATCCTTCAAGCACATTAGGCACATTAAGCATGGCAAGCTGTTCAAGTAAATGCAAAAACAGTTTTGTTACTACCGTAAGCAACTACTTGTCCTGCAAATGCAATTGCTTTAAAAGTTCCCTAACGATAGTGAAATCTAAGCCAACACAAATCCGAAAGCAGACATTCTACAAATTTACCAGCATAATAGTAGGATGTCACTTGACAAAACCCTGGATGTTAGGGCAACAGGTGCTGCGTTCAAAATAGTTGTTAAAAGAAATTAAGGGATAGAGTTTTGGAAATGTTGGAAGAAGGATTTAAGGAAAAGTATTGCCGGAAAAAACTCTTGCAAAGGATTTTTCACACTTTTTTTTATGCGGTCCATACAAAGAGGTCATGAGTATTTTGGTAATTTCGTATGGCTGGAAGTTATGGCCCTTATGGATTGGATGGGTGGTCCATTGGCTACTAAATGGACCTACTTGGGATATTAACTAGGCATTGACTGGAATATTTAAGGCTGTGACTTTTCATGAGCCTTGTAACTTTTCATTTAGCGAAGTTTGACCACATATTATATGTATGCAACCATTAGATAATTCATCCTACCTAGCCATGTAGGGAATGGAGTAGTGCTTTGGTATTAAACACGTCTAGGGAATATGAACAGTGTTTGGTGTTTGGTATTAAACACAACAGTAAACACAATAGGAGTCTATAAATTGATGTACTTTGAGAGTATGAAGGCATGAATGATTAAATATATAAAAATTCTACAGCTTTAAAGATTGTGTGATGCTAAAGAGGCCTTAGGTGTGATGCCTTTGGTAACCTAGGTGTGAGGCCTAGATCTATCTTCTTGTATCATTAAACCTAGTCCAAATCTGTCCTACATCATTTTTCTAAAAGAAGTCGGGAAATATGTTGCTATGAATGAGAAAGGAACTTGAGGGTACTGACAGAAAACTATTCACTAGCCCAGGCAATTTGTTTTACATACAGAAAACTATTCACTAGCCCAGGCAATTTGTTTTACATCATCAAGCTGATCTTTAAGGGCAGTTGAGATGTTTTGCTACTAAACATTCCAGAATCAATTACCAAAAATAAAATAAAAGCATGAGGTCGTTCCTGTCCATGCTTTACAAGGAACAACCCATGACGTTAGAATATAGAGTGTGAATTGGGATGGATAAACTCCATCTAAATAAAATTTAAAAAAAAAATGCCTGTAGGCTGTCGCATAGAGAGTTTCTTTCAAGTTTGACAGCATAATAACAAAGGAAGTACTGATTCACCCAAAACTATAACTAGAGGTTACAAAAACATACAATCTTTTACCAGAAAACAGACTTAAAAACATCTTCCAAAGCCATGGTTGTCCGAGGTAAAAAATCATCCTGAGACATTGAAATGACAAGTATTAGGACACAAGCACATTCATGCCCAAGCATAAAAGATATGAAATGATATTCTAAAACTATACTAGAAAATTAGTGGACAACTGAACTGAGGGTAGAGAAATAAGAGTATAAGACAAATGGTCTAATATGTTTTTCAGATACATCATGAAAACCACTAATCAGAAAAACAAAAAAATAAAATATTTTTCACTTTTACAACGCTCATGATATGACTCTATTGGATCCAAAAGTTGTGGACAGAAATATGAAATGTATAAATTCATTTTTATTTAAAAGAATCATTAAAGGAGGGAGAAAAACAGAAGATGATGAAAGGATAGGGAATCATTGAACTGAGAGTGATAGCAGAAATAACCAAAAATAAAAATTCTTCTTCACATATAAGTTAAGTACAACATTTTCTAGTTCTTTACTGGAAAAGGGTGGAGTTGAAGTCTTGAGATGCACTACAAGGAAAAATTAAGGAAAGGGCATGCATGACATGTCAAATTCTTTGCAGTTTTCTTTATTGTGCCTACCATCTTCTTTGTGTTTTCCTCAAAAGGCAAATGGAGTCATGGCTTACAAACTTTAACGTTAAAAAGTCACACTTAAAGCTTAAATTTGTGTGTTTCTTGATGTCATTCAGGTGGTCTCTTTCTTTCTTTGTTTTTTTTTTTCCTTTTACGTTTGATGTACCATTCAGGATCTTAATACAAAAGGTTCGTACACTATTTGATTCCTGCTTATGTGTTCAATGACATACATGCTATAATTGGATTATAACACTGGGGGCATTTTCACAGTCGCGAACATTTGTTATGTGACAAACAAGGCAATGAAACATTTTTTGTTATGTGACAAACAAGGCAATGAAAGTTAATTTTCAACCCAACCTAGGTGTTCTAAAAACTAGGCCGCCTAGGCACTAGGCCCTAGGCACCCCTTCTCCACCCGACTAGTGCCTAGCAAGTTTTAGAACATTAGTTGGAACTGATATTTACCTGAAAAGAGGCACCATCAAGTGAACTAGTCGGCACCTAGGCCCTAGGCACCCCTTCTCCACCCGACTAGTGCCTAGCAAGTTTTAGAACATTTAGAACATTTACCTGAAAAGAGAGAGAAAACTGATATCGGCGCCTAGGCCCTAGGCACCCCTTCTGAAAAGCAAGTTTTAGAGAAATAACAAGTGATGCAAGTGATGGTAGGGGATAGCCACAAAGAGTGACAGTTTCAAAGGATAATATTCTAAGAACTTCATCTCTTAGTTTCTTCATTTGGAAAGGGGATGGAAGTCCAATCCCTGACCACAGGCTAGAGTACGCATTAGAAAAACAGGTCAGCTGCAAGGCTTGGCGGCAAAAGCATGGCAAAAGGGAATAGAATTCTCAAACCTAAACAAACAAAATGTTACAAAAAAATACACTTCCAGAGAGAGAACTAGCTTCAGAGAGGGTGAAGTCCGGGAACCAGCCAATCAAGTACTCAATTTTTTCCAACAGGCCACAACGAACACTTCCTCACTAAACTCAAAGGAATGTATGTGACTCTTTCCCCATCATTCGTTGTTTTAAACCTCATATTTGATATTTCATCCTCTTGATGGTATTTGTATATTGGCTTCTATGATATTTGACCTGTTACCTAATGGCTCCCGTCAAGCCTAGGAAGCGAGGCCTAAGCTATGGTACGACCTTGTCATGATCAGACAAGAAGCATCTGCACGAGCCTTCATAATTATCTGAAGATGAAACAATTTAATGAAACCTCATCACATGGGCACCTACTGACCTACAGTAAACTAAACAGTGAAAACAAAAAAACAAACAAACCACTATACACTTGCTTTACTTAGTTTTAGATGCTTTGGCATTTCAGTTTTTCTGTTCATTTAAAATTCACTAAAAAAGACTGTAAATAATCTGGAAAATGAAACTGTTGTACACATATGCATAGATGAAAACTTTCAAGATGTTACGGTGACAAATTTGACAACATGAATAACCAAGGAAATTCCTGCAACAAGTCTAACAAATAAAGTGCTACTCAAAATAGTGACCGCTAATGGACTCAATGAATTTTACCTGGAGTACAACGGAATTGATGACATCTGCATATCTCACTGCTAGATTTAACGATATACACCTAGCAGGAGCAATTGCAAAACACCTGATCCTTTTCCTTTCAATGTTACCCACTTTTTCCCGATTTTGAATTACCAGCATGGCTAACAATGTCACTATCCCCGCACCCAGAGAATGACCAGCAAAAGTCATGGTATAGCTTGGATTCCTCTCAATTAGTTCCCTTAGAATCCCACACTCCATGGAAAAAACCCACTCAGCAGCCTTCGATAGCCCATTATGAACGTAACCTCCACTGAATTTCGTTTGCCCCAGTTTGTTGTCAAGTAAGACAAAGTAATCACTTTCTTTTGCCATATTAAGCCCCCTAATGGCTAATACTATATCAGCATTATCATGATCAAGGTAGATCATGTAGGGAGAAACCTTCCCTTCAGTTTCTTCATCGGTTCTTCGTAAAACTACCCAATCAGGGTTCATGCCATAGCCACCAGGTGGAGCCCAAATTGGGTTTCGAAGATCATCTTCATAGACTGCTAGGATATAGCGGCAGATGCGGGGAACAGGCTCAAATTCACTAGTACCGGATAGGCCCCAGTTCTCACTTTCCTTGCCTGCAGTGTAGAGGAACTTCTTCCACACCCAACGAGCGCAGCCCAAACAGTATACACACTCAAGAAGGGGAAGACCACAGATAGATGACATTTATGCCTATGAAACAACCATGTTAGATATTAAAAGAAAGACTCTCCTCAAAGAGGAACAATAAAAGAGCTGATTGGTTTTTGAACAACAAAATGGATATAGATATCACCTATTAACATAGATGGGAAAAATGCAAACAATTTAGAGATTATACCAGCTGATTTATAGAATTAAATAGAACAAAGGTAGTTGTGAACTCAAATCAGTCAGGAAAATACATCAAACTGAGACAGAGGTTCAAATAATCAACTGCCACTGATTATCGGAACCTCTTTAATTATGGATCACTTCAACTTCAAGGAAAAAAAGAGGTCAGAATATTCAGCTAAAGAAAACTTTCAATCACTATCAATAAGAAATAGAAGTTCAAAAACAGAGAAAGACTAGCAATTAAAGCATACCCATATCCCTATCAGTCTGAGGAAACAAAAAAGTTCAAAAACATAAAAGATTTTCCATTAAAAGATACCCATGTCCTCAGAAGATGGAAACAGGCCCGAATATATTAGATTTGCAATCATGATGTATAACTCCACTTACTACTAAAATACCATTAAATTCATCAAATAAAGCAAAATTAAAGAAATAACTCAAAATTAAGAAAATTAAGAATACATGTAGGCACACCCCCAAAGACTATAATAGAAATTGATAGGAAGAGATGAACTGAGAGCTGTACCTGCTACTTCGAGCGAAACCCATTTCTGTTGGGGTGGAATGGGGTCCTCTCCTCATTCAAGAATCTACCCCATTTGCCGGTGCTTTAGATTCCCCACAGGCCACAAGCTTCGGGTAGCTGTGTTGTTACGGAATATGGGCCAACAACGACTTTCGTCTTACTAGTATGGGCCGTCGCCTTTGGGCCTCGTAAATTAGAGGTCTAGTTAGCTACTAGGCTTCAAGTTTGAGTGGCTCCACAGTCCATTGGGCCCAGGCCTGTAATTTGAAAGGGAAAATGACGAGCTAGTTCTCATTTGGTTTTATTACGGGCCGGTACAAAAAAAAAATATTTATTACCACTAACTTCAATCATTCTTTTTAATTACCACTAACTTCATTAAGGTCAATCACTCTTTTTTGGGACTTAGGCACTTAGGGTGCACTTTCCTATTATAGGGTTTTTAGTGGTTTAAGCACTTTCACAGGATACCCTAGGATTTTAGGCAGTTTCATAAGGTACCCTATGGTTTAGGTTTAGGCACTTTCATAGGGTACCCTAAGGTTTAGGTTTAGGGTGCACTTTCCTATTATAGGGTTTTTAGTGATTAGGCATTTTCATAGGGTACCCTAGGATTTTAAGCACTTTTATAGGGTACCCTCCTAAGGTACCTTAGGGTTTAGGCACTTTCATAGGATTTGAGGTTTTAAAATTAAAAGTAAAAAAAAAAAAAAAAGAGAGAGAGAGCGGGTGGGAATTGGGACGGCACATGGGCGGGTACAACAGCCTTTGGCCCGCAATGGAGTTTTCCGTGTTTTTCGGAAGGGGGCTAGAGCGGGATGTGCAACCTCCACAAAAATGGAGCGGCCTGTCATTACCCCTTCTCATTTCGAGATCATTTTGGTCCCCTTGCCAAATTTGTTGGCGATTTTTAGCCCTAAGCATCTCCAATGGACTCTAAATCACTCAATAGTGTGAACAACTAAAGCTTTAGCTAGCAAATGTGTAAAAATTTACTCCAATGGAATAGGTAAATTGGCTTATTAGCCTATTGATCAATAGCTCACCCCATAAGTTTGGCTAGCTAGTTACGAAGTTATTAAATTTTTTGGACTCATTTTTTAGATTAAATTTTTTTTCTCTATTTTTCGAGTGATAAATGCCTTGGTTCAAGTAAAGCTTTAGCAAATTTCTTTTGTGGAGAAAAAGGAACTAGAGCCCTTTTATACACTTTTTTCTTAAAGTAACAACAAAATAAATTTGTTTGGCTAAAATATAATGGCAATTACAACTAAATTTGAAATTTGTTGCTAAATTGAAGCTTTAACCGATAGTGTAGGTTGACCTGTTCCTATTGTCATTCCTATGTTTTCCTTTTCTAAATAATTCTTTTTGTTTTTGTAAAATTAAATTAGTGGTCACCCACTCAACAACTAATGATTATTTATTGATTTGTTTAACTTTCCATTTTGTCATGATTTGTTTTGGGTCTTTCTTCAACAAGGATATGGTAAATAAATGTGTGGTTTGAAAAGTTAATGGGTAAAAGTGTGTAAAAAAAAAAAAAAAAAAACAATTATCATTTTGCCCTTTTGAAAATTTAGTGAGGTAAAGAGTTAATGACACAAAGGTGTAAAAAGTGGAGGATAATTTTGGAAAGTATAGGTAAAAGTTGATGTGAATAGTGTTAAAGTGTAGTTAAAATGTTAAAAAGTACAAAAAATATATATGTATATACATGTGTTGCCCACCTTTTTCCTCTCTTTCTTTTACGTTTCTCCTCCCATATAATAGGTCAGTTAGTTCTCTCTCCTCTCTCTCTCTCCTCCCTCAACACAAGGATCGGGGGTGGGTGTTGTGCGGTAGGAACACATTTAAAAAGTAGGAGGGCCTTGTTTGGAGGAAGAAAAAAATCACTACAAAGTGCCAAACCCAAAGTAAAATTAAACCCAAAGTCCATTGAAGTGCCTCACCTAAATCAAATAAAACTAATGATTATTTATTGATAAATCCCTAAAATCAAACCCCAAAATTGAACCCAAAATTAACTCTCCAAACTTGCTTTGGAAGTGTACCAAGAAAATGAGCAAAACTACATGATTTGTTTTGGGTCTTTCGACGCACATCACCTACCGCACAACACCTCCCAATCATGGAAATACAAGTTACCTCAAACCAAATTTTTAATGCCAAGAGCAAATTTTCCCATGGTGGATTCAAAACTCCTGAAAGCTACACTACTAATGCACACAAAAACATAAAATGTTAAAACCTCCAAACTACTGACTAATTTGTGCATTTAACTACACCACTACGGATGGCCTAAGTGCCTAAACTCACTATACCACCTACCTTAAAGAGACTAAACCCCCTGAAATTGAATCCCAAAATTAAACCCACCCCCAAAATTGAAGAGAGAGAAATCAATTACTACTAGTACATTTTACGGTGAATCCTTTTTACTCCACTAGTTTATGGAGAAAAGGTATTGCCACTGACGGACTGACCTCGCTAGGAATAATTCTGGAGAGAGAGAGAGAGAGAGAGAGAGAGAGAGAGAGAGAGAGAGAGAGAGAGAGTGAGAGTGTGTGGGCTGCTCGGTTTTAATAACTGGGTTTGAGAGAAATACCCATGCAATTGTTCCAAGTCGACGTGGGTCTTGCTTTTTAATTTTTTATTTTTTTTTGTAAAAGTCATTAAGGAAGGAAGAGGACATTTACAGATTTAGTTCAATGTTAGTTTATTTGTAGCCTGACTCTTAGGATTCAATTGCATCTCAAGGATGACATGGTGATTAGGTAAGTGCAACATTTATCATTGTTTTTCTTTCAAGTACCATTGTCGAAAACATATTTGCAGTGAAGGTTCCTTCCATGAAATATTCTTAAATTAAGGGTTCATTGCAACTAAAATGAATGTGATGCGATGTTGAACAGTGAACAGACTAATGCTTGGGCCATCACTCCGGAATGGAACACGAGGGAGGAATGTTTTTGGAAATTTTCTTATTTTTGGTTAACTATTAGCAACTAAAGAATAAAGGAAGCCCTACCTGAGAAAGAACAGCTACGTTGCTACAACCTACCGCTAGCTATGACTTTGATGAGATCCTTCCGAATGGGATAAGAATTCATGATAGTTATCCTGTGTCCTTGTCCTAGAATTTGAGGCTTAGCCGATTAGATGAATCTAAAGCTTTGCGACGCCATTGCTGCAGATAGCGTCCCCCTCTCCGAACCAAAGAGAAAATCATACTTTCCTTGTGGGCTGATTTTCAGTTGTTTGTATGAGTGCTGCCTGATGGTTGCATACTCATTCATACAAGGTATGATAACATGATAACCCCAACTCTTATAGTTAAAGCATCCATTGCGATGTTTTCTTAATGAAAAAAAATTGCTTACTTGAGGAACCTAGACTATGAGATATGGACAAGGTTTGGAGGGATCATATGCAACATGGATAAAGCAATGGCAAATCTGATGATTTGGGGGTTTTCTGGGACAGTTCTTGCATTGAATAGAGTAGCATAATGTCACAATAAATTGCGTGGCTAAAATGTTCTAATGGGAAGTAATGGAGAATATTGCAACTATAGCAGATTGTACAGGAAATATTGGAACTGTCGCAGCCTTTTTATGTTGTTTGTCAACCTATCCTTGCAGGTAGTGACACTCTCGAGGTATTTGCAGGTGAAGGAGATATAGTCGTAATAGGCTCTTGAGGAATCCTGGGCTGAAGATGTCAGTTCTAGAGTGTTGTGGAGATATAGTCGTAATACCTTATTTTTCAAATGTCATATTGTTGTTGGTCCAAACAATCTGGAGATTATTTTAGTGCATGTATGTTGTGATACACAGGGCGGTGTCTCCATAGATTGTGCATGTCAATTGTCTCTCACTGCTAGTAAGTTGCTTGATTCTTAAACTGCTTCAAGTCGTTAATTGTTTGCGGCCTCGTGTTCTTTAACTTGGAACAAGAAGTGCCATCGAGTTGGATGTTTTGTTTGCGGCCTTCTGTTCTTTAACTGATCGGCAGAGCATAAATCCATTCTAGAACATTTAGACATTTAGTTCATGTGTAGTTCCTCTTTGGACCTTTTATTTCTCTAATAATGAGAAGCTCTGCATCTTATTTTGAGCGAAAAGAAAAAGAAATCTGTATTTTACTAGGTGCACACCTGCTTCCCTTTTAGAAAATACTGCATATGAACGGAATAAAGGGTTACTTCCGAGGGGATTGACTAGCACTTAGAGCATCAATATCAGCCTCTAGAGAGCAAACTCTTCCAAAACCTCAAAAATCAGCCTCACCAAACAAACTCACAAATTTGAAGATTTCTTAACTTTGCTACAGTAACTTAACAAATTTGGTGACATACTGTTCACTCACCAAAAGAGAAGGAAAAAGGGAAGAGTAAAGTTTGAATAGAGAGTCTGATTTTGTGAGTTTTTTATAAAGTGACTTGTTAAAGTTTTGAATAGAGAGTCTGATTTTGTGAATTTTTTGAAAAGTGACTTACTAAATTATAAAAGGTGTTTTTGAGGTTAAATTTGGTATTTTTTTTTGTGTGTCAGATAAGGATGCCCTTAGCTCACTTCCGGCCTTCAAAATGGAAAGACTTCTGAGCTAGCCTTCTGGGTACTACAATGTCTAGGGCATTGTATGGCTCGAATCTAAGTGGAGGAGAAGCAGAAGACTTTAAATCTTCTTCAGTTTTTGATGACTACATCTTGAATTCTTGATGGTAATTAGGAATTTATACTATGGAGGAAAATAGTTGTGACATTAAAGAACACAATGTTAAAAAAAACTAATTAACAACATTTGAATTGTTCTTCCCCATCGCATTATGTTACCAACTAATTAAAAATATGTTAACCCCAAGAAACTATAATCAAAAGCTTTATTCGATCGAGTATGTTGCTTAGCGCAAGGCCCTGTGACAACAGTTCAAGCCAACAAACCTTCAAAATTAAGCCTCACAGTGTTTTTTAATCATTTCTTTCACTTGGAATGATGCCTTGAGATCTTAATATCCTACTGATATTGGGCAACATGCTTGGGCCAGTTTTGGCTTAGCAATCAGACCATATTTTGTCTTTATACTAAAAAAAAAAAGGTCCGTTTCTTGGAAGGACATAGTAAATGGGTCTTTACTTCAATAAGGACATCAACTTTTTCCTTAATGTCAAAAGGACAAATTACCTACACATTCCAAAAATGCCCCCACTAGACAATGAAAGTGCCTAAACCCCCAAACTTAATGATAGTGCCTAAACCTAAACCACATGGTACCCTATGAAAGTGCCTAAGACCGTAGGGTACCCTATGAAAGTATATAAAACCCTAGGGTACCCTATGAAAGTGCCTAAAATATTAGAGTACCCTATGAAAGTGCCTAAATAACTAAAACCCTATAATTGGAAAGTGCACCCTAAGTGCCTAAACCCTAGGGTACCCTATGAAAGTGCCTAAAACCTTAGGGTACCATGTGAAAGTGCCTAAACCACTAAAACTCTATAATTGGAAAGTGCACCCTAAGTGCCTAAACCCAAAATGCCTAAACCCACTATACCCTACCCCCAAAGAGCCTAAACCCCCTAGAATTGAACCTAATCCCAAAATTAAAGGGACAACTTATTTTGTCCCACGCAGTCAGGCCCACGCATTCGCATGAAAGAGAGATAGTGACGGGTATGAACAGTGATCACCAGTCGCTTTCAAGGGGTAGTGACCCGTCGCTTTCAAGGGTACTGAACCCTTTTTAAAAATGGTGAAGCAAACAGTGACCACCCGTCACTTTCAGGGGCACAGCGAAGCTACATCCAGTCGGTGTTTTTTTTTTTGAAAGCAGCGCATAAAGGATGCGCGTGAAGAATGATTCATTAAGGGTATTTTTGTCTAGTATTGTCCTTGAGCCCTTAAAAAATTTCTATCAATGTATTGGAAGCATTAAAATAAATTAAGTTGGACTAAACATCATTTAAAGCCCCAAACTTGGCCTTTAGACCAATTTTCTGAAAAAAGAATTCTGCACTTGTTTGTTTTGCGTCAATTTTTTTTATGGATTATGGGTTCGTCCAAAGGACAGGAATTTAACATATGCACTTGACAGTTGACATTATTCAAACTAGAAGCCTCCAGATTGTTTGAGTTTCTCTTTCTTATGTGGAATTTCTCAAAAACTTCTACTTAATTATATATCTCTCTTCTCTGCTAAATAAATACAGTTTATATCTTCCTACTAGTTATTTTGAAAAATGGCTCAAAACTTGGAAATTGTAATTGTAAATGGTAAAACCTGGGGTACAAAATACATCACCTTGGTTGTGATAATTGCATTCCAAACTAAAAAAACCGAAGTCGTACAATCTGACTCAATAAGTTTGTTTGCTGTTCTTGAAGGTTGACACTCAAACCTTTCCCCTGTAATGAGAGTTAGTGAAAGGGTTCAATCATTTCCAATCTCATACAATGAAAGAATGAACCATCAACCATGCTCTAATCACGCTTTAGTTCCTTATTGTGCTTTCTGAATTCACATTTCAGTTCTATTTGAATCAATTAAATCTGAGGAATAATTTTACTAACTTTTTCGGGGGTTCCTGCAGAGATGACTCTTTCTGAGGCAAATCCTGCATGTTGGGAAACGATGTAATGCCCCAAAACCACTTTTTCATGTCATTTGAAATATACAAAGTACGTCAAACATGGCATATTTCGTAATCACTAAGCTGAAAAATCTTAATGCTCGTAGTGCCCATGATAACACTCAAGTAAAAATATCAACCGCATGTATATACTGTCTGGAAATGAAATCCATAACTCTTAAATGGTGGCCTTCAGCCCTTAGTGAATCCATTTGTGACTGGAAACCCACATGTTATATTCTACGGAAGCCACTTTGCCGTGACATGGGCTTCTCAATTCTCACTCTAACAATAAAGTGATTATAAACACCTTCACCCCAGGGCTATTACTTCTCTTGGCGTCCACAGTATCTCCAGGCTTTGCTCCCCCATAGTACGCAAATTACTGCAAAACACTCGGAGCATGCACGCATCAAATACCATCAAAACCATCAACGATAATATCTGCTTGTCACTAAACTGAATGAAAAGTAAGGAATGCATTACGTGTCTGCAAGTAGAATTGGTAACACATAAAACTCTAAAATACACAAGAAAGAAAAACCCTCTGCAGCACACAACATCGTGATGTTTTTTTACTACCAAAATGACAATTGGAACACTCCACTTCTGACTTCCAAGCTCGAGCAATGGTGATAAAGATGCAGAACATGTATGTCTTAACAGAATGAAACGCTAAAAATGCTTAACCATGTATTGCATAAACAGGACCCCATAAGTTGACCAAAACAGTACATAGTAGAATCTGTCAAAGGCAGGACATCAGAGTATTCTTCTGCGCATGTGTTTGTATGTGTGGGTGTTTGAAACACAAAATCTAGAGGGAACCAATTGGTGGTTTCTGGTTCAACCACTGATGAGTTGACCCTAATGCTACAAAAAAACCCACCCCAAAAAAATTAAAAAAGAAAAGAAAAGAAAGAATGACATAAAGGTCAGAAATATTACCAGCTAACCTGGAGAAACCAACTTCTTGTCAACCTCGAGTGTTCTCCTTATCTTTACGCACTTGATCATAAGAAGATAGCAGTGATGATCTTATGTTTGCTATTTCTACAAGTGTATCCAGAGCTGCATGTCATGAAACAAAGACATCATGTCCAAAATCAAAGTCTACGCAATATGTATGGAAGGTGGACTTAGGAGGAGGAATAAGAGAGAGATGGATTTAGTGTCTCGCTTATTTACCTGTCTCAAATGAAATTTGGGCATCTCGAAGCTTAGGTGAAACAAATTTTCCAAACATCGACAAAGATTTGGATCGTTCCTGTTGAATCTACACCGAGTATGAAGATAATATAAAATCAACCCATTAACACATTTCCCAAATCGAATGGGCCTACTAAAGCATAATTTAGTGATGTTCCAATCTTAATCCTACGGACCTACGCTCAAGCCAGCTCTTTGAGCGAGTTAAAACTTGGGGGCTGTTTGAAACACAAAATAGTGGAAAGTGAAAATTTGTTGCCATTCTTCAACAGTGCATATGAGAACGCACCATCGAACATGCTTATGGACAATTGACTAAGTTTACCTCATGTTTTAGTTATGTAATCCAAAAAGTTAAGTGATACAAACAGCAATTAAAATTAAGTCTCACCAAGCAGCTCCTTTTCAGTTTGGCACATGTAGGAATGGAACTTCTAGGGATACAATCCAAGTTAATCTCAAATTATATTTCAGTAACGTGACAGGTTCAGCAGTATAATTCAGCAACTAAACTGTTTTTGTTTCTCCAATCAACCACTTCTCACTTCTCAGTTTCCTACACATAGAATGGAACATCTATGTATACATGCCTCTTGTTATGATGAGAACCATGGTTACCAAGGGCAGGTGGCGCCAATGAGTTGAGAGGAGTTTAACGCAGACCTCCACTTGTTTAGGCATGGTCCCTACCCAACTTATCTACCCCCATGCATTATTTATACAAGCCTTCTGAATTGCTGAACTCAAGAAAATGTATTGTGACGCGAGAGGCAATACTAGATAAAATAGAAATGACTCTTATGAGAATTTGATTCGTTAAGAATCAATGACAAACTGGAGCAAGGTTGAGAAATACTTACTTGGTCGTCAACTGCAACTGCCGACCTGTTACTTTCTGGTATTTTCTCCTGAATTTCTTTGCAAAAACAGACGAGAACGTAAGATTCCAAAACTAACCAGAAAATGAAAACAAAAACGTTGTGAACAGTAAAATCTCAAAGACATTCTGTAACTACACAGAATCTGTCTTTGGGTGAAAGTTGATAGTGAGTGGGAAATTCCCTTAATGTTGGTAAACTACAGCATTAATGGAAAAAGGTCAAAAGATGCCAAAACTGTGTATACATTTTCGAAGGTGGTGTGAGTAGAAGTTGATTGTCAAACACTACCATAATTGCCACAGCAGCATAATAATACAGTAGAGAGAGACCAAAAAACAATAACATACCTGATGTTCCCCTGTACCGCAGCTGTGAATTACTTGATTTCCTTTCAGAAAAACCATCCTTGTCAAATTTTGCTTCCTCAGAGCAGCAGTTTTCATTATCAAGGGACACCCACTTGCACAAAGTAAAATTAGGTTCCTTCACTGAAGAGTCAACCAGCAATAACAGATAAGAAAACTGCATAATACCAATAATAGCGAGCAGTATGTGTGTTGTTAGAAGGTTTGAACGTAAGCCAGTAAGCTTGCGGGCAAGTGCCCCTACACTGATGAGGAGGATGGAGTGACGAAAGGAGGAAACCAAATATATAACGAACATACAAAAAGAAACATTTCCCCTTCAGGAGCTTTGCTTATCATAGTCTAGGATAAGAAGGTTATTTAGAAATCCAAACTTTAGAATCTATCTATGAAGTGGTAGAGCATTGGAACGATCCTTTCCATTGCTTGAAAGTTCGTACTTGAACTGGCTCAAGCCTCAAAGTGCCAAAGATAGTGTCCAGGAATTCATCTAAGATGAAATTACCAAATATCCCTTCAAAAGAGTGTCACGCTACAACATGCGTGTTGTCACTAAATATGCAAAGGTGGTAAGATTGATCCCCATTAACGAGAGTCTTCACCCTTAAACAAACTGATTGTTTTAAGAAGGATTACCATCTACTTGTATGACTTGCAACGACGTAGCAGCACAATGGCATTTGAGGTCAAACAAGGCACTATTGACGCGTGAAGCACCCATTGATTGTCGAGCACTGGCCAATTCCAGCCATCCCTACAGAAACGGGAAGTTCAGAACAATCACTGACCTCGTTTATCTTTGTTGCCACGTGTATCTAGGCGAAATAAGCACCAAAATAATAGCAGAGTGATTTCTTCACTTAATTGTTCCCAAAGTTGAATTGGAAGCATAACAAACATGTCAAGTATTCAATACTTTGTGAATTCTCAAACCGACATTTAACCAACATACAATGAGCTAAAGGAGATATCGTCCACATAATCCAAAAATACTGTTCAAGTAAACTTTTTTCTTGATTATCACATTATGTTCAAGTATACAGTTCACAAAAACATGAATATGGAAAATGAAAGTGGATATTTCTCAAGCTGAAAAGTAATGCAGTTGCCCAAGTCCGATTGAAGTCGAACTCAATCTTTATACTCCCAATCTTTTCGCACGTCGTCCAGTATTCAAAAACCCGACATACATACGAAGTAAGCGTAATGAAAACAGACAAAACAAACAATGAATCGTGAAAACAAGTCATTAGTTCATTGAAAATACGAATCTCGAATCAAGATATAAATGAATCAATTGGACCAAGGATGAGCAACAGGGTTATTAAATCTTTATTGGGTTTTGGGTTTTGCACCTGGCGAAGTGTCGAAGATAAGGATTCGAAAAGGGCCAGATAGCTATCGACCGAATCAAGAAACTTCAGAACTTTGTGCTCTCCTTTTTCCTCTTCTTCTTCTTGATTTTGATCGGTGTACTCATTTCCTTTCTCAAGATTGATTATTTCCTCTTCTTCTCCCATTTGAGAATCAGGCGTCTTTGACGTTGGATTCAGTACGTCAAATCTGCTGATTCTTTACAGAGCAATAACCAAACTGTCTGGCTTTTTCCCGGGGGTTTGTGTCCGTTTTTTGAAGCTGAAAGTTTCGTGTCGTGGCCGCAATGTTAGACCTTGTGACCGTAATGTTGAGCGTTTGGGTCAAAAATTGAATTTGTAAGTTGGTTTTTTGGACTTATTGGACTTGATTGGGCCTGACCTACCTCCATTTTAAGTCCAAAACAATTGAAATAGGTTCAAAACAACCTTTAAAGGTCTTTCAAAAGACATAAAATGGTTTTCTTGCAATAATAATTCGAGATAAATACTTTTAAAAAAAATGAAAACTTATTTTACAAAAGTTTATTGGAGGTCTTTGGTCCCACTAAAACTTGCAATCATGGCATGGTTAGCTCTTTCGTGAACAGTCAATAAGCCAGGATCAATTAAAGAACTATTTGGGGTCGTTAGAAAATACGGATAATCAAATTTGGAGTGTGAAGAATATGTTGAATACATGGAAAATTTCAAAATGGCACCTGAACTTTACACTCAATGTCCAAAAAACACCTGAACTTTAGTTAGTGTCAATTAAACACCTGAACTTTCAAAACGCCCATTCTAAGGCACCTGGCCCCATTTTCCGTCCATACTGGACGGAAATTCCTGATGTGGCAATTCTCTTCCGTTAAAAACCTCATCACCACCACCTACGGCCATCACCACCACCTACAGCCTCTGCCGCCGCAAATTTTGGGCCACCACCACTTACAACCATCATCTTCACCACAACCAGGTCGTCACCAACTGTCATTTCCCCTCATGTTGTCATTTCTCACCACCGTTTGAACCACGCCATCACCAACCACTGCACCTTCCACCGCTGACTAGGATTCGCCGCCCATTCTCGTCGCCGTTTGCTCGAAATTGTTGAGACGATTGGAGAAAATTATTGTCCAAATGACAGCAGGAGGGGTTGCCTTGAGCAAATCTGATGTTCAAACGGTGTCAGAAGTAGTTGGTGACGACCTGGTGGTGGTGGAGATGATGGTTGTAAGTGGTGGTGATGGCTGTAGGTGGTGGTGATGGGGTTTTTAACGGAAGAAAATTGCCACATTAGCAATTTCCGTCCAGTATGGACGGAAAATGGGGCCAGGTGCCTTAGAAAGGGCGTTTTGAAAGTTCAGGTGTTTAATTGAAGCTAACTAAAGTTCAGGTGTTTTTGGGACATTGAGTGTAAAGTTCAGGTGCATTTTGAAATTTTCCCTTGAATACAAGCAAACTATTATAGGCACAGACATATTTTGAAAGCGTTTTGTGGGTAGATGTTTTATGGAGAGTAACATGAATTTCAGGTGAGTCCTAATATTACTATTTCTCTTTCTTAATTTTAGTCCTCTGTTTTCTTATTCAAATTCTGAAATATTACTTCTTATAATGGGAGATTTTTCGTCTCGGTAAAATTGGTAAACATTGTTTCATAATGCTTTTATTTGCTCTTAAAAAACTCTCTGTTTATTGTGTTTCAGTTTTTATGTTTTTAATAATTCTTTTCTTTATTCCGACAATATCAAATTATTAATAATTTTTTTAGTATAGCCGATAAAAAAATACACAAATTCTTTAGTATAAGAAAAGACTATGGACAATATATTGTTTCTTTTTGTAATTAAATAAAAAATTTTTTTAGTATAAAGAAAAGACTATGGACAATATATTGTTTCTTTTTGTAATTAAATTGCTCCTTTTTCGATTTGCAACAAGATCAAAATTGAATGGGTTTTTAAAATAAGGTCATTCAATCCCATGCAAAAAAATAAATAAATAAAAAGTGGACTCTTAAAATGGCTCATAGGTGAGACTGCTAAAATTTACAAGTCATTTGATCCATTATTGGTATTCAATGAGTCAAAAATAAAATAAATATTTAATAACTAGAAATTAACTTTTATTCCGTAGCTAGCTTTAAGCTCCAGCCCATGAGACAATTGGCCCTTTACAATAGATCGATTAATTTCTAGATTAATTACAAAAGATTGGTTTGATGGTTTTGATTTGAAAAAATAAACTAAAGAGAGCAAAGCAATAATTAAATGGAAAAACGATGGAGAGAAGATCTAGGGTTCCGAACCCACCCCGACCACGTAACAAAACTTGCATAACAAGATGTGATTGTTAAAAGGCATAAACTATTGAATGGGTTTGCCACCCAAGAGAATGCCTAAAACTCCAAGCACAACATTGAAAACAATTGCATAAGAGAAAAGATATGAATAAACAAATTGAAAGTAGTAAAAATCCTTCCGTACGCTATGGATCCGAATAAATAAAACCAAACCCTACACATAAATAAATACAATGATCCTTTCCCCTAGATTGGTTAGCCGGACATCGCAACTGCCAAACTGCGGCAGCAGTTCTTCGTTTCTGCCTCTGTTCTGTCACCTCAATGAGTTTTATATAAAAACTGCCACCTTCCGTAGTGCCCTAACTCATTAGGCTGCCAACAATAGAAAGCCCATTGTCTTTTCTTCCTTCCTCTGGTCCAATTTGATCAAAAATACTTGGCCCACCAATGCTCTTTGTACTTTGGTGCCATCCAATTTCTAAGACTCACGTGGACAGCAAGAGTAAAATTCAGAAAGCCCAGTTCCGTACTATTCCATCAATTTTATTTGTTTAAGCTTTTTAACGCCGAGTTAAATTGGACCTTGTTTTCTTACTTTATCAAAAATTTTCAAAAGATAAATGATTTTATTTAATACAAATTGGCTTCTAAACATGGCTCATTTAGCTCCCAATACAAGCACCCAAGCCCTTTTAATCTTTTTATATAAAATTTTCAAAAGATAAATGATTTTATTTGAAAATAGAGAATGCTCTTGCTACCTTATTGTCTGTACATATGCTCTAGATTTAGCAAACTCTAAGAGTGAAAAATAAAAAAGATTAAAAGGGCTCACTTGGATGCATCGCGACGACAAAATTCCATCTCTATAAACAACCCCTTTTTTTTTTTTGAACGAACAAAAATTCTTTGAAAACGAATACAAAGATTAAAGGGATCCAAGTACATGGGCTTAAGATGAAAGAAGGATAAACAACCCATGCAAATATTCCAAATATTCCAAATATTCCTTAAAATTGCAAATATTCCATTGGCCTTCAATTTTTATCGCTGATCTTTCTCTCAAATATTCTCCTAATCTAAAATATCACAAAACAAATAAATATCCAAGTTGTACAAAAGCAGCAATACCATGGTGCTCCTACGGCTCAAAGTTATGCTACTCCACAACCCTAATGAATGAGAAATTTTTTTGCATGGGCCGAGTAGGTATTGCCCACGTGGTATCTGCTCGGCAATTTCAGTTGTCCAAAGTGTGATCTGACGGTCGGAAAAGGAGAGGGAAAAAGAAGAGAGAGAGTGGTCAGGTGAGAGGAGAGAGAGGAAATCAATCTGGGTTGTCCAAAACACTTTTGGACGATCGAGATTGTGCTCGGTATGGACAGGTGGTACCCATTCGGTACCCAAATTTTTTTCCTAATGAATACGAAAATCAATACATTCTATCTACCACACCTGTCAACCATGCAAATTTTTTGGGTACCGAGTGGGTATTGCCACTCGGTACCCAAGCATGATCCGAACCGTCCAAATGTGTTTTGGACGGTCCAGATTGATTCCCTCTCTTTCTCCTCTCACCCAAACACTCTCTCTCTCTTCTTCTTTTTCTCTCTAAAATCTGGACCGTTGAATCGCATTATGAACGGCTGAGATTGCCGAGTGGATACTACGTACGCAATGCCCACTCCACACCCAAAAATTTCTCGTCAACCATAAGCCTACTGCACACATATCTTCTCTCACTCTCCGGCCAAACTTGCTCCCATGCATTTATTCACCAAACCCTTATCCACACAACACTCCACAATTACACCCACTTTATTGATCCCGTTCTCTCTCTTACTCTCGGCTTCAGATCTCGACTGATGTTCCTTCAAATTTTTAGCTCCCGTTACATATGTTTTTTCGTTTGTTAAAAAAAATCAAACAAGGGAAATAATCTTGTTCGTTTCGGTTTTTAAGACCCGGTTTTCTTAATTATTATCCAATCATTATCTCTATTTTTAAATATTATTCTCATTTTTCTCTCTCTATCTCTCTCTTATCACTAACCCATATTTTTAATTATTATCTCTATTTCTCCCTTCAATTGATATGAGAAAATGACTTCGGGAACATGAAAATGCTGGGAATAGGAAAACTTAAAACTTTTTTCATGATCTTGCATGTGAAGGAAGAAACGAGATGATGGATGGACAGGTAATGAAGGACTGGCAATTGCATATACACTTGACACACACCAACAAGCATGTGAAAACTTAAACGGCACCATGTTTTTGAGACACATCCGAAATTTCGTTAGAGAAGCACTTTGATAAACAGATTTGATCTTGACTGACTCAATTAAGTATTAGTGTTTATTCTATTAGACAACAAAGATCGTTTTTTTTTCTTTCACTAGCCTGTAACTTTAAAGTTTAAACAGATAGGACTAGCGATTCAATTTTCAATTTTTCATTGTTTTGGTTGGGAAAAAGTTCTTGTATCGTCATGGTTTTCAGCAATCAAACTAGTCTATTACATTGTTAGTTTGTTACAATGTCTAGGATCACGCGCGGTTCACAATGAGTTTGAAGTTTGAACCATGCAATCATACTTAGGCCTGTGAACCATTTAACGTTGTATAACAGACCGTAATCTGAATGATTTGAAGGTGTTGAGTACGTAAATGTCATTTTCTATGAAAAAGTTAAACATTTGGGATACACGGTACAGTAGAAACATGTCAAGTACTATTGTCGTTATTGAGAAGAAGCTTAGGTTTTGAGGAATAAGGTATATTTGGAATGCTAATTTGCACACTTGTCTGCAGGGTGGTGCCAATGGAAAATATGAATGGTTGCGAACTTGTTGAAGCGGGAGATCTTTGTGAGAGAAGGAATGGTCTTATTGTCTAATATAGTACACGACTGCTTGCAAATATGTTTGAATACTTATGCTTCTGTTGTATGGCGGGAAGAAGTCGATCTCAATTTTGGGTAAGGTAGGGGCAAGATGATATAGAAATAAATTGAACTATTTGCTACTTCCTTTGAGACCAATTTTTGTCTCATTGTCTGTTAAGGTTTCATTTGTTGGTTTTATGTTGAGTTTCCTTTATGTGAACATTATTGCAGGATTATGGGTTCATATGAAGAAAATCCAAGGAACAACCCTTCCACATCATGAAGAGCTCAAAAAGGGAAACTATCTGTGTATCATTTGAAAATTGAATGGATTAATGTGCACTCAAGGATGGAAGCAAGTCTTTCTTCTTCGTTCAGTTGTCTAGTCTTCTTCTATCATCTTTTCCAAAATATTTTGCGATGTTTGCTGTTGTTTTTTCCAAGTTTTGGCTGACAAACCTGGTGCTTAAAAGCCTCGGACAAATCCATGAGATGACACAGGTAAGCATTGGACTTGGTTCCTCTTTTCCCTTTAGAGTCGAGTGATGAGTTTTTCATTGGTTCTTCTTCGTTGTCAACAATGGTGCCCCTCGGGCACATCCGGGTTGGTTTGAGTGCGGATAAATGAACTCCATGATGAAGCATTTTGCTATTTTCTGTTTCTTTTCTCTCATTTTTTTTTTGAGCACGTGGAAAAATGGAGGATGTCTCGGGCATTTGACTAAAGGGAGCCCACGTGCAAAGTATCAAGGCGGCGGAGAAAACCTTCAAAGAAGAGAAAGGTCACATCAATCCGTCATACCGCCGAGACCCAAAAGAAAAAACCCGCACCCTCAATTGGCAACCAACCGAGGAAGACACCGTAAAGGGACAAAGCCCGAGCCAACCTAAATAAAGAACCCAAAAACAAACAACACCTAACAAAATGGGTAGAACCCAAAGGAAAACATCTCTCAAACCAACCCTAAACTCCACTTCTTCACTTCTCTTCTCTAAAGAAAGGTGCATCTCTTCCTCCATAGCCTCCATATGAGCAATCCTCTAGTGCCCCGGACACCCACCTCCGGGCATAGGCACCACGTGTGCGGCGGATTCCACGCGTAGCTAAGACCGCGAGGCGTGAATCACCTTTAGCCTTACTAAGAACTTCATTCCATCCCTAAAATGAGGTTCAAAATCTTGTTAAAAACCCCAATTGTCCGAATGGTGAACTTCATTGGGAGGATATGGTTCATTCCTGAGATACTCCGAGGAGACATTGGTGGTGTATCTTCCCATTTTTCAAAAACCTTTTTATTTTCCAAATGGCCAACCTCATTTTCTAGGGTCTTGATGCATTTGGTTCACCAATTGATTACCTTCTTTTTCCCCTTTGACTCCTTTTAAAGATGCGGGAGTGACTTGAGAGAGATGATTCTCCTCCCGGAAGACCAAGGGGATGGAGCGGCCACCATGGCTCCACATCATTAGCCGGCCCCACTGAGCCAACTAACACAAAGTTGGGCTCAATCCCTCGACAAGTCCGCACCAACTCCATCCTCTTCAACATGGATGGAAAGTTCTCTCTCTTGACAACCTCACGACTCCGGCACATTTGAAGCCCTTCGAAATCCTCCTCCTCTCACCATAGAGGCACCAAAGAATCAGGAAAGAAATGGCAATCAAGCACAATCGGATTCGCCAACAAGTCATCACAAGCATGGGATGGAAGAAACCCGGAGGCCATCAAAGAAGCACAAGGATCATTCTCATCCATGATGAGCCAACCGAGTCTTTTCAACTCCACCCGGGTGATGGAGGTCATCCGAATCACTCGACAACTTCGAATTTGGGCTACGGGAAACCACTCTATCCAACCCACAACGTTTGCAATCACACTTAGCCTTCAAGAAATTAAAAAAATTAACATGTTCTTCCATAACTCTAATTGGATAAGAACTCCCATTAAAACTCAAGTTGATCACTCGGATTAATTGCATCAAAAGTATTAGTAAGAACTTTCACCTTACCAACGGAGAAGGAGGATCTTTTAGTGTGTGTTAGATGCTACTTGATCTTAGTGTTTCGAGGCGTGCGGCAAAGACCATTTTCCCCCCAGTTCATTCCATCCCTACAGGTTCAAAGTCCATCAAAATCATTGTTGCTATTCATTGGGCTTTACGTTGGATCTGGAAAAATTTGGTGGCAAAAATTTTCATGGCTTAGTGTTTTTCCCCCTATTTTAAGTCCATCAAATATTGCTGTGGGCTTTACGGAGAGTGCTGGAATTTGGTAAGCGAGAGCTGATATTGGCACCAATATCAATTTCCCATTGTTAAACAGATTTGTTAGTTTTAGTATTAATAGCAAAATTACTAGCGTGAGACATGCATGCATAGGTACCTAGCCCACGGGACAGCTACAGATTTCATGTACAACGTTGCAAGAGAGCCCATGGCTTTCACTTTTGAGGTTTGTGATAATTACTCTCTTATCTAATCAAATTTCATTCCCTTGTTACGGCATCTTTATCTCGCATACCAAATTTAACCTCAAAAATACATTTTATAATTTAGCAAGTCACTTTATAAAAAATCACAGAATCACACCCTATATTCAAATTTCTACTCTTCCCTCCCTCCTCCTCTTTTGGTGAGTTTAGTCATCAAATTTGTTTTATCAAAAAGTTAAGAAATCTTCAAATTGGTGAGTTCGTTTGGTGAGTTTGATTTTTTTAGATTTTTAGTTTCTCTCTACTCTACTTTAACCTCTGATATTAATGCTTTGCTCCTTAGGCTTGTTATTGACTGGCAGATCTATGGAGATGGAGTAGATTCCACAACAGACTGCTTTAAAATGTTCAAATCCAAGCTGTTCTTAGAGTAAGAGCGTTTACAGTTATTACTAAGAGCTGCTTTGGCTTAAAAGCCAAAAACTGGATTATTGGATTATTCGTTTTGTCTTTATTAAAAAAAAATTGCATTTGTTAGTTTTGCGTCAAGATTTTGTGAATGATTGGTCTGCTGCATTCATTGCAATGTTTATTTATTGCTTCCATTGGGTTAAATACTCTATATTTATCTGTTTGTTTCCATTGGGTTTCAGAGAGTTCTGAATGATTGGTTTGCTGCATTCATTGCAATGTTCAATATGAGCACGCACCAACTTGATGAACTTCGTTCAAATACCACGGTTTCTAATCTGAACAAGTTTGTATCCATAGATGATAGATGACTATTTGAATGGGTATGTAATGGAGAGGAGAAGTAGATATGGGAAGAAGATGGAGGTGCTTGATCTTGGGATGCAGGAAATAAGGACATATTTCAGGCTTTTCTTTTTATCCTTGCTTCTGTTATTGTTGATGTTCTGTTCTAGAATCTGAGTTTCCCAGTTGATTTTAGGAGATGAAATCTAAGATACTCAAATGATTTTATCAAAACTAGATTTTATCTCATAAAAATCATTTGGAAAACACCCCTTGGTGGAGTATATTTTATCATTTGGGAAGATAATGTGTACAACAGACCAGAGGCAATGTTTATAAGGTCACGATCCCAGTCACTTATCAAAATAGCAATTTTTTGCTTGTAACTGCTTTCGGTGGAATCAAATCCTTTGTTCTTTTGTTCGGGTGCATTTCCGGCCATTAGATTACATAAATATTTTAAAACAAAAAACAAAACATATACAATCCAACGACCCAAAACACTTCGGCACAGAGGCATACCACTTTTCTGGAACAGGAGATCTTAGATGGCTTTGGGTACCCTGCTAGGTTTTGCAATGTCCATTTACAGCATTTGCTAGCTTTTGGCTTGGCTACTTACGGCCCGTTTGGATGACGTATTAATTTTGGAGGGATTAAATAGTAAGGGAGGATAAAATAGCCAGAGAGATTAAATAGAAGGGTGGACCCACAATTAAGAAAGAGGGATTAAATAGTCCATAGTTTGGATGAAGGATAAAAAAGAGGGATAAAGAGGGTGAACGATGTAAAATCATGTCAAAAGACTTTCTTACCCTTGGTAATGAATATATTAAATTATGCATTTATATAATTATATAAATACCAAAATTAATTGATTTTGCAAAAAGTGATGAGAAAGCTAAACTATGAACTCTTACTTGCCAACTCCCATTATAATCCCTTCCCAATTCATAAATATATGATGTCAGCGAGCATGCATGGTGGAAAATTATTGCTAAAAGTGAATAAATAAAAGATGGAAAATTATTGCTAAAAGTGAATAAATAAAAGATGTTCAAAAAATAACAAAAAACAAAGCTCAAAGCATACAATAGGACCCAAATGAAAGAAAATTTGTTCACAAAATGAAGTTAAAAGGTTCATCTGATTTACGAAATAAACAGAAAAAGAAAAGTTTTAATTATAAAGATATAGAATGTCGATCAGTGACATCTACTTCCACCACTAAGAAGTAGACCCAAGATTTTTTTCTTTTTTTGGTGGACAAAATGACCTGTCATAAAAGAAAACCTAATTACTTCTTAAATAAAAAAAAAAAGAAAAGTTTTAATTATTAAGATAAACGAGGGTTCCAAACACGATCAAGGGCGGCTCCATGACATAATGGGATTTATTTGGGTGTGTATGATACACACCCCTATAAAAGTTATTTGGGCGTTGAAGAAAATGTTTAATTTTTGCTCCATGACATCATCGAAAGTTAATCATATAAAATGTCTAAAGACCCCATTTACCAAAAAAATGTTAACAGCACCTTGATATATATTGATTATTCCAACAATATATAGGTGACACCCAAATAGGGTGTGGGATTGTAGCCATTTCCCATAATGGATAGAGTTAATAATGTCTAAAGACCCCATGGGGTGTGTAACAGCAGCATTATTGATTATTCCACAATATATAGGTGACTCGTAGGTAGGGTGTGGGAGGGTGTGAGCAGTGGGGTGTGTATGTAGCATTATTGTTATTCCAAATTCGGGGTGGGTGCTACGTAGGGGTTGTGCGGCAAAACTACGTTGTTTTGCTTGATTTTTGTGCACACCTCCAAAGCTTTCAAGGACCTTGTTTGTAGGACGAAAAAATCACTATAAAGTGCCTAAACCCAAAATACCTAAACTCTAAACCCGTACACTGATGAGTATTGAGCCAAAAACCAAGAGGCAAACAAAAAGAAGATGTACCACTACACTCAGGATCTCTTTGACAATGAAACTAGTTCAATATACAATGTATTTTGATATGTACAAATTATTTTTTTGGAACTTAAGAAAAGGAGGTAAAATAAAAAACTTATCCTGTTTTAAATTCTAAGTTGGAAAGAGCCAAAGAGAAAGGAAAATTAACCTTTATGTCTTCATTTTTTTTACCTTTTCTCTTTTATGAAAAATCAACTAAAAGAGCGGATTTATTTTTTAAATTTATATCTTACTTTCTCCCTCGTGTTTTCCAAAACCCATTAAAGCCCCCAAACTTAGACTTTTGGCCAATTTTCCGTAGGATTTATTAGTTTGTGTCTGTGGATTTCGCTCCATGATGTACTAACACTCTTTGCGGTCACACAATTATGTAGAACTATTAAGTATATACGCTTAGTCGTGGACTTAGCATAATGATCTCTTGATGGTTAGAGTTCCGGGATGCTACTTTTTTTTTGAACGGCTTCCAAGATGCTACTTGGTCATGCCTCAGGGGCACTCGATAATTCTCCTGTTTTGACTTGCTCCGTGCTCGTATCGGAGTTGCGAGAAATGAAAAGAAAAACTAGTTTTATTGTTTTTATCTTTGATAATTAAAGAAATCATTGAACACAATTGAGTTTTGAATGTTGTATTGAAGCTATGAGATCTAAGTTTCATGGAATGAGAGGTTGAACATGTTAAGTACATGTGTACCCTTTTTTCTTTTTTTTTTGGTAAAGAAAGTAATAACTTGGTGTGGTCTACGCTAATTTTTATCGGCGAAAAATATTTAATTCTAGAACCTTTTTCCTATTTTCATGTCTACTTTGGGGATTTAAGATAGAATTTGAATTAATTCTGTGGGATTAGTAACCCATTTCTAATTATCCATCATATGCAATTAAATTACTGTGGGCTTAAACCCATTTCAAAAAAATTGAGAGAATCCAACAAATTCATTTTAATTTAAAGTTTCATGAATTCCCTCATCCTTTTTGGGGATTTAAGATATTTTTATTTTGAATTAAATTGCTCTGAAAAATGGGACGTAAAAAGTTTGTACAATTGTCATTTTTAATTTTGAAAAATTAGAATAAAGAGTTCCTTCTCGTTTCAAAAAAATTTTCATTGGATGTGGGTAAAAGTAGATGTTTAGGGAGAAATTCAAAGTAAAAATATGTTTTGGAAGGGAAAATGAAGTAGAAAAAAAAACACCTCCATCCTATTTTTGATTTTAGTGTTCAAAATGGATACAAAAAAATAATCCAAAAACTAGTTTATTTTTTTTATTTTGCTTTGCCAAACATCCATAAACCAAAAAAAGAGAAACCTAAAAAATCAAAAAATAAATTGTAACAAATTCATTAATAATTGAAAGTTGTTAGTAATGAAAACTCCCATCATTTTTTTAGTGTAGATATGTTTATTTTGAACTGTCCTTTAATAAATGTTTCTCAAAAAATTAACAAAAAAAAGTTTGTACAATTGTCATTTTGCCTTTTTGAAAAATTAGTGAATAAAGAGTTAATGGGTAAAAGTAGATGATAATTTTAGAAAGTCGAGGTAAAAAGTTGATGCGAAAAGTGTAAAACGGAAGTAAAATGTAAAATGATGATGTTTCTTTAGTAAATTAAAATGACCATTACTCATTTTAATACCCTCTCCCAATACATGTGCCGTGTTTTCTTTTTTATTATTTGAAAATGTACGGATTTTAATTAGTTATTGAGTTTCAATAATAAATTTGGCTGAATTTATCTAATTAAAAAGAACACATAAAAAGAAAAGACTAATTTTTGACATTTTTTCATTGTCTTTATTCTTACAAAAAAAAATTCCCATTTGTTAGTTGCCAAAAGGTCTTTTTTTTACATCATCCACCCAAACTTAATCCCCCATATTACAAAATCATCCAAAAAGTATAAAATTATTAGCCAAACTTAAAGTTTTCTTGAATAATATAATACCCCTAAAAAAATAATCCAAAAACTAGTTTATTTTCATAATTTATTAAAAACATAATAATTACTTTGACCATAATTTTATCTCTTCGACTTGCTACACCATTACCTTTATCGTAGTATAGTTAGTGAAATCTAGTAAACCACAAAAATCTTAGGCACAAAAATGAAAAACTACCTAAAATGCAATTTTAAATTTGGGGAGAGACTTATGACACACTAGGTAAAGTGACACTAAGCACATGTGCCTAACTAAGGATTTAACAAAAATTTCAAATTTTTGTTATCTGAGAAGGGGTCCCACAAAAGATACTCATTCCTTTCTCTCTTTTTGAGTTTTTCTTAGACCTTTAAGATCACATTTTTTGAGTTTTTCTTATTAACTAGTTAGAGTGACTTTAGAACCATTTTTTGAGTTTTTTTAGGTAGTAGCTTAGAGACTTTAATTTGGGAGGAGAGAAGAGAAAAACAGAGAGATAAAGAGAAGGGACGAAAAGGAGAATTTTGTGGGACCTAAGCGCTATTGTTGAGTTGCCAGGTGGAACCCAAATGTGAATAAAATGTTTTCCGTTACCAGGTGGAACCCAAATGTGAATATAATGAAGAACCATTTCTGAGTTTTTCACACTCTAAAAGATAACTCTTTTAACATTTTTAGGAGAGATAGAGAGAAGGCGTTAAAGTGTATTTTGTTGAGTTGCCAGGTGGAACCCAAAGAATAAAATGTTTCCGTTAAAGATGGAACAAATGTGAAATATGAAGAACCTCTATGTGCTTAAAAGGTGTAACACATTTTTTAACAAATATTTTTTAGGTAGAACTAAGTTCTTAAAGATGCTCTTAGTATCTTACTTTTTCTCGACCGAATATTCCCTTTGCGGTTAATCAAGTTTGCCAGTTTATGCAACATCCCAGGACCTCCCATCTTCAAATTGTCAAACGGATCCACCGCAATATCAAAGGAACCATTTAACATGGTCTCTGTTTCCATTATTCTACTGATTATACTCTTCGAGCCTTTTTCGATGCTGATTGGACGGTTCTCTCGATGATTGGCGATCTATCACCGGTGCTTGTATTTTTCTTGGTCCGAATCTACTCAAATGGACCGCGAAGAAACAATCCATTGTCTCTAGATCTAGTACCGAAGCGGAATATCAAGCCACACGTGAACTACGCTGGCTTGGTTATCTCTTCCGCGAACTTGGCATCCCATTACGTTCCCTACCTTGTGTATACTGCGTAATATTTCAGTTCTTCATTTTGCCATTAATCCAGTCTTTAAATCTTTCATTCTTGAACCCATCTTTATCAAAAGACTCCCCTGTGACCATTTTGTGACGCTTGCCACCAAGCTCAACCTCCACTTTGTTCCATCTCGCTTGAGGGGGAGTAAAGGCAGTCGATCACAATTTCATGAATTGCTCCAATCCCATGATTTGCTCCACTATTTGATTAGAATAATAATTTGATAAAAAATAGAAAAAAATACCCAAAAAAATTAATTAATTGGCCCTTTGTGTTTCTCATACAGTGAGATTTGGTGTGAAAAGACTCTATGTCTTACGCTATGTTTGGTAGCCAAGGAAAAGAAAGGAAAAAAAAAGGAAAAGAAAAAAAAAGGAAAATCGAGGAAAATTTGTAGTTAAAATAATTAAGTTTAGTTATTTTTCTTTTGTTGTTCCTCTCAAACCATTTAAAAGAAGAGGAAATTTTTTAAATTTTTTTTCATTTCCTTTCCTTTCTTTTTCCTTAGACTCTATTTGATACCTAGGAAAAGAGAGGAAATGAGAGGAAAATTTTCCTCTCTTTGTTTGGGTTGAGAGGAAAAGGAGAGGAAAAAGAAATAAACTAAACTATTTTAACAATAAAATTTCCTCTTTAACTTTCCTCCCTCTTTCCTTTCATTTTCCATTTTTTTTTTCTTTTCCAGGTTACCAAACAGAGACTTGGCTTCCAAACAAAGCCCCAAGTACTAGTACCATTTCTCCCCTCCAAAGCCCAAAGAGACGTTGATCCCGCTCTCCTCGGACCTCGCTGTGTCTATACGGAGGTTCAACATTTGCATGTTCCGCTTTTGACTGCGTCCGCAAGAGTCGGAAATTTGGAAACCATGAACACTGAAGAAGGTGAAACCCTAGAAAACCCTAGCTAGTTTTAAGTACTTGATCTATCCAATTGCTATCTCTCATTACTCTCGCTCTTCGATTTGCAGTGGTCGAGTTTCTAGGCTGCGTTCCCCTGCTTCAGCGACTTCCGAGCTTGTCACTCCGAAAAATCGCTGAAGTCGTCAACGTCAAACACTACGGTTGATTTTCAGTTTTCGATTTGGTTTTGGATTCGATCTTTTTGGAATTGGTTTAGTTCGTTCTTTTGAATTTGTATTTTTGAATTGTGTTTGGTGAAGATCAAGGGGACTATGTTGTTCGCGAAGGTCAGTCTGGAGATGGAGTTTATTTCATTTGGGATGGGCTGGTAAAGTTTCCATGTGAATTTATTGCAATCATAAATATGTTTATACACATATGTGTATCTATATACCTATATTTATATAGAATTACGTTCACACGCACCTTTGGTGAACCTAAAGATTAAAAAAAAAATAGAAAACTTTTAGTGAACCTCACCAGAGACGCAAAATAGGTCACCAAACTTGGGTATAGTCACCTCCACCCAAAGGCGGTGAGGGTGAATAAAATTGCTCTCATATATATGGGAAAATGATTTTCGCATGCCTCCTATAAATGAAATTCAATTTTTTTTTAATACTTCAAAATTCAAATAATGCACAACACAATTCTCAAAATTACTAAACCAAATTTTTTGAAGTGCATTTATAGGAAAGTGGTTTTTGAAAATAATTTCTGACGTAAATCATAGACATGTATATTCGTATATACTTTCATGAACATGTATTTGCATGTCTGCATACGAATTCTCAGGCTGAGGTGTGCGGGCAAGTGGATGATGAAAGCCGTTCTGATTTCCAGTTGAAACGCTATGATTATTTCGGCCATGGTGAGTCGATGGTTATGATTGGGATGCATTTTTTCTTTCTTTCAATGGGCATTTCCATTTCAGAATGTCCTTTCTTACTAATCGAGTAATTGCCTTTGGAATAATTTCCATTAGGCATTTGATATTATTGTTATTTCTGTAAAAAATTCTTTATTTGACATCCTTCTGGGGGCAGTTGAAACTTCTAAATTAGTAGTCCAAAAACTTGTATTGGTGTACCTGTAGTTCTATACGGTCATGGGTTTGTTGTAGCATGGGGCTGATAGGCGTCCTTAATTCCCTCTACTTAACCCAACCAGTTTTTGCCGTGCTATAGTGCTGTGTTGTTTTGGTTCGTATCCGCTTTGCGTCATACTAATGCGTCATCTCAAATATTCACTGCAAATAAATGCCATGTGCATGGAGACATTTTAGTTCCCGCCCCTTTGAGTCAAGCTTCATTGTCTACAGGATGACATTATTCACAGCAATGTATAAATTAACTCACTTCATATTATCTTCACTTTAGAACACTTTAACCTGTTTTATAAGTTGTACTTTGTTTACTAAGTGGACTCTAAAATTGTACATATAACGACTCGACTAACGGCAAACTAGAAACAAAATGACTGTAGTGACCCCTAAATTTGGTTTCTAATTGCATTTTGATTTAGTTGAAGGTCAAAAATTGAAGTGCGTGAGTAAGACTTTACAGATGGGTTAGACATGTCACCTAACTTCGCTTATGGTTTGAATCGTGATAACTTGTTGAATGAAAATTCCCACCTTTAGTTGTCCATTTAATTGAGTCGCATTCATATTATATAAACTTTGTTATAGACATAAAGGCATTTGTATATATGCACGCAAAAACATCGTTCAGATCATTATGAATAGATATAGTTTTCAAATACTTTGAAAATGGGTTACCCTTTAGATTTGAATAATCACTTTACAAGAATAATGTAGGTGTGGTTTTGCAGGTATGGTAAAATCTGCTCAATATGCAGACGTGATTGCATTGTCTAAGGTAGCTGTACTTCTCTTTCACTTACATTTAGTTTCTTTTGCAATTTCGCTGTGCCTAGAGCTACACTGGTGATATGCATGTTTAACAAATATATATCTGGATGCCATTTCCAAGTTCATCGTGTGTTGTGTTTGATGGCAGCTGACCTGTTTGGTGCTGCCACATAAGTACCGTGATCTTCTGCAATCGCAATCAATCTGGAGTGCAGATAAAACACTAGAGACATGTTCGCTTGTGGAGCATATACTGCACTTGGAGCCATTAGAAGTATGATCTCTTTGCTTTCCTAGTGAAAGTTTACCATTTCTGGTTTTGCAATGGCGAAGAATATTTTTTTCTTTTCAATTAGTAGCGTACTAGCATTATCTTGTTGCTGGTAATTGCAGGATCTAAGAGTGCCTCTAGTAACAAACCAAGTGTCCTATATCCTGATATCAACTTAGGGCATTTTGTAACTCATCCTGTCCATGTAATCTTTTCTGGATTGTGTTTTTATGTGCATTGTGCCACACCACCTTCTACTTTTTAATGCTTTTGATATTTCTGTGGTAGTTTTTGGAAGGGATTAATAGACTGTTCTTGAAACTTTGGGAGGGTCAAATGAAGAAATGTCGCGACTCTTCCTTTTACCTACAAAGTTTCGTGCCTTAGTCACTGGAACTCTTGACAGCAATAAGTAGTTCCGTAATTTTCGAGTTCCATGTAAAGCTAAAATGAGTTTGCTAACACATTGGCCCAAAGGGGACAGTGGACGACATGATGCAAGGTTTCGTATATCAATTATAGTTTATGCAAGCTTTATAATTACTTGATGTTGGTCTTATGAAGCTATGGGTTTCAAATCACGGATCTTTTATCATCTTTGGATTAATTTTATCTATATGTTCATAAATGTGTACGTGAGTTTGGGCTTATGGTGGGAATAATTCCTGGAAAAATTAGTGTGTGTATTGTTCTCTACTCCATGTTTATCATCATCTTTTTTTTTTCTTTGGGGGTAATCAGCTTGAAATAGAAAAAAGGATAACCGAAAATACAACCTATTAGGGGCATATCCCAGGGAGGAATCAAAGAAAAGAAAAGAAAACCTAGGATGCCAAAAGGCTACATGAGGAATGCAAAAAGCTATCAGAATGTTTCCAATCCATCTAAAAGAGGGAGAGGAAACATTTTTTACAATTGGATGGAACAATGAAAATCGCAAATCTCATTGGCTATGTGAGCTGAACATGGGACTTCAAAAATGCTTTCCAGTGGACAACAGTAGTTCATTTGGTATTAGAATACTGTGGGTAATTTCATAAACCAATGCTCCTCTTATCAGTTGCTTTCCATTGATGAACTTTCCTCTATTCTTCTATGCAGCGTTAGTTTGATGACAGCCATGTTTTGAGTCCACTAATTCAAGTTTGTTTTGCCACGAGAGTAAGAAAGAAACTAATGAAGAATGAACTAGGGAAACTGATCTTGTAGCTTTATTTGTATCCCCTACACCCTTCTCTTCATCTCTCTGTCGCCCGTAAATGTAAATCAGGTTTTATTCTTGTTGGTTTGTTATGCTTATTGTCCCACAAATTATTTCAGTAAGTTTCTTACAGCCAGTTGGTTTGAGGTATATAGGGGTGGGATATAGATTTGTCCCGGATATAAATATCTAGATGGACTATATCCATTGTTTGTCTATTTCTAGTGTCGCGGATATAATTTCCGTTGATGTTTATCCACATGTAGAGGTCTTAATTTTGGACACCCCTTACACGGTCTTGGGTAGAACTCAACCCCAAAAACTAGCTCAAGAAGTGAGGGTGCCCTCACCTCAAGCTTATATATTTCATATATTTTGGTAACTAGGCGATGTGAGACTTCGTTTCACACCCTCCCTCACGCACAACATGCTCACTTGGCAGCACCTGCTGCATGCAAGCCAGAGACATGCAACCTACCCATCTCTGATAGCAAACAGAGTCTGGAACTTTATGCATGGTGCTGTGATAGATCAAATTAGGCCAAACAAATGTAAATAGGGGGTTGCCAAACATACCAGGAAGTCTTCGGAGGTCCTTGCTGCAGAGAAGGTCAGAGAAGGCTCATAGAGGTCGCCAGAGGTGCTAAGGTTCCAGCGAACTGCGTTTGCGGTGAGATGATAAATACAGTAGAGATGTTGAGAAGCGAAAACATATGCAAACTGGAGCAGAACCGAGGAAGAACAGATGCAGATTTAGAAGATAGAGATTCAAAAGATGCATATTCGGATGATGTTCGAGAAGAAAGAGAGTGACGTATAGATTTCTATGCAGAACCAGAGAAACAAAGCCAAAAATCAGAGGGACAGAATTAAACTACAGAGATGCGAAATAAAAAAAATAGACCCATTGGAAAATTTTCAGATCTGGTTTGATTGCCTGATTCCATGATACGTTTCAGAGGAGAGATGAAGAAACTGTATTACGTATGAGTGCGCCTAGATCTTTATGGCTATGATACCATGTGACACGGTCTTGGGTAGAACTCATCTCCAAAAGCTAGCTGAAGAAGTGAGGGTGCCCTCACGCTTATATATTTCATATTACTTTGGTATGCAGGCGATGTGGGACTTCGTTTCTCAACCCCTCCCCGCTGTCCAAAAACAATCCGGGTGACCAGTTACCCAAATACCCCTGGTGGGGCCCAGTGCTCCCTCTTTATGCCTTGCACAACTGTTGAATTAATGAGAGAGGGAGAGAGAGATGCGTTCGTTGAAGAAGAAGAGAAGCAAATTACAACAACAAATTACCAACTTGAGCTATGGTAATCTAGTTTCCTCCACCAGCGAATTACAACCAAATACCTAGACGTAGACAAAAACCAAATCTAGAAATTATTTTCTACACTTTAGAATTGAAACAAACCTAGGAGGAAACACAAGGCAAAAAAAGAAAAGAAAAAAAGCAAAAGCAAAAGAAAAAGAAAAAGAAAAAGAAAAAGAAAAAGAAAAAGAAACGAACCCATAGTCTTAGATTCACCAGCTATGGGTTTTGCCGATCTCACCAGCTATGGGTTTCGCCGGTCATTGATGAACTAAGACCTTGGGAATCCGTAACAATATTTTTGGAAGAACAATGATAGATACACACCCTCTTAACCACTCCCCACCACACCCTCTCTCACATGTGTGGTGGGGCCCACTAGGACCCACCGGGTGAGCCCCACCACACATGTGAGAGAGGGTGTGGTAGGGAGTGGTTGAGAGGGTGTGTACCTATCATTTTTGTTTTTGGAATTCGTCGATTGTGCGTTGATCTGCGTCGATTTCACGTTAATTGTGAGGAGGATTTGGAAGTGGTCTGAAGTGGGACAAAGGAGAGGTAGAGGAGAGAGTAGAGAGAGGTTGGGGGTGGATACAGAGAGGGGGGATTTATTTATTTGGGGTAAAATAGATAGGGCAAATATAGGAATTTGACACTTTCTTACATTATTCACCCACTCATATCCCTCTTCTTAAAAAACCAAACAAACCAAGTAACTTTTAATCTACCCCTCTAAAATAAATCCCATCCAACTATATCCACCTCTATATCTCCCTCTTATTATATCCACCTTCTCCCCTCCAAAACATATCCTGCTAACAAATGAGCCGTTAATTGTAGATATTCGCATTCTTCATGACTTGTCACATCCTCACCTAGATAATTGTCTAGCTCACAAAGGAATGAGCCTTGTGTTCAGTCGTGGATCCAGAAATTTGGTACAGAGAGGGCACTTAGTCATGCTCTCAAAATTCACAATTAAGTCTTCGATTTTGTTCCATTTGTTTTGAAGATGCTCTCAAAATTCACAATTAAGTCTTCGATTTTGTTCCATTTGTTTTGAAGATGTTATGTTATTCAAATTGAAAAACCTTAAGTTTCAACATGCAATCTACACATGAATTAAAAAGATAAAAGTATGTAATGATCAATAACATATACGGTTAATTTAGGAATCAGGAGCCATACTTGTCGAAGACATGAAACTATTTTTGTTTGAAAAAAAAAATTGATATGAGCATGGAGAGGTGATTTTGATAGGAAAATGGCAAAGCAAATTAATGCAGGGATTTATTTTTTAGGCTGATAAATTACTAGTAGCACCAGTACAAATTTTGTTAGGAGGTAAATATAGAGTATACAAGTTCAGTGGGGTCTAAAGCGCAAAAGTTGAAAACTTGGAGAGTATATAAGATTTTGACCTCCCTCTTTGAACATCGGCTCTCTAGACCTGTATCATGCCCTATGGACCCCTCAGGGTCGATGCCTCAGTCATAAGATGCTTGAGTAACCCATGACTCCACCTTGGGTTACTAGATAACTGTGGATTCTCGGGTAGACTTGAGGGCATTTTGAGCTTTTTGGATCGCCCTTTGACGTGGTCCCTCTGGAGTGCCTCGGTAGAGCTGATGCATCTTTAAGCATATCACATTTTCCCTCTGGCTCTTCCTCCCTGGCTGTCCCTCTTTCCTGCTCTTTACACTAAAGTTGTCTCATCTCTCTCCCTCTCCATGTCTCAGTGCTTACAATGATTTTGAGAGGCCGGCCGGCCGGCCGATGTCTCCAAGGACCTTCCGTTATCGCATGTGAGGGATGCTTTGTGTTTCTATCATGAATAATCCATTTGCATGTTCTCCCTTCACACAATGTTGAGGGATTTGTGATCTGTGGCTGTTTAATCATGTTTTTGTTTTTATTTTTTTGGCATCCACGGCCAATTTATTTTGCTAGGGGAGGTAATGTTGATGTATATTTTTATGTAAAAAAGTATATGTACGAAGAGTGTAATTTTTCTTCTTAAGCCTTTTGCTTGATGGCGTGTCCTGGAAATGATATGGTTTTGCTAAGATGTGATTTTTATTTATTTGAAGGTGAACATTTTCAGTGGGATCACTTTGCCGGATGCTCCAAAATTTGGGAAGGTTTTTGGTGGACAGTTTGTTGGGCAGGCATGATTAAGCTTCTTTTCTTTTCCCGTTTGTTATACCTTGGGTATTTCTGAATAAATATATCTATTTTGTGATAATCACACAAATTGAGGTTTCATGTCTTAAAAAATTGTCACTGGATTGATCGCATGGTAAGTCTGACAACTTATGCAAATATACTTACTGGACTTGTAAGACATTAGGCTTCCATTTTTGGTCAGGGAAGCAAATTAGTCATGCTGTGTATGGTAACTATGTCCTGCTAAGATATTGACTGATATTGCATCTAGAGCACCCTTTTACTTTTCGATGCAATGCCTGAACTCATTTTGTTTTGTCTAGTTTTTATTTCCTTTGTTTTTTTCTGGATCATTTGAAAATGCTTAAATGAAATTAAGAAGCATTAGTTCAGTGGGCGAATAAAAGGCTGAAGCCCAGAAGCGTCAGTTTATTTTTGCCTAATCTCCTACATTGATTGGTTGGTACAATTATTGTTCTTGTGCTTCCATCCTAATCCAGCTTTGTTACTTAATCAGCAGATGACGACCAAAATTTTGAATTTGATGATCGTAGTACTTCCATGATACCTTGTTAGCTTATTTTCTGATAATGCTTAAGATAACTTGTCCATACAATCTGAGTTGGATTTCATGTATGTAGCAGTTTCTATGCGTACTTGTAATTAAATCGTCCACAATATGCAGGCCCTGGCTGCAGCATCAAAAACTGTTGATTGCCTTAAGATAGTTCATAGTCTACATGCTCTCTTCCTTCTCGTTGGCGATATCGACAGTAAGAATATGTTTAACCTGCTGAAGTGGAGTGAACAGATACTTGTCATTAGAAACTTATGGTAGCTGTATTTTCTATTTTAAGTCTGATGACGTATGTATCCTATCAGGTCTTAGTTCTGAGCACCAGTGTATGACATGGGAACCTTGTATTAATTGTGAGAAAAGAAATCTTGCCAAACATAAAAATATGAATCTCACGCTTAAGATCGACAAGGAGTGATAAAAAGTATTTCCATGTAGATGATCTGACGCATAACGAATATTGTGAGTGGACTCAAGAAGTATTTTTACTGCTGCAAGAGAGAGATTTAAACCTATTAAGCAAAATAATAAATGTTTATGTGGTAGTCACAGTTAAGAATTATCTGAAATTGAGGGTCTTGGTGCCCAGTGGATTCATGGCCTGCCACTTTTACATGTGTAATGCTGATTGACGAGGGTAATTAAACAAGGATGATCTAGAAAAACTAGACTCTAAAAAGTTCTTATATGTACAGGGTTGGAGCCAGAAGTTTAGGGCGCGGGCTAAATATTTAGAAAGATACCCACCATTTCCTATTTGCGAACCCAACAATAATTATGCAGTAATAATAAGAAAAATTGCTACGGACTGCCCTTAGTGCGATCGTTAGCAACTTAACGTGCACAAATGTCTCAGATATGTGTAAAATGTGCATACAAATTTGTGAATGTGTATGGGTATCTGTAAATTTTTATTAAAATTTTAGCCTTTTTGGCATTGCATGTATATTAATCACGCCTATTGGGCAATGGTTAGCAAAATCATCAATGTTCTAAAACTCGCTAGGCTCCCAGGGCGGCCGGGAACCTTCTAGCTTCCAGGCTGAGTACTCGGTGCCTAGTCGGGCTAGTCGGCAAGGGGCCTTCCAGCGCCGAGTACTCGGCCTTCTAGACCTTCTTTTCGAACAATGAAAATCATAGTGATAGAATGGGCCAAATATGCAAGTTTTAGTGGACCTATTTTATGCTTGGGGCAAGTTTGTTATAACTGTGAGGCCAAATTCACTAAATGTAGACAATATCAATTAGTCAACGGAGAAATTTGCAAAAGTGATCCCATTTGACATATACTCCGTCTGCCCCAGCATTGTAGCCTGACTGTATTCTTCTTCATTTTTTTAGGTAAGCCAAAAATGGTAGGAAGGGGTGGTCAACACTTGGCAACCCTCCCTGAATGTGACCAACGGATCCCCTACACATTGGGGAGCATGGCAAGAGGGGCCTAAACGGACCTGGCAACATAAGGGTATTGCACAAGGGGAATTGTAGCCCTGAGTGTTTGCCTATCAGATTTGCGGTTGTGATGAAAAGTATGATCACTGATTAGTGTCTCTCATTAGTCATTATGCTCTTGTGCAATATTGTTAGGGAAATTTATACACCACAGGTTCGTCCATTTAGGTTGGCCCCATGGAGGACGAGTTGTCGTCATGACCCAACAATTTTGATTGTTTCTGAAAGCCCTTAGTAGTGATTGTAGAATCCGTGTGAGCTTTCTAAGGGGTGTATGAAATCTATAAACTATTGAACTCTTTTGGCATGAAGAACAAGAAGTTCATCTTGTATTTGCGCTATGGTAAGAACTTGTATCCCTGCTTAGCTCTATATATCTCTTTATGACACTATGACTGTGTGACCCTGTTTTGTTGCTGCTGATAGAAACAAAATTAGAAGGCACTCTTCACAAGTTCAATGATAGAAGAGCTTAAAAATGGCCTTCTACATGATTTCATGCTTGAAACGTCTTAGTAGGTTGTGGCCTGCATTTTCTCACTCTTTGAATCTGCATTTTTTTACTCTTCAAATCTACATGCTTCTATTCTATAAGAAATCGTAGATCATTTTCATCGCATTTTTTTAAAGATTTTTTGTTATCGAAATTATTGACCTAAAGTGTTTTAACGCCAAGGGCCTTCCAATATGTTTCATTGCTGTTAACCTTGAAAATGAAAAATTACCAATTGTTTGAGTAACTATATATGTATGCAGTGCCAATTATATATCAAGTTCACCGCTTACGTGATGGGAATAGTTTTGCCAGCAGAAGGGTTGATGCAATACAGAAAGGCATAGTTGTATTCACATTACTTGCTTCATTTCAGGTAATGCTGTATTCTTTTGTGCGTGTAATCAACGTCAGAGAAACTACTCCGTATTTTTGTTTTCATTTGCAACATACTCACAGACTGGACCCATGCGCCCGTCTTAACTTTTTTCCCCTCTATTTTGATTTTCAAATGCTACAGTCATCTTGTATAGTTGTAGTTTTTCTTTTCCCCCAATTTGGTTAGTACTTCTACATTCTATTGCGTTGTTTCTGCTCATCAGGGTTGGAACAGAGTAAGCTCGACATTGGTTGCTGCTGTTTTTCTAGTTGAATTTTTCTTGCATGATGTTGTCGTATAGTTACAACAGCCTCACCTTAGGTTTAGCTTAGCCAAAGTGGGTAATGCGATTAAAAGATGCTACTAACCCTTCCAGTGATTTGGTTGTCCATGAGATTTTCCCCCTCCCTTGCATTTACTCACACTTTATTTGTTAATTGAGAATATACGGGTTTGTTCAACTTGGCCCTAATGAAATCAAGAGAACCAATATGGGTTCATTAGGGCTCTCAAACGCTTATGGAAAACTGCAGAAGCCACCTTTATTACCCTGGCGGTGGTCCAATTACTATCACCTTTATCGCTACGGATTAGGTTCACCATCACCACTCTTTACTTGGAAACCTGTGTACCATTGCCTATTTGGTCCCACTGAGCCTTCACCGCCACAACCACTTCAATATTTATATTGGATAATTTGGGACGCATGTAATTGCTCCCATTAGATAAAGTGATCAAAGTTCCCTTAATTTGACTTCCATGATTTGAGTAAAAGATTTTAGGTGCATAGGTTTCATTTTTATACTTCATTCATGGATTTGGAAATACTATCAACCAATAGGAACTCATTGGAGTAACCAATAAAGTGTATTAACCAAAGGGATGAGTTTTGATATTAGGTCACAGACTGTTGAGGCTTACAGACTTTCTTCAGTCTTTGTATACAGCAATCTGGACGCCAAATTTTGTTTGGCAGGATAACTGGTCTCTCTCTCTCTCTCTCTACGCGCACACTCTGCACTTCAATTGCATTGCATAAATAGTAATTATTGTGTAACCCTTTTTATTCCTTTAAGAGAAGCAATAGAGATTATCTATTACTTTCAATCTCAGCTAAATTCTGTGTCTACTGGTTCTCTGAATTTTCTTCTTTTTGAGGGTTTGATATCCATTGTTTGGCTCATTGTCTAACAACTTAAGCTTTTGGGGAAGTGGTGATCTAACATGGCACGTCAACTTCAGTTTCTGAGGAGTCTTAGTTTAAGTCTCTCCATCTGCAGTTTTTCCTCTATTGCATTCTGTTTCCCTTCAGCTTCCGAGACATCGATGATTGCATCTCCACGTGCAGGAGACGTTGCATTTGAGTGAGGGTAATAGAGCTTGATATGCAATGTTTCCTCCCTTTCCTACCAACTTAAGAAAGTACAGCCAACCATTAAATCTAAGTTTTTCAGATGAATCTCTCTTATCAAATTTCCTGTGAGCCACGCATGAAAGGTATGGAGAACTTTAGCCTGCGTGCTGCAATCTTTAACTGTCGGGAGAGTATGGTTCCCCTCTCTCTCTCTCTCTCTCTCTCTCAAATGCACTACATCAAGCTTAAAGGGCCCGCATGGGCCGCTTTCCATACCTTTCTCCTCTTTGAATGGAAACCTCCTCTACTTCTGCAACTGCCTCACAACATCGCTATGGTGTAACAAGGTTGTGCTAGAGAGAGGGATGGGATGGGATACACTTCCTACTTACCAAAAAAAAAAAGGTGAAACAACCTTGTTACCAAAAAAAGAGGGATGGGATAAAGTGGGAGAGTGGTTATGGTAAGGCTTTGCATTTGTGGGTGCTATATCCACAGCCAATCAAACAGCAAGATGAAACAACCCTCAACCCTCAATTGGTGAAGATAACAAGGCAAAGATATTATTGGAGCAATTGACCTTTTATAAACTTTTTACAGTCAGACTCAGTGGACATTCCTAGTTCTCTGATGCATATGAAATAGTCTTCGACTTCTCTACTTTGTGCTTATAATGTGTGGGACATCTATCAGACTATCATTTATTTTGTACCAATTGATTTACTTCTGTGCACGTGGAACTCTGTGCACGTGGAAACAACAGATTATGACTTCAGTGGTCCGATTCGGAGGACCTGATTACTTGAAAATGATCATATCTATCCTTATCACCATTATTTCAATTTCCTCAGAGTCTTCATCAGATCATTTCGATCCTTATCACCATTATTTCAATTTCCTCAGAGTCTTCATCATTTCTCACTTCCCAAACGAGAAAAATAAAAAATAAAATAGAAAAAAAGTGAAGATGCTAGTGTTGGTTTGTTGACACTATTCGTTAATTGATGCTCTTTTATGAGTTCAGTTTGACTTTCTGTTCTTGGAGTAAATAGTCGGTTTTAGTTGCAGAATGAATGCTTTGTATATTGCAAATATTGATCTTTTACGATTTTACAGAAAGAAGAAGAAGGTTTTGATCACCAGGAAGCGCTGATGCCATCTGTGCCTGATCCGGAAACTGTAATTGAAATATGTTTTGTGTGCATTGCCAACAATTTCCATTCTATTGCTGCTATGTTCCTGATCTCCAATTTTGCGGCAGCTTTTGTCCATGGAAGAGTTGCGGGAGAGACGTCTCACTGATCCTCGTCTTCCCAGGTATTTTTGTCCATTACAAGTTGTATTTCTGATTCCAAGTTTGCACAATCATCTCTCTCCATTTTTTTTTCCTTTGAAATTCAGCTTCAATTAGTTTCGTGTCCTGGCTAAATTGCAATTCAGTGACACTTCCTTACTAGGATAGCTATAAAATGGTTCATTGCTCTCTGATACACTAATTTGGTCTCAACATGTTCCAGTTCATTTTCTTACAATTTTTTTTTTCTTTGGGTAAGTCATTTTCTTACAAGTTTCCTACATGGCACTGTTACAAGTGACATCTCTGTCAGCATTGTCAAATCAGCTTTGTCTTTGTCATTTATGAAATTGGAAATAAGTTTATCTTCTGCCATTGTCTAAGTTTATGTTCAACTAAGCAAACCATATACTTCTGAAGGCAGCAAAATCCGAGTGTACAGGATTGGTATGGCCGAAAGCTCATATGGCCTGATTCATCAACTCTAGAATTTAAACTCCATGCATGAATACTTATAATTGCTAGATTTACTATCCTAATTACCAGAAAAACCTTGAAATCTAAGAACTGGCCTCCACTCGATGAATAGACTCCTCAGTATCAACAAAATGAGGTCAACTCGGGCATAGTGATATGTTAAGTTTAGGCCTTTGGCAGCTTTTGCTATGTCTTCGGGTCACAGCAGAAGTATCCCATAAGACCCATTCTTTGGAAAAGCCATGCCTTTTGACAAATCTCCCTTGCTGGTGTATTCTCGGGGTTGCTAAGTGGAAGTCTAACGCAGTTGGAAAATTGGAATAGAACTGTCAAATTATTGTTATAGCAATATAGGCTGCACTGAGTGTAGACCAAAATGCAATTTATCTCTTTGTAGTTTGGGTCATTTGCACTTCACCTCCCTATGGTCTAATAATGGCCAACTTAGCACCTTGTAGTTTTAGACTTTTTTTCCAACCCTTAACATTTTCTGTCCAAAGTGACGGAGTGTGGGCTTCACGATCCGCTTTTGCATTTCTGGAATGAAAAACTTGATTTCCTCCAATGGTTGTGTGATAAATGGACAATAATGACCTCAGTGTTTTTCTTCTTCCCAACCCATATAATAACCCTAACCACAATCACAACCATAACTCTTAACTCTGTCGCCAACCTAGTCCTATTGTCCCACCATCACTACAGCCATTTTCCTGCCACCCATGAAACCCCCCTCCATCAATACCAACCACCACCCACCAGCTGCCATTCTGGCTCCATGTCCAAGTTGCCTCACCCCCTCACCCCATCCCTCCCACCTCCTCTTCCAACCGCCACTGCACACCAACGCCGCCTCCTCGCTCTCATTCCCCTGTAACCACCTCCCCTCTATTCCCCAGCCACCATTGCCACATCTCCCATCACTGCTTTGTTGCTCTCACTTTTTTAGAGCTACTGTTGGGCTGATGATTTATAGGGTGGAGTTAATGATTCCGCCATTCCGGAGGAGAGAACTTAAAAAACTCAATAGATTAGTTTTCAAGAATTTGGCCAAAGAGAGGAGTTGGGAGGAGTAATTCATGGTTGGTGGTGCATTGCTGCTACTGCTTCTGCAAGTTATAGTATGAAGTATGAACAGTTGAACACTGAACATATGCTTAGATATAGCTTATTTTGTATGGGGTTATCTATCATCAAAAAGTTTGTGCGATAAAAATAGGTGTGAAGCTATGTTGGAATTTCTTGGAGACCAATGAAGACTTGCAGACATACATATATATAGATGAACATGGCTATGATTTTAAAAGTTGTGTACTTCATTACAACTCTTTCAATTGCGAAATTAGTGATAAAAAATAGGTTCAATTGCATAAGTATGCTGTTGAACCAGGAATAGATATGAACAATTGGAGAAATTTTGTTTAACTAAACTTTTTCAGTAGGAGGAGAGAACAGGGAGGTAAATTGCATTTTGTACCTAATATGAGCCTTTTCCAAAGGCAACTGGCTCAAAATGATGATTCCTCATGGTAAAATTGCTACCACATCAAGAACACCATTGAAATATTTTGAACTTTCTTAATCTTGGTGAATAATATTGTTTGGGTTCTTCTGTGTCTCGATTAACGTCTATTTGTTTTTCGCATTCCCCTTCCCTTGACCCCTGTTATTTGATTAGCTGTATTTGTGGTCAATTGCTTTGATTTTGTACAAAGAACATCCTGACTCCCGAGTGAACTGTGTTTATCTCACGTTTGTCCTAAACCAAAACGGTTATTGTATCTCCTTGAGTTCAGTGAAGCCTGATAATCAGTTGTTACAGAACCTACCGGAACAAGGTTGCTGCTGCAGAGTTTGTACCATGGCCAATCGAGATCAGATTTTGTGAGCCTCGAACTAAAACAAACCAAAACAAATCTCCTCCAAGGTTAGTCCTGGCTCTTTGTAACATTTTATTATGACTTCTTTTTTGGTTGGATATATGGGCTATTATTCAGTGCTTTATACGCACATACATTTGAACTTCAACTCATTGGAGGACAATGAACTTTTGTTGCAGTTTAAGGTATTGGTTCAGAGCAAAAGGAAAACTTTCAGATGACCAGGCTTTGCATAGGTAAGAAACTTCTTTTCAATATTTTTTTTCTGTTAGCTGTATTGCATGGTGGAAGTTTAGCAGAATGAGTGTTAGTGAAGCATGATGGAAGTTCATATTTAATTTCATTTAGTTAATTTAGATTGAAACTCAAATATTGTTTTCCGTGGTATAATCCTTTATAGAATCATCGATTTGGAAATGACCTTCAAAGAATGCTTTTGCATCTTTCTTTTCGTATGTTCACTCTTTCATCCTACTATATCGTTTCTTCGTCTTAAAGATACACATCCTGATTCCTGATAGCTGATGATACTTTCCGAGTATTTGTTGAATCCGATTTTTAATTTCAAATTTAATGGGTGTCTTTGTGAACTTTCCCACAAGAACTGGTCAATAAGAACTTCTCATGGTATCTTTGACTGGTTTTTTGTGGATTATAGGCCTTCGAGCCATGCGTCTAAAATAGTGGATGGCAACATCTGGATAGAGTTTTTTTTTAGCAAAAGTTAGAGCAGAAAGTTGAGGGTGTATGGCTGTGGCTGTGAGTAGGGCTGCAAACGAACCAAGCTGTTTGCGAGCAGCTCGTGGGTCAGCTCATTTTGTAATCGAGCTCAAGCAAAGTTTTAGGCTCGTTTAGTAAACGAGCTCGCTAAAGCTCAGCTCGGCTCATTTGTATAGGCTTGGCTTGTTTAAGGAGGCTTGTTAAGTAAAATACCTTGGCTCAGCTCGTTAAGGGCTTGGCTCATTTACGAACGAGCCGAGCTCGAGCTAGTGTTTCGGATGCCGAGCTCAAACAATACAAAGCTCGGCTTGGGTCGTTTGCACCCGTAGCTGTGAGGCCAGAAAGTTGAGGGTGTTAGGCAAGGCTAGAATGACCTGTGTTGAAATAAATAGAGAGATGTTTTTCCTATGGATGATGATTTCATCAAGCAGCATCCGTGGAGAGTTGATTAATTGGATTTAAATCCATTTGTCTTTTTCCTAATTTGTTAGGTGATACTCACTTTCTCGTTAATTCATTGTAGATGTGTGGTGGCATTTGCTTCAGATCTAATATTCCTTAATGTGAGTTTAAATCCGCACCGGAAAAGGGGTTTAAAAACATCATCAATCAGTCTTGATCACTCGTAAGTATTCTTGCCTTTTTACGATGTCTTAAATTTTAACTGCAATGGACACACACACACACACACACATACATGTATGTAGGTTGGTATATATATGGATATTTTGTAATCATTGATTTTGCTTGTAGAAGTTTCTGTTTGAGGCCAACCCACCTAGTCTTATCAAGTGCACCCTCCTGAGACAAGGCTTGGTCTGCTATGAGAGCATGTAAAACCTCTTTGGGCCCACTTAAGGCTGCAGTAGCCTATATATTTAAGCCATGGTGCATTAACATTATGGGAGTGTGACTTTTGATATTCGCCATTGTTGTTGCAATTGGTTAACTGGTGCCGTACAGAAGGACGAGCATGGTTTGAGCTCCATTTGACTTCCGCGTTTCTGGCTATGGACCTGACATGTAATGTTGTTTTACGGGCTATAATTTGAGACCATGCAAAAACTTGAGAAAGTAATCTTTCAGAGAATTATTAGCTTGGAAGAGCTTGAGAAATGGCATTGACATTATTATTTGTTAGTGGGTTTGAGTCCATAAAAATATTGTTATTCCTTTGGCATTGAGACAATTCTGAAAGGTTGTCCGAGAATTTTTTTGATGCCAGACATTGAGGTTAAGATTTGTGTGTTCATTCTTTCTTTCTCCTTTTTTTGTTTGCTTAAAGGAAATTGTTTGGGCTCTTCTTCTCTGATTAGCAGAAGCTGGTTTGAGGGTATAGAGCAATGTGGTTAGTAGATTAGTTGGTTAGCTTACAAGTAGTTTGAGTCTCTGCTGATAGTACAATTAATTTTATGCCTGTGAACCTAAGAGTGCTTGCATAAGAGCTGGGTAACATTGAGAAGCTCTGCACTAGTCACATAATTGTGTCTTAGCTACATGAAACTTCTATAGTATAATTTCTCTAGGTAGATTTGTACAATTAGTAGTCCAGTTTAGGCAGCTAATTACAGCAAGATTCAGTTTAAGTTTTGCGAGTCTTTAGAAGACCTTTTTTTTTGCTTCTAGTGGTAGTAATACTGCAGATATGTTCAACAAGATGTCCTCCCAAAATAATGCATACGTATTTGCCTATAAGGTGAAAGTTTTGAACACAGGAATTGAGGATCGCAATAGACCTTTTTAATTCACCATGAAAATGACCTTCCTCAATTTATTTTTCCCAGGATGTGGTTTCACAGGCCCTTTAGAGCTGATGACTGGTTGCTGTTTGTGGTGGGTATCGAATCGCATTTAGTTTTGTTGCTTTTATGTGCTGAGGTTTCATATGATTAGTTCTTTCTGCCTGGTTTATTTGTTTTTCACTGAAGTGTTAACTCGCACAAGTCTTTAACGGTTTGCAGATTCTGTGTCCTACTGCATACAATGCGCGTGGCTTTTGTTCAGGCCAGATGTTTAACACTAAGGGCGAGGTACACCAAATTATGACTTCGGATTATACCCATACGTTATCACCTATGGTGTTCTTTTTGTTCTTTCTTAATCCACATTTGAGTGTTTTACTCGAGTTTTTATGCTTGTTGATGATGGCCAGCTCGTTGTATCATTGTCTCAAGAGGGTTTAATAAGGCAGGCAAAAGCACCCAGTTCTGGTCTCAAATCAAAGCTTTAATGCATTTCTGGTGAACGTGCTGGAGACCTCTTTGGGTCCAGGTGTTCTACTCCAGCCTTCATCCTTATTCATTATATGCAATCATAGCAGTATCAATTGCCATAGGCCCATAAATAATTATGTTTGATGCCGGGGTACTCAGTGCCCTGATGTTAGATGCCGGAAAGATCACAATACAATGGTCGTGCAATAAATTTTATATAGCAGTGGTTCAACCTCGAAGTCAGCTTCAATTTGTTAATTGTTCAATTGTTGGACGATAAGTTGAAAACAACGGTATTGTAGGTTCACATTGTTCGTAGTAAAGATAGTTAAATCAGTTGGCTTGCGTGATTACGTGAATAAATGTAAAAGCTTTGTCAATCCTCGTTCCCTAACTTCATTTGAGTATTTGGTTTGCTAGTGACTGAACAAAGCTCGGTGCCTAATGTACTATCCATGCCGTTTGGAGCTCCATGAAATTAAATATTCATTGACTTAAATGAAACCAGACCTTATTATTACCAATCCAGAAGTCAAGAAATGATTGGTTGGAAAAAAACAGTAGAGAATTTGAAGCCGTGAACTGTGACACCAACATACTTTCTGCCGTGATTATACCACAGTAGGATAGACAAGACGGAAATTCCAGTATTCCATCCCGCAAATGCAGAACGACGTCGTTCAGAACAGAATTGACAGTAATTTGTACGCGATGCACCGTTTTTCTATATTCCTCAAACTACCAAAATTACCTATTTCCTCCCTCAACTACTGATTTTCAACATTTTGGACGGAATGATGCACGTTATCTCACGTGAGTTGACAAAATGGTTGAAAACACCTCATCATAAATAGTAAGTCATCTTATTCACTTGTCCATATATATGTAGTTTTTTTTTTTTTTTTATCACATCCCAAAATTTATTGTTTTTTGATACTCCCTCCGTCCCTTTTTAAGCGATTCATATGAGAATACGTGCAATTTCAAACCCCTAAAAAACATATTTCTCTATATAATTTTTTAATTTGTTTTGTACCAAATTAAAGTACTCATTGAGTACTTTAATTTGGTTTTGGTGCAAAAAAAATTTAAAAACGTTGTACGAAAGTAGATTTTTAAACGTCCGCAAAAATACACGTTTCCCAAGTGGATCACTTAAAAAGGGACGGAGGGAGTAATTAATTTCAAGAATCGATTCACAGCAAAATTATCGAATTAGTGATAATCGTACATAACAAAAAAAGATACCAAAAAAAAAAAATCAATAAAAGAAAAGAAAAGAAAAAAAAGATCTTTAATTAGTGTGGAAGGCGCTTTACCGGAGGTGTCATGCTCTTGATTTTCAACATAATCAAATTACATTTCTCAAATGAAATAACCCCATGGTTCCATTCATAATTTTCTAAAATGTTCCTCACAACGATCCAAATTTATTAAGAAATGCATATTCTACATTGGGTACCTGTATCCCACAAGAATTCATGAATAAAAAGGTTAGAGTTATTATCTTTCACTAGTCAAAAGAGATGAATAAATAAAGTTACAAGTTTCTCTTAAAACAATACTCCTGCCGTCCTTTTTTAAGTGTCGTCCCTTTTTAAGTGATACCTATCGGAATACGTGCAATTTCAATCCCTAAAAAACATATTTCTTTATATAATTTTTAGGAGAAATTGCTCAAAAATGGAAGTAGGGGCAACTATTTGCAAACTCATGATGTACTTTTCCGGAAATTGCTCCCAACATGAAAAGGAAAATTTTAATTGCACATACATGGTACCAATTTTTGTGTGGACCGAAATACCCTTGTCTAAAAAACCCCCCCTATACCAGCCCCCCTCACTCTCCCTCCTCCTACGCCTGTGTTGCACCGTTCCTACGTCTGTGTTGCACCGTTCCTACGTCTGTGTTGCACCGTTCCTACGTCTGTGTTGCACCATCCATGGAATATGGTTGCACTCTTCAAAAAATTAATTGCACCCGAGTTGGTCCAAACGGGGTGCAGTGTGTTGTCAAGTCACACTTTCTGGAAATATATATTCTTATCCTTGCACCGTTCCTACGTTTATGTTGCACTATTCATGGAATGTGGTTGCACTCTTCAAAAAATTAATTGCACCCAAGTTGGTCCAAACAGGGTGCAGTCTGTTGTCAAGTCACACTTTCTGGAAATATATTCTTCTCCTTGCACCGTTCCTACGTCTATGTTGCACTATTTATGGAATGTGATTGCACTCTTCAAAAAAATAATTGCACCCGAGTTGATCCAAATGGGGTGCAGTGTGTTGTCAAGTCACACTTTCTGGAAATATATTCTTATTCTTGCACCGTTCCTACGTCTGTGTTGCACTATTCATGGAATGTGGTTGCACTCTTCAAAAAAATAATTGCACCCGAGTTGGTCCCTAAGAATGAAAAGAAAATGTATATTCTTTGAGACATTTAACCAAACACCTTGTGTACTATCTGAGATGCTTTAAACTTCCAAAAAGAACTGCAGAGTGGTTTGCTTTTAATTTCCACCTTCATCTCCATGATGAACAGAAAAATAAATCTAGAATAAAAAAGAAATTCACAATGCTAGCAAGACAACAAACTTCTAGAAAGCTATTGGAATATGGAGTTCATTGAACTGAAAAAATGACACCTACATACGCAGCTAATTTGTCAATACAAGACCACATTATTCAAATATTTATGCACCGAAAACCATTTCCTCCACCGAAAACTCCAATCACTCCTTTATATAGTTTTGGAGAGAGAAAAACTTAATACTCTTGCAATAGTTGCCCTCCACCTCCTCGACTCCTCCTCCTCCATCTCCAAATCCCTCGACGAGATCCGCCGCGAGCTCACCTCCACCGCCCTAGCCATCAAATCCACCGCCCTCCAGAAACTCACCTACCTCTCTGCTCCCTCCACTCCGTCGACGACTCCTTTGCCGCCTTCCACCGCAAGAAGATTGGCTACCTTGCCACAGACGACTGCAGAAGGGTTTGAAAAAATTTCATTTTGTTTGAGATGATGGAGAGAACGTGATTTTAGGTTTTGGAAGGATTGGGTGTTTTGTTTGGGAAATCTTACAAGGGAAGGGTAGTTGGGTAAAATGCTATTTGCCTTTCCATGTATTTGCAAATGTTTTTCTCCTTACCATGTTTTTCTAATTCTAGAAAAGTACACCATGAGTTTGCAATAAGTTGCCCCTACTTCCATTTTAAAGCAATTTCCTCTAATTTTTACTCCCTCCATCCCTTTTTAAATGATAGGTTTGGGAAACGTGTATTTTTATAGCCGTTAAAAAATGCACTTCCGTAGCATGTTTTTAAATTTTTTCGGCACCAAATTAAAGTACTCAATGAGCACTTTAATTTGGTATAAAAAATTAAAAAATTATATAAAGAAATATGTTTTTTAGGGGTTTAAAATTACACGTATTCCGATAGTGATTACTTAAAAAGGAACGGAGGGAGTAATTTTTTTCATACCAAATTAAAGAAGGAACGGAGGGAGTAATTTTTTTCATACCAAATTAAAGTGCTCATAGAGGACTTTAATTTGGTGCCAAAAAAACTAAAAACATGCTACAAAAGTGCATTTTTTATGGCTAAAAAAATACACGTTTCCCAAAGGTATCATTTAAAAAGGGACGGAGGGAGTATATAATTATAAAATGATCAAAAAACTCTTTCGTGTATGCTTTGAACCATTGCAATGCACTCCAAGCAAGTCAACTCATGTTCTATGTGTTGTACTTGAAAATGATAGGGTGAGCTACATTAGCCCAGTAAAGAAATCTTCTACAATTTATAAATGCATATGAGATGATTTCAGCACATAGATATCAAGGAGATAATGGAAAACAATAGCGGAAGGTTTAATAAGAAATGCACTCTTGTACCAAATCAAAATGCTCACAAACAATGTATCCCACAAGTATCCAAGTATCCCATTGGTACCCAGCGTGTCCCACAAGTATTTGTGTGTCCCACAACATTTCATTCAATACTCCTTTCATTCATTAGATTTACCACCAAATACTTGAAAATTTTGGAATCTGTGGATACCCCGCCTGTTTTATAGGCGTTGCCACACAATTTGGGCTGGTTAGCACGATTTGTCAGCACTCTCATTTATATTGAGGTACCCGTTGCAGCATAGCTCGTTCGAATTTAGAGTCACCAATTGATTTTGAGAAACCAATAAACTAGATAGAGATTCTGGATTCGGGAAAACACGAGTACATGAACGAAAATGACAAATTTTAGATTCTAGCTTCAAATTTAATCAAAGCAACTATATTTATTTACTGTAACAGTGGGATTATGATTAGGCTATAGTAAAAGTTGATAGCTAAGAAATAAGAATCAGCTTTCAAGGTAAAAGTTGATAGTTGAGAATAAGCTTTCAAGATACACATAAATCTAAAACTTGATATGAAAAACACATAAACCTAATCTAGGGGGTGTTCCTCTAACCCTCAAAAAATTGATTTTTCACGATTTTTTATGTGATGTGTCCTGTTTCGGTGTTTGAAAAAAAATATTTTTTTTGTTAGTGGAACACCCCCTAGGACTTGGTCTGTCTCGTCCATTTCATGTCAAAATCCACCAAGCAAATCCCACATTCCCACTACCACACACAGCTAACACCACTTGGCCCATAATCGTTGACCTCCTATTCAACACCGTCAGACCCAATCGCAGCTCCCATCACCACCTCAAGGAACCCACAATCCAATCCAGCCCCATTTAAAAGTTTCACTAATTAATTTTGAACAAAGTTCTACAAACATTGGTGATTGCAAGTCCTTTGGATTAAAAACAAAAAATTCTTATGAATCCTATATATGTATGAAAAAGCTCCTAAAATTTTACGTTATCAACTACTTTTTGACAGCGTGTGTAAAATTAAGTGACGGCTACGTACATATACATAAATTCTTATCTTTCTATGGGCTACCAAGTTGCCATATCTATTTATGCGCTTCTATGGGCTACCAAGTTGCCGTAGCTAGTACTTTTGTTACGGATCCACTTCCTTCGAAAACCACGAGGAGGCAAATTGATCATTTTTAAATATCAAGAAAGTGAAGTGCCACCAAACCACAAAAGTTAAATGCAAGTTATACATATACCATATGGTAAATTGGTTTGTTCATACAATTACGAATTGAGAACTTAACGACAGGATAAAGGGGCTGGAAATTTTTCTAAGTAACAAAAGTACTAGCTGGAAAAAAATCAAGCATCGGTCCAGGTAATATCCAATTCGCCCCGGTCATCCCGACGCACACCCAACGCTTCCCACACGGCTTTCGAGCCATCGACGATGTTGTTAGGGCAGGGGGGCTGATAATCATGTTCCACATCACATCCAATGGTTGAGTCACACTCGTCGACCACCGTGGCTTTCACCTTCCTCCCGTTACCGCTAATGGTAATATTTTTAAGGCACCTGCTTCCTTTGTGGTACCACCCGGTCGATAGTGCCACGATCTGTTTGGTGTCAGAGTGGTACTTGCTATCGCATTCCGAAGGGCCGCCGCCGTCTCCCCCCTTCTCGAAACTGTTGAGAGTAAGAACTGCTTTGGTATTACGGGTAACGGTTGGCGAACAATCGTATGTTGTGTAGAGTACGCCTTGCACACAGCACTCGGAGTCATTCTCCGTGTTGCATTGGCCTGGAGGTGGTTTTTCCCCTTTGAGATGGCCACTGGGTTTGCAAGTTTTAGCCTCCACTTCTAGGCTGTTCGTTACGACCAAGATGGACAATATAAGAATGGATGCACCCAATCGGAAGTTTTTCATTAGTTCCATATCTCTCTCTCTCTCTCTCTCTCTCTCTCCAACTATTAACAAGAATTTATAAAAGGGTAAAAAAACGGAGGGGTTCAATAGTTTGACTCTACCTTTATTGTGTTCAATTTGTCAATTCTGTGTAGATATAATGACATATTGGAATCTTTCGATGCCAGTTCATTCGGAACTTTGCTCCGGTTTTTAGTTGGATTATCTGCAAACAGGGGCGGAAATATTAAGAGGGACTTGGTGACGTGGGCCGCCCTGGGTCTTAACTTCCCACGAATACATGTATTTTTTAGGTTACTATGTATGATTAATCTTAATACTTGTGTTTCTTGGGTATTAAATAGTTCTCATTCCAAAAAGAATTATCCGATTCGCAGAGCAAGAAGTAAAAAAAAAAAAAAATACATTTTGGTTCAAAGAATTTCTTACTTTTCTCCTGTAAGGTACTAAATATCGACGAATTCTTTTAATTTTAGGAATTTTTTTTTTTGAATTTGTTCATATAAAAACATATCCTTCATATTTTCTCTGTTTGACGGATCAAACGTTTTTTTTTGGAAAGGTGGTAGCATGTTGATCATTTTGGGTAGGTGGCGGTTTACCTCCAAGTCTCATAAGACTAATCGAGATGTACGTAAGCTGGCCCGAAAACCTAAGTTTTCCAAAAAATAAAAATAAAAATTAGCGGCATAGTAATTTTATTTTCATATTACATATAATGAAGTGGATTGACTAGTATGCCGTTTGACAGAGAAAGTGAGACAAAATTGAATGAGTGGCTCAGATTCTGGGCAAGTGAATCTGAGCCACTCATTTTCAAATTCTAGGTACTTTTTTTGGTGATTTTTCTGTACATGTAGCACTCCTGGATTCAATCACCATCACTGGTACTTGTTTTATGTATACTGATGACAATATTATGTCGGCAGAGATTATTCAGTGCCCTGATCCCATTGAATCAAACACGCACAAAAACAGAGTTTTATGTAGTTTTCGAAAATCGGGTACACGGAGTTTTCAAAAATTGAGTACTCCACAGAGGCGACCGGAGCAATCACGGATTAACAGAGACAAAGGTTTACAGGGAGGAAAACTCCTCTCTCAATCTCTCGCGCATCCCCCTGATTTACATTGCTAAGCATTCCTTAATTTGATTATATGATGGAACCTTAGCCAAGCCCAAGTACACTATTCCCCGTCGGCAGTGGGGTCCTGTAGTCACTACGTACACCCTGTAGTGAGTAAATCTTGGTTGTCCAAAGAGTTTATTTAAGATGCGCAAACAGTTTATTTAAGATCCGAACCGTCCAAAACAAGAATGGCTCCCCGGTTCCCCGTTGCCATCGCGCCAAAACCAAGTTGCAGTAAACATTTACTTCTGGAGGCTGAGGGAGATGGCTGAAAGGGGTTGTTGGTCTTGCATTTCGGCTGAGGTGAAAGAAGAGAGGAGCCACCAATAGATCACAAAGTCAACAGTCAATTAGGACCTTAACTGACAGGATCAATAGTGAGGAATATTTTTCCAACGAATCAATAGTGATCGCATATATATAATATCTCACCCTCGTATACTCCCTCCGTCCATTTTTAAATGATACTCCCTCCGTCCCTTTTTAAATGACCACTTTCACTTTTTGGCTTTATTTTTAAATTGTCTATAACTTTTAATCTATAATATATTATGTACTTTTGAAAAAATTGTATTTTAGAACTCATTGATTTCTATAAAACAAGATCCATATTGCATATTTTATGTAATATAGATTGAAAATTATAAACAACTTTCGAATCCAGCTGGAATAGTAACATTATCACTTAAATAGGGACGGAGGGAGTATATTTATAAAATGTGTATTTTTATGAACGTTAAAAAATATACTTACGTAGAACATTTTTAAATATTTTTTCTGCACCAAATTAAAGTATTCAACAAGCACTTTAATTTGGTATAAAAAATTAAAAAATTAAATAAAGAAACATGTTTTTTAAGGGTTTGAAATTGAACGTATTCCGATAGGGATCACTTAAAGAAGGGACGGAGGGAGTAATATTTTATGTCTCACATTTCATGAGGCAATATATCCGACGAATGTTGGGCCAAACAAAATTAATATTTAATCGAACACCGGAATGATTTCATCTAAGATATTCAAATTCGATTTTTATACAGATGCAGAGGAATTGGGTTGGGTGCTAGATTCGGGGTGCTCATATCATATCTGCGGGGATAGATCACAGTTTTGGGAGTACGAGACATTCAATGGAGGTCGTGTCCAGATGACTAATGATACAGTAAATCGGGTTATTGGCAAGGGGACAGTGAAGTTTCGGGTGCCGAGTGGAAAAATTGTGAAGGTGGCGGGAGTATGACACATGCCAGGGGTAAGGAAAAACTTGATATCTCTCGGAATGCTTGATGAGAGAGGATGTAGTTTTTTGGCGGATAGCGGAGTACTTCGGGTTTCTGTTGGAGAGCGGGAGATACTGTTGGGGAAGAAATTTGGTGGGCTATACAGGCTTGTGGGATCTGTCGTGACATGTGGGGGTGATTGGAGATGACAACATAGGGGTGCTGCAGATGACATTGCCCACTCGGGTTGGAGGGGCTGATTGTTGAGAGTCCAACCCGTGTGGGCCATTGGGCTTAGGCCCGGATGGGAGGGGGTTTTAGGGTTTTTTTTATGTAACTCTATATATTCGTTGTTAGTCCCTTAATTTTGTGTGACCAAAAGAGAGAGAGGCAATGAGTGTGAGAAAGATACACGAGAGATCTTGGTGAGGTTTCAACTATTGTCAGAGTGAGTGTGAGTGTGTAACACAAGAACACGGATTTTCTCCGGATTATAGTGAAACCCCCCTTCCCCGTGGAAGTAGGTCCGATTTGGCCGAACCACGTACATTTGTGTGTTGCTTTCTCTTGATTTATTCTGCTTTTGTGCGTGTAGTGCGTGTTTGGGCACAACATATACTTGTGTAACACAAGACACCTCCTATCGAATATTGAGAAATTTCTCAGAAACAACTAACCACTTGTATTAAGCGGCAATCATTCAAGTTTGTAAGTTTCATAGGCTGGGCTCCTTTTTGGTTGACAATTTTATGCTAAAACACACATTTGCGTGTATCCTTTTTTATTGAGTTACGTTTTATTTCTTTTAGAGAGTATGTATAGGTGTGGAAGGGAATCAGTGTGTCTTGTAATGAGTGAACGAGAATTGAAAGTTAGTCAAGTTGTTTGGCATCCAAAGACATTATTTGTGATTTCTAGAAAGTGGTTCGAGAATTGGCTCAAGCCGTTGCTGTGCGATTTTCAGCAGCCCATAAATGAAATGTTTTAGGGCAAAACACTTTACCTCTTTTTGATAGCAGACTCCAACGTTTTTAGAGAGAAAAACATACATGGAGTTCAGTTCTATGTATCTTGGAGAGATTGAAAAGATTGATTAATCAATATCCGTTCAAGTAATCTCCAAGGGGTTAATAAAATATACAATCTCTACGGTTGAGTTACTTCCCGTGGATTTCTGAAAGGGTAATAGGAAATTAAGCTTGAGGATTCGAGGTGGTGACATTCAAATATGGGATATGATGAACGGGGATATGGCTATCGTTCTTGAGTCAATTGTGAGAATTCATAAAAGTATATTGTTTAGACATTCTTAACGTGCACTTATAGAGCACACATTAGGCTGACCTTTTATTTATAAACTCTTACTTAGAGTTCATTGGCAAATTTGAACCTTTAATAAATATACCCATGTATGGTCTTGATTTGTCTGTCTCGTTCAGTCCATGACTAGGATCTGGTCTGTCTCGTCCATTCGATGTCAAAATCCACCAAGCAAATCCCACATTTCCACTACAGTCGCATCATTACCGTTGACCTCGCAGTCTCCCACTACCACACACAGTGACACAGCTAACACCACTTGGCCCATAATCGTTGACCTCCCATTCAACGCCGTCAAACCCAATCGCAGCTCCCATCGCGAATAAGGGCCCTGTAGGAGTATAGTGAACCCATCCGGCCATCTCGATAATGAACGCTCGGATTTAAATTTAAATAATGAACGGCTCAGATCATTTGGAATTCAAATTAAATCCTAGTCGTTGGTGCCGAGATGGATGGCCCCTGTAGTGAATTCTCGCACTACAAACAAACCCTATTCTAATCCAGCCCCATCTAAATCCTAGTAGTTTCACTAATTGTACTAGCCTTTTAGGTTAATTAATTTGGAACAAAGTTCTACAAAAATTGGTGACCGCAAGTCTTTTGGATTAAAAATAAAAAATTCTTATAAATCCTATATATGTGTGAAAAAAACTCCTAAAATTTTAGGTTACCAACTACTTTTTAGCAGCGTGTGTAAAATTAAGTGGCGGCTACATACATATACATAAATTCTTATCTTTCTATGGGCTAACAAGTTGCCATATCTACTTATGTAAAAATAATACATTTAATTCGAGCTCTGATAAATAGAAGTCATACATCCGATGATCCACCACTGCCTCGAGCGTATACCCCATTAAATATATTACTCGATAATGGCTTAAAAGTTGATTTCAAAAGATAGTTTTGTGTTGAAAGTCCAATTCAATTGGATAAATAAGTCTTCAAAGAAGGAATTTTTTTTATTAAACGCTTTGGAAGAATGGTTCATTGAAGTTGCACATATTTATTTTTTCCCCAAGAAAGATAGACAAAGGTAGAGTACGCCTTGCACACAGCACTCGGAGTCATTCTCCGTGTTGCATTGGCCTGGAGGTGGTTTTTCCCCTTTGAGATGGCCACTGGGTTTGCAAGTTTTAGCCTCCACTTCTAGGCTGTTCGTTACGACCAAGATGGACAATATAAGAATGGATGCACCCAATCGGAAGTTTTTCATTAGTTCCATATCTCTCTCTCTCTCTCTCTCTCTCTCTCTCTCTCTCTCTCCAGCTATTAACAAGAATTTATAAATGGGTGAAAAAACGGAGGGGTTCAATAGTTTGACTCTACCTTTATTATGTTGAATTTGGCAATTCTGTGTAGAAATAATGACATATTGGAATCTTTCGATGCCAATTCATTCGGAACTTTGCTCCGGTTTTTAGTTGAATTATCTACAAACAGGGGCGGAAATATTAAGAGAGACTTGGTGACATGGGCCACCCTGGGTCCTAACTTCCCACGAATACATGTATTTTTTATGTTACTATGTATGATTAATCTTAATACTTGTGTTTCTTGGGTATTAAATAGTTCTCATTCCAAAAAGAATTATCCGATTCGCAGAGCAAGAAGTAAAAAAAAAAAAAAACATTTTGGTTCAAATAATTTCTTACTTTTCTCCTGTAAAGGTACCAAATATCGACGAATTCTTTTAATTTTCGTAATTTTTTTTTGAATTTATTCATATAAAAACATATCCTTCATATTTTCTCTGTTTGACGGATCAAACGTTTTTTTTGGAAAGGTGGCTCATTAATTTTGGGTAGATGGCCACCATGTTCGGTTTGGTTTTCCAAACCTTGGTTCCCACTTTTTTCAGTGGGGCTCCTCACTTTTTGCCTATATTTTCTCTCTCATTTCTATTTCAAGCAATGCTACTTTAGTGCATATTTTGTGTGAAATGCGTCCGTGAGGTCCACTTTAAAGAAGCACACAAATGATTCAAGCCATCCATTAGTTCTAAAATTATTCTTTAAGTCATCTAGAAAAAAAAAAAGATCAATCGTATAATTTGAAGTACTTGATCTAATTGTCTAACTTTCTTTTAAACTTTTGTAAAATTCAGGATCCTAAATTGTGAATGAATAATTAGAAGACGGATCAACCGGTTATAATTTTTCGAATGAGCTGATTTTTAGGAGTGACTCAAAAAATTACTTAAAAGATTAATAACTAGCGCGGATCGTTTGTGTGAGTCTTCAAGGTGGGCCCCACGGACGCATCTCACACAAAATATGTACTAACGGGTCGTTTGGATGACGTATTAGTTTGAGAGGGATTAAATAGTAAGGGGTGATAAAATAGTAGGGGTGATTAAATAAGAAGGGTGGACCCACATTGATGTGATAGTTAAGAAGGGGGATTAAATAGTCTATGGTTTGGATGAGGGATAAAAAAGGAGGGATAAGGAGGGTGAATGATGTAAAAATCAGTCAAATGACTATTTTGTCCTTGTGAATGCCCATATTAAATTATACATTTAAATAATTCTATAAATTCAAAAAATAATTATATAAATACAAAATTAATTATTTTGTTATATGTGTCGACAATTAAGTTATAATACTTTATTTTAATTATTTTTGTATATAAATTAAGAATAATAAATAGTTTAGACATTTAAATAAATTAAGTTTATACATTTTTCATTTTAATTAACTAGTTTTATTATAGCTACTAGTTTTATTTAGGGTTTGAGGGAATTACAAAGTGAAACACAGGGGGTAAAGTGTAAATTTTACACTTAAAATAAAAACCCACAGAGAGACAGCTGTCCATCTTTTTCTTATTCTTCTTCTATCTTCTTCTTCTTCCTTAACCGAGTTCTCCAGTAGCCCACCCAGAAACCAAAACCAGACAACTCGACGGTGGAAATCCGACTAAATCGACGGCGATGGTCCGACGAAAAAGAACACGACTGAGATGGTGCGGCAAATCCCTCAACCAGATACGTTTTTTTTTCCTGATTGTTTGTAATTTTAGAAATTGCTAGATCTGAAATTTTTTATCTTTGTTGGTTGATTTGGGGTACCCAAGTAATTTGGCCTCCCTCATCCCCCATGATTAAATACAAGCACCCCTCCCCCCTGCTTGTATTTAGTCCACCCTCTCCCGGATTATTTAGCCGGCGGCTATTTAGTCGGGGTGGGTTTTTGTTCCCAAACCATGGGCTAAATGTCCCATCACCTCCTCATCCGGCCGGATTGCTTCATCCTCCTTCCTTGTGCTGCATCCAAACGAAGCGTAAAGTAGCATTACTAGAAATAGAGAGTAGAGAGAAAATATAGGCAAAAAGTGGGGAGCCCCACTGGAAAAAGTAGGAACCAAGGTTTGGTTGGAAAACCAAACCGAACATGGTCGGCAATATCTCCAAGTCTCACAAGACTGGTTGAGATGTGCGTAAGCTGACCCGAACACCTAAGTTACCCATAAGAAAAAATAACGGTATAGTAATTTTATTTTCATATTACATATAATGGGGTGGCGGTAATGCCACGGTCTTTTTGTTTAGCGCCATGACATTTGAAGTGGATTGACTAGTATGCCGTTGACAGAGAAAGTGACACAAAATTTGAATCACCGTCACTGGTACATACTGATGACAATACTATGTCGGCAGAGATTATTCGGTGCCTTGATCCCATTGAACCAAACGCACACAAAAACAGAGTTTTACGTAGTTTTCAAAAATCGGGTACACGTAGTTTTCGAAAATCGGGTACTCCACAGAGACGACCGGAGCAATAACAGATTAAACAGAGACAAAGGTTCACAGGGAGGAACACTCCTCAATCGATCTCTCGCGCATCCCCCTGATTTACATTGCTAAGCATTCGTTAATTTGATTACATTGCTAAGCATTCGTTAGCCAAGCCCAAGTACACTATTCCCCTTCGGGAGTGGGGGTCATGTAGTCACTACACTCTGTAGTGAGTAAATCTCGGCCATCCAAAGAGTTTATTTAAGATGCGCGAACAGTTTATTTAAGATCCAAACTGTCCAAAACAAGAATGGACGACCGAAATTCTCACTACACGCTTATAGTGAGTTGCTCACTACAGGCTCCCCGGTTCCGTTCACCGTCGCGCCAAAACCAAGTTGCAGTAAACATTTACTTCTGGAGGCTGAGGGAGATGGGTGAAAGGGGTTGTTGGTCTTGCATTTCGGCTGAGGTGAAAGAGGAGAGGAGCCACCGATGGATCACAAAGTCAACAGTCAATTAGGAACTGACAGGATCAATAATGAGGAATATTTTTCCAAGGAATCAATAGTGATCGCATATATAATATCTCACCCTCCTATACTTCCTATCTCCCTTTTTAAGTGACTAGTTAAAAGACTCCGTGCACGCACAGAATGTCATGCTCATTGTGTGCGTGTGTTTTTTTCTTTTTTTGTACTTGACGTCTTTCATGGGTATTATTGATATGTATGAACAGAAGTTAATATTTTGATGGTTTTAAAATATCAAGTAGTAGAAAAACTTTGCACATGTTGGTGATTCATTGGACCATTTTATATTGTTTGGCCTGTTTGAAATAGGACTTCTTTCATTGGCTCATTCATTTTGTATCTCTGTTTGTTGTACCTTGGTCCAGTTTGATTTCGTTCCTTTTATAATGTCCCAATCTTAGTAAATTGGCCAATGAGTTGTAGACTGGAAGCCCAAGAAGTAGCAAGGAAAAACAACTTCCGGTCGGTGAAAAATATTGGAACAAAATGATTTCGTAACTCAAGCTAACTTTTAACAATATACTGAATAAGAATCCCATGTCGCTGTTGATTAACCAAAGAATTGCATACAAGCTTAACGAGAGATCACTTAACTTGAAGAAACTTGTTCATCTTTTTATATAATCAACGACAACGATAGCGGACTTCGGGTAAGCTACTTCAATATGAGATGATGTAAATCATATTGAAGTAGCCTTAAAGTCCGAAGTAAATCCATTTATTTTAGCATAAGTAAATTCATGCTGCAGGACACCGTTGGCCTGGCATATGGTTGCCTGGCATTAGGAGTCACAATCAAGATTGTAGCAAGGCTTTAAATAAAAATCAATCTCTAAGGGTCTATATCCAATGGGTGTATTCAAGCACAATAACCATCCAATTAGAATAGGAGAGAGAATAGTTTATGTCAGCTCCATTTACCCGTTATTAACCAAATTCACATTCACAAAGGCTAAATTGTCGGGAAGAACCAAGTCCTCTGTCTAGTCACTTCCAAAAGATCAAATATTATTCTTCAAAAATCCAAATTGCTACTACATAATTTTTTCTCTCTCTCTCTCTCTTCCGAATACATAGTTTTTTTACGTATTTTACGGAGATTTTGGGAACTTTCACCTTTAAATATACATCGATCGCACGGTAAATGCCATCAGCAAGTGGCCTAGCATAATCAAGGATAGCAGCAGCAAGCACCCTGGAATTTTGGAAACTTCAAATCAACATCTGGGGCCACGTTAGCAAGATACACATCCACCAGATTGGCCACCATTGTTATTGAAGTCAGTGAACGCTGGTCCCCATCCATTGACCCTTCCTCTTCAACAATGCAAGGAGAAGAAGATGATGCAGCTGCAGCTGATCCATCAACATGAAATGATCCAAAATCCTCTGACAAAAATAAAAGGATTGACGAAAATAATTTTTTTTGGTCATGTTCAAAAAAGGATTATGGCTGCAACGAGAATATTAGGGTGGATTATTGCATAGATGAGCAAAGTGAGGATTATAAACAAATGTGATAGCAAATTGGAGAAAGTTACAGGTTGGTAGCAATTAAAGATTGAATGGGAGAAATTCATTCAAGATACTATGGCTAAGTGCAACAGACACAAGTGAAGTGTTACCACATTACACAATTGCTTGTCGTATGAGCATGTTCCTTTTAATAGGAGAAAGCAGGTAAAATAATTCATTCCCCAAGTTACTGTGACAAAGTGTTCTTGAGTAGAAATGAGACTTGTAAGAAGGATTCAGGCTTGCATATGCCAAAAAAGAAAATAATAAATATCAAAATAACTATATGGGACAACAAACCGTAAAAAAAAAAAAAAAAAAAAAAAGAAGAAGAAATCGCAGCACTATTCGAGTGATCTTTACATCACTGAGGTGCATAGAAGAATACTTCCTAATTGCTGACAATGATAAGCAATGCATTAGCGAAGCAATATTGGAAGTATTCAATAACATTTAGGAGAGGCAAAATGAAAGGCCATTATCTTTGCGGAACCAAAAAATTCTCACCTAACCACCCGTTGGGTGAAATCTCATATTTGTATCATAATAAACTACTATATCCTTAAATGAATTAAAAATAATTTTCAAAGCTTCCTTGCAATCAAGCTCTCAGTAAGTTAACTATGTCTAATTGAAGTATTGAACCCTTACATAAGATCCTAGCTCAATCAACACACACATTTCAGCACACACACAAGCAACAAAAACCAAAGAGCATCACATTCCAAATTCATGTTATAACTCCAAATAGTTCAATCCCCAAATGCAAAAAAAAAGACAACCCAGATCACATTTTCCAAAATTAAACAGAAACCCATGTCAAATGAATGCCTACAGTCCTAACGCATTGAGTTAGCATAAGAAGGTGGAATTTAATTCAAAACTTTGGCTTCATTGGCTGGCGTAGGGAAAAAGAGGGGAAATAATGCATAGTTAGTTACCTAAAGACTCTGGCTAAAGGTTTCCTGCAGACTGCGCATCATATGGAAGAATTGAACCAATTGAACCATCAGCTTGCCCCTTTGGTATTTTCTTAATACCTTGGTGCCATCCAGGTTCACCCATAGGGAACAAGAGGGGATATTGCAAAGAGTCATAGCATCCAAAATGGTAGCGTATTCTTTGTCTCTGTCCATCATGTTGTTGGTCCATTATATCTCTTTCTTTGAAAACAGATTGTTCATCATTTTCGCACCATATAGCAGCAACCTGAGATGTTGTTGGCATAGATAAAGTCCGGGTGTCTATCTTGGGATCGGCACGCAGCATTATTTCATGTGTTTCTAAATCCTCTGTTTGTCGTAAACTTCGGAAGAAGAGCGAATATGCGTTAAGACTCAGCGCATCTATCAGATTTTCAAAGGTGTTGGGGTGTAGATTCTTTGCGAATTCCCTCCTATTTTCGACCTCGTTTTCACTGTCAAAGAAGTACAGATGTAAATATGCAGGCAGCTCAGTCGATGGATAAAGGCTATTGAGGAAATGGTAAACTTGGCCTTGGGCACGAAATGTGTATATTCCTCTATTGTTTGTAGTGTATCGAGGATATAAGGTAACACCAAAAGAAGTGAATGATAATGCATTGTTATAAGGCCTAATGTGTTTTCGAAAATCAATTGATTCAAGAATTTGGCAACTATAAAGTTGTATGAGTGATTCAGGAATTATGTTCTCAAAGAGCCGTACTTCACCTCTACCAAACTTGGAAATAATATGCAAGAACAATAAGTTTAAAAGGAGATTTGAGAATTTGGAACTCACTACAGGGGTCATCACCAAGGACACGAACGTCATTCCCCTGATCAACAAATACAAGCTCCCAGCCTAATCTCATAGAGTCCTCCAACTGGCCTTCAAGGCCAAAGAAACGAGCAAGCTCACTGCGGGTATGCATATTGGACTCCTTGCAGCTGCAACTCATGCTGCTGCTACGAATAGCTGTTTCACAATTTTTTATAACCCAAGGTGGCAATCATTGTTCAGATTTACTTTTGGTATCTTTTTCCTTATATCTGTAATGATGTCTTCTTTTGTTTTAGGGCTAGTCCATCTGAATTTGTCATACCCCTAGCAAAATATATTAAGGCAGTCTATCATGCTCGCATTTCTGTTGGCATGTGTTTTCGAATGATTTTTTAAACTGAAGAATCAAGTGTTCGCAGCTATGTAATGATAATTCAAATCTTTTTCTTTGTTCATATACATCTTTGTATCTAGCATCAGGTAGATCTCGCTAGATAAAACAGATGATGGCATCACAGTTTGTGGTCGAGTAGCACGGCAAATTCATAATAGGAGCTGACTTTTCTCATTCCTCTTTCTCTGAATAAAAAGGTAATTAGACACTGAAACAAATGGCCACTCAAGAAGTCATAAATGGCTAGTTCAAACAAATGCGGAAGTTGTAGAGAACAAATACCAGATAAACAAACCAGAATATCCAACAACAAGTCTCTTAGCACTAACAAAGACACTCCACCCTATAGTAAGAAGATGTCGTTTAGGCTGTCCTGCATACATGTCAGTGGGATTGTCTACTTTAGTATATGTCAGTGGGTAACAATGTATTAATATTCATCTAATGTCCACATCCAAGGACACAGGGACATTTCTAAATTTCACAGTTGTTATACTACTTTAATTATTAAGAGTACAATAGTATTTGCAGACCAACATAGAGCTTTACGCATAGACGGGAGACTCGTCTCATAGTTTCTTCCAGGAATTGTTTGGTTCAAGTTCAGTTCATGCTTCTTTATTCTAATTTTACGAGCCTAAAAGAACAAAGACATTTGCTTGCATATTTTTGAACTATAAAGGTTTGGAAACAGTTTCAAATGAGTTTAAACAAATGAAACCTGAAAGAGTCTTTTCCACAATTTACCAATAGAAGGGAAAATGAGTTCATCGGAAGCAATGGAAGCCCACTCCTACTTTGAACTTTCTTGGAGAACAAACAAAAGTATATTTTGCGTTCTTTAGAAACAAAAAAAGAGGAGACAAGTAGCAAAACAGATGACCCCCTAGTTTCTGAATCGTATAAATTCTTCACATCAGAAGGCTTTGAACCATCCAAAGAAAGTCCATATTTGCTTACTATACCATGTAAGTCATAAATTTAATATACCACAAAGCAACTAACGCATAAGCAATCATCTGTTGCTTCACTCCACAAAAATACAGCACCGAGGACGAATTATGGAATAAAGACCCATCACGCTTATTGGATACATAGTTGACGAATTTGTTTTGGATGACGCCAAAGAGGACGAATTATGGAATAAAGACCCATCACATTTATTGGATACATAGTTCATGAATTTGTATTGGATGACGCCAAAGAGGACGAATTATGATCCTCTTCTCTTCTACCTAGCCACAAACTGTCGTTGTCGTCTTCTACACACAAAATCCTAGCAACACATAACCCCAAGTTATATACACAAGAGAGAAGTTTACCAAAAAAAACAAACAGAAACCTAGAGAAAGGACCCTATTTATAGATTAGAAAACTACTTGTCCACTTCTTAGCAGATCATGGACATAATCTTGCCACGTAGTAGAGCTTCTCCTTCACGTTTCTCTGGTTCCAAATACAGTCCAATTACAGATGCAATTCAATTGATCTTCCTCAAATCTTCTCCCAAGAAAATCATATCCTCACACTTGCCTTTTCCCTCTCTCTTTCCTCCCACAGATGCCTAACAATTTCTTAGCAATCATCTGTTTACATACGGTCATCGATTAATTGAAGCCTCATCTGACACAAAGTGGATCAAATTTATGGCAGCTACATTTAGTTACGATTCTACTGTGCGAATCTATCGAGTTGAAGCGCCAAAATACATGGTTTACTGATATTAACATCGTGAGAATTGATTTACCCAAAAAAAACATCGTGAGAATTCCATCAACTCAAACAACAGAAAGTAAACAATATGTCAATAACATATGCCAACAATAATAACAATAGCAAGAGCCTCAAAGCCTACCGACGGACCCCCGATTCTTCAGTTTCAAACAGCATTCGGAAGCGCGTGCTAACAGGAACTCGAGGTTGCTAAACTGCTTTAAAGTGTTTGGCTTACCGTGTTGACAAAATCAAAATCTGCATTTCAAATGGAAGATTTGCGAATTATAAAGTAATAGTGCGGAAAGAATATTTAGGTCGACTCTTGCAAAGAAACTTACCTAGGGCTATAGAATATGGTGAAACGGCTATAAGTTGCCGCAGCATGAGCTGTCACAAACAGAAGCCCTAACATCATTCTGTGACTTGAGAAAACTGAAGAAGGCATGACAATTTGGGGATGATTAGCACGCCTTCAGATACGAAAGCAACCCGTTTCTGTTCTAGAAAATAAACTCCTCAATTGGACTTCAGCACAAACCCTAAGTCGAACCTTTGTCCCAACTATGGAAACCCAAGAAGTAGATCCTCCATCTTCTTCTTCATCCTTCTCATCTTCGCGGCCGTCGGACCGGTCGCTTTGATGAAGGAATAGGCCGAAAGTTTTCTGGCGACTTGGAATTTGCAGGAAACCTCAGATATATTCAAGGATTTACAGAGGAGACGTGAAGGAGATGAGACGGCACTGTACGTGGCCTAGAAGAGGCGTGAAGGAGAAGAAATTCAGGGTCGCAGATAGCCAGATACCAGCTATCCTGGGCCGGAACGGGACAAAGGTCAGAAACGTTACTACCAAACACGGGTTTGAAGCGAAATTGAAATCATAGGATTTCCTTTTAATATGGTAGGATACATTTGGATTTACGTGTATTTTTGAAGACGTTAAAAAAATGTACTTTTCCGTAGAACGTTTTTAAATTTGTTTGCACCAAATTAAATTACTCAACAAGCATTTTAATTTGGTATAAAAAAATAAAAAATTATATAAAGAAATATATTTTTTAAGGGTTTGAAATTACACGTATTCCGATAGAAATCACTTAAAAAGGATGGAGGGAGTAATATTTTATGTCTCACATTTCATGAGGCAATATAATTATCAAGTGATATTGTAATAATTTTATGAGATAATATATCCGACGAATGTTGGGCCAAACAAATTTGATATTTAATCGAACACCGGAGTGATTTCATCTAAAGATATGCAGTCTAATTCGATTTTTTATATTCAATCAGGCCTTTTAGGAATTGGGGGCCGTGTAGTGGGTGAATCTTGGCCGTTCAAAGTATTTTGGACGGTCCGAATTTTCACTAATCTACTTGCGCGAATAGTTTATTTATTTGCGCGAATAATTTATTTAAAATCCGGACCGTCCAAAACAAGAATGGACGACTGAGATCTCACTACATCCTTTAGTGAGATTCACTCACTACAGGGCCCCCGCTTCTGGCCTTTTAAGTGAATAATTTTTTGCTTAAAAGGTCGTAGTATTTTTTTGAAGATGAGCTTAATAACGGCCGGAGCCTCTCTAATGCCATAGGATTAGGAATCCCGGGGGAAGGGATTGTTTGTGCTAATCGTTATAGAGATTGAGGTGATATAGGAGAGTCCTATCACACGGCATACCCATGAGTCCGCTTTGGATGTTTATTTGGAAACCCACAGTGAGTCGCTGTACTTGGGTGATGAAAGGCCGTGCAGACCAACTTGCTCAAGCATCCGTAGTGGTGAAGTTAAATTTGTGTTGTTATATGACACAAAAGTGTAAAAAATGGGTCCCATTTATGTGTTGGTTATGAAAAAATGTGTTGTGAAATTAAAAAGTGTTGTAATGGTGTTGTTAAAATGTGAAAAAATATACTCCCTCCGTCCGGATTTGTTGGTCCGTTTTGGGGATTTCAACTTTTTTTCCATTACATTTTGAGTTTGTTAATTTCCTATTTTAACCTCAATCCCTCCATTTAATACTCCCTCCTTTCTAATTTGATAATCCACTACGAAACTACGTGCAATTTTCAAACTAAAAAATAATATAGTTACAAATTATTATTTTTAATCAATATGGATCTTGTTTGATAGATCTCATTGTGAACTTTAATACGGTGCAAAAAAATTTCAAAAATGTAAACACATTATTTAAAAAAAAATAGTTTTTGAGTTGGTATTTTAAGTTTTAGAAAATGGGCAAAAAAGTAAAATTTCCATACTTTATGCTTTGACTTTTGAAAATGGACAAACATTTTAGGACTTGAAAAAGTATGTTTGTGGACTAACAAATCAGGACGGAGGGAGTACATATTTTCCCTACCCACCTACCTTTATCTCTCCTACTTTCCCCCCTCTCTCCCCTACTTTACCCCCTCTCTCTCCTCTCTCTCCTGCATGCCCAGATGAGTGTCACGCAGCCCCTCTTTTCTCCGTCTCTCTCTCTCTCTCTTCCCTCTTCTTTGTTGTTATGGCAGATGTTCCTGTTAACTTCTGAGCTAGCTTTTTTATTCCTCTTACACAATTTAACTACACCTTAGCTACACCATTATGGGCAAAAAAAGAGAAAATGCTAGTTAACTGTCCTAATGACTGACTGACTTATGCATTTAACTCCATCACTAGAGATGGCCCCAGCTAAGCTCCTAACCAAACTGAACAAGCCTGATTGGTGGTCGGTTTTATATCTATCAGATACCTTTGTATCTTCCTAGGAGTGGTACAACTTAGATTTCCTACAATTGACTTTTCACTATGTATTGTTACCAAAATTTGATTTCTCTGTGGATCCTGGTCCAGGGAAAATATTTGGAAATAAATTTTCAAAGAGGGAGATTTGATTGTCATACGAAAACCCAAACTAAAACAATGGATCATTCATCATTTAAGCATCTCCAAGAGGCTCTCTACATGAGCTCTCTTGGCTATTGTAGAGAGCCAAAACCAATTTTCACCCCTCCAAGAGGCTTGCTACTTGCCTCTCTACTTTGCATATTCCCATTTTGCCTTGCTACTTGTGGCTAGGGAGGCAGCCTAGCCACTCCCACTCTCCTTTTTATTTTTAACTTAAAATGTTTGTAAGTTTTATTTTGCATGTCTAATGTTGAAAAAAGATATATATTTATGAAACCTACGAGACGAGATCTATCAAACAAGACCAATATTGAATATGAAATTATGGGTAAAAATAATAATTTTTTTGGGTGCAGGCTTTTTTGAAATAATTATTATAAGCTCAAACCAAGATAAATTCATGAGCTCAAGTTATATAAAAAATCAAGAGTCCAAAGTCAATCAAAATCCCAAGCTCAAACCCAAATTAGTTTGGATGGAGAGCAAAATAGAGAGTTGTGTTGGAATACATAGATGAAAAGTGACTAGGCAAAATAGAAATAGTATTTTTTTTGTCCTTTTGGATAGGCAAAGTAGAGAGGAGTGTTGGAGATGCTCAAACAAGCTATTTTTAAACAAGCTACTGTATTTTTTTACTCTTGTTTTGCTATTTCCATAATCTGTAATATCTGTCGATCTCTCATTGTGTCATATGTTTAACCATCAAAAGCCCAACAAACACAAGTATTTGTTTATCGAATATCTAAAAGTATATATATATTTTTTTGTTGTCAAAAAGATAAGAGCTTTATAGGAAACGCAAGTGCACAAGATAATCACCTAAAAGTAACAATTGTCCTTAGTCAAGGTTTTGAAAGCCATCTGTTAAAAAAAAAAAAAAAAAAGGTTTTGAAAGCCACAAAAGAGGGTAGACTTCCCATGTGTGTGGAGGCACCCGGAATACTACCTCTCCTACCCAAAGAGTGGGTCATCCCATTCACACTCCTACACACAAAAGCATGAAAGAAAATTACATTCATTGAAAAAACCAAACACCAGTAGCAGCGAGGTTGCCAAGCCAATCGATCTGATTCGTCATTGGACTGCCATCACCACCGCCTTCCTTTGTCAGAGAACCATCACCATCACTATCGGAATGTGAACCGGCACCTCGGTGATGAAGGGGAATCCGAGCGAAAGGAACATAGTGGATAACACTAAGAAACTCGCAGATTTGAGACCAAGAGAAAACCATCACTGACAAAAATGAGTTATTGAAAGCGAAAAAAGTCGTCACTATGGTAGAAGGAAACACCCATCAAATATAAATCCCTCCCCTCCCTCCGTAGCATAAGGGTGCTAAAAATCCTAGGGTAAGGAGGGGAAGGAAGAAAGGCTGCTAGGGGTTTTTTAGAGGAAGAAGCTCACCGTTAGAGAGAGAAAACGTTAGAGAGAGAATATTTACCCAAAAAGAGAACAGTAGAACGGAGAGAAATCCAAAGGGCAAATTGAGAAAATAAAATGGCTCGGGATTGAAATCCAAAGGGAGCCAAGTCATAAAAATAATTTGGAGAGACTTCCCTTTAAGCCATTAATGGTTGAAAGGAAAATTAATCCTCTTACTCCAACAATACTGGTCAGTGGAATGGAAGAGGCCGGCCCTTATTTATCCAAAAAAAGAGGCCGGCCCTTCAGTCTGTAGTTTTTGGGATTAAACACAAAAGTAATGGTAATGGTAAAAGGTTGACCAAGGAGTACAACTTTAAACCTAAGATTAATGCTGACTTTAAATTTGTTCATGCATGAGTTCAATTTTTTTGACATTGGTCAAACATGGTGAGTTCAAAAGACCAAGTATAATAATTTCTGTGATTCGAAACTCATGAAATTGGATTTTTGAGTCGCATAAAAATTGGTTTGGCTGGTTTTGTCAAGTTTACAAATGAAACTTGGCTGTTGGCATTATTAGTCGGATCGAATTACGCGGTCAATCTCACCAACACACAAAACAAGTAGGATATTGGATGTTATGAATCACAAATAACAATCAAGAGAAATCGAGGGAGAGAGAGAGAGAAAGACAAAACACACAAATATACGACATTTGGTAACTGCCTACTCCTCAGGAGCCACACCAATTACTATTGAATCAATAAGGAAACTCTGAACGTATCTTTCTACAAGTACAATAGCTTTCTCTCAAAAGAATATGATGTTCTTAACCCTATAATATGATTCAGGGCTTTAAATACATTTTGTTCGCGTTAGGACAGTGTTAACCAACTCTACATAGTTCCGTTTATGGTCCTGACCGTTGTTACTGAAATCTCAAAAACTATTCACAATCCTGCCCGTCCTCGAAACGGTCCTGACCAAAAGTGCTGAAACTTCAAATATTGGTTTTCGTAACCCAAGATTGGCTTACGGAACAACTTACTTCGATAGTCTATTACGGATAGCAGGTAAAGACATGGGAATATGAATGTCAACGACACTTAGAATTCGTTTCCTTAGGAAACAAATGGCACACGTACAATTATACAGAAAACCTTAATGGCCTACAAACAAAGATGGGAAATGATAATGCCAAAACTATTTTTGTTTGTGCCAAAACTATAGTGCATAAAGGCTTGTACCTTGCACATGGTACAAGGTTTTTAAGTACTGCAATTTTGGCACAAACAAAAACGGTTTTGGCATTAGCAGCGGTTTTGGCATTAGCAGGGAAATGATAATACCAAAACCATTTTTATGGTTTTGGCATTATCGTTTCTATAAGTACGTTACGAATTTTATACGTACGTTACGGATTTTTATCAAAGAGAATGACCGGAACTCTAATGGTTTTTTCTCGCCATACCAAAACATGCACGATTGTAGCTCAGAATTTGAAAGATGCCATAACCACAGTTCAACATATGATCCACAAAGTTCAACATATGATTTCTGTTTTGTATGATTTTTTTTTTTTGAAAAATTGATTACAGCTATGTTCACATAATTCTCCCCTTCACTTACTTTCACCTGCTTCCCACTTCTCCACTTGTTTTGTTAGGTTTGCTTTTTGCTGGATAAAATCCTGTAGGGTAGCAGAGTCATAAGGTTGAGGCAAGATGCATGGTCCCGAATCTGCGGGACCCTTCACCATGGAATCGATCAGGAACTTCTTCACCTTCTCACTTGCAGAGCACGCCATCGATTCTAAACAACATTCCACTGCTCCATCTGGCACAGTTGGTGTATATTTCAAAAGCTTTCCGTAATTGTATAACAGATGAAACATGTAGTCATATACATGCTTCATTTGTAGCTCCTCTTGAAGGAATTTGCTCCCTGCCTTTCCAATTTCTTGTGCCTGTGAGGTTCCAATGGATTTGGTAAGAAAGAAATCACTACACGAAAACATATATACTACGAGAAAAACCTATCACATCCAGAGATGCAATAATCCACACTCCCGGTAGTTCAAAATCAAGCATGATAATGTGACTTTGCTATGAAGCACCGACACTCTTAGAGGTCGTTGTCTCCGCGTATCGGACACGAGGACTCAGGGACACACATGGGGACACGTATTGGACACGCCACGTGACGTGTCCCTTGTTAATTAAATTACTTTTGGAAGGGGACACGGTGTGTGTAGCCATGCGTGTCCCACATATACGCTCACGGTATCTCTCTCTCCCTCCCTCACTATTTTTCTCTCTCGTTGCACACAGACACACACACACAAACAAGTGTGAGTGTGTGCACGCGCATTCGTGCGTGCGTGTATATATGTGTGTGTACTTGTATGTATTCGATATATATATATATCTCCATCATTGTGTGTGTATATCTTACATATATATGTGCACATGTATATGTGTATGTAATGGTACATATACCAATACACAACAAGGGCTGCAAACGAACCGAGCAGCTCGGCTCGTTAAGGCTCGGCTCGGCTCGGTTCGATAAGTAAACGAGCCGAGCTCGAGCTCGATTTTCAGGCTTGTTTAGTTAACGAGCTTGCTAAAGCTCGGCTCGGCTCGAAAAAGCTCGGCTCGATTACATAGGCTCGGCTCGTTTAAGAAGGCTCGTTAAGTAAATTACCCTCGCTTGGCTCGATAAGGGCTCGGCTCGTTATGATCGAGCCGAGCTCGAGCTCGATTTTTCAGCTCGTTTACTTAACGAGCCGAGCTCGAACACTACAAAGCTCGGCTCGGCTCGGCTCGTTTGCACCCAGTCAACAATGTATATATCTTACATATCAAAAGAAAAAGTGTGTATAAACTGTTACTGCTTACCAATATGATATATTTATAAATACAGTTATTTGTCGTGTCCGTGTCCATTTTTTTAGAATTCTCATGTCCGTATCTGTATCCATGTCCGTGCTACATAGCCACTTTGATTCGGCTGAAATGGATGTTTCGAATCATTTGTGAAACTTCAATATGAAGAGAAACTTTTTAACCAAAAACGAAGCAAAAACATAGGATCTTACGAAATGAAGAAAATCTGTCAAATCAATGTTGCTAGATTTTCCTACTCATAATTTCACATTCTTATAGATTGAAGGAAGCTGCATGAAAACATTACTCTTCTATAACTAGTACGAGCACAAAGCTAGTTATAGAGAAATTTAATTACCTCTTGTGTGTAGTTATTTCCCCAATCAACTGCAAACTTGATGGATCTGCACAGGTCCTTCTCATTAACCGGCCAGTAGTGGACTGTGGGGATTAAACTTCTTGTGAAGAAATCATAGTAATGGGGTGTTATGAAGAGACTCATAGAATCACAGGCTAGAATATATTTTTCGCTGACAGACCATGTATTTCCCTCGGCATAAATCTTATATCTTCATGGAATCAGTTAAAAGAAACTCAGAAAAATGGAACATTGGGGAAAAAAACAAGGTTTGCAATAAAGAAGAGCTTCATTACCTACCTGTGAGTGCATTGTTTTGCATAATCAGTATGCTTAAAGTTCCCTTTCCGCTCACGTTGCCAATCCTGCAAAATGCTAATCTACTATCAACAAATGTACAAGTGGGGACCAAATATACAAAGGAAACAAAAATCTCATTATCATAAAGATAAAAAATAAATCGGTAAAACTGCACCCCTTCCTCGCTATGATTCTTGTATCACTCGTGAATTTGTTATGTGCAATTAGGACCGAAAAGTACAACTGTAACAGGAAAGGGAAGAAGGTATCACCAGCTGATAAACCATAGCACCCGAGTCCGGTTTCTCGCTAACATTGCATCTGAGAAGATTTTGTCTGACTTGATTAAGAGGGTTCCCTCTCCAGTAAGCATAGGGCTCCCTATCCTTCCACTTGACTTTATGGTTGCCTTCATCTAGCTCCTTCCTAAAGGTTTCCCACGGCTTAACATTGACCTCTGGCCTGCCCAAACCATTATGGAAAATTGTTAATGCCACAAACTAGCATTGAATAAATGTCTAGGGACGAAAGAAATTGAGAATGAAGTTCTGAACAGTGTCCTGAAAAAACTCAGTACTAGTCAGCTGCTAGGCGACCCTCTTCCGCCTAGTCAGCCTCGCGTCTTTTAGAATACTGGTTATGAAAAGACACAAGCTCCTTGTCCCATGCACTTGCAACCACAAATTTCTTTCATTTTCTTTTTGAGGCTAATTTAAAAATCAACTTGAATTTCACAAACGATTTGCAAATTTTGTTCAGTAGCAGGTTTTTTTAGTGTTTTTTCCCCCTTTACTGGAACTTCCCCCATGTTGTCAATCTTTTAGTTTCATACTTTTCAAGTTCCCCTAAGGTTGACATGCCTGAACATTAAAGGGGACTTTAAATTTAAAAAACGTTCACTAAAGACCAAAACTTTCTGAAATTTTCAAATAAGTAAATTATGGATACAAAAAATAGTTCATTAGGAGAAAAAACAAAAGAGCTCCAAAAGAACAGCTTTTGTCGAACCTAGCAGTTGTGATGGCATTGGGACATAAGCAGTCGCTAGTCCCTACCTAGGCGCTAGACACTGATCCAACACCTAGATTAGGCCTAGTCCCCGCCTAGGTGCTAGGCACCCCTTTTCCGCCACACTAAAGTCAAGCGATTTTTAGAACATTAGACATAAGGATTCACACTATATTTTACGAACAAGTCCAATTGCCGGAAGATTTAAGAAAAAGAAAAAAGATAAGAAGCTTTACCAACCCCAAAAGGACCAATCAGGAAAGGTTATATCGAAAGTTGAATCGCTCCCACAGTAATGGAACATTACAGGAATTTTCTCATCTTCAGATCCAGGATATTCACTCATTTTGATAACTGAACTGTCACCCATCTGGAACATAATATCCAAATCCGGTATCTCCCCAGGGTACAACCTTAGCAGCTGCAAAATGCCCCAAACAGTGAACACGTCTCTTGTTTCAAAAACCCACCTTAACTTCTTTACATACACTCTTCCATTCACTACAACTATTCTTACGTAGGCTCGTTTTTCAGCACTGTCCACCATATCCTTTGTTACTCCGGTGTCTTTCCACGGACGTAGATCTTCGTGGATCCACTTGAAGTACTCTGGACATGCCTCAGCTGACGAACTAAAGTTTTTGGTTGCCACTTGAGGATCTGTTGGGCATGTAATCACAGTGCAGTTAATTTTCACCGGTTTGGTTGTCACTTGAGGATCTCTTGGGCATGTGATCCCAGTGCAGTTAATTTTCACCGGAGATGTATCGGACATCATGGATGGCTGAAATGTGTTTATAAATGAAGCACCTGTAACCGACTGAAAAAACAAGCTGATAAGAAGCAAAAAGCCAAGAATATGTAATTGCAAAGGTCATTAACCAATGAAAAACAAAACAGAAAGTTTTTTACAAAATTTAATCAAATATGTAATTTCAAATGTAGATCCAACTGCTATTTGGTAAGAGCAAATTATTTCGTGTTTCTGGCAAAACACCAACACAAAAGTGATGGCCCCAATATATGTACCAATCATATTCAAACGGGGTCGACGTTACAATGTCCAAAGTGAACCCATTTACGTCGTCGTTCAGTAATCACTTATGCGATTGAATCCACCTAAGAGTGTAATTGTAGTTTAGATCTTCCTACTCCATGAACCAGCTGATGGAGAACTTCGCAGAGACCGTTGATTCATGGTGACGACACCAAATTTTATTTCTCAATGCGACACTGTCCTATTATCTGAACACTCACTTACAAATCCATACATCAGCTTTTTTTGGCTTCAAAGCTACACAAGATTGATGGTTGTGCCATGTTTCTATGCACCATCACATCATATTTGCTAATCTTGTGATCAGGTTCAGCAGGGTATATACCATTCGACATTGGGTATTATTCTTATGTGCTAATTTTGTAATCAGATGCAACATTTTGGTGTCCGCCAAAGAAGTACTATTTAACATTTGAAGCATCACAAATGCAACAAATAGAGCTCAGTTTGGTTTACAGATTCAACAAATAGCGATGGAGCCAAGATCTGTATATTTGGGTCATTTTTTCTTTGAGGCATATATATATATATATAACCTCAGGTTGCTTGACCCCATTTTAACCTCCCTCCGTCCATGCCAAAAATAGATGCGACACCTACTCTCCACCATAAACACCACTCAAAACTGAAATTTTCCAATATACAGCACAAGCAATATTTGCACATTTGTCAACATAATGGATGTATGTATATGCTGCACAAGCTTACTTCTATTCAAGGATTAATAAGAGGTTGTTGTTGAAACCGAGATTCATCACCCATGAAGACTAGACCACCAAGTGTGGAATATGCATGTTGGACATGAGAACATGCCAAAATAACTGCTAAGAATGTTACTCTCTTTCATCCTGAACACCTTACTGGCATCCTCTACACCCCCACACTTTTGAGCGCGTATCCGCCAAGGCAGATCCTATGACGACATCATAATCCAAAATTTTCCTTTGAACAAACACATTCGCATACTTAGTTTCTCCAACTTGCCTTCTAGCCGAAATGACAACAAACAATGTAATTCCATTAACACCACCTTCTTGCATCCTCTTTTATACAAACCCTTGCATCCAATCACCCTTAAATCAGGTGGCAAGGGAGGGTGCCAAAGAGCTTATATATACAAGGCTAAGTGAATATTATGATCGTATACTTGTCAATATTGGACATTAGGATCATAACATACCACCGCCCTTAGTAGCCAACGTCCACCCCACCCTATATCAACACTAACAGATAGTAGCCCTTTCTCTTCTTCGAGCTTCACTCACCTATGAGTATTCAATACTCCTTAAGTATCTTAATCCAGGCTATAGGTCACCCCTTCCGAGGCTCAAACCGCTGAAAACCGACTTCCAAAGGGAGAGTATAAAAGAGCTTATAAATACTTAGCCCGTGTTGACATTAGGATCGTAAGACTTTTGAAGAACGAACAAGAAATCACATCCCTGTCAGGCATTTCGTCCACACCTGACGCCACCACGTCCGTTTTGACATTAGCCACACCTGACGCCACCACGTCCTTTAAACGTTTCCAATAAAAAATTCTGATCAAGAAATCACATCCCTGTCAGGCATTTCGTCGAACACATGGCGTCCATAATCAAGAATACCACATCTAACGTACAAATCAATCATGGCAACTAAACCCACCAGGACCCTTTCCATACCCTTTTGGAGAGAAGAATTTCTTAGGGGTATAGGTGGTGCCGTGGTGGCGTAGTTTGAAGAGGATTGGATGAAACTATAGTAAAAGGGTAGGCTTTGACAGTAAGATTTTGAAGGGGTTCTAGTAGGAGGCTAGACTAATTTGGAATTATCTTTCATTTGCTAAAATGAGTTGATTTTATGGGATTCTCATTTTAGCAAATGAGAAACAATATCTAAATTAATTGTTATAAAAAAAGACATTTGCTATTACTTTTTATGTTTGTTAGTCTTTTGTGGAAATTTGTACTCCCTCTGTCCCGTATTGCTTGCCCCTTTTAGGGAAGCATGTATTTTGCACGTAAAAAATGATGCATTTATGAGAATTATATTTTTAAAAAAATTACACCAATTTTTTCTACTCTCATCTTTAAATTGGTGTAAAAAGTTTTGAAAAAAATGAATACTAATACATTAGATTTTGCATACAAAATGCATGGAAATCTAAAAAGGGCAAGCAATTTGGGATGGAGGGAGTAATAAATTGGAAGATATTAACGTTTGAAAAGCGACACAAACTCCGAAAAGGGACCAACAAACACGGACGAGAGGAATATGTATTGCTAAAATGGGAAACAATGTCTAAATTAATTGTTATGAAAAAGACATTTGCTATTACTTTTTATGTTTGTTAGTCTTTTGTGGAAATTTGTAATAAATTGGAAGATATAAACGTTTGAAAAGTGACACTAATTCCGAAAAAGGACCAACAAACACGGACGAAAGGAATATGTATAGCTTCTATTTAATTTTTTTTTAGTTTTCCGTAATAATTTTTACATCAAATTATTCGTCTCGATGGGAAGAATATAAAAAGTATGAAAACATAGACCAAATTACAAAAAAAATTCTATAGGCAAATTTGAAGACTTCAGAAGGCTGTATTTTTTGAACTTTTTTTCATCTTTAGTAAACATTGTTTATCTTTAATCTATAATTTATACTTTCCTGATTTCTCTAGTCGGAACGAACAATTAATCCAAAAAAATTAACTCAAATCAAGGGAAAAAAAAAACAAGGGCACTTAATATTGGTCCTCAAGAACAACAAAACTTAAGTTTTCATCCCGGTTACTATTTGAAGTTATATTTTCATCCTCTAATTCAAATAAACCCATATTTGCCCTTGTATGTAATTTTTTTTTGTGTGTTTTGGGACTAAATTGAGAACCCTATATAGGTCCAGATAAATGGGATTATTTCATAAAGATGGAGATCCTTTCCTATAATTTAGGGATCTGATGGGGATTAAAAATCCCTCACATTGAGCCCTGATACATACCCAGAAATGGGTATCCCGAAATTACCCAACCCACACACACTACACATCCAGTGTGTGTGTGAGTTGGGTAATTTCGGGGTACACTTTCCGGGTACCTATCTTTTTCCTCAAAATTATTCGGCCTACCGTCCTCCGTCACTGACAGTCTACGTCGACATCGATCAACACCATTATCCACCCGTCCTTCATAGCCGTCTCCGTCGTCATGTTAAACACCACACTCCGTCAATCAACACCATCCTCCATTGTCGTCGATCACCACCACCCTCCAAAAAAAGTAGTCTTCGTCACGTCTAGGTCCTTGGGCCGTGTCACGTCCAGGCCTAGTGTTCTTGGGGGCCCTGTAGTGAGTGAGCTCACTACATGCGTGTAGTGAGCTCTCTCGGCCGTCCGATCCGAGATCAACGGTCCAGATATATTGGAGTTAGTGTAAATGTAAAAGTATTTTTTTAAGTGTAAGACGATCCAGACCGTTGATCTTGGATCCGACGGCCGAGAGAGCTCACTACACGCATATAGTGAGCTCACTCACTACAGGGCCCCCGGATCCGTTCAAGTAGTCTTCGTCAACTTGTTAAAACCAGACTCCGTTTAATTGCTTTATTTCCAGAAAAGGTGCAATCCGCTACAAACGACGGTGTATAATAGATACGGCTCAAAAGAGCTAGGAATTGGTGGGTTAATTTTTTTAGGTTAATGTTTTTTTAGTGGGTTATATTTTTGGAGGGAATTTCGTCATTCGGTGGTGGTCGAGAAGAGAACAATTTTGTTCACCGCTCTTAAAAGAGGGTGATCAAAACCCTCCCTCCTATTGGTGGAAACGTGTGGGTCCCATCACAAAATGATGTCATGCTTACCAAAAAGTGTATTGCAGATGTAAGCATGACATCACTTTGTAGTAGAATCTCCACCAATTCAACCACTAGGAGGGAGAGTTTTGTTCACCCTCTTTTAAGAAGGCTGAACAAAATTGCACTCGTTTTACAATGACCAATAGAAATTGTTGTGGACAAATAGGAAAAATTTACCATATTTACTGCGCCCTATTTTTGTTTTACCATGATTATTAAAAAATTGACGGGGAAATGATGTTTACCATAATTATTCAAAATTTTACGATATCACCATGTATACAATAATTTTACGAGGATGTTGAATAATTAAATTTACCATATCTATTGAGTTTTACTTAATATTTGTGAGGTCGATTGAATCGTGGTTAAAAGTAAATACGGGATAACAAACATGGAAAAATCCAAAAATTTAAACAAATGGTGACCGAAATGATTGAGTATCCTTATGGTAATTGATAAAATAAGGAGTGGGTTAGAATATATGCTATACATATTTGGAAATTTAGAATTCAAAATTCTCCTCCCTTTTTCCATTAATGATTTTAAATTTGAAAGTAATGGAATAGGTCAAACCTCATGATTTAAGGTAACAACAATTAATTAGAATCCCACTTAATTAGGCAACTACATAATATTAAATAAGAATAAATATATAATCCAAAAAAACAGTTGTCAATATCATTTTTCTTTATGTATATCCTAATAAGAGTAATATGGTAAATCACACATGAAGAAGATGGAAACATAATCCCGAATAGTGACCAGATAAAAACTTATGTGGTACAAAAAAAAAAAAGGATGATTAATTTAATTATCTCAAAAAAAGGAACAAAAACTGTCAAAAAGACCCAAAATTTAGGCCAACGCTACCTTGCGTAATTTGTAAAAATGTCTTAAAAAAATCTATAAGGGTGATCTCTGAATTTCATAAGAAGCTCGCGGGTCATCAGGGTAATTAGTCTTTAATCATTGGCACAACTGCTTCAGTGTCCCCAAAGAGGGCCAAAAGCATTGCCATATGGTGCCATCCAAAGCAATTTTGTTCACCTCGCGAGGGTATACTCATTTTATGTTTCACATCGAGCATACAAAACTGTCTATTTTATCTAGATTCATTTCTTAGGAGCCCGTGCAAAAATCAAGTTAAAATCCAATATCAGTACTGAGCGCTTATTATAAAAGTTTGAGTTTTTTTTTTGGCAAGAATTATAAAGAAAATAAATAAAAGTATAAAACTCTAGATGAAACAGTTACATATCTCTAATTGAGTTGAATTTTTGCGTCACAAGTGAATAAGGACAGAATGAATGGTTTCGATCATCTAATTAAGACACACAATGAGTATATATATCCTCGCCGAAGATGAACAAAACAATGGTGAACAAAATTGCTCTCATGCCCCTCTTGTCTACTCCTCATATTTATATGGTCTCTACATATATTGTAGTGAATGATGTATAAACGGCAATGTTTAATCTTCACCACAATAAGCCAACTGAAAAAAGAACGTTGTAACATTGGAAGAAAGAACAAAGTTTGTATATTTGTTGATTTTGTTCATCCTCTTTGATGCCCATGGAACCTGTATAGACAGAATAACTTCGCACGCATCTGTGTCCGAAGCATTGTTCTTATTTGTTTTCATCTTTACGACATAATAGCAGGCTCATTTATATCTGGCACGTGTTACGTACATGCATGAAGTTTAGTTCGATATAAATTGAAAGAACCCAAGTTCCAGATGGGTTATGAAGTATGCAGAACGATATTAGAGAATTATGACAGAGCGGAGAACTTACAACATTGCTCCAATGAATGGTTACAAAGGCACTGGTTAAGAGGATAACGATGAATATGGTAACTCTAGCTGAAACCCCATTCTTGATCTTTAGTTGCTTCATCAAATTTGACCCCCAAATATCTCCCATGTATCACCAGCAGCAGGCAGCAGCTGCTTCTCCTTTTGATTTTCCTATGAGCTGATAATTAAATAGGGGTTGTTTGGATTGCTAGTACTTAACCCATTTTCTTTTTTTCCTTTTATCATTTTTGGTGTTTGAATGTCCACAGACAAAATGCATTCCATCGCAATTCATTTTCTTTTTTTGTGACGTTAGAGAAGAGAAGCCTTAAAAAAAATCTGTGTGAAACTATTCGCTAAATTTTTTTTTACATTAAAAACTAATGTATTTATGTGCCGGTTTAATTTTGCTTGGCCTAAAAAATAGAATTCTATGAGAACATGCAATTGTGACGTATATCTTACGTATTCTCGTATTATTTGGTCTCATTATTCAAAATAATAAATAAAAAATTGTGTACATATGGCTAGTTAATAGAGCTAGTAGAGTTAAGATAATTTTTTTTGAACACCTGTTCAAAATTGCTGGAGTCGCCATTGCTGAGGAGCTTTTGATTTCTCATTTTTCGCGTACATTTCCTATTTGGATTAATAGTAAAGACATTTAATATTTTGCACACATCTCCTAAACCATAAAATGTATTATTCAAATATTTCTCAAACACTCTACAGATTCATAATACATTTTTGCCATAATCCGAAACGCAAAAAATGAAAAACCAAACACTCTATAGTGAGTTTGTTGGATTATTTCTCTATTTAATAGGGCTCTTTTAGTAGATTGGGTTTATAATCCTTGATGTGAGCGAATAAGTATTACGGGGAAAAGTCTATACGGCTGTTGTGAAGTAACTTTGGTAGCAAGGAGTCGACGTGAAAAAGGGATGATGAGATGAAAGAGAAACACTTGGAGTCGTTTTCCATTAGAACTATGTGAGTACTTGTTTTACATGTTGCATTTTACTAGCTTACGGTGTCGGATACATGTTGCATGTCGTGGATGATTGTGTGTAGCTTGAATAATATTCTTGTGCGAAATTTTGAGGACAAAATTTTTCTAAGGAGGGTAGAATGTAAAGACCCAGAAAATTTAATTACTTTTTGAAAAATCACTTTTTTGAGAAGTTTCAATTTGGCCGATAAAAAGTCCCGGTAATTGTTCCTTGGATTTTTCTAATCAAAATGGTATAATGGGAAGTTATTTTTGAGTAAGGCAAAGTCATCTTTCGCCCATTTTCTTCGGAGAAAAATGTGCCCGTTTTCGATTTTGTACTAAAAGTGGGGGGATGAGATTTTGATGTGATTAGAATTTTAAAATTCTGTAAATGTCATTGTTTCCAAATGGGGGGTACTTTTTTATTTTCATAAATAAATTAGTCTTTACTTAAGTTTGGTTTATGAAAATAAGTATTGTGGTTACATATTATATACACAAGTCACATTTGAGTGTGTAGTGTAATAAGGGAATTATATTAGTAGTGTGTGGGGGAAGATTTGCAAATTTTAAAACATTACACACTCTCCTCCCTCTCCACCCGATCGGCTCTCTCTCTCTCTCTCTCTCTCTCTCTCTCTCTCTCTTCTCCTCCATTTTTGCCACTTTCAAGCTCAAGTTAACCCCTCCTCACTCAACCACTTCAAGAACCTATGCCATTTTCACGTTCTACGCGCCGTGGGGAGCTCGGGTCACCTTGGATTCGCCCCGGGAGCTCACATTTCGGGTTGGGTGTTTCTAAACCTAGGGTTTTCTTTTCTCTTCACATTTGGAGCTTAACCCATGAGGTAGGGAAACAATTACTACCTCCTCTAGTTATATACTTGTGATATGTTGAACATATCTTGTTCTTGGCTTCAATTTCCTTGAAATTCATGTTTTCCCTCTTTGTGTGGGTTTCTCTCACTTTAATTTTGTGATCTATGAAATTGATTGTTGATTGATGAAATTGGGAGTGGAATTGACCTCCCTCCATGTTTAATTGTTGCCTAGCATCTCTACTTTGAGCTTAAACTATCCCATTTGTGTTTTGGGTTGAAATTCCACACCTTAGAGGTGAAAATCTGCCATTTTCTGGACAAGGCAGCTGCTGCCCCTGTTTCTATGTTGCTGCCCCTGTTTTCTGGGTGGTTTTCGGCCACCCTTTGACGTCCGTTTGACCTCCAATCGTCCGGAACTTCGTATACTTGATATATAGCAACGTGGTAACCCCAAAAACCATTTTGAAATCGTTAAACTACGACTTTGACACGTGTTTTTATTAGACAATTCGTTATACGTATCGGACACAAGGCATATTGGATTGGTCGCCCCTTTTGGCGAAAATTGTGGCATCTCAAAAGAAAGGGCACTTTGTTGAAATGAAATTTGGGAAATGGACTTGTTATAAAAGTTTTAATGAAATGTTTGTGATAATGAGGTGTTTTACACCAATGCCATCATTTGGTAAAATTTTTGATAAAGGCACGCGGGGCCTATGGAACCCGGCAGAGGCAGGCGGGGCCTATAAATACCCGACAAAGGCGCGCGGGGCCTATGGAACCCGGCAGAGGCAGGCGGGGCCTACAAATACCCAGCAAAGGCACGCGGGGCCTACGGAATCCGGCAGAGGGATTAAATCCCTAGTACTAATGAAAATGATATTTTTCTTCAATGAAAGAAATGAGAAATGAGATTTAGGACTATTTATTGTGTTTGGTCGAAACTCGACATGTGGACTTGGTTTTAAACTTGTGTAAGTAACTTGGGTGATCTTGGTGAAACAAAATGGAAACTTTGGTGGTGTTGAGTACTTGGAAATGAAAATGTTTTGAGGTACATAAGATATTTTGGCAACCTTGGATACTTGGACAAGATTTTGGGCACGTATGACACTTGTGGGTGATTTTGACAAACTTGATGAACTAATAGGTATTTTGGGACACCTTGAAATCTTTTTGGACACTTTGAAGTCACTTGGACACGTGGTTACTTCTTGGACACGTCTTACTTGTCTTAGCCTCCGTTATGTTCCTTGATCATCTCCTCTCATGTAAATTCATATCATGTGCACTCATCATATTTATATGCCTAGCGGTTGTAGTATGGTTTCCCTACGAGCTAGTGAGCTCACCCTATCTTTCCCAGGTACACGGCATGGAGCATGAGATTGGATGCTTATGCATGCATGAAGATAATTTTCCATCTCAAGTTTTATATTTTGATAAATGGTAATGTAACTTTTGGTTATTCAATCTTCTAACCATTTGGATTTATGTAATAACTTAGGGGATAATATTTGATTTCACCTTTGGGGCAAGGGTGCCCAAATACTTGATTTGCCAATGGATACTAAGATGAACATTTTGAATGGAAATCTCTTGGGGAGGAATTATGAAATATTTTATCATTTGACTTATTAATTGTAAGGAATTTCTTTATTTTTGTTTTTTTATAAAAATGAGGGCGTGACAACTTGGTATCATAGCATTAGGTTCGAAAACCTAGAGACCGTGGGGAGACTTGTAGTCTCGGGGCTTAAAAACCATTGCATTATTTTCTCATCAAAGTCATTGTTTTCACATGCATTGTGTGTGCTTGCTTGAGTGACATACATCCACCCACGTGACATTGCATATGAAGTTTTCGTAGAGTGGAATCCTATAGTTGATTTGTGTTGGAGATGGAGATTTAGTCACGTGATGAAGGGTGTGTATTGATGGTATAATTCGCATCACTCATAACTTGATTGAGTGTGTGCTTACTTGTTTTGTCACTGTGGTTTAAGAATGACGTGGATGATTGATTTGAAGGGTGACTGGCCAGCACACTTCAAATCAAACTTCTGATGTCGCTCGGTTACCACATGTGGATGAGTGGAGTTGTGTAAAGTAGCACGTACGGTAGAGTAAGTACCAATATAAAGGAGCCTATTGTGTCTTTACTTTGAAAGCGTATGGTTCTACATTTGACCAATGTGCTTAATGTTGATGTGATTGGAAATGAGGACATGTAAATTAGAAACCTGCATAATAAATTTAGTACTGTTTCTCTGTTTGAAGATGTGAAATTTTCGTTGGTATTGTTGTGATTTGTTGAGAGTTGTCATTATTTGTAGTCGGTGGATTTGTTTGTTGTAATTTGCGGAGGTTTGGGGTCCCGAGTGATTTGGGTATTAATTGTTTGTGATTGACTTGATTGTTGATGTTTAAATTTTTGGATGTGGTAATTGTAGTAGTAGCTCTTAAGCTTCTGAATGTGAAACTATTAAATGCATTAGAATTTGGTAAAAATGTTTAGCCTCGGTATTAGACTTAGTTGGGTGAGGATATTATTTAATACAATAGTAGGTGTCCTTGGCGGGAGGTAAAAATTAAATTGCATTCTGGAATGAGTTTGGGAAAGGTGTTTCTATTCAGTTATTGAGGTTAGACTTGGTAAGCTTTGGCATGTTGTATCTGTTGGTCTTGGTACTTGGGTTTTTCTGTAACTACCTAAGAGTCACAAATCATTTCTATTGGTGATGAGATATCCACTGGTTCGCTATCACAATGAGAGTATATGATCCTTGGTATTAGTTGGGACTTTCTTTTCTTAAATATAGGGGGAATCGTGTAGGACAGTTTTATTGGAAAGTTTAATGGGACTCACTCGTATGAACAATTAGATAGAAGAGGTGCTTTCACTGTGGAGTTTGCCAAAATGGCTTGCCGTGTAGTTTATTGGGTGTTGATGGTCTGGTTATGAGCAAATGAGTTTATGTATTGTTGGTAGTTTTGGCTCAGTGTATTGGCTATGATCCTGATGTGTTAGGATGTGAGCATTTGGGTTGCCTTTGATTTATATAGATAGATTATTTAATTTGTGGCTGTGTTATGCCTACATGACAGTTAAGTAGAAGCATGAGAGGTCGCGATGAGATTTTGGGTGTAAATCTGTAATGCTACCCTATGGTTGTGGAAGTGCTGGAAGTACAAAGTGTTGAGTAACCGGCGAGATGGGATTTGTTAGGCGTCGTGTAAGGGGCGATATAGGCTATTGCGTACTTGGGTACTTGGTAGTCTAGAACTCTAAATTTGTATGTTACGGTAATTGTTGCACTTACTTGGGAAACTAGGCAGAAGGGTGATGTTGGGACTATGATGGGAGGATATTGTCAGAAGTTGGAGTGTTGTACAGAGTTAGTCCATTGATTGTGAAACAAAACAGTGAGCCTAGGATAAGGTGCAAATTATGCGTTAATTGGAGATGACAACTAGGTATTTGCTATAGTGATATTGTAGTGGGGATAATATAGACGAAGATTGTGGTGTTTGGCAAAAGGTTATGGGTGAGTACCCGAGGAATCTGGGATACTGTCTTTCTAGATGACATGAATGGAATTACTTTTATTTTCCTTTAAAATTGTTTGATGTTTGTTTGCGCTCCACTTGGGATAATTGGATTTGATGAGAATATATTGAGAAAATTGGGTTTGATGCTGTGGTTGAATATGGGACCAAACAAAAGGGACACGAGGGCTTGATTAGTGGCTAATGTTGTACTTGGGTTTTAACAGTTGGTTGGAACTAGGGAACCAGAGGTAGTTTATTGAGTAATTGGACGAAGGACAAACATGTGTATATCTATGAAAACTAAGGAATTAGAGAATAGAGGGGATATGACTTGTACAAGTTGAAAGACATCTTCGTTAGCAGGGCTTGGGTCGAACTTGGTTGTATTTGTTGTTCCACAGTCCCGAGTTCGGTTGGTGATTGCATGAGTTCTAGTTTATCATAAAGTGAAGATGTACTTCTTGAGGGACATTGGGCTTTAATTCAAGTGTGTAGATTTATGTCAATGGTTGATGGTAGGTGTCAAGGTGGTTCGGATTTATGTTGGAGTTTGATTTTCTGGTGTGAGGCACAAATGAGATTAGAACTGTACGGAAACTAGATTGTATGGATGTCTAGTATACAAGGGTGTGAGGCGGTAACTAGAATGGGTGTGTGCACTTTAAGGTTTACTTGTCCTTCATTTTAGATGATTGGGGTGATAATGTTACTAACCGTGGAGGGTGTGTGTGTTGTTTAAGATTACCTAATTGGTTATAACATGATGTATGACTAGAAGATGTCTTTTTAAGACTCAAGAGGGGAATGTAGGATGAAATGAAGTCTTACTTATACAATTTTGTTAAAAAGTTGAGATGAGTTATTTTCTTCTAGGTCAACATAGTGAGATGGAGCACTAAGTGGAAGGCGGTTATGTGTGGATGAATTGGTGATAATGTTAAGGAGGCGTATATGAGATTACATGATATTAATAAGTTTGAGATTCAGCTTGTTTGAATCCGAGGAGCTAGTGGAATGAACGAGACACTTGAGTAAAGGATTTATGGGGTTAACTAGGGTGTGAATATGGTTCTAAAGGTTAGGTTGGGGTGAAGTCGAAAGCATGGGTTATGAAGAGTTAGACGGAGAGGCTTGGAAGGCCTTTGTGCCTAGCGTTATAGTTGTGAGTCATGATTTTTCTAGCATCGAAATTCCTTTACTTGTAGCTACTGTGGATGAGTTTCTAAGTTCCTTGTAGAGTTTAATGAACGTACGAGCCAATAGACCTAAATTATGATTGAGTTGGGTATTGAATCTTGGTGAAAAACGTTGTGCGATATAGAGAGATTGTTCAGCTTGGGTTGGTCGTGATGATACACGAGGATTTGGTGAAAGAATTCGAAGTACCAGTGTGGTAGAACTTGTGAGTGCTTAGTGTGCTTGTTGAGTAGATAAGTGCATTGAAAATGGTTGGGAATAGAGTTAAACGGGATCGCTGAGAATATTCAAACTTTTGGGAAACAGTCATAAAGATTTATTGAGATAAGGCGATGTGCTTCAAGAAATTGGAGAAGATAAGTTATTCGATGGAAGGACTACGGGTTTTGGGTAGTTTGAGTTTCTTTTCTAGTGACATGAACGATTTACACGGAAGTGATTGTGGAAGTACTAGTAACTTATGTGATCAAGGGAAATTGTTAATTTCATAACCTAGGGGGGAGGAGCAATTGAATGTTTGGGTGATCAGGTTTTGGAATGATTAAGGAACGATGATAGGGTTTGATAAGACGAAACTTACCAATGAAATGCGAGTATGTTGGAACATTGGGATGTAAATAGAGTGTGTTTGGTATCGAAATTTTTGGGAACTTAGTTTACAGTCGTAATTTGAGATTGATTTATCCTGGTATTGTTAGAGCGGTTGTAGTTTAATGAATCCAGATCAAAGTGCGCAATGTTGTCCTGGTTAATGTTGAGGGGTATGGTCAAAAATTTGGCTTCCGTAAGTAAAATTTCTACAGTTAAGAGATTGAGGTTATGATATGGTTGTGGGGTAGAATGTTTGGAAAATTATGGATTTGTTTGGGTTTTTGAATAGAAGGAAATAGCAGAGACGCGGAGTAAGCAACTAGTATGCATAGTGAGCCTAGAGGATTTATGGTTAGAAAAGAATTGAGATAGTTTTACACTTGGAGACAGTTTAAACCTAGTTATTTCCATGCCTTGGAATGATTTGAAGCTAAGATAGAAGCCGATATGTATCCTTGATGTGAGCGAATAAGTATTACGGGGAAAAGTCTATACGGCTGTTGTGAAGTAACTTTGGTAGCAAGGAGTCGACGTGAAAAAGGGATGATGAGATGAAAGAGAAACACTTGGAGTCGTTTTCCATTAGAACTATGTGAGTACTTGTTTTACATGTTGCATTTTACTAGCTTACGGTGTCGGATACATGTTGCATGTCGTGGATGATTGTGTGTAGCTTGAATAATATTCTTGTGCGAAATTTTGAGGACAAAATTTTTCTAAGGAGGGTAGAATGTAAAGACCCAGAAAATTTAATTACTTTTTGAAAAATCACTTTTTTGAGAAGTTTCGATTTGGCCGATAAAAAGTCCCGGTAATTGTTCCTTGGATTTTTCTAATCAAAATGGTATAATGGGAAGTTATTTTTGAGTAAGGCAAAGTCATCTTTCGCCCATTTTCTTCGGAGAAAAATGTGCCCGTTTTCGATTTTGTACTAAAAGTGGGGGGATGAGATTTTGATGTGATTAGAATTTTAAAATTCTGTAAATGTCATTGTTTCCAAATGGGGGGTACTTTTTTATTTTCATAAATAAATTAGTCTTTACTTAAGTTTGGTTTATGAAAATAAGTATTGTGGTTACATATTATATACACAAGTCACATTTGGGTGTGTAGTGTAATAAGGGAATTATATTAGTAGTGTGTGGGGGAAGATTTGCAAATTTTAAAACATTACACACTCTCCTCCCTCTCCACCCGATCGGCTCTCTCTCTCTCTCTCTCTCTCTCTCTCTCTCTCTCTCTCTCTTCTCCTCCATTTTTGCCACCTTCAAGTTCAAGTTAACCCCTCCTCACTCAACCACTTCAAGAACCTATGCCATTTTCACGTTCTACGCGCCGTGGGGAGCTCGGGTCACCTTGGATTCGCCCCGGGAGCTCACATTTCGGGTTGGGTGTTTCTAAACCTAGGGTTTTCTTTTCTCTTCACATTTGGAGCTTAACCCATGAGGTAGGGAAACAATTACTACCTCCTCTAGTTATATACTTGTGATATGTTGAACATATCTTGTTCTTGGCTTCAATTTCCTTGAAATTCATGTTTTCCCTCTTTGTGTGGGTTTCTCTCACTTTAATTTTGTGATCTATGAAATTGATTGTTGATTGATGAAATTGGGAGTGGAATTGACCTCCCTCCATGTTTAATTGTTGCCTAGCATCTCTACTTTGAGCTTAAACTATCCCATTTGTGTTTTGGGTTGAAATTCCACACCTTAAAGGTGAAAATCTGCCATTTTCTGGACAAGGCAGCTGCTGCCCCTGTTTCTATGTTGCTGCCCCTGTTTTCTGGGTGGTTTTCGGCCACCCTTTGACGTCCGTTTGACCTCCAATCGTCCGGAACTTCGTATACTTGATATATAGCAACGTGGTAACCCCAAAAACCATTTTGAAATCGTTAAACTACGACTTTGACACGTGTTTTTATTAGACAATTTGTTATACGTATCGGACACAAGGCATATTGGATTGGTCGCCCCTTTTGGCGAAAATTGTGGCATCTCAAAAGAAAGGGCACTTTGGTGAAATGAAATTTGGGAAATGGACTTGTTATTAAAGTTTTAATGAAATGTTTGTGATAATGAGGTGTTTTACACCAATGCCATCATTTGGTAAAATTTTTGATAAAGGCACGCGGGGCCTATGGAACCCGGCAGAGGCAGGCGGGGCCTATAAATACCCGGCAAAGGCGCGCGGGGCCTATGGAACCCGGCAGAGGCAGGCGGGGCCTACAAATACCCAGCAAAGGCACTCGGGGCCTACGAAACCCGGCAGAGGGATTAAAACCCTAGTACTAATGAAAATGATATTTTTCTTCAATGAAAGAAATGAGAAATGAGATTTAGGACTATTTATTGTGTTTGGTCGAAACTCGACATGTGGACTTGGTTTTAAACTTGTGTAAGTAACTTGGGTGATCTTGGTGAAACAAAATGGAAACTTTGGTGGTGTTGAGTACTTGTAAATGAAAATGTTTTGAGGTACATAAGATATTTTGGCAACCTTGGATACTTGGACACGATTTTGGGCACGTATGACACTTGTGGGTGATTTTGACAAACTTAATGAACTAATAGGTATTTTGGGACACCTTGAAATCTTTTTGGACACTTTGAAGTCACTTGGACACGTGGTTACTTCTTGGACACGTCTTACTTGTCTTAGCCTCCGTTATGTTCCTTGATCATCTCCTCTCATGTAAATTCATATCATGTGCACTCATCATATTTATATGCCTAGCGGTTGTAGTATGGTTTCCCTACGAGCTAGTGAGCTCACCCTATCTTTCCCAGGTACACAGCATGGAGCATGAGATTTGATTCTTATGGAGTGATGCATTATGTGAAGCTTATGCATGCATGAAGATATTTTTCCATCTCAAGTTTTGTATTTTGATAAATGGTAATGTAACTTTTGGTTATTCAATCTTCTAACCATTTGGATTTATGTAATAACTTAGGGGATAATATTTGATTTCACCTTTGGGGCAAGGGTGCCCAAATACTTGATTTGCCAATGGATATTAAGATGAACATTTTGAATGGAAATCTCTTGGGGAGGAATTATGAAATATTTTATCATTTGACTTATTAATTGTAAGGAATTTCTTTATTTTTGTTTTTTTATAAAAATGAGGGCGTGACAAATGGGCCCTGTCAGAAACCCGTCGGAGACTCTGGAAAGCCTATAATGGCCGCTTGTCCCCGCATTAATCACTTGGTATGGCCCCTCCCATCTTGGGGTGAACTTGGGGAGCTTGACATTTCTCATTATGTAGGTGGTCGACTTCCAGACCAGATCTCCAACCTTAAACTCGCGCGGGACCACACTTTTGTTGTAGAACCTTGATACCGACTCCCAATACTTGGCTTGATGCTCCGCAGCGAGCTCTCGCCTTTCCTCCAGGGCTTCCAGATCTGCGCGCCGCTCCGCGGCTGTGACTTCTGCTGACAAAGTAAGCCGCGCGGAGGGTACGCTTAACTCGACTGGGAGTATAGTTTCTGCGCCAGACTAAGTTAAAGGGACTAGTTCGCGTCGCCTTCCTCTTTGCCGTGCGGTATGCCCATAGTGCCGTGATCAAATGGTCTGACCACGTTCCGCCCTTTTCATCCAACAGTTTGCTTAATATCCGCACCAGGGATTTGTTTGTGGCCTCAGCCTGACCGTTCCCTTGGGGGTAATATGGCGTTGAAGTCTGGTGTTCCACGGAGTAGGACTGAAGTAATGCACCCACATTCTTGTTAATAAACGGAGTCCAGTTATCTGATAGGATCACTTTTGGAATGCCAAACCTGCAGATGATGTTCTCTTTGATGAACTGGGCGACTGCCACGCTGGTGGCGTTCTTCAGTGGTACTGCCTCCACCCACTTGGTGCTAACCTCAGTGGCAGCTAGAATCCATTGATGTTTGCGCGAGTGGGGCGTGATGGGTCTGACGAGGTCCATCGCCCAAGTATGGAAAGGATATGGCGCACGAATTGCATGGAGCTCTACTGCCGGTGCGTGAACCAGGTTCCCAAACTTTTGACATGCATGGCATCGGCGTACATGCGCTTTGGCATCAAATTCCATCCGCGGCCAGTAATACCCCAGATGAATGACATGCTCGTATAGTTTTCGCCCGCCTTGATGCTCTAGCTCGTGGGCCTTGTACAACACCTCTTCTGCTTCCTCATTGGACAGACATCGCAACGGGATGCTGTCTAAGGCTCTCATGTACAGGCTCCCCTCTTTCATGAAGAACCGCCCGGCCGACATCTTAATTTGCCTTCTATATTCCCTCTCTACAGGCAGCGCGCCTTCTTGTAGGAAGTCAATATACTTCTGCCTCCAGTCTTGTTCCACTGAAAAACAGCATTTCTGCGTTGGGATGGCTAGGTTGCATCTTTCACAGTTCCTTAACACTTCCGCGTCATCCGTTTTCATGCTAGGCCAATAATAGCCCTGCCTCTGAATCCTTCCGTAAAGAGAGATGTCATTTTCTCCGCAGGTTGCGTCATGAATCTGGCACAACTTGTTCTTGACCTCTTGAGGCCCGATGCACCGCGCTAACCACCCCTGAGGACTGCGGAAATACAACTTCTTCCCAATGATGGTAAACTGTGTCAATTCTGATAAGGAGATGTTCCCCTGTCCGGTTGTCAATTGGTTTATCAATCTTTCTTGCCACTCTTCTGCGGTCTGCTCTTTGCTTACTTCGTCGGCGATTGATGGCTCTGTCTTTTTGACAATTTCTATTGCTATCTTTTCTTCGTTGAACTCGACTTTCGCTCCTAACGTAGCAAGTACGTCGGGGAATCTGTTGTCTGATCTGGGTTTGTGAACGATTTCCACCTTGTCAAAACGCTGCATTAGCTTCTGCACTGTAGCCCTATATGGGGCGAGAGTGGGCTCTTTCAGCGCGTAGATGCCTTCCGTTTGTAAAATAACAAGTTTTGAATCCCCCACAACTTTGAGGGTCTTTATCTCTTTCGCAATGTGTAGACACCCCAATTTTGATCCAAGTGCATCCCCTATGATGAGAGGAACATGCGTAATTACCTCGGAACGATTGATCAGAGCTCACAAAAAAAACCAACAAAATAACCAGATTTGGCCGAGCGGTTCAGTTTGACAGCCGAGCGGTCCACTTGCCCTCATGTTGGCCGGGCGGCTAACATGATCGGCCGGGCGGCCAATCTTTGTTGTCAAATCGGACAGCTTGTTTCTGCAGAGATTCTTCGCAGACGAATATATTCCCCGGCGCAGGGAATATCATCATCGCGGAAATCTTCGGACGGATTTTCTCCATCATTACTCCTCCTCCCTCCACGGCTATAAAAACCCTCCTCCGGCCTCCGCTCAAACCCCCCTCCCGAACCCGACCGAAACACAGCGAGACGCCCCCAGAAAAATACCTAAAAAGCCAGAAAAACCGAAAACCGCTACTCTACGCTCTGAAACGCTGCCAAATTACCTCCGCTCAAAACTTTCAAAGCCTCTCTCTTCATTCCTGTTCTCTCATTCGCTCAGTATCCAACAGAAAACCAAAAACTTTCGCAAAGCTCGATCAGTTCGTTCCGAAAGGTACAACGTTGTTCGTTTAATCGATCATCCAGCATTCTGAGGGGAGTTATTCCAGACTCGGGATGATTCCCGTAATCATCCCCGGGTTCGGGTAGCCTTATTTCAAGCAAAACTCATCCCTATGGCTCCGTGTCGGGCGATATCCTTCGTTATCGCACGATACGACCTCACCGGGGATACAACTTTCTCAAAAATATATCTCTCAAGCTTGTTTTGAACTCAAAGGAACCGGCCTCCTTCCAAAAGAAAGGTTTTCAGGACGCTTTTCAATCTGCCAAATTTTCAAAAAAACAGAGGAGTGTTGGCCGGGCGGCCAACATAATTGGCCGAGCGGCCAACCCATATTGGCCGGGCGGCCAACTTTGTCCTTCCCCTGTTTCAAACAGAATCGTGCTCTGTTTTTGGGATTTTCTGGTTTTAAGTTGCTGATATTGCGCCGTTTCCCCTCAGGTTCTGCTTATTTACTGTTAAGTTCGTATATTTCGTTTTATTCCCGTTATGGTTCTATAAACTACTTGTTTATTATTATTGCTTATGTTTGTTAGAATTTTGCAATAAAACATTTTCTGAAAAATCCCACAAATGTTTAGTAGAGACCGGAAATTGTCCGGGCGAGCGGGGTGCTTTTCAATAAAACCTTCCCCGATCGTAACATGGCTTCCGAACCCAAAAGAATCTTTTCGCAGACCAAACCCTTTCCAAAACATAAGAGTCATTCTTTTCAACGGTTTCTCGGGTACCAAAAAGTTTTCCATATAAACCCCGGGTGGCGACTCATCATTTTTCTTATTCACTCTTCAAAGTAAAAAAAGCCAAGAGAGCCGCGGGACTCTCGTGTGGACTCCGCTTACGCCCGTCCACAAAATGGCGACTCCGCTGGGGACTAATTTTATTAATTCTTATTATGGTATTTTACACTTGTAAAACGACCCTCGAAAGCTTGACAAAACGAACACGCCCCGCGTGATCGAGAAAGGAATGGTGCAGTAACAGGGCTACGCCCGACCAATCCGGACTGGAGCTTTCCCGGTTGTTTACCTGAGTAAAATTTCAAAATGAAAATTAATTTAAGAGTGAGCCAGGCTTGAAAAATATTTGTGGGATTTTTCAGAAAACATTTTATTGTAAAATTTTTGCAATGCACGTGCATCGATGTTGGATAAGCCTCGCCGCTGCGTCTTGGTTACCCTACTCGGCTTGCCGATGTTAGGACATCCCTAGATTCTCGGCAAACCCCGGACGATGATGAGTCAGCCTGCCGTTCGACCTTTGCCATGCAGTACACTTGGCACTGGGAGGCAAATATTGGCTCTAGTCTAGGGAACCCCCTTTAACCAAAACCCAGCCTTTGCATATAATAAACCGTAGTACCTTCCAACCTAGGACAGGGACCCGCAGGGTAGGATTGTCTGTTATATCTGTTGTCTATCTGCTAATTGGTTTCCACATATCATGTTTACCTATTTACTGTATATTCCGTTTGCCACTTCCTGTATATATTGCTTCATGCACATACCTCTTCCATTCAGCATGCATCATTAAAATAGTTTAGCCTTAGGTCATCACGTCATAAGGATTGCCCTGACAATCACAAATTGTGTTGGATATACAAAAAAAAAAAACAAAAACCTTTTATTTCTACAATTGGCTCTCTTTCCCAAACAAAAACAAAAAATTTATTAGATGTGTTTTTCCTTTGTAGTCATAATGTCTGGAGGTCCCTACAAGAAATTCAAGTCTACGCTCTCCACTCACCACGGGGCGCCCGCATGGGTAATTGAGAAAGTCCAACCGGAACAACCGCCAGTAGAAGTAGAAGAGCACAAACCAGGAAAGCTCAAAATAGAGGATCACATGGGAGGAGAACTCGATGAGAAACTCAATATGTTGGCTGATGCAAATCTACCAGGCATGTCTCTCCAATGGGATGAAAATGAAGGATGGAAGTTTTGCTTTCCAGAAGAACCAGAGCCAATGCCGGAAAAGATCACTCTCATGTTGGAACAAGATGATGGACAGTTTGCAATCATGCCCCCTGTGAAGTACTTTGACTCAAACGGGCAGCCTGTCTACTATTTTGAAGACCCAGTCACATGTCACAAATACTGGGATGACTGTGAGTGCGATGCATGCTTTGCGGATTGTGTCCTCAACAACGATGGTATGACTCCACAGCAGCTTAAGGGTCAATACGCCGGAGAGAATCAACAGAAGAAAGAAATCCCTAAGACCAACAAAGGGAAAGAGAAGGTGTATGAAACAGGACCCTCAACCAGGCCAGCATCTCCAGATGGGCCCCTTTCTTAAGAGACAGCTTCTAAAAGCAAAATGTGATTATGCATTGACCCAATCCAGCCAGCAGGGTTTCTTTTGAAGAATCAAGCCAGCTTGCGATTCTTATTACTTTGATTATCGAGTCTGTCTTTGCTTTGATTATCGAGTCTGTTGTTACTGTGATTATCGAGTCTGTTAGTACTTTGATTATCGAGTCTGTTGTTACTTTGATTATCGAGTCTGTTGCTACTTTGATTATCGAGTCTGTCGCTACTTTGAATATCGAGTCTGTTGAGTCAGTTTGTAAAAATGCTGCGCTTATTATCAAAGAAAAATCTTTTGAGAAAAAGAGCCAAAAATTGTAGTCCCGAACTACGTCACGGCCTGATTCCTTTGTGGATACGTAGGCAACCTTTGGTCCGGCCGTTGTCTTCACAAATCATGGTATATCCAACTAAATAAGAGGAAATCGGGGCAATCCTTTCATGCATCATGCATCACACATCATTCTCTTCTCCCTCTTTGCACATACACTGTACACTGCACCCCTGAGCTCCATTTGTGCATATCCTCAGTACTAATCATTGGCAAAAAGAAGAGAAACCTCATACCGGGTTGGACTCGAATCCCCGAACAGCGATTAATTCGAACTGAGTCAGGAACAGAACAGTCAACCAGGGGTTTAGCCATGGCAGAAGAAACAGACGAAATTCAGCTCCTTAAGGATGCTTTAGAGGAGCAGAAAACCAACAGCGCCAAGCAAATGGCCCAAATGATGCTCATGATCCAAAAATTAACTTCTCAACTCCCACCGCCGGCAGGAGGATCAAGTAGCCAAAACATGGAGTCAGTATTAGCCAAGCTAGCTAAACTTGAGGAATCTGTTCAGAAGCAAGAGAAAATAGCGGCTACGGGAATTGACATGGAGAAGTTGTGCCTTTTTCCAGATGCAAAGCTCCCCGACAAGTTCAAACCAATGGATTGGGACAAGTTTGACGGCAGTGGTGACCCGAAAGCTCACTTGCAGACATATGTGGGTACTTTATCCATGTATGGCGTTGAGAAGGACGCAATGGGCCAAATGTTTCAGCAAACCCTAACCGGGCCCGCACTCCGCTGGTTTCTAAATCTGGACATCTCTAAGAAGAAGACATGGGAGGATATTGGGGCAGCCTTTGTCGCCCAATACAACTACAACATTCAACTTGAGATGACCATCCGGGAACTAGAATCAACCAAGATGGGCAAGAATGAGTCTTTTGCTGACTTTATCAAAAGATGGAGGGGAAAAGCTTCTCAGATGATGGAACGACCTTCAGAAAAGGAACAGATGAGAATCATCACAAGGAATCTGGAACTAGATTTTGCTAAGCACTTGGTGGTTTTTCAGACCACCGCTGACTTCAAGACTTTCTACGAAGCCGGCCTGGCCGTTGAAGACGCTCTTCGAAGTGGCGTGTTTGAGAAAGGCGAATCTATCCCTAAACCAAGACGAGTCTACTCTGGCAATAGCAACACCCTGTTTGGACCCAGCAACTACAATCAGAACCAAGCCGGCCCTTCTAACCCGAAACCCACCAAAGTTGAACCAGTCAACCAAATTGTAACTCAGTCACGTTTCCAACAAACAGTTCCCCAGCCAAGAAGAGAATTCAACCCACTTCCCTTTCCCCTGGCCACAGTGTACAAAAAACTCCTCGACAAAAAAGCCATCCAACCTCTCGAACCCCGAGAATTACCCAAAGAACTTCCCTTCAACCATGACCCAAACAGCTACTGTGCTTACCACCAAACGCCTGGCCATCACACCAATAATTGCGTCCGGCTCAGGCACAGAGTCCAAGATCTTGTAGACAATGGAACCCTTCCACTCCCTAACCAAAAACCCAATACCATTTCTAATCCCTTACCCAGTCACAAACAAAACAACCAAATTGGCCAAATCTCCCTCACCTCTATCACAAATGACCTTACCTCCACTATATTCAACCCCAGCCTCTATATCACCCCAATCACCGAGCCGAAACCCATTGTCACCATACCAAAGGATCTTGGGGTCCATTTCCTCTCCTATGCCAGTCCAGCAGAAAAACCAAGGTGGAGCGTTGCTGTAGAAGAAGAACAATGGTCTATGAACGATCAAGATTGGGAGGAATCCCGACAAGCATTGTTTGGTTCTTTACTAATCTCTCCAGACCCGAGCCAGTTCATTATCTCTGAATCCTGTGACCAGCCTGTTGTTCATTTGCCAGAAAGTTCTCAAGTATGTCAGATAGATGGAACTGAAGGCATTTCTGAGCAAAGAGACGCAAATCCCCCGATAGACGTCATTTAAATAACGTCTCGCCACTCGCACAGTTTCAGGAAGAGGGCCGCTCTACCATAGAGGCCGCTTTCGGCAATCAGGATTGGTTACCACAAGCATACATCATTGAAGAGTCTTCATCACGGCCATCAGTGCCATCCCCGCCGTCACCAGGCGTGTCAGTCTTAGTCCCTGATCCGATGGCTACCATTTGGGATGAAGACGAGGTGATCGATATCCGAGTTAGCAATGACGAAGTGTGGACTATCAACAAAGCTACGCTAGACCAATCCTTTTGGAAAGACCAAGAGCAAAAAGACCTTAAAACAAAGATGGAAGCAGTCAAAATCGGGGAGCAGAAAGTTGAGAGTGATCTGACGGATTTCTGGGCCGAAGATCAAGGAACAATACAAAAAAGGGAAGCCATCAAGGCAGGTAAACGGAAGGTCAATGAGGAATTCATGGATTTCTGGGGGGAAAATCAACAGTTGTGGGAAGAAACAGTCAACAGAATAACCAGAAGCGGTCGAATTTATCAACCAGCCCATCTCCAAGGTAGAAATCCCTCCAACCATGCCACAACAGGAGATTTTTCTTGGGATGACTCCATTTTAGAGGATGCAATTCCTAGCCATCCAGAGGTCATCATTCAACAGAATTTAGCTGCTAAGCCACCCCCGAGGAACTCCCCGGTAACAGATGATCCGATTCAGAAGCAGCTGGAACGAACCCCAACTTCAGTGTCTATTTGGGGGCTACTTTCTTCATCCAGAGAACATCGTCAAAAGCTGATCAAAGCTCTGTCAAACATGGAAGTACCCCCGGATACTCCTCCTGAAACGATGGTAGCTCTGCTTACACCAACCCGCGCGAAGCACGTTGTGGTTTTTACTGAAAAAGATCTGCCGCCAGAAGGAGCTGGTCACAACAAAGCATTGCACATTACTCTGAAATGCGTGGGTAAGTGGGTCCCGGTCGTGTTATTGGATAACGGATCCGCTCTGAACGTCTGTCCCCTGCGCACAGCTTACTGTTTGGGTTTCAAGAACAAGGATTTCCAGCCGTCAAATCTTGGAGTACGTGCCTACGACAATACTCGCAGGGATGTAATTGGGGTAATTCAGATGGAAGTAATGGTCGAGGATTTCAAGACTAATGTCGAGTTTCATGTGCTCGACATTCCTTCATCGTTCAACCTGCTGCTAGGAAGACCATGGCTCCATCGATCAGACATCATGGCCGTACCTTCCTCTCTACACTAGAAAGTTCAACTTGGGCTAGCTACGTGAACCTTAACCATCTATGGAGATTCTGGGATTCGCCCTCATGTCCCTGACAATGCTCCCCTACTTGAGATTGCTCACGGGGAAGAAGACGTCGCTCTCGGAGGTTTCTCCTTTGACACTGCCGGTGGAGTGCTTACAATCAAGATGGACGAAGATTTCTCGATAAGATCGACGGCCCTTGACATGATGCTGAAAATGGAATACTTACCCGGTCTGGGGCTTGGTCTCAACAATCAAGGGATAGCTGAATTCCCTAAAATTCTGACAAACAACCACCGCTTTGGTCTTGGTTATGAATCGCCCGACAACAAATCTGGTTGGAAGATACGGGCCCGTGCCAAGAAGGGACCCATCCATTTCATAAAAGCCCCGGAGGTTGGCTATCGGGGAGAGCCAGAACCATTTTGGGACATGGATACAGGAACCAAGCTGTCAGGATTTGAAATCTTCGCCAACAACACCTGGGATAGTGACGATGAAGCAGAAAAGCGGGAAGAATTGGTCAAAAGGCTCCGCGTTGACTGGATCGAAGTTCTTGACTCAGAGAATCTTTTATCGCTGTTTGGGGAAGAGAATCCACTCGGTATGGGAGGAAGCGAGCCTGCTGCGACGTTGATTGATTCAAAGCCTGCTGAGGAAGTGGAGCTGATGATGCTGGGTCAGGAAGCTCTAGAGGATGTTACCACTCTCATCATGGATGCCAATGGAACTTAAAAAAATTGCACTTTCGTACCTAAAGTCATTTACACTGGCACTGCATTTGAGTCTAAGTCTGAGTCTAGCATTGAGTCTGAATCTGAGTCAGAACATGAGTCTATTATCACTCCACATCATCACTTTTCTTTTGAGTTTGAGTCCACTCTCATGTATCATGCCCCTGGGGCCCCCTCCTTTGAAATAAATGAAATCGACTTTGCTTATCTTGCTGTATCTGAAATAAATTGTGTCAACCCCGATGATGAGGGGATCGAGTTTGAGGAAGAAATTCCCAAAGAACTTCGATCTCTAATCGAAAGGGAAGATGAAAGGCATGCTCAGCCTATAAAAGAAGAAGTTATTTCTATAAATTTGAGAGATGAGATTAATCCGCGCATGGTTCAAATCGGCTCCGGACTATCCTCGGAAGAATTCCAAGCTCACTCGGATCTCCTGAAAGAATTCGAGGATGTTTTTGCATGGTCGCACGCAGATATGCCCGGTATCGATCCCGAGATTGTGGAGCATCGTATTCCATTACACCCGGATGCTAAGCCTGTTAAGCAGAAACTGAGGAAGATGAGGCCTGATTAGGTATTAGAGATCAAGAAAGAGGTGCAGAGGCAAATAGACGCAGGATTCCTGATAGTCACCGAATACCCTCAGTGGGTCGCAAATATAGTGCCTGTTCCTAAAAAGAATGGGAAGATCAGAATCTGTGTGGATTTCAGGGATTTAAACAAGGCAAGCCCGAAGGATGATTTTCCTCTGCCACACATAGATGTCTTGGTAGACAACACCGCGGGGCACACACTGCTATCATTCATGGACGGGTTTTCAGGATATAATCAAATTCTCATGGCTCCTGAAGATCGCGAGAAAACCACTTTCACCACGGAATGGGGCACTTACTGTTACAGGGTCATGCCCTTTGGTTTGAAAAATGCAGGATCCACTTACCAGAGAGCAGCCACAACGTTGTTGCATGACATGATTCACAAGGAGGTAGAAGTCTATGTGGATGACATGATTGTCAAAGCCAAAGAAAGGGAAAGACATCTGCCCGCTCTCAGGAAATTCTTTGAAAGAATCCGTAAATACAGGCTGCGCCTCAATCCCGAGAAGTGTACTTTTGGAGTCACTGCTGGAAAAATGCTCGGATTCATGATCACTACACGAGGAATCGAGGTAGATCCATCGAAAATCAAAGCCATTCTAGAAATGGAACCGCCTCGAACAGAGAAGGAGATACGAAGTTTCCTCGGGAAAATTCAATTCATCAGCAGATTCATCGCCAAGTTAACCTCAACTTGCGAGCCGATGTTTCGTCTACTCAAGAAGGGCATACCATTCAAGTGGGACGACAAGTGCCAGGGAGCTTTCGAAACCATTAAGAATTATCTTCAGTGCCCTCCAGTACTGATGCCACCCATACCAGGGCTGCCTCTCATCTTGTACCTGTCTGTCACCTCATCAGCTATGGGATGTATGCTGGCGCAAGAAGGAGAAGGAGGAGGAGAGAAGGCTGTTTACTACATCAGCAAGAAGATGATGGAGTGTGAAGAGCGGTACACATCATTAGAAAAAGTCTGTTGGGCACTGGTCTGGGCTTCCAAGAAGTTAAGACACTACATGCTGGCTTACTCGGTGAAACTAATCTCTCGAATGGATCCTCTCAAGTATCTCATTCGAAAAGCCTGACGGGGGAAAACTAGCACGATGGTTACTTATGTTGGCGTAATTCGACATCAAGTACATCACTCGAAAGTCGAGAAAAGGAAGAGCCGTCGCAGAATTTTAGCAGAGACCATCTGTGTGGAAGGGCGGAAGATGTGGAGTTTGAATTCCTCGACGAGAATGTAATGACGACAACCAACGACGTTTGGATGTTGTATTTTGATGGGGCCGCCAACCGAAGGGATTCGGGATCGGAGTATTGTTAGTCTCACGGACGGACGACGCACATCCTCTTGCTTTCAAGTTGAACTTGAAGTCACTAACAATCGGGCAGAATCTGAAGCATGCATCGTCGGGATGGAAGCTGCTTTAGAAATAGGAGTTAAAAGACTGGAGGTAGTCGGCGACTCTAATTTGGTTGTGTCTCAAGCCAACGGGGATTGGAGGGTAAAAGAAGACAAACTCAAGCCTTATCATAAAGACCTCGAGGATCTGATTCCGCAATTTCAAAAGGTCGCCTTCACTCATGTGCCGAGGTTGAAGAATCGATTTGCAGATGCTCTAGCTACCCTAGCCTCGATGGTGGAGATACCAGATGGAATTAAGCTGAGGCCAATTACAATTGAGCAAAGGGACAAGCCCGTCTTCGAATATGTCATGACTGTCAACGAACCCGATGACGGTCTGCCATGGTATCACGACATTTGGAACTTTATCGAGAAAGGGGAGTATCCGGCAGGGACTGAAAAGAAGGATCAGATTGCTCTTCGGAGATTAGCCTCTCAGTACATCATTTGCGGAGGAAAGCTATATCGACGATCACATTGCGGGATGCATAAGCTGTGTGTACATGGTACAGAAGCCACCATGATCATGGAAGAAATTCACGAGGGGGTCTGTGGTCCTCACATGAATGGAATGATGCTTGCTAAAAAGGTTCTCCGTCAGGGATACTACTGGTCGACCATGGAGACCGAATGCGTTCAGTACGTAAGGAGATGTCACAAGTGCCAGATTCATGCCAACCTCATGCATGTGCCACCATCAGAATTACACTCCATGACCTCACCATGGCCCTTTTCTACTTGGGGCATCGATGTGATTGGAAGGATTACACCAGCTGCATCTAACGGGCACAAATTTATCTTGGTAGCAATCGACTATTTTACCAAATGGGTCGAAGCTGCTTCCTACACAACTTTAACAGCAATGCAAGTCGCCCACTTCATCAAGCAGAACATTATCTACCGATACGGTGTCCCTCAAGCATTTGTATCTGATAATGGGGTTCATTTCAAAGGAAGAGCTGCGGAAGTACTTGAAGAGTTCGGGGTACAGGTTCACAAGTCAACTGTTTATCGGCCACAGACCAACGGGGCCGTAGAGGCAGCAAACAAAACTCTCAAGACAATACTGGAAAAAACCACTCAGTCCGCAAGGAATTGGCACGAACAACTGCCGATGGCACTATGGGGGTATCGAACGTCTGTCCGTACTCCGACAGGGGCAACACCTTATTCCTTGGTATATGGCATGGAGGTCGTCCTCCCAATTGAGCTTGAAGTGCCATCTCTAAGGGTCATGATTGAATCAGAGGTCATTGAAGCAGAATGGCAAAGCTCGAGATTCGAGGAGCTTATGTTATTTGACGAAAGACGGCTCAAAGCTTTGTATCATGTCCAGGGTTATCAGCGCAGAATAGCACGGGCGTTCAACAAGAAGGTGAAGTCCAGAGACTTGCAAGAAGGTGACATGATTCTGAAGGAAATTCGAGCTCCAGTCTTTGATCCCCGCGGGAAGTTTCGACCAAAATGGGCAGGTCCGTATATCATCAAGAAAATCTTGTCCGGAGGCGCAACTCAACTCATCGATCTTGACGGCAATGAATTCTCCACCTTGGTCAACATGGATCAGCTCAAGAGATATTATCCCTGAGAGAAGCTCGCTGGACTGAAAACCGCAAGGGCGGGCAGTGCCAGGCAAAATTTAGAGCAAGCCTGCTGGATCGAAAACCCACATCGGGCGATTTAGGCAAAAAAATAAGGCAAATCAATCAAATAAGCTCGCTAGACCGAAAACCCGAAAGGGCGGTGCTTGGCAAAACTTAGAGCACAAAAGGAGAGTGTCAATACCCGAGTGAACCCTAACCAAATTTGTAGTCCTGAACTACGTCATGACCTGATTCCTGTAAAAGGGATACGTAGGCATCCTCACCTTGAGGACCGGTCGCCATCTCTCGAGAAAAATATCTCTTTGAGTTGGTTATAATCATTGCGCGTGAATCAAAATGCAAACTTTCATAATTCGTCTTTATTCAAATAAACTTCTTGGATTACATGGCTGAGCATGCAACTTTCAAAACACAAAAGCAAACAACTTGGCATAGTCCCACGAGAAACATGTCGTGGGTCTAAGCAATTTATTTCAGGCACATTAAGATATAGTTTTAAAAGTCAACTTTGGCTTCCATTCTCCCTTGTTTCAATATCTCTTATCAACCATCTCACATAACGATCTGAAAGATTGACACTCGGATACTGCTCTTTTGGAATGGTCACACGCTCCCTCCAAGTGTTTTGGTAAGCTCTGAAAGTGGCAAAATTGAGATTTGGCGAAACAAAGTTTTCTGGCGGTAGTACTGTCTGACGAACACCGAGCTGACGGAGAATGCGATTGGGAATGTAAAAGGTCCAGCAAGTCAAGCCAGCCAAAACCATCCGCTGACGCCCCATGTTGCTCACAGACATAACTGGAGTGTTAAGCCACGTCAAGCGCCAAGTGATTACCTCTTCTGTAAGCTGGGAAAACACTCTAAACCAGCCCTGCACATCATCAAAAACCTCCAGGAAATCTCTCTGAACAAACCCTTGTGTTTCATGAATCCGCCTCCTTGGCACGGGTTCCAGCAGATTAGCCTTGTCACATAACCATATCTGTGAGAGAGCGAGAAAACAAGTAAGAAACCATAGACAGCCTAAGCCTGAGCGTTGAGGTAAAAAGAAAAAGTGAGAAAAACCGGAAAAAGGAGAGTTGAGTGAGAAGCCTACCTGTAAGAGCAAGGCACTACCCTCGAAGACATTGGTGTCACCAGCATGAACCTTATCCAGTCCCATCAAGGTTTCAACCAAAACCATCGGACTCGATCTGCGCAGCAACACCAACCAGTGACGAGCTCGCTTGCCCGTCAGATCTAACAAACAAGAAAGCGGCAAGCAAACAGAGGCAGAGGGCAAAGCCTCCAGGATGGAACTGTTCGATAAAGCGCGGAATGTTGATAACACGCCCTTGAAGCATGGACTTCGCTGCCTTATTACTCATCCCAAGCTTGGCAGACAACACATTCGCAAAGTTCACCCCGTGCGGAGGCACGACCGGCATCTCCAAGCCAAATCCACCGAGATATGCATGGAACTCCTCCACAGTGGGGCATAGCTTGTGAAGGCCGAAGCGGAATACATGCACAGTCGGGTCCCAGAATTGAACCGCAGCATGCAAAAGCTCAGAACGAATAGTTACGTCCCGGATATAGCGCAACGAAGCCATCCGATGATCTTGAAAGTTGAGCCACTCAAGGCCGTCAAGTTGGTCAAGCCAAGGTCGAACCAAAGCCGGAAAACCCATGGTTGTTTGAGGAAGATGGAGGGGTGAAACTTTGCCAAGAAAACTCCATTTATGCTGTACGTGCATGAAATATTGCACAAGAAGTCAAAATTTTTGGAAAATGTATCACCTCGGGGAACGTGCCATATTGGATAATGGAAAAGCCGCTCATGATTCGCAAGACGTCCTTGGAGTAAGTCTATTGAAAATTCTCAGGACTGAAAGATGCTCAGGAGCCAGCAAAAGCCCACGTAGCAACTCAGAACCTGCCAAAAGGTCAGAAGCTTGGCAGATTCACAGGAGAACCGGGCGGCCGAATTAATTAGCCACACGGCTAACTTGTGTTAGCCGACCGGCCAACCTTGGCAAAATCAGAACTGAAACTCTGTTTTCAACCTCAGAACTTAACCCGAGCAAGTTTTCAGCACTTTTCTTGCTCAAACAAGTTGCAATGGACATTTGAAAGTTGTGGGGACGGTCGCTCGGCAATTTTGGTCACGTTTGGATAGACAGATACTCCGAAATGTCAGATACGCCGAAAATCGATAAAGCGGAAATTTTCAGGATTAAACGCTTTAAAGTCAACAGCTTCAACGAACCATGTCAAACATTCATCGAGCTACATGATTGGGAGGAAATCAATGGAAAAACCTGAGGCCCAGAGCGCCCAAGCCCAAAGCCAATCAAGCAAATGGTATCGGCGAGTCAAAGCGTGTCCGAGTGTCAATTTCCCTATTCCATCTATTCAAGCAAGTCGCAACATGCGTTTGTAATCTGTTATAAGCCTCGTTTGTCGCACGTCATACAAGTTCAAAGTTCCAGGCGCGATGGGCCACATTATGCCCATAACGCTTAATTTTCTTCCTTAAAGAGTCAGCTTGTATTTCCACGTGTCATTTTCCAAGTGTCAATCTAAAACCACATCTTTTCATATCCCAGGGGCATGTGTCACATAGGGTCTATTTCCAATCACTTTCAAAGCATATATATGCAGGACCAGACTTTGAAACTCAAGATTTTGCCAGTGTGAATCATTTTAAGCATAACAAACATGTGCAATACATATAAAAACTGAATGGCATCCATGTCATAAAAGTACATCCATCAAAGGGCAAAACAGACCTAACATCATGAGCTACCATGGCACGCAGGCCATATCCAAGAAAAAAAACAAAGCATGGGCAAACAGGCGCCCGAATCAAAACCGAGCATGCAGGCTCGTCCTAAGAACCAGTGCGACGCCTCTTGAAATCCCGGCGATGGCCCACTGCCAAGTGTCGGTACTCCTCAGGTGTGCTCGGGTGATCCGCATAGTCGTCCACATTGCTATCGCTACTGTCATCACCACCACCACTGTCACTGCTACTACTGCTGCTCTCTCTCGCCCGCGGAACCCACCGCGACTCAGGAGCTGAACTCCCAAGAGCGCTCTCTCTCGGTCTCTCAGCAGAAGACCTCAACACTCTGCCAGACGACTCGACTACAGGTGGGGCACGCCTTTGAGCTCCGCTGACATTCTTCATCAAAGGCCTCCTCCGAGGCAACGAAGGAGAGGGAACATCCTGCAAAAAATGTGTGCATCAGCAAATAGTCAAAACAAGCAAATCTCAAGGTAAGGTACACGGGATACCTGCTCAGTCTCACTACTACCAAGAGCCCTACGGGCACGCCGGGGCCTACGGCGACTACTAGGCTCGCCACCACCTCCAGTCCCACGGTCACCACCACTACTACCAGCCCCACGGCTGCCACCTGCACCACGGTCTCTACGACTCCCTCCTGCACCACCACCCCTGCGGCTACCTCTGGTACCGTGGCCGTCTCCAGCTCCACGGCCGCCTCCTCGGCCAGCTCTGCCACCACGTCTACCACCAGCACCATCATCACCACCATCTCCGTCATCACCATCACCACCTCCACCACCAGGATCCTGCACCACGCCGGGCTCAGGTCTGGGCCGCACCTCGGGTCTATCCCCCAACATGAGGCGACGAACTAAAGCCTCCAAGTCACGTATCAACTGGACCTGGGACGCGGCCCACTCAACAGGAATCTGCAAAGAAACAATGCAAGGCATCAGCAGGTAACATGCAGAAACATTCAAATTGAAAATGAAATTTGACTATTTCTTTTCTGTCTTTTCAGGATACCTCTGTAGCTGCAAGAGTCACAGGACCAGTCACCGCGGGAACGTCTATGATCCCCATGCCTCCGTCTGCCGTCATAACATCTATCTCTCTCCTCAGCACAGGCAGGGAAGCAGCCGCTGCAGGCACTGGCTCGACTAAACGACGCTCCATATCTAAAGAATGAGCCAGTGTACTCCTCACATAGCCAGCATAGTCCAAAGAAGGGTCAAAAACCAGCTGCACGTCCAGAACAGTATAAGCCTCCACCTCAGCCGCTGTGTACTCGTGGGTCCTCTGAACTCGCGAAGGGAGCGGGCCTGGCACTCTGAAAAAGTCTATCCCCAGAGACTGACGTAGCACTCTCTCACCCAAGTACCACTGCCAGCCATACGGGGACTCCAACAGCACACGTCCCCGTGTCATCTCCCTGCTCTGAATCAAGTAAGGCTGACGCCATCTGCCCCATGCATTCCAACGAACCTGCATGCAAGTTCCAAGTCATGTTCATAAGGGTCATTACAAAAATCAAGAGAACTTGGAAGAAATCGCAAAAGGGTAAAGAGCCATACCGTGGCACCCACACTCTGGTCAAGGAACAAGCGGAAACCTCTCAGATCGCCTTTGAACGCACCCTTCCCCACATACTGCTGCGCCCACTTCTCTGCACGAGGGAACACATCCTTGTTTGGGTGAGAATTTTCGGGAGCCGGTACTCCAAAGACTTCGTAAGCCCACACCTACATTTTTGGGAACAAGTCATCAAAATCAGGACAAAAGCAACAAGTGCATGATACAGTCATATGGCATACAAGGCAAAAGGAAAGTCAAGAAAAATACCTCAAGGACCCTCTAGTAACCACCAAGCTTGGTCCCTCCTCCGCGGACGACCGAACCCAAGAAAACGTACAAGGTGCACAAGGCGGCACCACCCCAGTCAAACCTCCCCGCTGTCCCCAAGTCTGCCAAGGCCGGCAACCACCCCAGGTGAACGTGACTCTTCCTACCAGGAAACAGAGCCGAGCCAAAAAGGTACAACAAGTAAGCCCTGGCCATCTGACGAGCCTCCTCAGCTGACTCTGGCTCATGGTCCCAAATAGCTGGCAAGTGGTCACACCGCACAGACGGCTCATCTCCCATATCTCTCCCCAGAAAGTGTCGTACCGCCGCACGGTCCAAGAACAAGCCTGAGTCAAACGGGATCGGATCACCACCGACCCTCAAACCAGTGATCGCTGCAAAGTCCAGCGGGGTGATCGTCATCTCTCCGAACCTGAAGTGAAAGGTGTTGGTGGTATCCCACCAATGCTCCACCAGAGCTCTCACCAACTTGCGGTCCATCCGCGTCGGCAGTAATATCCTGATAAAAATCGTAAAGCCGGCAGCATCCACCAAGCCCCTCACTACCTGTGGCAACCTCCGATACTGCGCCAAGCAATCGGATGGCCCGCCATAACCCAGAAGAGCCCCGTCCACCTGTTTCAAGAACATCACATGGTTTCAGTCAGTAAAGCCACAAGACAAGTGCAATGATAAAGCAATTTAAGAGGAAAGAGCAAATACAAGTACATACCAAAGGTCTATTGGAGATGTGAGTCTCCGGGTCCCGCAAGATCAGTCCGTCCGGGTAAAAGGGCAACCTCGGCTGGTATACTGAACAACCGGAAGGTGCGAAGAAGTGAACTCGAGGCACGTAAGTCTCAGGAGCGAAAGGCGGCCTGTCCCTCAGTGCTCTCTGTACTGCCTCAACTATAGACACCCTCGCCTCCTCAACACGCACCTCCTCGTGCTCCATCTCCTGCACAGGGTCCCCACCCACCAAAGTCCCAAGGTCTGGGAACTGCTGTACTGCCCTAGCCAAAGTCTCGTCAGTCGCACCCTCCAGGGTATCTCCTAAAGTCACACCCGGGTCTGCTAAAGAACCCGAAGGCCTGGGAAACAAGACAGGGTCAACCGGCCTCTCATCACCGCTACTACCTCTCTCTCCAAGGTTCTCTATCAGAACCTCCTTACCCTTGGACTCCCTGCCAGTCCCTGAACTACTCGGAGCATGTGGCTCCGCAGGTATCTCTAACACCGCGCTCCTAACCTCAGGGGGGACCACAACCGCACCACCCACCTCTCCTCGAGCAACTCTCGGATCAGCAAAAACGTCTATACCATCAACATGCATCTCAATATCAGGGGAAAAGGTACCCGTACCTGAAACACCCGTGTCCGCTAGCGCGAAACCACTCTGAGCGCTGACATCACCAACCGGAGGATCGACCTCCATGGCGGCACCACCCTCACCCGCCGCCGTGCTCGCCGGCACGTGCCCGTCTCCTTCCGTAAATCCCCCCACAATCGGACCCCCATGGGTCTCCGTTTGATCAACTCCGGAACTTTGTAAGTGTGGCTCACCTTCATGCATAACGGCGGAGGCCTCCTCTTCCCCAAAATCGGCCGCACGGCTAGCCGGTTCATCAACCAAGGCCGCACGGCCCTCTTCCCGAAATGGATCGGCAACAACAGTGCCACCTTCGCTCGGAACCGATGAGGCCACGCCACCACCGGACTGTGGCACCGCCGCCGTCTCCTCTACATACTCCGGCGACGACATTCCATCACTGGGCGGCGTTGGATCGCCACCATCAGTCGGAACTTCAGCCATGAAAATTGGTTTTCGTAGTAACCAAAACTTCAATCTTGGGTTTCGAAGGATTTTGGAGAAATCTACTAAGAAAGGAAGAAATCGGACAAGAAGGGGAGTCTTTCCTCAGAAGCCGTTTTCTGATTTTGAAATACGAACAAGTGAAACCCGAACTGGCGCGACGGTTTTATTTCAGCCGAAATCGAAACTTTGGCCGAGCGGCTAAGTTCAAGAACCGGGCGGCTAACCCGATGAGCCGTGCGGCTCTCCTCTCCCTCACATGGAAAATTACAATGCACCCCCTCCTTTTTGCAAGGTATGTTTTCTACACCTCAGTCTACGGCACTTTGATGATCATTTCCACATTTCCCAAAAAAAAAAGCCCTCGGCAGCCTTTCTAATTTTGAACAAACCCCTGAGGTACTTGTTTAAATTTTCAGAAACCAAAATCACATTTCCAAAAAAAAAAAAATGCCCTCGGCAGCCTTTCTAATTTTAAACAAACCCCCGAGGTACTTGTTTAATTTTCAGAAACCAAAATCAGATTTCCAAAAATGCCCTCGGCAGCCTTTCTAATTTTAAACAAACCCCCGAGGTACTTGTTTAATTTTCAGAAACCAAAATCAGATTTCCAAAAATGCCCTTGGCAGCTTTTCTAATTTTAAACAAACCCCTGAGGTACTTGTTTAATTTTCAGAAACCAAAATCAGATTTCCAAAAATGCCCTCGGCAGCCTTTCTAATTTTAAACAAACCCCTGAGGTACTTGTTTAATTTTCAGAAACAAAAATCAGATTTCCAAAAATGCCCTCGGCAGCCCTTCTAATTTTAAACAAACCCCCGAGGTACTTGTTTAATTTTGAAACCAAAATCGATTTCCAAAAATGCCCTGACCTTTCTAATTTTAAACAAACCCCGAGGTACTTGTTTAATTTTGAAACCAAAATCGATTTCCAAAATGCCCTCGGCAGCCTTTCTAATTTTAAACAAACCCCTGAGGTACTTGTTTAATTTTCAGAAACCAAAATCAGATTTCCAAAAATGCCCTCGGCAGCCTTTCTAATTTTAAACAAACCCCCGAGGTACTTGTTTAATTTTCAGAAACCAAAATCAGATTTCCAAAAATGCCCTCGGCAGCCTTTCTAATTTTAAACAAACCCCCGAGGTACTTGTTTAATTTTCTTTAAACCAAAATCGATTTCAAAAATGCCCTCGCTGACCTTTCTAATTTTAAACAAACCCCGAGGTACTTGTTTAATTTTCATAAACCAAAATCAGATTTCCAAAAATGCCCTCGGCAGCCTTTCTAATTTTAAACAAACCCCCGAGGTACTTGTTTAATTTTCAGAAACCAAAATCAGATTTTTAAAATGCCCTCAGCGGCCATTCTAATTTCAAACAAACCCCTGAGGTACTTGTTTAATTTTCATTTCGGTAGCCCCGAAGAACTACGATTGGTCTGATCCCTGCAAACGGGGTACGTAGGAAGCTCTGTGCACGACCATGCTTTTCTTCACTCTATTTTACTTGTTTTTCGCACCAGGATAATTGGGACGTCTATGTCTTTGACGTAACTTGCATCACAGAATGATGACTAAGCCGCGTCAAAGAGGGGCAACTGTAGACACCCCAATTTTGATCCAAGTGCATCCCCTATGATGAGAGGAACATGCGTAATTACCTCGGAACGATTGATCAGAGCTCACCAAAAAAACCAACAAAATAACTAGATTTGGCCGAGCGGTTCAGTTTGACAGCCGAGCGGTCCACTTGCCCTCATGTTGGCCGGGCGGCCAATCTTTGTTGTCAAATCGGACAGCTTGTTTCTGCAGAGATTCTTCGCAGACGAATATATTCCCCGGTGCAGGGAATATCATCATCGCGGAAATCTTCGGACGGATTTTCTCCATCATTACTCCTCGTCCCTCCACGGCTATAAAAACCCTCCTCCGGCCTCCGCTCAAACCCCCTCCCGAACCCGACCGAAACACAGCGAGACGCCCCCAGAAAAATACCTAAAAAGCCAGAAAAACCGAAAACCGCTACTCTACGCTCTGAAACGCTGCCAAATTACCTCCGCTCAAAACTTTCAAAGCCTCTCTCTTCATTCCTGTTCTCTCATTCGCTCAGTATCCAACAGAAAACCAAAAACTTTCGCAAAGCTCGATCAGTTCGTTCCGAAAGGTACAACGTTGTTCGTTTAATCGATCATCCAGCATTCTGAGGGGAGTTATTCCGGACTCGGGATGATTCCCGTAATCATCCCCGGGTTCGGGTAACCTTATTTCAAGCAAAACTCATCCCTATGGCTCCGTGTCGGGCGATATCCTTCGTTATCGCACGATACGACCTCACCGGGGATACAACTTTCTCAAAAATATATCTCTCAAGCTTGTTTTGAACTCAAAGGAACCGGCCTCCTTCCAAAAGAAAGGTTTTCAGGACGCTTTTCAATCTGCCAAATTTTCAAAAAAACAGAGGAATGTTGGCCGGGCGGCCAACATAATTGGCCGAGCGGCCAACCCATATTGGCCGGGCGGCCAACTTTGTCCTTCCCCTGTTTCAAACAGAATCGTGCTCTGTTTTTGGGATTTTCTGGTTTTAAGTTGCTGATATTGCGCCGTTTCCCCTCAGGTTCTGCTTATTTACTCTTAAGTTCGTATATTTCGTTTTATTCCCGTTATGGTTCTATAAACTACTTGTTTATTATTACTGCTTATGTTTGTTAGAACTTTGCAATAAAACATTTTCTGAAAAATCCCACAAATGTTTAGTAGAGACCGGAAATTGTCCGGGCGAGCGGGGTGCTTTTCAATAAAACCTTCCCCGATCGTAACATGGCTTCCGAACCCAAAAGAATCTTTTCGCAGACCAAACCCTTTCCAAAACATAAGAGTCATTCTTTTCAACGGTTTCTCGGGTACCAAAAAGTTTTCCATATAAACCCCGGGTGGCGACTCATCATTTTTCTTATTCACTCTTCAAAGACAAAAAAGCCAAGAGAGCCGCGGGACTCTCGCGTGGACTCCGCTTACGCTCGTCCACACAATGGCTGCTAGGAGTCCCAGGATCAGCGCCTCATATTCCGCTTCATTGTTTGAACATTGGAAAGACAACTTATACGCGAGGTATTCATGCTGACCGTCCGTACTGGTGAGGACTATTCCGGCACCTCCGGTGCCACCTCCTGCTGCCCCGTCGAAGCTTAGGGTCCAAACGACTGACGCGGCCGCTAATGCTTCGAAACCATCACCTGGTAACTCCTCCTGAACTGGTTCGCACTGCTCGCTAGGGAATTGTGCGAGTAGATCCGCTAGTGCTTGACATTTAATCGCCTTAGGAGTGACGCATGTTATTTCGAATTCGGCCAGGGCTAAGAGCCAGCGGGCCACCCTTCCCGTGAGGGCTGGCCTCGACATGAGGTAGCGCACTGGATCACTTTTTGTTACCAAGTGGATTTTGAATGATAAGAAGTAATGGCGTAGCTTTTGCGCCGTAAACACCAACGCTAGGCAATGCCGCTCCACCGGTGTGTACCGCTCTTCAGCTCCCTGAACTTTCCTGCTGACGTAGTACACTGGCCTTTCCGTGCCGTCCACTTCTTGCACAAGCAGGGCCCCAATGGATCTTGTGGTTGATGTCAAATATAGGATGAGGGGCTTGCCCTTTTGTGGCGCGATCATCGTTTGCGGGGAAGTCAACACAGCCTTGATCTTTTCGAATGCACCCTGGTGCTCCGTGCGCCAATCGAACCGTGCTTTTCCTTTCAACAGGTCACTAAAGGGCGCTGAGATTTCTGCCAATGCTGGGATGAACCTGCGCAGGTACGAAACCTGCCCTAGGAATTTCTTGAGTGTCCGCTGGGAGTGAGGGGGAGGCATTCCAGTAATGGACTTTATCTTTGCGTCGTCCGCCTCTATCCCATGTCTATGGACTAAGAACCCCAGGAATTTTCCTTACGCGACACCAAACGCGCACTTCAGCGGGTTCATCCTCATGTTGAATTTTCTGCACCGCTTAAACACTGTCTCCAAGTGATCCAGGTGATCGAATTTTTCCTTTGACTTCACAACGAGATCATCCACGTAATCTTCTACAGTGTGATGCAGCATATCGTGAAAGATTGCCGTCATTGCGCGCTGGTACGTGGTGCCAGCATTCTTGAGGCCAAAGGGCATAACAGTGTAATGAAAGTTTCCCAATGGTGTTCTGAAAGCTGTCTTCTCCGCATCCTCCGTTCCCATTTTGATCTGATTATAGCCACTGAAACCATCCATAAAGGAGAACATCTGGTGCTCCGATGTGGAGTCAACCAAGGTATCAATATGTGGCAATGGAAATTCATCTTTTGGGCAGGCTTTGTTGAGGTCGCGGAAGTCGACGCACACGCGTATCTGGCCATTCTTCTTTTTCACAGGCACAATGTTGGAGAGCCAGAGCGGGTATTGTATAGGCTGGATAAATCCTGCCTTCCTCAATTTCTCTACTTCTTCTTTGATCTTCTCTTCCAACTCTGGCTGATACTTGCGCGCACCTTGCTTGACTGGTTTAGAATTTGGGAAGACGTTCAAATGGTGCGCCGCCAATTCAGTGTCTAGTCCTGGCATTTCCTCATAGTGCCAGGCGAATACATCACAGTATCGGTGCAACAATTGAATGAGCTTCTTTTTTATGCTGCTGTCGAGTGCCATGCTTACAAAAACGGGTCGCAGAGTACCCTCTCCTTCTCTGAGATTGACTTCTTCCAATACTTCTGGCTGCGGTTTAGGGCCATCTTGCATGCATTCTGGAGCTGGCTCGGGCTTTACGACCTCTTCTTCCTCCGCTCCATTTGCCTCTAGGTACCGCGGGTCAGAAGCCTCTTCCGAGACATCTGGCCCGCCGCCCCGTCATAAGCAGTACACTGTCTTCCCTCCTTCTTTTAGCTTGGTAATTTTCCGTGGCCCCGAGGCGCTTTCCGTAATTGGCTCCCGCTTGCTCGCGGATGCCTCTCCTTCATCTTTGATGTCTTCCCACTTGGGCAATTTGACCCCAACTGGCCTCGCGACCGCCGCGCTTAGTGTTTCCTCCATCTCGGTGAAATACACCGCATCAGACAAGTGTGCTTCGCATACCTCGAGCGGTCTTTCAGACGCCGTGACGGTGACCTTCTTTCCAGCCCAAATCGCCTTAAGGCACTGATGATAGCTGGATGGGATGATCGCGAAGCGATGCATCCAACTGCGGCCCAGTATTATATGGTAGTTCGTCTGTGCGTCAATAATGTGGAATTTGGTGGCGGTGCGGATGGGCCCAACTGCGAGATCAGCAAAAATATACCCCAGGGACTCCTTCTTGTCCCCTTGGAACCCCGTGATCCCTATTAGCGACTTCACTATTCGGTCCTCTGGGATCCCCACTTTCTTCAAAGTGGACATCGGCATGATGTTAATGGACGCCCCTCCGTCCATAAAAGCTCGCTTCAGGTCTACGCCATTGACCCGCGCCGTAACATATAAGGGTCTGTTGTGCGGGTGAGTGATCCTGCGATCGGAGTCAGAGAACGAAATTGCATTTGACTCATCTTTGATAGTTCTTGGGAGGGATCCCCCCTGCGCGGCACACGCCTCGTGGCCCTCTTGCGTGATAGCCAAGATGGCCTTGGTCATTAGGAATCTTGTGTCGGGTGTGAACCCCATTCCATCGTAGAACTGTTTGAACTTCGTGCTGTTCTGCAGGATTTTGACCCCACTCTCTGGATCGGGAGTGGCCACCATCGGGGTATCATACCCTGCAATATCATCAAGCTCGTCGTAGAAAGACGTCATATATGCTTCCTCACAATCATAATCTTGATCGTAGTCATAATCATAACTATAATCATAGTCACAGCCATAATCATCCTCTTCTGTTTCGCGTACAAACTCAAAGCATTCAGCCATGTTGGCCGACCCGTGCTCGGGGTAAGGGTGCGTGCGCACGTCCTGCGTCTTAGTTGTGATTCTCAGCTCATTGTTATCCAACTTCTTCTTGAAGATCCTTTTTAAGGTCCAGCAATCGCTGGTGGGATGCTTTGTGTCTCTATGGAACATGCAATAATCTGGACTTTCTCTGTCTGCGCGCGAGGGCGCGACTTGCGCGATGATGGAGCGGAAGTTGCAGCTGCGGCAACTGAGTGGGAGTTCCTAGGCTTCCATCCTTCGCGTGCGGGTGGTTTTACCGTGTGGCGTAGTTTGTATGCTGCTTCCAGCAACGCGGCAAACGTGTGGATCTTGACATTAACCAAGAATGGCTGATATTCACGCAGGAGACCCGCGGTACAAATTTCCACCAAATACTCTTCCTCTACTGGCTCGAGGCAATCGACCGCGCGGTCCTGGAACCGCCTAATGTAATGAATGATATCCTCGTTGGGGCCTTGCGTCTCTTTAATGAGGGATAGGCTGGTTATCTTCTCACGTGTTTGGAAAATTTTTGCATAGAAACGGTTGACCATGTCCTCCCATGACACAACCGAATATGGAGTGAGGTTAACGTACCAGGTGTACGCCCTGTTGGTTAAGGATTTGGAAAACTCTCTCAGCCTGAGATTGGTGTCGCCAGAGAAGGCCCCCAGGGTCTCGATGAACCGCACTACATGCTCCTGCGCGTTACCCTCCTTGCCATCGAATTTAGTGAATTTTGGTGGGGTGTACCCTTCTGGGTATGGCATCCGAAGGATTGCCATGGGGTAAGGCGGCTGGATATCAGAGCTTGGTAGGGAGGGGAATGTTGTCCTGGTCTTTTCTCGTTGTAATAGAGCCTGTACCTCTGCCAGGGTCACCGCCTGTGGCCCGGCGTTTTCTCCTAGTGCCCCCCTCTGGTCCACGGATCCCGTCCCTGTAGTTTGCAGGCCACGGTTTTCTGGCAAGGCGGGGTGAACAGGAATTGCTGTCCGAATGAGCATCTGGGCGCCAGAGCCACCAGCTAAAGGTGCCGCCCCCTGAGTTCCGCGGGCCTGTTCAGCCTGCGAAAGCTCAGGTGGGTGGACTCCCCCCCTGCATGGATCTGCTGGGTCACCGCCGCCGGTGGAGCTCTGGGTAGGGCCGCAGTGATGACCTCCGTGAGGCCAGCTATGGCAGCGAGCAACTGCGTCTGAGTGGTTTGCATCTGCGTGATGCCAACTTGCATGGCGTGGATCATCTCTACTGGTGGAGCTCCTCCGGCCTCGTTTCCGGCTTGGCTGGAGGTAGCTTCTTCTATCACTGGTGGGCCATCGAGAACAAGGTTGGCGTGGTTTACTGGTGCTGCCATACTCGACGTTTGTAGGCCGCTTCTCGTGTTTACCATCAACTAAACAACTTCCCCAGCAGAGTCGCCTGAATGTAGGTGATTGTTCTTGCTACAGTCAAATAATGATGAGCTGGAGAGGTATGGATAATCAACAGTAAAGACACGGTATAGAAGGAGAATAAGATAGGTCTAGAGGAAGGGTGAAGAGCAGAGCAGGTGTGAACAGAAAGGATTAAGGCAGTGGATCGCTATCAGTCTAATCCGTGATACCCTTGGTGACCTAGGAGATGGGGGCTGATTTGCAGAGAGAATGTTCTCCTCTCAATCAGTGGTTTCCCTTTTCTCTCTCTAGAAAATGATCTCACCAACCACTGGGCACTGAAAGGGAATGTCCCATATTTATAGGCACCCTGGGCCAATCATTTGGCGCTAGGCTGTCACCCTATAATGTGATAACACGTGTCCTTTCCGTACAACCTGGTCGTACGGGTGACGTCATCACCGCGCAGCTGCGCGCGGTGACAAGCCACTCCCCCGCGCAGCGATCCTCCTGTTCTTAGCCACCAAGCCACTAGATCTCCCTTATTCCCGTTAGGGCAAGGTCGTGACCTGCTTGGTCGCGCCTGTACCGCAGCCAAGCCTCAGGGGGGCCCCGGGGTCCTGCCTTTAGACCGCAGCAGGTATAATTACCTGGGCTTAGTTTGACCAGCTTCTCGCCCATGTTCTGGACTGCACTAGTCGTTTGGTGCCATGGGTTTTTCTCCTGTTCGGATGGCTCATGATTACCCAAGCACCGCCCTTACCGGGCTTGAGGTGCGCGCCGCGGAGGCGCCTCGCACGAGAGGGTCCCGCGGCAGGGCTCCCCCTTGATGCCCGCGTTAGTGGCCCCACCGCGCGGATTCTTCCGGGGCGAGAGCCACGTGTCACGCGGAACTTGTGCCACCTGGATGACACGTGTCATGATCCCAATGGTGGGTCAACGTTGACTTTAGTCAACGGGAGGTCTCGCGCTGACCTCCCCTACAATGGGGTACCCATAGCACGATTCCTCTTTATACTAGTGAGTTGGCTTGCGGGCAAGGCCCGCGGCTATAGTAATTGGCTCAATGCGTAAAGTTTTTTATAATCAAAGTATAAGCATCCATGTTATTCGAACTTCAATTTCCAAACGCATTGCACAAGAACAAAATGAGTACTAATTCTAGGACCAGTTTCACAAAATGAGTACTAATTGTAGCACCAGTTTCATGGGACACCAAATTTAGAGAAGCAGACTGTTTTTACCCAAATGTGGAGAAGCAAAAAGACGTATATCTACACCATTTCTTTCTGCCAAACATGCTTTGACTTTGTACAAGCATGCTTCTACCAAAAGAGTTTTTTAAAGGCCTTTACACATACCATTGGCAACATAGTTTGTAATACTAACTTACCCACCAGGAGCAGTAAAAAACAAAAGGTTGCCTATTCACTTTAGACACAAAAATCATGAGAAGGGTTTTTTGATTGGGGCACTGGTGCCGAAGGTGCTTCATTCAGAGTCTTGTGATGAGAAAAGCTTCTTCTTTGCAGTATGTTGTGTAGGCTTTGCATGCATGGAGAGAAGAAGTATCAGCAACGGCAGGTATGTCATCGATCGTTAGGAAGAGGGCCAAGCCAATCTTGAACTGCAACAATGTCGTTCCACGAGATTGATATTGCTGGGGTATCAGTTTTAGAGTTTGGTACTCATGAATGTACGTTCAATGCTTGGAAAGCTTCTGATGAGACTTTAGCATCTTTTATTGTAGGTAAAATGTAATTAGTAAAATATATTAGTAATCAAAATAAACTGATCTTCTTCTGCAATAAATGTTACCTCTGATGTATATTTCATCAATTTAACGCCATCAACCGAGAAAAGTATTTCTGCGGTGTCTTCAAACATTGTTGCAGTCATTGAACCAGTATTATCCTTAAGTTCAACTTGGAATCGAGCTCTGCATGTTGAGTGTCAATTTTTCATTTAAGTTGCAGAATAACTGCACTAGAGTATATGTATGATGCAATATATATTGGTCTAAGTATTTAGCTTTACCTTGGCTATGCTACAACATCTTTTTCATCACAGTGAAACACAATTTGATATTTTGCATTGATTGTTTTGTTGCAGGAAGAACAGGCCATGTACCAAAAACTGTGATCTAAAGATACAATTGATATTTGTGCTTTCACCCAGTAGTTGTTTTGTTTTAGCTGTGACATAGATTATTTTATACTGTACATGTTAGTAATTTAAAACACAAAAAATAATCATTGATGAGTTTAAAGGAGATGCTTACTTGTTCTAGACTTGTGGAACATCTATGATACCAATTATGTCTTTTTCAGGAGGATGAGCCACAATTCTTTTGCTGGATTTGGCTTGTAACTGAAGCAATAAAGATTTGATAGTTTCTTCATTTTCAATACACCTTCACATGCATAAAATGATATTGTAAGGTTCTTGTATAGTAACATTAACAAGATGAAATTATCTTATAGATAACTATATATATACCAGCTTCGAAGTACATCAGTGGCAGAACATTTTGGTCTAACTGTCAATGGTCTAACTTCGACGACTGCTGCAACAAGAATGTCTTTAAAGGGAAGAATATTAAAATCGCTGAAGAATGACATATGAACTGAAAATTTATGGATCTTAGGTGTCTGAACATACCGATGAGAACCTCTGAATTAATACCATGTACGTTAAATGAATAATAGTATGGAATTAGCTCCATTGAATATGTTTGTATTTTGACATTCTACAAGTACTATATATCTAAAATTTACCTCTGCATCTATAAAACAAATCTCAAGGTTGAACAGAGTGAAGATCATCACATCAATAAAAGATAGTACATATTGAAAAGGGGCGAAAAACGTAAAAGGAGCTATGATGGCAGTAAAGGAAATTTTCATACTTGGATATTCACCTGATGCTCCTCTAGAGAAGGAAATTGATGACAGAATCGAAATTGTATGCAAATTTCCACACCAGTACTTTGGTCTTCTTTTAGCATTTGTAAATGTAATCCCAGCAAGCTACTTGGCTCCTTTTGGTGGCCGTTGGATCTTGACAGGTGTGTATGCATGCATGTGATGTTAGATTATGCATGCATGTGATGTTAGATTATATGTGCTTCTGTATGACTGTATCATCTAGAAATGAAGGAAAAGGGATTTTTTTTTTTTATGATATTGCTTTACCAAAACTTATTGCTTTGAATGTACCGTGTGTATCGAGTAATCAAGCTGAACTTTATAATGTTCAAGTTCATTTGTTGAGTTTTTAAACAAACTCGAGCCGAGTTTGAGCTCGATGAGAATTTGACCAACCGAGCTCGAGCCAATTTGATTAGCTTTAGGTCAAACTAGAACTTATTCACGATGTTTAACGAGTCAAAAATATTAGATATATGTGCTCTTAAATCTAGAACTTCAATTAGAAATTATATTTCCTACACGTAAAAGTTCATACATATTCAAGGTCATCATATGTGAAATTTTTTATGACTTATCCAGGTTCGTGAGTTTAACCGAGCCAAATATTGTTCGGTTTAGGTTCAGCTCATTTCATAAACGAGCCCTAAATTGAGGCTCAAGTTCGGTTTATTTAGTGTTCGAGTCAAATTCGAACGAGCTTTTACGAGTCAAGTTTGCAACAGTTTACGAATGGTTTGATTTATTTACAGCCTTTTGAGAGAGGGAGGGGGAGAGAGTACTTGAGTAGTCATAAGGCTAAAATCAGACTACACACAACTCCAAACATCCATAACCTCCAAATCTAGAGATTTTCGGCAAAACACAACTCCCAACATGCATAACCTGCAAATCTAGAGATTTTCGGCAAAAGTTGCTCCTACTCCACTTTTTGGATGACACAAACAATTATTTATATTTATATTTTACAATCTATAAAATATTTTTTATGATTTTGAAATATGTATTTAATAAAATTATTTGACAACTATAAAACAATATCTATATTAAATATGTAAATTGTTATAAATATAAGAAGATAAGAATAGTTTTTTGAGAGGTCCATGTATATAATAAAATCAAGCAGAAAAGAAGGCTCGGAGAGAGGTTGCGTGGAGATGTGTGAGAGAGAGAATAGGAGTCAGTTAGGGTTGTCCAGCGGATTATCCGATCCGTCAATCCGACCAATCCGAACCGATCCGAACCATCCGTTAATCCATCCGTTAATGTTCGGTTCGGTTCCGGATCGAGAATTTCTTATCTGGCGGTTCCGGATCCAGATCGGATCGGATCCGCTCAATAATCCTTCTTTAATCTGTCAAATCCGCCCGATCTGATCCGACCCGACCCGATCCGTGAATGTTCGGTTCGGTTCCGGATCTTAAAAACCATAATCTGCTTTGAGCGGATCGGATCGGATCCGATCCGTGGACACCCCTACGCCCTGTTTGGCAGGGGTATATAGGAGGGGGATATAGATTTCTCCCGGATATAGATATCCGGGTGGCCCATATCCATTGTTTGTTACTTTTTTGTGTCCCGGATATAATTCTCCTGGGATATGTATATACCATTGCAGGGTCCTTATCTTTGGACACCCCCTCCCCTGTCTAAATCTTATCCGGGCACCACATTACCAAAACACCCCCGCCCATTGTTCCTACGCAGAGAGAGAAAGAAGAGGAAGAAGAACTCGACGAATTGAATGACGACAACAATTAAACCCATGACTGGAGCTGGGTTTGCGAAACAGAAATCGACTACAAGAACTTTGTTTCTTCCATTTCAACACACAAATTTCAATAAAAAAAAAAAAAAATCAAACCCACCAAGCATGACAACCAACGGCCAATCTTTTGCATTGTTTTGATTGTTTTTTTGTTCCCAAATTACAACCAACTGATTTCAGTACATGACCAATTGATCTCCGATTCAACAATTTTTTCCAAAGAAACAAATTTCAAGAAACCCAAAAAACGCAAAAGATGGGGTAAACAGAAGAAACCCAGAATTAGAAACCCATTTCCAGTTTAAAAAAATAGAATTGCAAACCTATTTCAAAGGAGAATTTTGATAGAAAGCTGTTGAGTGGAGAGATGTTGAAGGTTGATAAGCTCGATTTTGTGGAGGATTTGGAGGTTTTTGGAGGTGGAATAGTGGAGGAGAGAGAGAGAGAGAGAGAGGATCTCCAATTAGCTACAAATAACGAAAAAGCTTTTTAAAAAAAATTGTAAATGCATTTATTTGAAAGGGCAAAATAGAAATTTTACATTATCCACCCTCTCATATCCCCTTCTAAAAAAACTAAACAAACTAAGTAACTTTTTATCATCCCTTCTAAAATAATACCCCCCCTCCAACCATATCCAGCCCTATATCCCCCTCTTATTATATCTCTCTTTCCCCCTCATATACATATCCCTCTACCAAACAAGGCGCTAGAGTCAGTGGTAGACTGGGTAGATAGTCAGGATTTTTTGCCTTTGTTCCCTTTCACTTGTTCCAAAGCCACATTACCCAAGAAGGCCAACAAATTGACTTGCTCTTTCACAGTATTTACAACGGATAAAGCCACAGTTGAGTTGCAAGAAGCAAGGACAAAACAGGGAATTCACCAAGGACGATGGACGAAACTTTCGTCCCCTAACTCGCGCTTTATATATAGCAATGATTTTGTAATGGAATAATGGATATGGAACACCTATGACAACTCCGATGAAAACAAAAAAAACACCTATGACAATTGCCAAGGCCTGCAGTGCTGTGAAATGATGATAAAAATAACCATATCTAATATATGCGTCAGTGACTTTCCGGCGAAGTCCAATTTTCCGACGACTTTTCCGACGCTGTCGACTTTTCCCGCACCGACTACTTTTCCCAGGCCTGCAGTGATGTGTACTACTGTTGTTTTTTAAGAGAATACATTAATTAAGAATATAAACACGCAACCTTTGAATGCATTTATGATGTTTTCAAGGACCGAGAATCCGAGAATGGTAATAATATGAAAATCCGTCAGATGTGGAAGTTAGAAAAACCAACAAGAGAACCAACTTAGAAATCAGTTTGTGCTGTTAAAACAAGTTTCAGCAATTCAAAAATTAGTTTAGCAATTCGATTACGAATTTCTGAATTTAGAACACCATTTTCACAGTTCCACCAATGAGAATACAAACATCAAGGACAATTACAATTCGTTTCCTTGGGAAACAAATGGCACACATAAAACTTATACAGAAAAGTTTAATGGCCTACAAATAAAGATTCTATACGTACTTTACGGATTTTTATCATACAGAATGACCTGAACTTTTATGGGCTTTCCTTGCCATACCAACACATGCACGATTGTAGCTCAGAATTTGAAAGATGCCACAACCACAAAGTTCTCTATAAAATTTCTGTTGTTGTATGATATTTATAAAAACTTTCCCTCTTTCACTAACTTTCACCTGCTTCCCGCTTCTCCACTTGTTTTGTTAGGTTTGTTTTTAGCTGGATAAAATCACTTAGAGCAGCAGAGTCATAAGGTTGAGGCAAGATGCACGGTCCTGAATCCGCGGGACCCTTCACCATGGAGTCGATCAGGAACTCCTTCACCTTCCCACTTGCTGTGCATGCCATTGAGTCTAAACAATATTCAACTGCTCCCTCTGGCACAGTTGGTGTATATTTCAAAAGTTTTCCATAATTGTATAACAGATGAAACATGTAGTCATATACATGCTTCATTTGTAGCTCCACTTGAAGGAATTTGCTCCCTGCCTTTCCAATTTCTTGTGCCTGTGATGTTCCAATGGATTTGGTAAGAAAGAAATCACTGCACAAAAACATATATACAGCGAGAAAAACCTATCACATTCGTTGTTTTACAGAGATGCAATAATCCATACTCCCGGTACTTTGAAATCAAGCATGATAATGTGGCAAGGCTTAATTTGACACTCTAATCACAAGTGGAAACCGCTTTGTTATGAAGCACCAACACTCCGACAGGTCGCTGTGTCCGCGTATCGGACACGGGGACACTTATTGGATGCGCCGCGTGGTGTGTCCTTTAAATTAAATTATTTTTTAGAGGGGGAAATGTGGGGACACAGTATAGACACGCGTGTCCGACATATATATAAGAGTGTGCGCGTGCACATGTGTGCATATGCGTGCGCACCCTTCTATAACTAATACGAGCACAAAGCTAGTTACAGAGAAATTTAATTACCTCTTGTGTGTAGTTGTTTCCCCAATCAACTGCAAACTTGATGGATCTGCACAGGTCCTTCTCATTAACCGGCCAGTAATGGACCGTGGGGATTAAATTTCTTGTGAAGAAATCATAGTAATGGGGTGTTATGAAGAGACTCATAGAATCACAGGCTAGAATATATTTTTCGCTGACAGACCATGCATTTCCCTCCGCATAAATCTTATATCTTCATGGAATCAGTAAAAAGAAACTCAGAAAAATGGAACATTGGGGAAAAAAACCAAGGTTTGAAATAAAGAAGAGCTTCATTACCTACCTGTGAGTGCATTGTTTTGCATAATCAGTATTCTTAAAGTTCCCTTTCCGCTCACGTTGCCAATCCTGCAAAATGCTAATCTACTATCAACAAATGTACAAGTGGGGACCAAATATACAAAGGAAACAAAAATCTCATTATCATAAAGATAAAAAATAAAATCGGTAAAACTGCACCCCTTCCTCGCCATGATTCTTGTGTCACTCGTGAATTTGTTATGTGCAATTAGGACCGAAACGTACAACTGTAACAGGAAAGGGAAGAAGGTATCACCAGCTGATAAACCATAGCACCCGAGTCCAGCTTCTCACTAACATTGCATCTGAGAAGATTTTGTCTGAGTTGATTAAGAGGGTTCCCTCTCCAGTAAGCATAGGGCTCCCTATCCTTCCACTTGACTTTTTGGTTGCTTTCATCTAGCTCCTTCCTAAAGGTTTCCCACGGCTTAACATGGACCTCTGGCCTGCCCAAACCATTATGGGAAATTATTAATGCCGCAAACTAGCATTGAACAAATGTCTCAAAACAAAAGAAATTGAGAATGAAGTTCTGAACAGTGTCCTGAAAAACTCAGTACTAGTCAGCCACTAGGCGCCCCTCTTCTGCCTGACTAGGGCCTCGCGATTTTAGAACACTGGTTATGAAAAGACACAAGCTCCTTGTCCCCCTAGACACTAGACGGTAGTCCAACACCTAGATTAGGCCTAGTCCCTGCCTAGGCGCTAGGCACCCATTTTCCGCCAGACTAGAGTCTAGCGATTTTTAGAAAATTAGACATAAGGATACACACTATTCTAGTCTAGCGATTTTTAGAAAATTAGACATAAGGATACACACTATTTTTTACGAACAAGTCAGTCCAAGTGCCGGAAGACTTAAGAAAAAGTGAAAACCGAAAAGGTAAGAAGCTTTACCAACCCCAAAAGGACCAATCAGGAAAGTTTATATCGAAAGTTGAATCGCTCCCACAGTAATGGAACATTACAGGAATTTTTGCAGCTTCTGATCCAGGATATTCGCTCATTTTGATAACTGAACTGTCACCCATCTGGAACATAATATCCAAATCCGGTATCTCCCCAGGGTACAACCTTAGCAGCTGCAAAATGCCCCAAAGAGTGAAGACATCTCTTGTTTCGTAAACCCACCTGAACTTCTTCACATACACTCTTCCATTCACTACATCTATTCTTATGTAGGCTTTTTTTTTCAGCACTATCCACCATATCCTTTGTTATTCCGGTGTCTTTCCACGGACGTAGATCTTCGTGGATCCACTCGAAGTACTCTGGACATGCCTCAGCTGACGAACTAATGTTTTTGGTTGTCACTTGAGGATTTGTTGGGCATGTGATCATGGTGCAGTTAATTTTCACAGGATATGTATTGGACATCGTGGATGGCAGGAATGTGTTTAGAAATGAAGCACCTGTAACCGACTGAAAAACAGGCCGATAAGAAGCATGAATATGTATTTGCACAGGTCATTAACAAATGAAAACAAAACAGAAGTTTTTTTTTTTTTTAAATTAATCAAATATTTCATTTCAAATGGTAGATCCAACTGCTATTTGGAAAGAGCAAATTACATCGTGGTTCTGGCAAAACACCAACACAAAAGTGATGGCCCCAATATATATATGAACCAATCATTTTCAAACAGGGTCGCCCTAACACTGTCAAAGTGAACCCATTTTACGTCCTCATTCAGTAATCACCTGTGCGATTGTATCCACCTAAGAGTGTACTTGTAGTTTAAATATTCCTCCTCCATCAACCAGCTAATAGAGAACTTCGCAAAGCCCGTTGATTCATGGTGATGACACCAAATTTTCTCTCTCAATGCGACACTGTCCTATTATCTGAACACCCGCTTACAAATTCATCCATCAGTTTTTTTTTGGCTTCAAAGCTACACTATATTGATGGTTGTGTCATGTTACTATGCACCATCACATCATATTTGTGATTTTGTGATCAGATGTAGCAGGGTATATACCATGATATTCGACATTAAGCATTATTCTCACGTTCTAATTTTGTAATCAGATGCAACATTGTGCTGTCAGCCAAAGAAGTAATATTTAACATTTGAAGCATCACAGATGCAACAAATAGGGCTCAGGTTTACAGATTTAACCAATAGTGATAGAGCCAGGATCTGTTGACAGTATAGTTAATTATGGAAAGCCATATATTTGGTTCATTTTTCTTTGAGGCATATATATGTAAAGCCGTTCAAAAATTCTCTAACCTAAGTGGGGTTCAATTGGTAAACTACAAGTTCAATTTATACCCATTCTAAGCGGTTTTTATATTAAATGGGGTTGCTTGACCCCATTTTCACAACCTCCCTATGTCCATGGCAAAAATAGATGCGCTACCTAGCTACTCTCCACCATAAACACCTAACAAAACTGAAATTTTCTAATTTTCAGCACAAGCAATATATGCACATTTGTTACATAATGTATGTATGTCTATGCTGCACAAGCTTACTTCTATTCAAGGATTAATAAGAGGTTGCTGTTGCAACTGAGATTCATCACCCATGAAGACTACAACTCCAATATGCATCTTGGACATGAGAACATAACAAAATAACTACCAACAATGTTATTCTTTTTCATCCTAAACACCATAGAGGCATCCTCTACAACCCCAACTTTTGAGCGTATATCCACCAAGACAGATCCTATGACGACATCATAATCCAAATTTTCATTTGAACGAACACATCGGCATAGTAGTTTCTCCCACATGAGTGCAAGCCGAAATGACACCAACGAATGCAGTTCCATTAACACCGCCTTCTTGCATCCTCTTTTATACAAACCCTTGCATCCACTCACCCTTGAACCGGTTGGCCAGGCAGTGTGCCAAAGAGCTTATATATACGAGGCTAAGTGGACATTGCCAAAGAGCTTATATATATGAGGCTAAGTGGACATTATAATCGTATACTTGCCAGATATGGGACATTATGATCATAACATACCACCACCCTTAGTAGCCAACGTCCATGATTGTCCACCCTATTGACACTGACTGATAGTAGCCCTTTCTCTTCTTCGAGCTCCACTCACCTATGAGCATTCCTTAAGTATCTTAATCCAGGCTCTAGGTCCCCCCTTCCGCGGCTCAAACCGCTGAAAACCAACTTCAAAAGGGAGAGAGTGAAAGAGCTTGTGTTTAAGGCCAAGCCAATACTTGGCCCACGTGGACATTAGAATCGTACAACTTTTGAAGAACTCCAACGCCTCCTTAGCCACACCTGACGCCACCATGTCCTTTAAGCGTTTCCGATGAAAAACTCTCCTCAAGAAATCACATCCCTGTCAGGCAATTCGTCGAACACATGGCGTCCATAATCAAGAAGACCACAGGTGGTGGTGGTTTAGTTTGAGCTTTGAAGAGGATTGGATAATAGGGGTAAGCTTTGGTTTGAGAGTGAGATTTGAACGGGTCCTAGTAGGAGGCAATTTTTCGGTCACGAGCGCTGTCTGGAATTAGGTTGAGTTTTAATTTTGCAAAAAGACTTTTTGTTTTTTGGAACTGTAAAAGTGTGGGACGCGCAATCAGCATAACAACTCCCTTGGGCATGACCATAAGGGCTCTCAACCCGTTATGAAATATTCGGTAGAGTCATAGCAATTGACCTTGAGAACAGTCCGTCACCCCAACACCACCTTAGTAAAAGTGATAGTAGTTTAACATTACCATATTTCCCCGCAGCCTATCAGCTTAAAAGATATAAAAGACATTCGGAATTACCATGTACAGCGTTTGTTTAATTTTTTATTTATTTTAGTTTTTCGTAATAATTTTAAAATCAAATTTCTTGTCTTGGAATAAAAAAAAATTGAAAACACAGCTCAAAGTTAGAAAAAAAAATTCATATGGACGAAATTAAAGACGCCTATTTTATCTATAATTTTGATACTATACCAATTCATCTTATCTCGTGGAAGCAAACGATTAATCCGAAAAAATTAACTCAAATCAAATAAAATCAAGAAAAGATTGAGAAAATTTTGGGTGTTGTGTATGGAACTACTAACGTGGTGCCAGAACGCACATCTCAACCATCCAAAAGTGTTTTGGACAGCTTAGATTTCCCTCTCATTCCCCCCGCCCTCCCCCACACACTCTCTCTCTCTCTAAAATTTGGACCGTCCAAAACGAATTTGGATGGTTGATATTTGCGCTGGATACCGCCACGTGGTACGTAGCCAGCGACTAAGTTCTTCTCATCAAAAAGACCCAAAATTTAGGGCAAAGCTACCTTAATGGTATGAGTAATTTGTAAAAATGTCTTAACGCGAAAAGGTGGGCGCATAGTAAAAAAGCTACTCTCTCTGTCCCTTTTTAATTGTTGAGTTTTCCATTTTGGGTTGTCCCTTAATAAGTGTATATTTTGAAAAGTTAATAGGTAAAAGGTTATATAATTATTGTTTTATTCTTTTGAAAAGTGTATAGGTAAAGATTTAATGAGTAAAATTAGAGGATGAACTTGTAAAGTTAAAGTAAAAATTGATGTGAAAGGCGTAAAATAGAGGTCAAAGTTAGATGTGAAAAAAATAATGATGATATTTCTTTAATAAGTTTGATTTATCAAACAACGCACTAACAAAGGGACAGAGGAGTACTACAAGGGTGATTTCTGAAATTCTTAAGAACCGCATGGATCATCAGTATAATTAGTTCTTTAATCATCGGCACAAGTGGGCCCACTTCTCTGTTTGTTTCCAACATAGGGAAAATAAAGGAAATTTGGAGTGAGGAGCCAGTGGGCCCCGTTTCTGGCGGTCAACAGTTAAAGAGGGAGAGAGAGGAAGAGGTGGGGTGGGCCCGGTTGTTTTTGGACTCTCCAAAAAAAGAAAAAATGTTTTTGACTTCCTAAAAGTTTGGTTCAAGTCTGTATCCGAACAAAGCCTTAGTGTCCCCGGCCCAAAGGGGCCAAAAGCATTGGCACATTGTATCCTCCAAAGACAATTTTGTACACTTTCACTTTGTTCACCTTTGTGAAGGTATACTCATTCAATGTCTCACATCAAGAATAAAACTATTCATTTTTTCTAGAATCATTTCTCAGGAGCCCATACAAAAATTGAGTTAAATCCAATATCGTTGAGCGCTTGCTATAAAAGTTTTATAATTTTTAGCGAGAATTAAAAAGAAAATAAATAAAAATTCTAGATGAAACAGTTACATATATCCGATTAAGCTAAATTTTTGTGCAGTCTCTTAACAAATGAATCTAGACAAAATGAATGGTTTTGATCATCGAATTAAGATACGCAATGAGTATACCCTAGCCGAGGGTGAACAAAATTGCTCTCCTAACCCTCCTATCTACTCCAAATGGGCTCTAGATATGTTGTAGTGAATGATAATATGATATATAAACGGGAATGTTTAATCTTCACCACAAATAGGCCAACTTGAAAAAAAACAACATATGAAGATTGGAAGAAAGAAAAAACTTTGTATACTTGTTGATTTTGTTCATCCCTTTTTTATGCACGTAGAACATGTATAGACAAAATGACTTCCCTGCGTCTGTGTCTGCAGCATTGTTTTTGTTTGTTTTCATCTTTACGACATAATAATGCTCACTACTAGAAAAGAGGCTTTTTGCGTCCGCAAGGTGCCGTCACAATTGCTCATTCATATTTAGCGCGTGTTCATGCATGATTTAAGTTTAGCTAATATAAACTCAAAGAACCCCCAAGTTTCACACGGGTTATAATGTATGCAGGACGATATTAGAAAATCATGACAGAGCAGAGAACTTACAACATTGCTCCAATGCATGGTTACAAAGGCACCGGTTAAGAGGATAATGAAAAAGATTGTCACTCTAGCTGAAACCCCCTTCTTGATCTTTAGTTGTTCAATCAAATTTGACCCCCAATTATCTCCCATCACCTCCAGCAGCTGCTGCTTCTGCTTTTGATTTTCCTATCAGCTTATCACTATAAAGATCATCAAGATAATTTTTGTTTGAGGCCGGCCTTGTTTCAATTTCTGGCTTCAAAATTAACTTATTACACTTTACGAGACAGGTCATTCTCTCACAATACATCGACTTAAAAACTGACTTAATTGGAACAACGCTTGATTTATTAGAATGAACACTTTGAAACTATTTTGCAACAATATTTATATAGTGCCACGCAGACTATGGTAGAGTGTCATGTCAAAGGTTGATACAATTTCATTCTTCATTTGCGTAATCCTTGACCATTTAATCATACTCAAATTTAATCAAAATAATTCAACACTACTCTCTCTCTTGTAGACACCCCGATTTTGAACCCAGGATGCGCTCGAGCATTCCCGATGATGAAATAGACCAATCGTGCATACCTCGAGGCTAAGAACAAGGTTTGAACTCACCGAACCACCCTAAACCATTCTAAACCCTCCTAGAACAACCTTAAACCAACCAAAATGACCAAAATACCCTTCAAACCATCCATAAACCATTTCAAAACAAACCCAAGCCTACACCATCTTCTAGTACATTCAAAACCCTCTTTTTTTTTGATATATAATATGTCCCAATCCGTTTTGAAATGAGGGAGATGTGTCTGTTTTACCAAAATGACTTGTTTTCCCGATCTTCTGAGGGTAAAATGGTCACGTACTTGGATGTACAAATTATCTTGGGTTCAAACCACTTGGGTTAGAAAGTACACTCGACAAGCTTTCCAACGCTTCAAACCACGCACGAAACGGAGTTCGGTAGCACCCGGGGCGGCCCTGCAAAGTTTTACCTTTTGAGCAGCAGCCTTGAGCGCTCAAGGCCCCAACCTTGAGCGCTCAAACCCTAAAAACCACCTTGAGCGCTCAAGCCCATGGCTTTGAGCGCTCAACTCTGTTCCAGATCAGTTTTCTGCAGAACATTTAATAATGATATTCCACTGCAAGAGGAGCGTCTACCTATGTTTTCTACTGCCTAAATACACTTCCTAGACCCTTGAACATCTCCTCAATCACCCCCCAAACCCAATTCAAAAATTAAACTCATTTCTCTCTCATTATAAACCTCCTCCACCCTCTTGGCTGAGGACACACACTCTCACACCCTTCATCAGACCAAAACCACACTCTCTCATCCTTCAATCACGTTTTACACTCTCTCTCATCCATCTCCATCATCTTCAACCTCCAAAACACCCAAAAAACCTTCTTTAAAAGGCCTATAACACATGGGTCTTTGAGAAATCAACTACAACAGCCCCTCTCTCACTCTAATAAGCCATTTACAGCCCATACACTCCATCAATTTCGTCCAAATCTAGCTCTTCCATCAAAACCCACTCTCTCTCTCTCTCTCTCTCTCTCTCTCTACACTTCCCTCCCACTCTCCCTTCTATATAAACCACCCATTGCCCACTGAAGGTTACCAATTCCTACTCAGCTCTCTCAATTCCTCCAAACTATCATCTCTCTCTCTCTCTACAAAACCACCCATTCACCACCCAAACCACTTGCAAAAAAACCACCTTTCAAACTTCAAATCCGACCATTGATCATCAATTAACCATATACACTGTCTCATTCACCTAGAATACCAACCAAAACCTCTAGAATCAACCACCATCAAGCCCAAATTCAAGTTCAAGCCTTGATCAAGCCAAAAGGTATTTAAAACCATGTGAAAATCACTTTGTTTTGGTCTTCTTTGAGGGAGACCAGTGGGCTCATTCAAGTTCCTCATACTTGAAATGAGTCTACAAGGTCTGAAAAGTATCATAAAATAGCATAATTTGGCGATCTGGGAAGGGCTTGAGCGCTCAAGGCCTTAACCTTGAGCGCTCAATCCACTTTGAGCGCTCAAACCCCAACAGAAAGTCAGTCACAGTGTTTCAGCCATAACTTTTTACTCCGAACTCCGTTTTCAACGTATTATATATCAAAACGTAGGTAATTTGAAGGGCTACAACTTTGTAGTTTTATGTTTCTCTCATTTCTATATCAAAACCCTCCAAAACATGAAAATAGTGTCGGAAAGATAAATAATTTTGTTCAAAATGGTGTTTTAAGTCCTATTTTCTCTTTCATTGTCATTTTCTTTGTTTATATCATTCCACCATCGCATTGTACATTGCATACGCATCCACAATCACTTTGTTCATATTTGAATACTTGTTTATGTGTTTTCCCATTCCCGTACTCCCCGTTATTCGCTCACCATAAAGTGTTTGATAAGTGTTTGATCTCATAACGAATTTTGCAAAAGGGTGTAATTACGAAGCTTTGTTGGTTTGAAGCTGGTTTGAGCGCTCAATCCATGAGCCTTGAGCGCTCTGGTTTGAGTGCTTGAGCGCTCAAGCCTTTGTCTTTGAGCCTCAATCCCTATTTTGGGATCCGGTTTGAAAAGTTGATCAAATTAAGTCACATGTTCATAATTTACGGAATTGTTGTATGTTTTCGTTGTGAATATTTGTGGCAATTTCATTTGTTATCATCATCACCATTCATGTCAATCATCAAGCACAAGCATCCACTTTAGACATACATTTTATGTTTTTGTTGTTTATGTAATTCCCATCCCCGATTCCCCGTGTACATGAATAAATTGAATTTCAAATATTTCCAAAATCCCACAAAATGTTGAGTAGAGACCGGTTCACGGACCGGGCGAGAGGGGTGCCGTAAAACCCTTCCCCTCTCGTAACCAAACCCCCGAATCCGAGAAATCTTTGGTTTCACGATGGCTAGTAAAATCTTTTTCAACGGGCAACGAGTCATATTTTTATCGGTTTCTCGGGTTCGGACCTAAAATCCGGGTGGCGACTCAAACAATCACAATCTTTTCGAAACGCCAAAACTGCACCGTTTTCCAGTGGGCCGTCCACAAGCTGGCGACTCTGCTGGGGAATATTGGTTAATATATATTTTATTTAATTACACTTGTGCAATTTTTATTACACTTGTGTAATTTTATTGAAATATGTGTTAATCAAAATGGGTTTAATTCGAAAGATGTTTTGTGGGATTTTTCAAATGTTTGAAATTTAATTTTTGCATTGCATTTGCATCGTTCTTAGCCCCGCTGGCGTGTTTTGGCAATCCTGCCCGGCTTGCCGGTGACAGGGAATCCCGAAATGCCCAGCAGCCCTCGACCGTGATAAATCACATCGTCACTATCGTTTTTAACGGTAGGAGGCGGTTTTGATTTTGAGTCCGGGGTACCCTCGGTGACCAAAACCGGCCTTTGCATTTAGTTAACCATAGAACCCCACGTTAGATAACCAACCAATGTGTTAGGATTATGTGTTCCATCCTGTTACGTGCTATGTGTTACCGTCTTTCCAAGCATGCCATACTGCATACATGCATACACTTGCATCCGTACATATTCTCGTCTTGTTACGTTGTCAGCATAGCATAAGTTAGGTTCCTGGCAGTTAGTAGGAGGTTGCCTTGGCCCGATGATGAGTCGTGCATCCCATATGTGCGTTATTCTTACGAGTTAGCCTTTAGGATGACCGGACATGGAAAAATTTGGATCATCAAATTCCTAAACACTGATCTAAACAGGTTTAAGGGACCTTGGCCCGAGAAGGATCAATCGCCCTTAGGCATCTGATCTTAGATCATTGTCGGAATTTGTGTGGATCAGAGTTTCCCAAATCCGACCATCCGATATCAAGGACTTGTCACTTAAAAGAAAACTTGAGGATTGGGGCAATCTTCCAAAGCTGTCGAATGCAGTCGTCGCGAGCGTCGTTTGTATAGATATTTCGTGTAAATATCCCGTTTTGTTTTAGTGCCTCTGCGGTTAGTAGGAGGTTGCCTTGGCCCGATGATGAGTCGTGCATCCCATATGTGCGTTATTCTTACGAGTTAGCCTTTAGGATGACCGGACATGGAAAAATTTGGATCATCAAATTCCTAAACACTGATCTAAACAGGTTTAAGGGACCTTGGCCCGAGAAGGATCAATCGCCCTTAGGCATCTGATCTTAGATCATTGTCGGAATTTGTGTGGATCAGAGTTTCCCAAATCCGACCATCCGATATCAAGGACTTGTCACTTAAAAGAAAACTTGAGGATTGGGGCAATCTTCCAAAGCTGTCGAATGCAGTCGTCGCGAGCGTCGTTTGTATAGATATTTCGTGTAAATATCCCGTTTTGTTTTAGTGCCTCTGCGGTTAGTAGGAGGTTGCCTTGGCCCGATGATGAGTCGTGCATCCCATATGTGCGTTATTCTTACGAGTTAGCCTTTAGGACGACCGGACGTGGGAAAATTTGGATCATCAAATTCCTAAACACTGATCTAAACAGGTTTAAGGGACCTTGGCCCGAGAAGGATCAATCGCCCTTAGGCATCTGATCTTAGATCATTGTCGGAATTCGTGTGGATCAGAATTTCCCAAATCCGATCATCCGATATCAAGGACTTATCACTTAAAAGAAAACTTGAGGATTGGGGCAATCTTCCAAAGCTGTCGAATTCAGTCTAGGAGACTTTAAATCTACGGAGTTTGAGATACCTCCAGTGTTTGCCGTGCTCGAACGGCTCCCCGTGTCTCGGGCTAGCCTTAAAGTGCATCTGTATCCGGATTTCAACAACCTTATTGCTCTGTCTCGGATAGTCTATAAGGAGATTGGCTCTGATTCCATGACGATTGGGATTTAACCTGCCTGTCACGACTTACCCGTGGTTGTTGTTTCGCACATCCGTGCAATGCCTTAAGTGAGACTGAGACCGGTAATCCAGATCTTAGGACGACACGACAATGACATATGCACAACATTTCCTTCAATAAAACCAGGGGCACAATTTGAGCTTGACCTTTTTGCTTTACTGTCAGTCCCGAGCCATTGATCCAAGAAAGAAGCCTTACAACTTCCCGAACAGAAGTTGACTCAACCCGAACCTCAAGACATGGATGTTCCGGCTGAAATCGAAGGACTCAAGATGGCTGTGAATAACCTGGGAAATCAAATCACCCAGCTCATAATCATGGTGCAAGACATCCGTGACCGTCTTCCGGGGGTCCAAGAGAACCTCCAACGACCCGGAAATAGCCCCGAAATGGCTGCAGCTTTGGCCAAGATCTCTGAACTAGAGGAATCTATCATGGAAGGATTCAAACCTATAGAGATGCACCACTGGGACGTTGAAAAGGAAAACCTCACTCCAGAAGGCGAAAAGGTCTACCCCGAGAAAGCCAAAACACCATTTACCAACAACAATGCAAAAGCCACCCCCAGCTCCACAAATATCAACCCCAACTTCTCAACCAGCACCATCAGCAAAGCCAAACCAACCACCACCATAATCCAAATCAACCGGCCCAAAGACCAATCAAGAAAATTCTCCCAATTCCCCGCACCTCTGTCCTCGGTCTATGAAGAGCTTCTCATGGCCGGTCTTCTTAAACCACTCTCTCCAACTCCTTTACCTCGAAAGCTCCCAGCTTACCACGACCCAAACGCCTTCTGTACCTTCCATCAAGTGCCCGATCATGCTACCGATGATTGTCAACGCCTTCGTCATGAGATTCAAGATCTCATTGACGATGAAACCATCTCTCTTCTGCCACTCGAGTCCAACACCATATTAAACCCCATGCCTCAGCATAAACAAAACCTCGGCATCAATCAAATCAGCCTCACTTCCACTAAAAATGCCTCTTCAAGCTTCACCAACAATGATCCCAACCAAACTGAACCAGTCAACGAAGTCACAACCCAAATCAACCGCCCTCAAAGCCGACGAAGAAAATTTTCCCAACTCTCTGCTCCTTTGCCCTTGGTTTATGAAGAGCTTCTCATGGCGGAGTTTCCTCAAACCACTTCAACCAACTCCACCCCCACAAAATCCCCCCCACCTTCCTACAACCCGAATACCTTCTGCATCTATCACCAAACACCCGGTCACCCTACCAAGAGATGCCAACGCCTCCGCCACAAGATTCAAGATCTCATTGACAACGGATCCATCTCTGCACCACTGGCAAAACCAAATACCTCGCCAAATCAATGAACCAACAATGGCCATGCAATAATTCAATCTTCCACGAGTCTTGGAAGTCTTCAAGTGTCGAGTCAAGTTTTCACTTCAAATTGAGTCAGTTTGCGTTTCGAGTCTGTTTATGTTTTGCTTTCCTCGTCTATGTGTTTTCATGTTCGAGTCTGTAATGTCTTGTTGTTATTGTCAAAAAAAAAAAAAGAAAAACACCAAAAATAGAGTCAACTTTGTAGTCCTGAACTACGCGCGACCTGATTCCTTGCAAAGGGATACGTAGGCAACCCTTCGCGGTTCGGTCGTAACTATCAAAAATCAATGTTGTCCCCCGTTGTGTTAAAATTGTCAATCATAAACTTGGATTTTTGTAATAATACCTCAACTTGGAATTGTTTTCCACCATCATTTGAGAAACATGATAATCACTTTAAAACACGAGATGGATTTGGATTGAACTCTCGCCCCCGTACAAGGAGGATTTTCAATGGACCATTCCCCAGCGCCATCAAGAAGCAATGCTTTGACACAGAAAAAGCCTGCTAGGTCGAAAACCCGTAAGGGCGGTCTAGGCAAAAGTTAAGGCAAAAAGCTCGCTAGATCAAACTTCAAAATGAGATCTAGGCAAAAGTTAGAGCAAGCATGAGTTCTCCACATCAAGTTGCACAATTCAAAATGAAGAAAGGCATTCTTTGTTTGATTCCCCACATAAATATCCATTGCAAAGCCCTTTTGAGCCTGAATCAATTTCCTTGAAAAAGAACCCAGCTAGGCAGCTATCCCCCACACTGGGGTGAAACAAGAAATATGAAAGTGTCAAACACATGACAGCCAGCAGAATAAAAGGGCCAAAGATACAAGCGTGTGAAGATTCAAAGTATCATAACAATGAAAGTGCCAAACTCATAGGCTTGTCAAATACATGGGTGCAACAAGATGAAGAACACTGAAGAAATTTGAAACGAATGAAAGGAAGTGCTCATTTAAAGCAAGAAGAAGCACATGAAAGCACCCATCAGAAGCAAAAATGGCACAAAAAGTCCAAGATAGCTGCTAGCTCAAATAACCCCGAGGAAAAATGAGATGTTTTGAGCCTATAATCCTTCCTTTGTTAAGCCCATAACCTTGGCCCCATCATAACCTAGATAAAAGTCCTTTCAGATTGGAAAGTGCAACTTGATAGTGAGAATTCAAGTCAAAAGGGAACAGTCTAATCTCCCTTGAAAAAGTCAAAGCATTGTGCAAACACTGGCGTCATGCAAAGCAAAAATCCAAAACTGGGGCATATCAACGAGTCTTCATCAGCAGCCCTCTAAACTTGGGCATTTTGAAGGAAAATCAATGAGGCATCATCAGCAATCTGGGGCATGGGTTCACGACAAGAAATCTTGTGTTTTATTGTAGATTTGAATGAACATCACTTGACGGAGTAAAACAATCACAAAATCAAAATCTAATTTTATCATGACAATTTCGACATCAATGGTGAAGCATGGTTGCCATCTTTCAGAAACTTTGGGTCAGCATAGTCTTCCATACCCTTCGAGTTGACATGTTCTTCCGTATCAACCTTTGCTCACTTGGGGCACCCCAATCAAGCCATTCACATAGTTGCTCATATCCGTCATGTCAACCTGGTCAATCAAATTCCCCAAGCCTTGTCTGTCACAATCCACCCCCTTGTCAAAAAGGTCGATCAAATTCCTTGGCCTTGTCTCAATGCCTTATCAATGTCCATCCTTTTGTCAAAAAGGTCGATCAAATTCCTTGGCCTTGTCGGTCTCATCAATGTCCACCCCCTTGTCAAAAAGGCCAATCAAATTCCTTGGCCTTGTCGGTCTTATCAATGTCCATCCTTTTGTCAAAAAGGTCGATCAAATTCCTTGGCCTTGTCGGTCTCATCAATGTCCACCCCCTTGTCAAAAAGGCCGATCAAATTCTTGGCCTTGTCGGTCTCATCAATGTCCATCCTTTTGTCCAAAAGGCCGATCAAATTCCTCGGCCTTGTAAAAATCCACCTCTTTGTCAAAACAAGTCAATCATGTAGTCTTAATCTTGTCTATCCTTGACTCGTGGAAATGATTTCAATGCATCAAAGAACCCGTGTTTGGGTACATGGTCAATTGGTTGTCAAAACCATCAGCAGAGCCGAGAAAGAAAATCAGAATTGAGGATCATCATCTATGGGGCGTGTCGGCCTAATGCCATTTACGGGGAAGCATACACCCAAATCCGGATCAGGGCATAGAAGCCTAAAAGCCTCAAACCAATCCAAAACCCAAGTTTTGCTAAGCTCCAACCCAAACCTTGGCCTCAAGGGAAAGACGAGTAAAGCAAAAGAGCCACCCATTGAGCCTCCTACTTTTTAAAGAAGGAATGTTGTCATTGTTGTCGTCGAGTGTCGATGCAAGAGTCGCAATGCAATCGTCTGCGGGGACGTTTTCAATCAATCGTCCTCAATCGTCACGAGGGACAACTTTTAAATCAATGGTCCTAAGGGACAACTTTTAAATCAATGATCCGAGGGACAAGTTTTAAATCAATCAATCGAGGGACAAGTTTTCTGAGGGAGGGACAAGTTTTCAATCAACTAATCGTCGAGGGACAACTTTTAAATCAATCGTCCCGAGGGACAACTTTTAAATCAATCGTCCGAGGGACAACTTTTAAATCAATGGTCCCGAGGGAATGTTTTAAATCAATGATCTGAGGGACAAGTTTTCAATCAATCAAGACAAGTTTTAAATCAAAATGACAACTTTTTCAATCAATTTCAAGACCGAGAAATGGTCACCTTTTCAAAATTAATTTCAAGACCGAGAAATGGTCACCTTTTCAAAATTAATTTCAAGACCGAGAAAATGGTCACCTTTTTCAAAATTAATTTCAAAACCAAATGGTCATGGTCAAGTCATTTGGGATAATCATTGAAAAGCCGCCTATTTGGTGCATTCAATCAATCAATCATTTATTGTGTACATCAATCATGTCAAGTTGTTTGAGTATATTTGTTTAACCAGTTAGTGCATTTAATCAGTTGTTCTGAGAATTTGTTGTTGATGAACCATTGTGCCGCTAAGACCATCACATTTATGTGTTTGGTTCAATAGCGTATTGATTGCCTCTTTGCTCAGTAAGCAATCACATTTCCTCGATTGTCTCGTTGCTCAGTAGACAATCATCTTATCATTGGTTATCTTGTTGCTCAAGGGATAGCCCCATTAAATTTAGCCTCCCCGTTGTTCAGAGGGTAGCTACACTCAATCACAATCACAATCACAATCACAATCACAATCACAATCACAATCACAATCACAATCACAATCATTTGCTTTTAGTGTTTCGACTCGGAAAGGCTTGACGATTCACGTAAAATCATAATTCATTTGTTTGGCGTTTCACGACCCGGGAAGGCTCGTTGATTCGCATGTTTGTTTGGCATTTCACGACCCGGGAAGGCTCGTTGATTTGCATAATTCATTTGTTTGGCGTTTCACGACCCGGGAAGGCTCGTTGATTCGCATAATTGTTTGGCATTTCACGACCCGGGAAGGCTCGTTGATTTGCATAATTCATTTGTTTGGCGTTTCACGACCGGGAAGGCTCGTTGATTTGTTTGTTTGGCATTTCACATTTGTTTTCATAATTCATTTGTTTGGCGTTTCACGACCGGGAAGGCTCGTTGATTCGCATAATTGTTTGGCATTTGGCATTTCTCACGACCGGGAAGGCTCGTTGATTTGCATAATTCGTTTGTTTGGCGTTTCACGACCCGGGAAGGCTCGTTGATTCGCATAATTGTTTGGCATTTCACGACCCGGGAAGGCTCGTTGATTTGAATAATTCATTTGTTTGGCGTTTCACGACCCGGGAAGGCTCGTTGATTCGCATAATTGTTTGGCATTTCACGACCCGGGAAGGCTCGTTGATTTGCATAATTCATTTGTTTGGCGTTTCACGACCCGGGAAGGCTCGTTGATTCGCATAATCGTTTGGCATTTCACGACCCGGGAAGGCTCGTTGATTTGCATAATTCGTTTGTTTGGCGTTTCACGACCCGGGAAGGCTCGTCGATTCGCATTATATCAATCGTCCTGAGGGACAAAACTTTTTAAATCAATCGTCCTGAGGGACAAAACTTTTTAAATCAATCGTCCTGAGGGACAAAACTTTTTAATCAATCGTCCTGAGGGACCAAACTTTTTAATCAATCGTCCTGAGGGACAGGAGACCCGTTGCATTTGTTTGCATATGCCCCCAGGAACTACGCCGGTCTGATCCCTACAATGGGGTACGTAGGCAGCCTGAGTGGCACGACCGATTGATCTTTAAAGTTTTCCTTTGTGACTTGAGATGTATCGCGGGGAATGAGTCGGGTTGTCTATGTCTTGGACGTCACTCATACCAAATCAATGGCATCGAGTCCCGTCCAAGAGGGGCAACTGTAGACACCCCGATTTTGAACCCAGGATGCGCTCGAGCATTCCCGATGATGAAATAGACCAATCGTGCATACCTCGAGGCTAAGAACAAGGCTTGAACTCACCGAACCACCCTAAACCATTCTAAACCCTCCTAGAACAACCTTAAACCAACCAAAATGACCAAAATACCCTTCAAACCATCCATAAACCATTTCAAAACAAACCCAAGCCTACACCATCTTCTAGTACATTCAAAACCCTCTTTTTTGATATATAATATGTCCCAATCCGTTTTGAAATGAGGGAGATGTGTCTGTTTTACCAAAATGACTTGTTTTCCCGATCTTCTGAGGGTAAAATGGTCACGTACTTGGATGTACAAATTATCTTGGGTTCAAACCACTTGGGTTAGAAAGTACACTCGACAAGCTTTCCAACGCTTCAAACCACGCACGAAACGGAGTTCGGTAGCACCCGGGGCGGCCCTGCAAAGTTTTACCTTTTGAGCAGCAGCCTTGAGCGCTCAAGGCCCCAACCTTGAGCGCTCAAACCCTAAAAACCACCTTGAGCGCTCAAGCCCATGGCTTTGAGCGCTCAACTCTGTTCCAGATCAGTTTTCTGCAGAACATTTAATAATGATATTCCACTGCAAGAGGAGCGTCTACCTATGTTTTCTACTGCCTAAATACACTTCCTAGACCCTTGAACATCTCCTCAATCACCCCCCAAACCCAATTCAAAAATTAAACTCATTTCTCTCCCATTTCTCTCTCTATATAAACCTCCTCCACCCTCTTGGCTGAGGACACACACTCTCACACCCTTCATCAGACCAAAACCACACTCTCTCATCCTTCAATCACGTTTTACACTCTCTCTCATCCATCTCCATCATCTTCAACCTCCAAAACACCCAAAAAACCTTCTTTAAAAGGCCTATAACACATGGGTCTTTGAGAAATCAACTACAACAGCCCCTCTCTCACTCTAATAAGCCATTTACAGCCCATACACTCCATCAATTTCGTCCAAATCTAGCTCTTCCATCAAAACCCACCTCTCTCTCTCTCTCTCTCTCTACACTTCCCTCCCACTCTCCCTTCTATATAAACCACCCATTGCCCACTGATTTCAGGTTACCAATTCCTACTCCAGCTCTCTCAATTCCTCCAGAAACTATCATCTCTCTCTCTCTCTACAAAACCACCCATTCACCACCCAAACCACTTGCAAAAAAACCACCTTTCAAACTTCAAATCGACCATTGATCATCAATTAACCATATACACTGTCTCATTCACCTAGAATACCAACCAAAACCTCTAGAATCAACCACCATCAAGCCCAAATTCAAGTTCAAGCCTTGATCAAGCCAAAAGGTATTTAAAACCATGTGAAAATCTTTGTTTTGGACTTCTTTGAGGGAGACAGTGGGCTCATTCAAGTTCCTCATACTTGAAATGAGTCTACAAGGTCTGAAAAGTATCATAAAATAGCATAATTTGGCGATCGGGAAGGGCTTGAGCGCTCAAGGCCTTAACCTTGAGCGCTCAATCCACTTTGAGCGCTCAAACCCAACAGAAAGTCAGTCACAGTGTTTCAGCCATAACTTTTTACTCCGAACTCCGTTTTCAACGTATTATATATCAAAACGTAGGTAATTTGAAGGGCTACAACTTTGTAGTTTTATGTTTTCTCATTTCTATATCAAAACCCTCCAAAACATGAAAATAGTGTCGGAAAGATAAATAATTTTGTTCAAAATGGTGTTTTAAGTCCTATTTCTCTCTTTCATTGTCATTTTCTTTGTTTATATCATTCCACCATCGCATTGTACATTGCATACGCATCCACAATCACTTTGTTCATATTTGAATACTTGTTTATGTGTTTTCCCATTCCCGTACTCCCCGTTATTCGCTCACCATAAAGTGTTTGATAAGTGTTTGATCTCATAACGAAGGCTGCAAAAGGGTGTAATTACAAGCCTTGAAGCTGGTTTGAGCGCTCAATCCATGAGCCTTGAGCGCTCAAACTGGTTTGAGGTGCTTGAGCGCTCAAGCCTTTGTCTTTGAGCGCTCAATCCCTATTCTGGGATCCAGTTTGTGAAACAGTCAAATTAAGTCACATGTTCATAATTTCTGGAATTGTTGTATGTTTTCTGTAATTTCTCATTTACTGTGAATATTTGTGGCAATTTCATTTGTTATCATCATCACCATTCATGTCAATCATCAAGCACAAGCATCCACTTTAGACATACATTTTATGTTTTTGTTGTTTATGTAATTCCCATCCCCGATTCCCCGTGTACATGAATAAATTGAATTTCAAATATTTCCAAAATCTCACAAAATGTTGAGTAGAGACCGGTTCACGGACCGGGCGAGAGGGGTGCCGTAAAACCCTTCCCCTCTCGTAACCAAACCCCCGAATCCGAGAAATCTTTGGTTTCACGATGGCTAGTAAAATCTTTTTCAACGGGCAACGAGTCATATTTTTATCGGTTTCTCGGGTTCGGACCTAAAATCCGGGTGGCGACTCAAACAATCACAATCTTTTCGAAACGCGAACCGCACCGTTTTCCAGTGGGCCGTCCACATCTCTCTCTCTATCTCTCTTCTCTGAAAACCCTAGCCACCACTAATTTTATTCTTCATCCTTCCCCTCCCCCCTAGTGTTTCAATACCCATGGTGGTGGGAGGGGAGGGGAGGGCCATGTTACTATTTATTTTCTTTGTTCATTTTTTTTTTTTTTTGTCTCTCCAGATCAACGACTTGTCGTCTGATCTGAGAGGGTTATGTCTCTCGCTTTGTGAGAGTTGTTAGTTTCGTCTTCGGACGAATTGTCGTCTATAGATCGGGTACTTTCAGGCGTGGTTGCTTTACAATGGTATCTGTGCCAACAGTGTTCTTACCCGACATGATATCGCTGGCAAGGCAACTCGTGGTGGCTTTGAAGATCTATAGTTTTGAGAGTTCATTGGTGCGAGCATGTTTGGTTGGAGTCCATCCGATCGTCTGGGTATTCTTTGTCTTTTATCTTTAACTAGCACTAAGTCTCTTCAGAAATGCTGATTCTAGGTAGGAATCTTGTAAGTGCCGCTGTTTGCGTCAGGTCATGTCTGGGTTAGGGGGAAACACATCGATTACCTTGTGCGTTTCTTGTTCTCTATTAAGATGATTAGTTTGGCTTTATCCAAGATCTTTGTAATGAATTCCATTTTTGTAAGTGCCGTTGGGCATTCATTAATATAATCTTCTCATTTCCGTGTCAAAAAAAAAAATTACCCAAATTTAATCTCAAAGGTTGATACAATTCCAATTAATCTTCATGATTTGCGTAATCCTTGCTTTGTCAGTCTACCAATATTGACCTCTTCATGATAATTCTCATTAGGATTAGAAAAAAGTAAAAGTACTAAAAGTTGGTTTTTGCCCGGAAAAAAATGGAATTTAGGTAATAATTTTCTACTTTTCTGATTCCTCTTGTTGAGGAGAACCAAGAAGTCACAAAAGTTTCATGCAAAATTAACAAATTAACCTGAAAAAAAGAATTTGAATAAAGACAAATTTTAAAAGTGATTTTTAGCACAATGACTTATTCTGAGAAACTCTTAGTATCATAATGTATTTCAAAATTATAATTTAATCAAGGTTGATGTCAAATAATTTTACAGTAGCCTATATTTTTTTTCTGAAATAGTATCATAAACAAGTACTCCTATATGCGCAGTTTAGTTATTCAATGAAAAAACAAAGGAAAAAATTCAAAAAAACCCCATACTTTGACTTCAATGTCTCATCACCCCACAAACTTTAAAAATTATCAATTGCACTCCTAAACTACCATTCCGTTATCAATTTCACCTCTGCCCTCACAATTTGTCACTAACCTAACGGAAGACGTTGAGGTGGATCGACTTGGACGGAGGTAAAGAAAACGTTAGGGAGCAATTTTGGAGGAAAATTCTGATGTGTCACCCTTCTCACACACACACACATTTTGGAGGGAAAATGTAAAATCCCCAAATTGGTTTCCTCCTTTCCCCTGCACAAGTATTCCTCTTTTTCCCATCTTCTTCTCCATTCTCCATCTTGGCTGCTTTCCCTTATTCATTTCCATCACTACACCGATTATATGTATGTACTACACAATAAGAAGCTGAGAAGAAAACAAATCAAATCAACAAGATAAAAAAAAAAAAAATGATAAGAATAACTCGCCGACATTACTTGTCAGAGCCGCCGAAACTGGAAACCCGGTTATTCAGTAAGAGTAAGACGAGGACAAGGAATAGGGCGACACCGACAGGCAAGCCGCTGACCAGGTGGATGGACTCTGGTTGGCTGGTGGAGAAGAAACCAGAGAAGGCGAAGCCCTTTTGGAACGGACCAAGGCGTCGACAAGGTCAAGAAAAATGGTGCATTTTACCGGAGAAGTCTGTGACGAAAAATGGTGGGTTTTACCGGATTTGTGGTGGAAGAAACATGGTGGGTCTTTGATGGCCAATTTGGGAGGGGTTTTCTTGAAACCATTTTTCTGGCTTTTTAATTTGCTTGAGATTGAGAGAGAGAGAGAGAGAGAGAGAGAGAGAGAAGGGTGACACATCAGAATTTTTCCTCCAAAATTACTCCCTAACGTTTTTTTTTTTTACCTCCGTCCAAGTCCACCTCAGCGTCTTCCGTTAGGTAAGTGACAGATTGTGACGGCAGGGGTGAAGTTGATAACGGAATGGTAGTTTAGGAGTGCAATTGATAATTTTTAAAGTTCGGGGGTGATGAGACATTGAAGTCAAAGTATGGGGTTTTTTTTGAATTTTTCCCAAAAACAAAATAATTTCGCATATTATTGTTGCATTGGACTCAAATGATAGACATGTATATTACAGGGTACGTTAATACGAAAGAAATATATATCAATACAAAAGGTATATTTACTGAATTAAAATTTATCTCTTTGTCCGCCCCCTTGGATAGTTCGGTCAAAATCCTTGCTCCACTAGTGGGGCGAATGCATGATTTACTATCAGGGGGTTCAAGTTTCTAAACCAAAAGATCAGAGGTAATCTGTAAGAATCATTTGGGCAAGATTATAATTATTTCATGTTACTTGGGGCAAAATATAGAAAATAATGTATAGGATATGGAGCAAAATTACCAAAATGTCTAAAATTATAGGTACATGATAGGAGGAAATTTCAATCAAATGGGGTCAGTTGACCCCGCTTGCCACAACATGGGTCCGCCCTGTCCACCACAGCCCATCAAAACTAAAAGTCTTGCCTCCTTCCATGCATATACTATGTTGAATCATCATATGGTAAACAATAGTAATACGTACTTAAACTCTCCTAAAAGAGCACTGAAACTCTCCCAAAAGAGCTAAATATGGACATTTCGAGACAGTTCATCTCCTCACAATATATCAATTACTTTTAGCACCTCTAAAAGAAGAGAAAACCATGAATCGTTTAGTTGTCTGCTTTCCTAAAGTGACGGCAGGCGCTGCCAATTTCCATAAGGTGGCGTTTTGGGGGTTGGGGTCCTAACCTACTTGTGTTGCTATATGATTTATTGATATCTTGTGGGGCCTATTTTGGGTCCTGCAACCTGATTTGAAACACGAGTTTTTCTTAGAATGTTTTTCTATGGATCTCTGCCAAAAAAAAAAAAATTAGTTTAATCCAATATTGGTAACGGCTTTTCTCTTAATTAATGGGCATCCTGTGGTTTCTGAAAAAAGCCCTCACCGATGTTGGATTGAATTATTTTTTTACAGGAACCATTAAAACACATTCTAAGAATAGTAAGTGGTTTGAATAACCTTTATGGGATCTGAAAATAGCCGCGAAAAAAATCAGTAAATCATCAATCAGAAGCTTTACGAATTATGAAAAATCCAGGCCTCCTTCGGCTCCCGCAAAAATGATTCAAATCGCAAGTTTTTTCTTAAAATGTTTTTACGAGTACTTGTGATAAACCATCTCAATTCAATATTAGTAAGGCTTTCCAGAATTCGTCGCGCCGAATTTTTTGGTCAACATTAGGAGAATTATATTAACGATACTGTAGCGGCCGGGGGTCCAAGAGGGGTCTCATTACCCTCGGCTACATCCCTCCGAGGGGACGGGGGTCCAAACGGGGGTCCCACGCTAAATCACTGCGGAACGCCGGGAATCCCTTCGGTGAGAACGTGCTCGGGAAGGATCTCACCTCGGGAGACTGCACCAGGAGCGGCCTGGAGCGCCTCCGTGGTTCGGTCCCCGAGGGTACCCGGACCGAGTCGATTGACCTCGGTGCCGGGGCGGGTTGCGTTAGGTGGCAGGGGGGCTCGATCGAGGCACCTCCTGACAGCCTGAGTGGCACATTAATGAGCTCAACCACTCCACGTGCGCTACATCATGGCGTCCTACCAACCCTGCAAACCTACGCCCGCAAAGGGGGTAGGAGATCTGACTGATAGGGGCATCAGAAGCACGTGACGCCTCTGAGAGCACAGCCGCCGAGGCGTCACTTGAGTGGCATGCGTCGATCAGGGCATTCAATGCAATATCGGGGACGGGGCGCGTGAGGCCCCCGAGGGGCGTGCCGAACACGCGCTCCCTCGCCTATAAATATGGCTCTCACCCCATTTGCACACGGATCCGACATTCTCCCCTCAAAACTCTCTCTCTCTACATTTGGCTCCTAAACGGACTCTCTCTCTCTCTATTTCTCCACTATATTTCTCCCTCAGTCGCTGACTTAGCCATCGGAGTACCTTCCCGGAGCACCACCGTCCGGGCTAGGTACTAACGTGGTTGTTCTCTTGTGCAGGTCCCACTCAGGTGTACCCCAGCAGCTCCGATACCCCCCTCCGACGAGTCCCTGGGGCCAAGGAGGTTCAGGTTCGCCCCAGGTACTCCACCGGTGCAAAGAGGCCGGTCCGGTGAAGAGCTCCCCCACAGATACAGTACACTAATAGTGTGACAGTCCAACCAACTTTATCAAGTACAATGGAGAACACTGTCACAAATAATCTCATATGAAAAAAAATAAACCAATAATCAATGACTTGTTAAAAAAGAGATCTCTCAACTGAGAGTATACAAGGAATGTCTAATTTATAATCTAAACCTGCTTGTTGGTTACCACAACTCTCTCTTTTCAGTCACGAATGAATTATTTTAGGCTTGTTGGTTACCACAAAGTCACGAATGGGAATTCCAATTTTAGAGTACAATTTTACATTTTGGACCCACCATGGAAAAAAATTGACTGGCAATATACAAATTGCTTAGTTTTTTCTTTTTCAAAACAAAATATATTTTGATCGTGCGGTCACTGATATTTGATCATTTAATCGATTTTTTCGCAAATATTGGATAAAAGGGTGTACAGGGCTTTGAGAGCATCTCTTATCAATCTTTATATCTTTGACATAATGAGGTGAGATTTTGTAATACGTTCCCTCTTTTCTTTAACTTTTTGTACTTTATGAGAGAATATTAGAGGGACGCATCATCCTTTTCAGAGATTTAGAGACCAAAATAAAAAGAACAAAAAGTTGGAGAAAAGAAGGGACAAACTATCAAATCTCCCTTCATTATATCACATCCAGTCTTTAAAATAGAGATATAGAGATTGATAGGAGATGCTCTGAGAATGAGATTTGGACGGGTTCTAGTACGACGCTTTTTTCCATCATGAATGCTGCTTAGAGCTAGTTAGGTTGTGTTTTTACTAAATTAAATTTTGTTAAAATACCTTTGCTATTATCGATTAGCTTTTGGTTATATTTTATTTTTAATTTTTCATAATAATTTTTGTATCCAATGTTCATCTCAATGGGAGGAATAAAAAAAGTATGAAAACATAGACCAAAGTTAAAAAAAATTCAAATAGACGAAGTTGAAGACGTTAGAAGGCTGTATTTGTCAAACTATTATCATCTTTAGTAAACATTGTTTACCTTTTATAATTGTGTATTTTCCCGATTCCTCTCATCAAAACAAACAATTTATCCGAAAAAATTAATTCAAATCAAATAAAAATCAAGAAAAATAAAAAGATGGACAAAAAGACCCAAAATTTAGGCTAAAGCTACCTTAATGATGGTAATTTGTACAAATTGTCTTAAACGACAGAAAAGGTGGGCACATAGTAAAAAAGTTGTAAGGGTGATCTCTGAAATTCTTAAGAACCTCACGGATCATCAGTGTAATTAGTCCTGTAATCATTGGCACAACCACACAAGTAATTCAGTGTCTCCAAGGGGCTTAAAGCATTGCCAGATGGTGCTCCTCCAAGAGCAATTTTGTTCACTCTCTCTTTGTTCACCTCCGCGAGTGTATACTCATTTTATATCTCACATTGAGAATTAAAATTGTTCATTTTTTCTAGATTCCTTTCTTAGGAGCCCATACAAAAATTGAGTTAAATCCAATATTGGCGAGCGCTTGATATAAAAGTTTGATTTGTTTTAGCAAGAATTATAAAGAAAATAACAACCTTACTTGAACAGGAATTAAAGGAAATAAATAAAACTCTAGATCAAAAAGTTACATGCATCTGATTGAGCTAAATTTTTCGTCTCCTAACAAGTAAATATGGACAAAATGAATTGTTTTGATCATCGAATCGAGACATAATGAGTATACCCTCGCCGACGGAACAAAATTACTCTCGTGCCCCTCCTATCTACTCCACATATTTACATGGTCTCTACATTTATTGTAGTGAATGATATATAAACGGGAATGTATAATATTCACCACAATAAGTCAACTTAAAAAAGAACAATGACATGAACATTGGGAGAAAGAACAATGTGTATTTGTTGATTTTGTTCATCCCTTTTTTGATGCACGTGGGACCCAACTAGACGTAATAGCAGGCTCGTTTATATCTAGCGCGTGTAACATGCATGATTTAAGTTTAGCTCGATATAATTTCAAAGAACCCAAGTTTCACACAGTTTATGAAGTGTGCAGAACGATATTAGAAAATCATGACAGAGCGGAGAACTTACAAAATTGCTCCAATATTGAATGGTTATCAAGGCATGCACCGGTTAAGAGGATAATGAAGAAGATTGTAACCCCATTCTTGATCTTTAGTTGCTCAATCAAATTTGACCACCAATTTTCTCCCATCACCTGCAGCAGCAGCTTCTCCTTTTGAAGTTTGATTTGTTTTATGAACTGTTTTGGAATATTTGTGATAACCTTGAAAGAATTTTTAGTTTGCTTCTAGGTCAGGTAATGCATACAAAAAGCATGTTGTCATCCTCAACTGTATGCTGGTATTGAGCTTCTTGGGTTTATGAGTTGGTTGTAGCTAATATTTTACGAATATTTACAGCGGCACAGAATTCCAAAGAACAATTCCATTGATAATATGAACAGTAAACAAATTACATGAACAGAAATCGAAAGAACATAATATACAAACTGTAAATCGAATTAAAAACCGAACTGAATCCACCGATAACCACAGTCTCCTTAATATGGATTTGCCGCCTACCGAGGTTGTTGTAAGTTGATCGGTGTCCGTCTCCCAGGATAAAATGGTTGAACTACGGATGTCAGAACACCTCTGATGAATGCCTTGGCGAACTGAACCATTGTTAAATTTCTTAGAGGGTTCCAACCTAAAACCAATTGGCAATAGGTGGAGTAACCTCAAGAATTTATTGACCAGACTTGGGTGGCTTAGATGAGCAATGTGGGATAATTTAACACTCCCCCTCACGTGCAGCCCGGATGCGCGTGGAGGTACGAATTGAGAAGAATAGGAGACTTTTTACTCGGGCAAAGGAGAATAATTTAACACTACCCTCACATGCAGCCCGGATGCACGTGGAGGTACGAATTAAGGCCACCCAAGACCTAGCTCTGATACCATGTTAAATTTCTTAGAGGGTTCCAACCTAAAACCAATTAACAATAGGTGGAGTAACGTCAAGAATTTATTAACCAGACTTGGGTGGCTTAGATGAGCAATGTGGGATATTTAACAACCATGTCTGTTTCTCTCTCACACAAACGAATTACAGAGTAGTATTGAGAAGCTCGAATTTCTGGTGTGTATACACAATACGGGATTATACCCTTATAACCAATATGAGACTTTTGAGTTGGAAAGGCTAGAAACTGCCACACTAAAGCCAGCCATCACTCTGCACGTTATGGGGGAGGTTACACGCATTAACCAGCCGAAACTGAACTCCAATATTGTCCAGAATTTATGAAACACATGACGTGTAAGGACCCGTAATTTTGCATAATTTTCCTGGAATAATATTGGGTAAATGTGAGGAATTGAATTTTGATTAAGGGAGGTCAATGTGATAGTGGTAGAATGCATTGGGTGTGTTTAAAGTACATTTGGAAGTTTAGGGGTGAAAGTGTAAAGGGTAGGGGCATATATATATGAGTTATTCTTTCTTTTTTGCAAGAAAATCAGCCCCTCTCTCTTCTTCATCAGCCATAGCCCTCTCTCTCTCTCTCTCTCTCTCTCTCTCCTCTCCTCCATTTTTCTTGCTCAAAAGCTCCAAAATTCACCAAGCCTTCAAGTCCCCTTCAAGACGCACACCTAAAATCACCTCCTCTACGCGTATTGAAGCACGTATCGCGTTCGTTTCGCACCTAAAGCTCATATTTCGGGTTGGAGCTCATTGGAGGCTAGGACTTTCATTTTCTCACACAATTCAAGCTCAAATCTCGAGGTAGGAAGACAAATTCTACTCCCTCTAGTTGTATCTATGTGATGTATGACATATATCTTGCTCTTGTTCTTCAATTCCATCAAGTTCTTGATTTGCTCTCATAAGTGGGTTTTGTTCCATTGATTTTGTTATCTATGATTGGGATTGTTGTTGATGCAATTGTTGGTTGTTTTACCCTCCCTTGATGTCCATTAGTTGTTTGACATTTCCATTTTTTGGCCTAAATCATCATATATGCACTTGGGTTGAAGTTTCATGTTTTGAGAAAAATTCGCAGAAAATCTGGGTTTCCCCAACCAGTCGTGCAAAAACCTCCAACCGGTTGGGAGCTTCTAAAAATTTCACACGAATCTGTCTCTGCCCAACCAGTTGGGCAAAAACCACCAACTAGTTGGGCTTTTCTGAAAAATTGGGCTTGTCTCTGTTTTGGTCCAACCAGTTGGGCAAAAACCTCCAACTGGTTGGGAAACGCTAAAGTATCATATTTTCATCTCTTATCCTTCCCTTGAATATTGGACACATCGTACATCCCTCCAACTTTATTTCGGCATCATTTGGGTAATGCATAGAGTTGGTTTGACTTTTCGATGCAAATGATAAATTTTGGGACAAAATGTAAAGTTTTGAGATGAGTTTTGAATCAATAGTATTTTATGGATAAATGTGAACTCTAGGGATCACCCGTTTGGTGTCCCTAGCTATGGGTGCACGGAGCCCGCGAAATTCGGCAGGGGTTCATGGAGCCCGCGAAATCCGGCAGGGTTGCACGGAGCCCACGAAACTGGCAGAGGGATACTTCCCTATTAAATTGATGAATGTTTTTCTCATAAAATGTTGGAAATGACATATTTGAGTTGAATTTGGAATATTTGGCGAAAATTGGGTTTTTATGTACGAGTATGAAGATTTGGCAATTACTTGGACTTTGGTTGGATACTTAAACTTAGTTTGGGACACTTTGACACATTTTAGACACGTGAACACATTTCGGGTACTTAGTGGTTGAGTTAAAGCCTTTTGTTCATCCTAGCCTTATACATTGGTCGTGTCCATCATCATACCCACTCATTATTCATGTATCATGTATCATGTTTATACACCTAGCGTCGGTAGAATAGTTTTCCCACTGGGTTAGTGAGCTCAACCTATCAATTTTCAGGTACTCGGCATGGCGCATGAGATGGATGCATGAAATGTGGATGCATAGCATTGGAGTTCATCGAGCATGAAGTTATTTTCCCATCTTTGTTTTATATTTTTGAAAGATGGTTTTGTAACTTCTATTTGTTAATCTTTTGACTATTTGGTTATTGTAATTACTCTTAAAACTTGATACTTATGCATTTGGGTTACGGGTACTCGTAGTTAGAACTCATTAATTATTTATGGTGAGAATCTACCTATTTTGACTTTGATTATTCAAGGGGTGAACGTAAGACTTTGATTTGTTCCACGTGGATATTACTTATTTTTGGTTTATTAAATTTGAGGGCGTGACATGACGGGTCTCTTCAGCTACTCCGGGAGATTCTCCGAGTGCTCCGAGTTTATTCACATGAAATTTTGAAAAATTTCCAACAAATATATTTTTTCGCTGTTCATAAATTGACACAAATTGCATTATATATATAAATTGACACAAAAAGAACGAGATCTTGAAAGATATAATCACAGTTTTAGTTATAATTTTGATCACAGGCAATAACTGTGATCAAAGTTATCTTTTTATCACGCTTTTAACTCAAAACCGAGATCTTTAACATATAATCATATATCAATCACGCTTTTTGATATTTGGTCGCAGTTTTTGATGTTTTTGATGTTTTAAATCACAAATCAAAACCGTGATCGTTAATGTTTTTTAACCACAGTTTCTATAAGCGTGATAAAAAAAAAAAAAAGGAGAAACAATCTTGGTTGGATAGATCAATGATTTTGAAAGCGAAATAGAAAACAAAAGATGAAAATAAAAACCATGATCTTTATAGCTTATTGTAGTATCTTTTAGCTTTTACCATTTTAGATGTTTGATATCCACAGGCAACCGTTTTCCCTTTTAGATTTTACCATTTTAGATGTTTGGATATCCACAGGCAAAATGCATTCCATCACATTTCATTTTTCATTTTTGACCGTAGAGAGGATATAAGCCAAATTAAGTAGGTTCCAAGGAGGCAGGAGCTGTTGGGGGTATTTGGCTGATAGCTTTTTGTATTTTTAACTTTTCTTTTCTAATTTTTGGGTGTTTGGCTGCCAAATGCCAAAATATATTTTCAAATTTTAACATTGGAGGCAAGAAGTGAAAAGGAGTTCTAAAGGGGCTTTTAAACTTCTCTTTTCACTCCCAAAACACTACTCTTCCAAAATGTATTCTAAACATTTTTCTCAAATACTTCTATCAGATTCAAAACATATCTGATCATAATAAAAAAAGTCAAAAGCCAAAAAGTTACTCCCTCATAAACAAAAAGTCAAACTTTCAAAATTATGTACTTTTGAAAAATTGTATTTTAGAAAAACTCATTGATTTCTAAATATTGCATATTTTATGTAAATAGACTTGAAAATTATAAACAACTTTTCCAACTTGGATAGTAACATAGTAACATCATCACTTAAATAGGGACGGAGGGAGTAAATGAAAAACTGAAAATGAAGCTCACAAAGACTTCTCATTTTTTTACTTTTCCTATTTTGATTAATTCTATTAAAGACATTCTGCACACATCTCTTAAACACTGTTGCTGTCATAAAATGCATTCTTCAAATATTTCTCAAACTCTCTATAGATTTATAATACATTTTAACAATAATCCAAAAAGCCAAAAATAGAAAATTCAAATTGCAAAAAGTAAAAAAAAATATAAGACTCCCAGACACCCCTTACTAGTACCCTATTAGATTCCATTAAGTTTGATTTATTAGAACAAACACTTTGAAACCACTTTGCGACCACCATTTACGTAGTATCACGCAAACTATGAGTATTGTGGTGGAGTGCTATGTCTTAACATTATTGTCAACCATTATATATGGAGAATGAAAGTTGGTCACAATTATTTAGAACACTGAAACAGGAACACTAAGTATTGGTTATTCATATTTTAATGACAAACTCTAGGGCATATTCAAGGGATAAGTAATCACAAACAACGAAAGGAGAATTATTTACAAAGAGAAACGGTGCTATAAATTTTCCCAAGAATCAGCTTATAAAAACGTCCATCGGCTTATATAGTGATTGTTAGGTTATTTCTCTTCTCATTAGGGATTTTATTTCCAAATTTGATGTAATTCAATTTTGTAATATGTAGACCATTTAATCATATATACCAACTTAAATGTCAAAGGTTGCTACAATTCCATTCTTCATTTGCGTAGTCCTTTTTTTTTTTTTTTTTTTTCCTATTAGAAATTAAAAAACAAGTTTCAGCAATTCAATAATTAGTTTAGCTATTAGAACACCAATTTCTGAATTTAGAGCACCATTTTCAGTAGTTCCACCACTGAGAATATGAACATCAAGGACAATTAGAATTCGTTTCCTTAGGAAACAAACGGCACAGGTACAACTTACACAGAAAAGTTTAATGGTCTACAAACAAAGATTCTATACGTACTTTACAGATTTTTATCATACAGAATGACCTGAACTTTTATGGGTTTTTCTTGCCATTCCAAAACATGCACGACTGTAGCTCAGAATTTGAAAGATACCACAACCACAAAGTTCTATATAAAATTTCTGTTTTTGTATGATTTTTCTTTTGAGAATTGATTGCAGCCATGTTCACTTACTTTGACCTGCTTCCCACTTCTCCACTTGTTTTGTTAGGTTTGCTTTTTGCTGGAAAAAATCCTGTAGAGCAGCAGAGTCATAAGGTTGAGGCAAGATGCACGGTCCCGTATCCACGGGACCCTTCACCATGGAGTCGATCAGGAATTCCTTCACCTTCCCAGTTGCAGTGCATGTCATTGAGTCTAAACAATATTGCACTGCTCCCTCTGGCACAGTTGGTGTATATTTCAAAAGCTTTCCATAATTGTATAACAGATGAAACATGTAGTCATATACATGCTTCATTTGTAGCTCCTCTTGAAGGAATTTGCTCCCAGCTTTTCCAATTTCTTGTGTCTGTGATGTTCCAATGGATTTGGTAAGAAAGAAATCACTACACGAAAACATATATACAACGAGAAAAACCTATCACATTTGTTAAGTTTTACAGAGATGCAATAGTCCATACTCCCGGTAGTTCGAAATCAAGCATGATAATGTGGCAAGGCTTAATTTGTCAATCTGATCACAAGTGGAAACCGCTTTGATTCAGTTGATACGTATGTGAGAATCATTCGTTAAATTTCAATATGAAGACAGACTTTTTAACCAAAAACGAAGCAATCAATATAGAATCTTATGAAGAGAAGAAAATCTGTTAAATCAATGTTGCTAGATTTTCCTACTTATAATTTCACCTTCTTATTGATTGAAGGAAGCTGCATGACAACATTACCCTTCTATTACTAGTACGAGCAGAAAGCTAGTTATAGAGAAATTTGATTACCTTTTGTGTGTCGTTGTTTCCCCAATCAACCGCAAACTTGATGGATCTGCACTCATCCTTCTCATTAACCGGCCAGTAGTGGATCGTAGGGATTAAACTTCTTGTGAAGAAATCATAGTAATGGGGTGTTATGAAGAGACTCATAGAATCACAGGCTAGAATATATTTTTCGCTGACAGACCATGCATTTCCCTCCGCATAAATCTTATATCTTCATGGAATCAGTAAAAGAAACTCATAAAAATGGAACAGTTAACATAAACACTGATCAAAAAGTGAAATCACATGGAAAAGTGGGGGAAAAAACAAGGTTTAAAATAACGAAGAACTTTCATTACCTACCTGTGAGTGCATTGTTTTGCATAATCAGTATGCTGAAAGTTCCCTTCCCGCTCGCGTTGCCAATCCTGCAAAATGCTAATCTACTATCAGAAAATGTATAACTAGGGACCTAATATAGAAAGGAAACAAACAAATTAACCAAGACAATAGCTAGCTTATGGGGTGGAGTTCTACTCATGACAATGTAATAGTAACGGTTTCAGCTGGAATGCCGTTCAATCCAATAGGCTATAATGCAGAAGTCTATAACGAAATTTCGGGCACATGGTAGGAATAATAGACCAAATGACCACTACCACCTCTTCAGGACAAGTTCAAGTTTGTTGAACATGATCTTAGAGAATATCCAGATTAACATCTCTCAGCTAGCTGTATTGGGTCCATTTCCGCGGCAATTACCATGGAAAATGCACCCCTTCTCTCTCTCTCTCTCTCTCTCTCTCTCTCTCTCTCTCTTTTTGTTTGGGCGGCAAAAGAAAATGTCATTATCATGAAGATAAAAAATGAAATCGGTAAAAATTCACCCCTGCCTAGCCATGATTCTTGTGTCACTCGTGAATTTGTTATGTGCAATTAGGACTGAAAAGTACGACTGTAACAGGAAAGGGAAGAAGTTATCACCAGCTGATAAACCAGAGCACCCGAATCCGGTTTCTCACTAAGATTGCATCTGAGAAGATTTCGTCTGACTGGATTAAGAGCGTTCCCTCTCCAGTAAGCATAGGGCTCCCTGTCCTTCCAATTGACTCTATGGTTGCCTTCTTCTAGCTCCTTCCTAAAGGTTTCCCATGGCTTAACGTTGACCTCTGGCCTGCCCAAACCAATATGGAAAATTGTTAATGCCACAATCTAGCAATGAACAAATGTCTCGGGGAGAGAAAAATTGAGAATGAAAGTTCTGAACAACGTCCTAAAAAAAAGTCGGTACTAGTCAGCCGGTAGGCGCCCTCTTCCCCCGACCAGGGCCTAGCGATTTTTAGAACACTAGTTATGAAAAGACACAAGCTCCTCATCCCATGCACTTGCATCCACAAATTTCTTTTCCTTTACATTTTGTGGCTAATTTAAAAATATTCAAAGTAACTTGAATTTCAGAACCGATTTGCAAATTTTGTTCGGTAGCAGATTTTTGAGTTTTTTTTCTTTAATGGACCTTTTCCTATTTTGTCAATCTTTTAGTTTCATACTTTTCAAGTTCCCCTAAGGTTGACATGCCTGAAAACATTTAAGGGCACTAAAGACCAAAACTTTCTGAAGTTTTCAAATCAGTTATATATAGATACAAAAAATAGTTCGTTAGGGGAAACATATAAAAAGAGCTCCACAAGAACAGCTTTTGTCCAACCTCACAGTTGTGATGGCATCGGGACATAACCAGTGACTAGTCCCCGCGTAGACGGTGGTCCAACGCCTGGATTAGGCAGCCGACTAGTCAGCACCTAGTCCCCGCCTAGGAGCCCCTTTTCCGCCCGACTAGAGTGTAGCAATTTTTAGAACATTAGACATAAGGATACACACTATTTTTTACGAACAGGTAAGTCCAAGTGCCAGAAGATATAAGCAAAAGCGAAAAGATAAGAAGCTTTACCAACCCCAAAAGGACCAATCAGGAAAGGTTATATCGTAAGTTGAATCGCTCCCACAGTAATGGAACATTACTGGAATTTTCTTCGATCTAGGATATACGCTCTGTTTGATAGCTGGACTGTCACCCATCTCGAACATAATATCCAAATCCGGTATCTGCCCAGGGTACAACCTTAGCAGCTGCAAAATGCCCCAAATAGTGAACACATCTCTTGTTTCAAAAACATACGTGAACTTCTTTACATACACTCTTCCATTCAGTACTACTATTCTTATGTAGGCTCGTTTTTTTGCACTTTCCACCATATCCTTTGTTATTCCGGTGTCCTTCCACGGACGTAGATCTTCATGGATCCACTTGAAGTACTCTGGACATGCCTCAACTGATGAACTAAAGTTTTTGGTTGCCACTTGAGGATCTGTTGGGCATTTGACCACAGTGCCATCGGTGCAGTTAAATTTCATCGGAGATTTATCGGACCTCATGGATGGCAGGAATGTGTTTAGAAATGAAGCACCTGTAACCGACTGAAAAAAACAAGCTGATAAGAAGCAGAAATATGTATTTGCACAGGTCATTAATCAATGAACAAAAAAAAAAAAAAGGTGTTTAGAACAATAAGATTACAACATTAGCCTACCGATAGTCTAGGAGGACAAAATGAACATTTGACTTACTTTCGTTCATTGTCTAAAACAACAAAATGAGAAAATTATTTGCTCATCGGACATACATCATCATTTGACACCTCCGCGTTTTTTGACAAAACACCAGCACAAAAGTGATGACTCCGATGTATGAACCAATTGTACTCAAAGGGGTCAACGTTACAATGTCCCAAGCAACCCCATTTACTTCAGTAATCACTTATGCGATCGTATCCACCTAAGTGTACTTGTTGCTTAGATATTCATCCTCCATCAACCAGCTGATAGAGAACTTCGCAGAGCCTGTTGATTCATGGTGATGACACCATTTTTATTTCTCAAACTGGGGGCCCATGCCCTACTGCAGATTTCGAAGTTTCTTTTTTGTGTTAAGAATTAACGTTTCGACTTACTTTAAACTAAACTAAAATCTTATAAATCTTATCTCATTTTCTTTCCACAAAGCCACACACAAACATAGAACAAAATGAAGTCCAAAATGTGAAACCCATGAGGCTCCAATCATCCACAACCGTCTTAGTTCAGAGGCCCTTATTGGCCGTCGGTCGCCGGAGCTTGATAATGAAACTATTGTGAAAACCTTTCAGAACAAGAAAACTCATCGTGGTTTATTGTAAAAATCTTCCTTTAGTAACTTTTGTTCATGACAATGGTAGTTTTGTTAGTATTTTTGACGTAAAGATTATTAACTCTAATGTCAAGTTGATGAATATGTTACTTTTTGCTAGTTTTAGGTTTTTTTTTTTCAAACAAAGAAAGATCAAATTGCCGTATCATTTCATACGGAATTTGTTTTCTTGAGTTTGTGTGTTCATTATGACTCCACTACTCAGTTATCTCTGCTGCTGACACTGTCTAGTTTTCCCTTGCACTTGTCTGAAAACCCACTTGCAAATCAAGACGTCGACTTTCTTAGTCTACAAAGCCACACAAGATTGATTTTAGTCGATCTAGGAAGAGCTAGTTGTGTCATGTTACTCTGTATGCACTATCACATCATATTTGCTAATCTTGTGATTAGATGTAGCAGGGTTATACACTACAAGAAAAAGAGTGAGGAGAGAGATCGTGAGTGTATATGTGGGACACGCGTGTCCACGCCGTGTCCCCACGTTTCCCCCTCTAAAAAATAATTTAATTTAAAGGACACACCACGCGGCGCGTCCAGTAAGTGTCCCCGTGTCCGATACGCGGACACAGCGACCTCTAGAAGTGTTGGTGCTTCATAGCAAAGCAATTTCCACTTGTGATTAGAGTGACAAAATAAGCCTTGCCACATTATCATGCTTGATTTCAAATTAGCGACCTCTAGAAGTGTTGGATTATTGCATCTCTGTAAAACAACGAATGTGATAGGTTTTTCTCGTTGTATATATGTTTTTGTGTAGTGATTTCTTTCTTACCAAATCCATTGGAACATCACAGCCACAAGAAATTGGAAAGCCAGGGAGCAAATTCCTTCAGGAGGAGCTACAAATGAAGCATGTATATGACTACATGTTTCATCTCTTATACAATTATGGGACACGCGTGTCCACATATACACTAACATCATATTTGCTAATCTTGTGATTAGATGTAGCAGGGTTATACACTACAAGGAAAAACACCAACCGCTGACACTTGTTGTCATCGTTACTTTCAGGGACAAGTAACAACCCGGGCACGGAAAATCTCCACATTCCACGACAACTACACTATTTTGTTAACCTTGACTTTTAGTGTAACGGATACAAGGACAATTTTTTTCCCTTATCTAACCAAAGATAATAGGCCACAAAAACTAGACCTTTGCCTACAATTTAATATGTTGCCAAAAATGTTTTTTCTTTTAGTACCATGATGTTAAACATGGGTAATTACTGTCATGTGCAACAATGTGGTGTCAGCCAAAGAAGTAATATTTAACATTTGAAGCATCACAGATGCAACAAATAGGGCTCAGTTTGGTGTAAAGATGTAACAAATAGTGTTGGAGCCAGGATTTGTTGACATTTAGTCGAACATGTAAAGCCATATCTGGTTCCTTTTCCCTTTGGGGCAATTCTCTTACCCTAGTGGGTCCAATTTGTAAATTACAAGTTCAAGTTATACCTATCCTGAGCAATATTTCTACTAAATGGGGTTGCTTGACCCCAATTTCACAACCTCCCACTGTCCATGGCAAAAAATGATGCGCCACCTACTCTCCACCTTAAACACCTAACAAAATTGAAATTTTCCAATATACAACACAAGCAATATATGCACATTTGTCAGCATAATGTATGTGTGTGTGTGTGTGTGTGTGTTGCACAAGGTTAATTCTATTTCAAGATTAATAAGAGGTTGCTGTTCTAACTCAGATTGTGCAACCTCTTATTACAACTCCAAGTCTCCAATATGCATCTTTTTCTTTTTTTCTGTTCTGCAATCTTCAAAATGCATCTTGGGGATGAGAACATGACAAAAGATGTGTAATACCACAAGTAGTGCACACCGACAATGTTGCTCTTTCATCGAATCAAACACCTTATAGGCATCCTCTACACCCCAGCACTTTGAGCGCATATCACCAAGACAGATCCTATACGATATCATAATCCAAATTTCTCTGTTGAACGAACATATTGGTATACTATCTACCACTTGCACCCAAGCCGAAATAACACTAACCATTGTAATTCCATTACCACCGCCGTCTTGCAACCTCTTTGATACAGTCCCTTGCATCCACTCACCCTTGAAACCAGCTGGCAAAGGAAGGGTGCCGAAGAGCTTATATATACAAGGCAATGGACATAACAATCGTATACTTAGCCGATATGGGACATTACGATCGTAACATACCACCACCCTTAGTAGCCAACGTCCATGACAGCCCATCCTATCGACACTGACCCAATAGTAGCCCTTTCTCTTCTTTGAGCTGCACTCACCTATGAGTATTCAATACTCCTTTAAGTATCTTTTTTTTTTTCGATAAGTGCTCCTTAAGTATCTTAATTCAGGCTATAGGTCGCCCCTTCCATGGCGCAAACCGCTGAAAACCGACTTCGAAAGGGAGAGTGTGAAAGGGCATATAAACACAAAGCCAAGCCAATACTTAGCCATGTGGACATTAGGATCGCAAGACTTTTGAAGAAGTCCAACGCCTCCTTAGCCACACCTGACTCCATCGTGTCCTTTAAGCGTTTCCAATAAAAAACTCTCCTCAAGAAATCATATCCCTGTCAGGCATTTCGTCGAACACATGGCGTCCATAATTAAGAAGACCACATTTGACGTGCAAATTAATCATGGTAACTAAACCGAACAGGACCAGTTCCATCCCGTTTCAAACTATGGGAGAGAAGAATTTAGGGTATGGGTGCTTGTTTAGTTTGTAGCCTTTGAGAGTGAGAGTTGAACGGGTTCTAGTAGGAGGCTTTTATCGTCACGAACGCTGTCTAGAGGTATTGAGTTTGGACTAAAATTTTTGTTGGACATTTGGTATTGTTGTTTACTTTTAAAAAAAAAAAAATCCTGTCATAATTTTTAAATATCACATTATTAAAAGAATTAGAAAATATGAAAATACGAAGAATAAAAAGTTAAAAAAAAATCCATATAGAAGCTGTGTTTTTCAAACTTTTTTCACCTTTATTCTATAAATTTATATTTTTTCTTTGTCCCTCTCGCCCGTACGAATGATTGTTCCAAAAAGATTAACCCAAATTGAGTAAAAATTAAGGGAAAAAAAATACTCGGTATCCAATTTTTTTGCCAAGGGCTCCCTTAATGGTGGGACCTGGGGTGGGTGTTGTCACTTCGGGGACAGCATGGGTGATGGCCGATCACGATCGTCCGTGGTCGGTCATGGACGGCTCAGATCACATCTTATTCAAACAAATCCGAACCGTCTATTGCCGAACAGATCTGAGCCGTCCATAACTGATCATGGACGACCGTGATCAACCCAACACCTATGATATCCCCGAAAGACAGCACCCTCCCCATTTCCCTTAATGGTAGTTTATTTGTAGTTTGTAAAATGGTCCATTTTTTGGAAGGACATAGTAAAGGGGTCTTTACTTCAATAAGGACATCAACTTTTTCTTTAATGCCAAAAAGACAAATCACCTACACATTCCCAAAATGCCCCCACTAGCCAATGAAAGTGCTTAAACCCTCAAACCTAATGAAAGTGTCTAAACCTAAACCCAAGGATACCCTATGAAAGTGCCTAAGACCCTAGGGTACCCTATGAAAGTGTCTAAACCTAGGGTACCCTATGAAAGTGTCTAAATCACTAAAAACCTATAATTGGAACGTGCACCCTAAACCTAAACCATATGGTACCCTATGAAAGTGCCTAAAATACTAGGGTACCCTATGAAAGTGCCTAAACAGCTAAAACCCTATAATGGAAAGTGCACCCTAAGTGCTTAAACTCAAAATGCCTAAACCCACTATACCCTACCCCAAAGAGCCTAAACCCCCTAAAATTGAACCCCAAAATTGAAGAGAGAAATTCATTTTGTCCCACCCACCCAAAATCCACGCATGAGAGAGAGAGAGAGAGAGAGAGAGAGAGAGAGAGAGAGTGACCGGTGGGTAAATTGGCGAGTCAGTGCGTTAAAGAGAGAAAGAAACATGAAAGTGACGGGTCACTGCGCCTTGGGCCAGTGGGCGAATTACGTGTCAGGTTTTTTTATTTTTTTATTTTATAGCAATGCATAAAAGGACGCGCGTGGAATGATTCATTAAGGGTATTTTTGTCTAGTGTTGTCCTTGAGCCATCAAATATTTCCTATCAATGTATTGGAAGCATTAAAATAAGTTAGGCTGGACTAAACACCATTTAAAGTCTCAAACTTGGTCTTTAGACCAATTTTCTGTTTGTAAAAATGTCTTAACGCCAGAAAAGATGGGCACATAGTAGTAAAATTTCAAAAGCTACGAGGGTGATTTCTGAAATTCTTAAGGAACTCATGGGTTGTGTTTTGGTTTTTGGTAATGATTGGAGGAAGAAATAGGAATAATAATTAAAAATAGGGGTTAATGAGAGAGAGAGAGAGAGAGAGAGAAAGAAAGAAAGAAATAATATTTGAAAATAGGGATAACGATTGGATAATAATTGAGAAAATCAGGTCTTGAAACCCAAAACGAACAAGGCCATGGATGATCAGTTTAACTAGTCCTTTAATCATTGGCACAAGTGATTCAGTGCTCCCAAGAAGCTAAGAGCATTGCCACATGATGCCCGTCTCCTCTCTACTCCACGTACTATATACATGGGCTCTATATATGTTGTAGGAGTAGTCAACTAGAGTGTAATTTTGTCCACCCTCGTTTTGTTTGTTCTCGGTGAGGGTATACTCATTCCATGTCTCACTTTGTTGATCAAAACCGTGTAATTTTTCCAGATTCATTTTCTAGGGAACCCTAAAAGTATTTAGCTCAATCGAATATTAATAATTGTTTCATCTAGAAGTTTATTTATTTTCTTAACTGAAAATTTGAACTCGCAGATCAAACTCTTGCAAATATCCGATTAAGCTAAATTTTTGCATAGCCATCTAGCAATGAATTTGAACAAAGTGAATGGTTATGATTATTGTAGTGAAACACGGAATAAGCATACCCTTGCAAGAGTGAACAAAATTGCTCTCTAGTTAACTACACGCGCGCGTGCGCGCCAAGCTTCTACTAAAGGATCTCTTACTTTGCTACGTTGAGGAACTCCCATTTTCCGATTGAATTTTGATAATCCGAACCGTTCAATGTGTTTAAAACGTGTTTTTAAGGATCGACGTGAAAAATCATAAAAATAATGTCCGGAGGAAGGGCTTCATCCGAGCAATTTTTCTTAAAACTATATATATACGATTTTTATGAAAAACTGCTATATATATACACCAAACTTCCAATCCACACCTCATAGTTTTCGATCAAATTTTCATGATTCGAACCGTTCAATGAATTTAAAATGTGTTTTTAAGGGTCCCCGCGAGAAATCAGCAAAAAAAAATACCAGGAAGGATTTGATCCGAGCAATTTTTCATAGTTCCCGATCAAATTTTCATGATTCAAACTATACACATACAGTTTTTATGAAAAATTGCTCGGATCAAGCTCTTTCCGGTATTTTTTTTTGTTGATTTCTCGTGGAGATCCTTAAAAACACGTTTTAAACACATTGAGCGGTTCGGATTGTCGAGATTTGGTCTGAAACTATGAGGTCCCTAACTTACGGATTTGGATAGGAAGCTCACTATATATATATATATATATAATATTATATATATCCCTCACAAAAAACAAAAGTTTGTTCCTCACAAAAAAAAAATGGAAAACAGGTTGTCGCCGTTGGATCGCGTGAAGGGCATAGGATCCAACGGCCCACAACTGTTTTCCCGCACTTTTTTTGTTAGGGAGCCCTCACAGGATATGTTCGATATATATATATATATATATATATATATATACGCCACTAGTTTTTTTTGGCTATTTTCTGCTCCTATTGTACGTGTGATTAAATTAGTCAAATTGACATTCAATGAAGGCCTGATATGGAGATTCCCAAGTGCAGCTGCCGGTTTGGGTCTATGGGCGACTGTACAGCTGCCCATGATCCTATTGCAGTAAAAAATGTCGGCCAAAGTCCTATTGGCTGTGTTTGGTTAGATAATTTAGTTTAGTTTTGATGATGTCAGCAGATGTAATGAGTGGAGAGAGATAGAGAGAGAAATGAGGGAAATGATGATGTCATCAAACTAAAACTAAAACTAAACAGAGAAACGAAAAAGCCATTATGATTCCAATTTTGAAGTTGGCAAATGAAGATGTGTGACAGTGACCCAAATGGTCACTTCTTGAGTTCCGTTTCCTTAACATTCAGTGGTCCAAGTCCACATTTTTCAATCCTTTTGTCTCTTCTCCATCTAATTAGATGGGCACGAAACATTGGATACTTTTGGTCGTTTTGTTGTAGCCATTTGGCAAATACTCCTAGGTGCTTATTATACGGCTACTTTCCGGTCCGGTATCCCGGACTGGAGGTTTTTTGGTGTTTTGAAATTTTAAAATGTGTTTTTGCATTATCCGAACCGTCCAATGTGTTTAAAAAGTATTTTTAAGGGTGCCCGCGAGAAATAGTAAAAAAACAATACCGGGAAGGGCCTGATCCTAGAAGTTTTCCACAAAAATTGTACGTTTTCAGTTTTATGAAAAACTGCTCGGATCAAACCCTTCCCGGTATTGTTTTTCGATGATTTCTTGCAGGGATCCTTAAAAACACAATTTAAACACATTGGACGGTTCGGATCATTAAAAACAAATCGGGTAGGTGTATCCCGGACTTTGTGTATCCCGGAGTAGAGAGTTCCTCGCTTATTATATTTGCAGCCTTTTGGCCAATCTTATCTTTCTTTTTTTCCTCCCTGGAGTATGTCCCTTGTAGACTGTATATTCGTTTTCGGTTAGCCTTTTTTCTATTTCAAACTGATTTACCCACAAAAAAAAAAGGTTGGTTCAGTCAGTACTTGTTGGTGCATGTTATATGATTTAAGTTTAGCTCAACATAAATTCAAAGAAACCAAGTTTCACAGGGGATAGAAAGACATTAGAAAATCATAGACAGAGTAGAGAACTTACAACATTACTCCAATGAAAGGTTACAAAGGCACCGGTTAAGAGGATGATGAAGAAGATGATAACTCTTGCTGAAACCCCATTCTTGAGCTTTAGCTGCTCTATCAAATTTGACCACCAAGTATCTCCCATCACCTGCACCAGCTGCTTCCCCTCTTGATTTTCCTTTGAGCTGCTCATGATCAATATCATTAATTAGAGGTGGTTGGATTGCTACTTATCCCATTTTCCTTTTTACATGTTACTACCATTTTGGGTGTTTGGATGTCTACAAGGCAAAGTGCATTCCATCACAATTCATTTTTCATTTTTGACGTTAGAGAAGAGAAGTCAGAAAAAATAGGGTCCGAGGAGCTTTCGACTGCTCATTTTTCAGTTTTTCCATTTTGATTAATATTATAACATACAATATTCTGCACACTACTCCTGTCATAAAATACGTTCTTCGAGTATTTCTCAAACACTCTACAAAATTATAATATATTCTGACCGTAATCTAAAAAGTCAACAATGGAAAAACTAAAATGCAAAAAGTAACAAAATGAGACTCTCAAGGCACCCCTTAATCGTACTATATTACTCCCTCCGTCCGGATTTGTTGGTCCGTTTGGGATTCCAACTTTTTTTCCATTATCTTTTGAGTAGGTTAATTTCCTATTTTATCCTCAATCCTTCCATCTAATACTCCCTCCATTCCAATTTGATAGACCACTACGAAACTACGTGCAATTTTCAAACTAAAAAATAATGTAGTTACAAAAATTATTTTTCTATCAATATGGATCTCGTTTGCTAGATTTCATTGAGATCTTTAATACGGTGCAAAAAAAATTCAAAAATGTAAACGCATTATTTAAAAAAAATTAGTTTTTGAGTTGTTATTTTAAGTTTTAGAAAAGGGGCAAAAAAGTAAAATTTTCATACTTTATCCTTTGACTTTGAAAATGGACAAACATTTTAGGACTTGAAAAAGTATGTTTGTGGACAAACAAATCCGGACGGAGGGAGTATATTCCATTGAGTTTGATATATTAGAACAAACGCATTGAAACTATTTTTTTTTTGAACTGGCATTGAAACTATTTTGCAACCACCATTTATGCAGTGTGACACAGGCTATTGGTATTGTAATGGAGTGTTACTTAGAATGAAGTTGCATTACTTAGAACACTGAAACAGGAATGGTACTATTGGCTATTCATATTTTAACGATAAACTCTAGGAAGTCAAGGAATAAGGTCATGTTCCACTAACTTAGTTTCTTAAGTTTTTTGGCTTTTTTGTTTTTATTTTGGCAAAAAAACTAACTTGTTCCACTGACTAGTTTTTTGGATCTTTAGTTTTGCAAAAAAACTAATTTGTTCCACTAACTAGTTTTTTTGGCTTTTGGTTTTTCTTAGGTTAGTGGAATTAAGTGGTTTTTTTGTTTGTGGGTTTTTTGTTAGCGGAATAGAGTAGTTTTTGAGTTAAAACTAAACTTTTTTTTTTTAAGCGGAACACCCCCTAAGTAATCACTAATAACAAAAGGAGAATTATAAACAAACCGAAATGGCTTGCTAATAAAAAATGATAAAGGTACAACAATTAGTCTTAAGCATGGCTCCAACACACTCGCATGGGGTGTGGAGCTCACACACACTTCAGTGTCCACACCCCATTTGAGTGTTTTGAAGCCATGTTTGGGACAATTGTTGTACACCTATCACTTTTGGCTATAAATTTTCCCAAGAATCAACAGTTGAACACATCCGTCAATTTGTCGACGACTTACAGTGATTGTGGATTTTGTTTCCAGTTTGTTGGGTTATTTCTCTCCTTATTAGGACTCTTAATGGATTGGGCTTAAAATGATTGGGGATTTTGTTTCCAATCATCTGTTCTAGTTGTTCATGATAATTCATTAGGATTAGGGAAAAGTAAAAAGTGTTGAAAGTTGGTCCTTTCACAAAATGAGTTTCGGTCATAATTTTTTACTTTTCTAATTCATCTCGTTGAGGAGAACCAATAAGTCATAAAAAGTATAACGCAAAGCTAACAAATGTGAAATTTTTTGAATAAAGACAAATTTTAAAAGTGACTTTTAGCACCGTGACTTATTTTGAGAAACTCTTAATATAATAATGTATTTCAAATTATAATTCAATCGAGGCTGACATCAAATAATTTTACATTAGCCTATGATTTTTTTTTTTTTAATACTCTCATAAACAAGTAATAAGTGCATTGGGCTCAAACGATCGACTTGTATATTATGGGGTACGTGAATACGAAAGATATATATTAAGACAAAAGATATATATAGACAAAAGATATATATAGATAAAAAGGGTATATCTTTCGAATGAAAACTATCTCTTTGTTCGTCCCTCTCGGGTCAAAAACCTTGGCTCCGCGAGCCGGTGCTCATTCAAACTAAAATCTTGCCTCCGTCCGTACCTAGTATGTTGTTGAATCATCATATGGAAACCAATAGATCGTAGGAGTATATAATTATATAAAATGCATACAATATTATTTTGCATTTCAAAAAAAAAACCATAGAACCTATACAAAATTGAAATTTTAAAGTGTGTTCGAAACTCTTGTAAAATTTTGATCAAAAAAAAAAAAAAAACTCTTGTAAAATGCAATTATAATTGAACCCTATAGGCGAGCATTAGATTTTGAAAGAAAACATTGGACGGGTGAGCCTCTATTGTTATCGGGTCTGTCATTGACTAGCCCATGCAGTAGAGCCGGAGATGCGACCGCTTTAAACCTCCAAAATTCAAGCAAAAATTGGGACCCAATTTTCTATACAAGCTAGACTTGACTACATTACACATAAGTCATTCGGTATTTCCACACAGTTAAAGCCTTTTCTTCAGGGTTTGTGCAAACTCAATAAACCAGGAGGGGGCCCTAGTTCAAATCCTAGCAATGTATTTTTTCCCTATTTTTATGTTGGATCTAGTGTAGGTAATGTACAACTCTTGCATCACTTGTATTATAAATTAGTTGTGGTTGTAGATTTTACTCAAGTCCAATGTTAAAGTCTTTTGCACACCATAAATGTTTTGATTAGTTTTTAGTTTTTTTTTTTCGGTAAATCATTTGTTTATTTTAATTTTATTTTTAAATTTACCATCAAATTCACAAATAAAACACTTTAGAATATAAATAAACCGAGATAATTTATTTTCACTCAACAAACTTTGATTAAAAAAAACAAAAAAACTACTGGAGTATTGAGATACATAAAAACAGTAACTTTTTGTTAATACAACTAATTGATAAATACAACTAATTGATAATTGCTACATGGATTCGAACCAGCAACAACATTCAGCTCCCAAGCTCAACAAAAGTGGAATATAGAGTCAGGAGAGCCAACGAGTCAAATGATTATTTTGTTAAAGTTCGATTTAAAAATTTAACGAGTTTTAAAATATGTGTAAATTTAACTTAGTTATGAGGTGAACCGACTTCAAATTGAGCTTTAATTAAGTTGGTCACAAGTTGAGTAACTTCAACATTTTTTTGTAAATATAAGAAACGAGTTGAGCAATAACATCTCAACGACCACAGAAAAATATTCAAGATATTTCTTTTTCCATAATAAATCGATTTTAGGCCTTGTTAGCCACACTCCAATATTGAGTGGAAGTCAAATCTAGGGAATTGACACAGAAGAGAGATCTGGGAGGGTTTTTCTAGACTTTGCATGTGTTGCTTCCCGATCTAGGTTTTGGATGTCCATAAAAGAATGATAACAAAACATAGAAATCAAAGGAATGAGATATGTCTAAACTCAACGAATTTCTTCCCGATCCTTAGAGTGTCCTGAAATTATGCAAAGCACTACAAGTCCTAGAGGGGGGGTGAATAGGACGACCAAATTAAAAATTAATTATCCCAATTTCCACGATCTTCTCGAACACTATTGAAAGAGTTCAAAAAAATAAAATTCATTTCTATGAGCGACATCGATAATATCTCTTCCAAAATAGTTAAACAAATAAAGGTTAAACGCAACTATATAACAAACAAGAAACAAAAAAATTAGGAAAACAAAATAGGAATTAGGAAACAAAAAGTAGAGAGGTTTCTTTTGAGAAAGCATACCTTGAGAGTTGAAGAAGAGTGGTTTCTTTTGAGATATTCCTTTGCCAATAAAGAAATATGCACACCTAATATTTGAATGGTAGTCGTTCAAGTTGAAAATTCTACAAGGATGGAATTTTAACACTACTGCCGGTTTTTCGACAAGGGTGAAGTGACGGTTTTTGTTCCAATTTTTTGGGATTAAAACAACGTAGTTTTGAAGGCTTAAGTGGTGCGCCCTTTGGGCCCTACAACCCTGTAGTACGGAGGAGCACTGGAAAAAAAAAAAAAACCTTATATATAGAGAGAGTGTATATATGAGCTTCAATTTTTTTCTGAAACCAGTTGTTTGTGTATTCGAGAGACATATCAAATGGCCAAATATATGAAACCCATTTCAAAAATTCAATCTTAAATGCCAAATCTAAAGCAACTATTTGAAAATTTTCTTCACTAATTTATTATCGAAATTCTTACTCCACTCCTCATTTCCTTCCTCGACCCACTCTCAAGTATTCACAAAAAATAAATTAATTAATTATTTTCTAGTAGAGAGGCTTAAGCTAGTATGATTGTTTTTTAAAAAAACCATCCCTCTCAAACCTGCACCTGCACTTGCAATAAGGAATCGACTATGTGTGAGAACCTATCTTGGCAGCTACTATATATTACTAGAGGTTAATATTTTGAGCCACATAGTTTGGCAAATGGTTAGCAGGTCAGTAAGATCGGGTCGTTATATGTGGTATCATGGCACAACCCTGGTCTACGTGGTGGGGGCCACCTTTAGAATCTACACTAGCACTAGCCACCTTTTGAATTCATGGGTACGAGCAAAGTGTTATGTAGAACTAAGTGACACAGCATGGCTACCGGGGAAAGGTTGTTGGGCCACTGCAATGAGGACGTTGCATCCTAAGGTGAGGAGATTGTGAGAACACATCTTAGCTGAGTCCCACATCATCGGAATGGGAAAGATGAATAGGATATGTAATAAAACCCAAGCAGTTACTGTATAACTCGAGTTCAACCTTTTGAGTCACGTGGTTAGACAAATGATTAGCAGGTCAGCTAGCGCGAGTCGTTTCATTATACCTTACCATTGGGCCAAAGTTCCTCAAATTTCATGAGATAACTTAAGTTTTTGTTACAAACTTTGTTATTGTTATTTTTTTGGTTGCCCCTTTTGGGGGTTGCCCAAGCCTGGGGTCTTGTTTGGCTTACCCCCGGACCGGCCCTACCCAGACCTTATTTGTCAGTAGCTACACCTTGTATCATCATAGTTACAAACAAATAAGCATTATTTGTGTGTTCTTATAAAAATTAACAATAAGCATACCCACAAAAAATAGAGAATCCTGAGACCATGAAACAATTTTAGTTTATCTAATGAAGCTGAACTTGTGTTATAAGATCTAATGAAAGTCAAAGTACAATTATCCAAACTAAATAAGTGATGAGAAAATCATCAGCAATATGTTTCCTTTATTTTCTCTTCAAAATAAAGAAACATATAACTTTATATGTTGTTAGTTATTTTCTTATCGTACAAAATGAAACAACATATAATGTTATCTCCGCACATTTATTCTTTTTATTTTTTGAAAGAAAATGCTAACCTCAGCCCTTAAGGTGTAGGATAATGTGTAGAAAGTACATCGATATTCAAGAAAAGTATATTAATGTCCGTGAAAGTGAATTGACATCTACAAAATGTATATTGATATCTGAACTTGTTTGTCATTATAGGCGTGTTATCCTCCACCTAATGAACAGATGTTAGAGAAGCACAAGCAAATAAAGTTCTCTATTATAAATTTATATATTTGTAACAAACAAATTTATTGGGGTTTTCTCCTATCTAAGGTTTCAAGTTCGATTCTCCTTACCCACAAACTCTTAGGGCCATTGGTGGTTATGTCCGGTCGTTACCTCAAGAGTCCCAGAATTAGTCGAAGTGTACGCAAGTTGGCCCAGACATCTAGTTATCCAAAAAAACATTGTTGTTTATATCAAAGAAAATCAACAGAAAATACTAGCTATGTATTTATTATTTTCTATATGTACAAAAATAACGAATCAAGAGACAAAATTATCTCTTTAGTTTTTTCCCTAAAAATACAAAAGATAAGGTTATCTCTAGTAATCAATTCTTTGTTCTCCCTCCGTCCATTTTTAAATGATCCATATGGGAATACGTGCAATTTCAAACACCTATAAAATATATTTCTCTATATAACTTTTTAATTTGTTTTGTACCAAATTAAAGTGTTCATTGAGTACTTTAATTTGGTACAAAAAAATTTTAAAACGTCATATGAAAGTATATTTCATCTCATGCAAGAACACATCATGATGCTCATTCACACAATATAATTCATGGCTGCATGCAGCTAGCAGCCAGAAATTGAAGAATCACAATTAGGTACTAGGTACTACTTAGTACTATTGAGAGCGAGCGCGCACATGGGAGAAACAGCTGCAAGAGAGATGAAGGACCACACGCGTACAGAAAACTACCCCTTAATTAATATCGATCAAGCAGTTCAAAAAAAATAAATATATATCGATCAAGAACCACACGCGTACAGAAAACTACCCCTGATCAATATCGATCAAGGACCACACGCGTTTTTAATTACGTGTAAGGATGGCCTTGTGTTATGATTCCAATCTTACCCTTTGCTTATCTTACCCCAAGAGTTGAATGATTGGATAATGTTGGAGACTCATTACTTTTTGTTGGTGATTTAAGAAAAAAATTGCCATGTGGCAGCAAAATTCATATTGAAAAATATAAACAGAATTGTACAAAACATAGTTCAAATTGAAAAATTCTATATATTTTGTTCTACTTATCCAGTTTTAATTATTATAATAAAAAAAATTGAAACCTGTTTGACGCGCGAGATCTATGAAACAAAATTCATATTGATAATGAAATTTTGTAAAGTATAAGAATTATTTATTATGAATTGGCTTAGATCATGAATATCACTAGGAATTATATGGTATTTAGGAGACGAGTAATGGTGAAACTCACTAGGAGTCTATTAGGTGTATTAGAGAAATTAGTGAAATTCACTAGGAATTTCTGTGTATTTAAGAAAAGGGTATCATGCAACTAGTGAGTTTCACTGAATTTTACAACACAACTATTAGTTAGTGAATTTCACTAAATTTCAAACAAAATTTTTTCTTTTAAAACTTTGTAAGAACCACCTAGTAAATTTTACATGATTTTCAAACACAACAACCACCTAAGGAATTTCATTAGTTTTGAGCTCGTGAATTTCACCAAATTTCAAAACACAACTTGTTCCTTCAAAACTATTGTACGTAAGAAACACCTATTGAATTATGAGATCGTGAATTTTTACTAGGTTTGACCTCGTGAATTTCACCGGCTTTGAGCTTGTGATTTTCACTAGATTTCAAAACACAACTATATTAAATCATATCATGAATTTCATGAGGTGGATTTCAAACCACTTTGTGAATTTCACTAGCTTAAAAAGCACAAGCCATATTTGAACTATGTAGAACAACCTAGTTAAATTCATGAGTTTCGAGCTTGTGAATATTACTAGCTTAGAGCTCGGGAATTTTGCTTGATTTAAGGACCACAACTGTGACACCCGTTTTTAATATGACTGTGCTTGAGCTTAATAAAATCTTTATTGTCGATCAAAAAAATATGCCTATGCTTGAGCTTCAATTATTTGTATCTTGTGGACTAAGGGAAAAAAAAAAGAAAGAAAGAGAAATCTAGAAATTAGAAAGGAGCTGGATGTGGTAGAAAGGGGGGATGTTCCTCATTAATTGTTGTGGAAAATTTGGGAAGACTTGAACGCCTCATGTTCTTCTTGACTCCAAGTCAATTGGAAGGGGGGTTACTTCATTAATTTTGGGGTGGAAAATCTGGAGATTTTTATCCCCTTTATTTCTTTTACTTTGTACCGCAGAGAGAGAGAGAGAGAGAGAGAGAGAGAGAGAGAGAGAGAGAAGAAGAAGAAGAAGAAGAAGAAGAAGAAAAAGGAGGAAGAAGTGGAAGAATATGTTGGAGACTCGTTACTCCCTTTTTATTGGTGATTTAAGAAAAAATCGACATGTGGCAGCATATGAGTGGTGGTATTAAGTTTCAAGAATTCCAAATACTATCTTTTTGTTTTTTTTTTTTTTAACCGAGAAAACATATAAATACTATCTTCTAATCATTCACTTTTTATGTTTCTCCCATATGCATGTGTTGGCAATATAGATATAAACAGAATTGTACAAAACATAGTTCAAATTGAAAAATTCTATATATTTTGTTCTACATGTCCAGTTTTATTATTTAAATAAAAATTTTAACCTATTTGACGAGATCTATGAAACAAGATTCATTTTAATAATGAAACTTCGTAAAATATAAGAATTATTTATTATGAATTGGCTTCGATCGTGAATTTCACTAGGAATTACAGGGTATTTAGGAGATGAGTAATGGTGAAATTCACTAGGAGTCTACTAGGTATGTTAGAGAAATTAGTGAAATTCACTAGGAATTTCTGGGTATTTAAGAAAAGGGGGTATAAACTAGGAGAGTCACTGAATTTCAAAACATAGCTAGCTATCAACTAGTAAATTTTACTGAATTTCAAAATACAATTTTTTCTTTTAAAACTATGCAAGAACCACCTAGTGAATTTTATTAAATTCAATCTCATAAATTTTACTTAATTTCAAAACACAATTTTATTAGATTCAATCTCATAAATTTTACTTAATTTCATTAGTTTTGAGCTCGTGAATTTCACCAAATTTCAAAACACTACTTGTTCCTTCAAAACTACTATTGTACATGAGAAACACCTATTGAATTATGAGCTCGTGAATTTTCACTGGGTTTGAACTCGTGAATTTAGCTGATTTTGAGCTCGCGATTTTCACTGGCTTTGAGCTCGTGAATTTCACTTGATTTCAAAACACAACTATATGAAACCATATCCTGAATTTCACGAGGTGGATTTCAAACCACCTTGTGAATTTCACTAGCTTAAAAAGTACTACCCATATTTGAACTACGTAGAACAACCTAAAGAAATTCATGAGCTTCGAGCTTGTAAATTTTTACTAGCTTAGAGCTCGTGAATTTCGCTCGTGAATTTCGCTCGATTTTAAGGACCACAACGCACCAAAACAACACTGTAACTAAGCACAAACCAATTAAATTCACTAGCTTTCGAGCTCGTGAATTTTACTAATAAATTTCACTATTTTCACAAAATTTACTCTCCTCCCACCTCCGCCCACCACTTTCGGCCACCAACCATTGAAGTCAGTGAAATTCACTAATTTTGAGCTCATGAATTTCACTCAAATTAAGGACCACAGCACACTAAAAAGCTGTCTGAAAAATAATTGAGGACAAATTAGTGAAATTCACTAGCTTTTGAGCTCGTGAATTTGATTTGAATTGGCTTAAGTTAAGAACCGTTAAGAAACAAGAACAGATGCATCAATTCCAGTAACACAAGTTAAGCAATTCACAAGGTCGATATAGAAACAGCAAGAACTATCACTAAACGATAGAGCGAAGGCAATTCAATCTGTACGATTTTAAACTATATCGTTAATCGACAAACCAAAGGCAATTCAATATGTACGATTTTATCTTCAATGGCAACCGCATTAATTATTCAATATATAGAAGAAAAAAAATCGGTAAGGGTACAATCGGGGGTATCCAACCAAAGGTTGGATAAGAAAAATGAAAAAGAACACAAAAGAGGAAAACCACCCAAACAACATCCGCAAGTTATACCATAAAGCATACAAAGACTCAAGGTTTTAAAATCGGGATATGTATCGTGTATTTTTTTTTTTATACATCGAATTGGGATATGGATCTGTTTACATATAAAATTAACAAATTCAATAATTAATTGACACGTAATAAGAAATGCCAAACGTTGGCAGCGTAATGTTAATTAATTAATAAGCACTGGATTAATAGACTACAGATGGATTAATACGATCGATGTCGTATTAGTTATTAGTTTGAAAAGCAGTTAATTGCAGTTACAAGTCAAAGCTAATATAAGAAGTTGACTTCGAAGCCATGATTTCAACTGCTAAGTGCATGAATTCGACGTGTAAACATATGAAATAAGGTAGTTGACAGTTAAGACACGTGGAGTACATCGTGCAAGGCAGTTATTTGCTTACACTTAATCATTTGAGTTGTCTAAGCAACCGTGCAGATTCAAATTAAAGCTTCTGAAGGAAGATTAAAGAAATTCAAGATCAGATCTGTTGGAGGGAAGAAACTGCCAATTTGAAGTGGAAAGATGAAGTTCAAAGCAAGCCAAGTTCAAATTCTTTGAGCGGGAAGTTCAAATCACAAGCAGTTCCTATAAATAGAAGAAATTGAAGAATGAAAACCCCGGACAAATCTTCAACAAACAGCTATCAAAGAATGATGCTTGGTTTGTTCATTGGCAAATAGAATTAGGATTTCAACTCAGTTCGAAGTAGGTTAGGAAGTAGATTAGGAAGTAGTTTAGGAAATATATCTCGATTGTTCTTGTAACAATCAGTTGTTTGAAGTTCTTATTACCTTTTGTTCGAAGTTGAAGACAATTTCGAAGTAAGTCTATCTTTGATTTATCAATCAAAGCATCTTGTTTCCTTGTTGTTCTTTAATTTCCAAAGTATATTGGTTTGTATTTCTTCACTTTGAAAGAAAAATCCTCTTAATTGAGGTAATTGAACCATTAAAACACAGTCGCCTGATTGAATTTGGTTTTTCAAAGTTAATCTGAGGGAGGACATTGAAAACTCTCTCTGGCACGCTCACACACAATTATTTTCCATTGCAAAGAAGTAAAAGAACCAAACACATTTTTGGCACGCCTGGTGGGACACCTAAAAGTGTTGAATGGCTCCAAAACTTAGGAAGCAAGCAGATGATTCTCAGGTTGGCCAAGCGCTAGAAGATGAGAATAATGTTAATCCTAAAGAGAACGAACAGGTTGAAGGCCCTCAAATAGGACCAGAAACCCGTAATGTCCAGAATCAAAATGTAGGAATTGACCAAGCTTCTCGAATGAACACTAGAAATAACAGGACAGTGCATGTTGATGACCAAAAGAATCCAGAGGTTGGAGGAAATGTGTCATCTAGTCAATTTTTTGAGTTGATTGCTACATTTAAAGAATTGGCTCAGACCCATAAACTTATGTTTCAAAAGTTGGAAGAACAATCAAAACTTAGGAGTGAGACTCCAGTCTCATCAGGAAAAGATAAAGGAGAGGCTAGTACAAGTAAACATAAGTCAAGGCCTGGAAAGGAACCAATAAATGTAGATGATGTACCAGAGTCTTGGTATGAACCTGCAAAGACTTTTGATTATCAAACTCCGAAGCCTAAGAAAACATATAAGCAAACCACTAATATCCCTTTCGAACCTAATTTTGATGGTTTAGATGGGAATAAGGTTTTCAAAAATGATGATTATGGGATTTTTTTTGATAAAAAGAGTATGATTTTACTCCAGAAAATAAGTAAAATCATTTTCATGATAGGATTAGTTTGAGAACGCCTGATCTAGAAATTGGGATTTGATAGGCGCGTAATATCACAGATATAAGCGCCTAAGTAGGGCGAATTAGCGCATTACAGGCGCGTTTTATTTCATTTTCCACTTGATTCGGTGTTGTCTCTTGTTTTTGGTGTTTGTGTTTGTTTTGTAGGAAACGGGCCGAAAAGGAGCGCGGAAAGTGACACAAGGCATCGGGCATGCGGGGAACCGGTGGGACACAAGCAAGGACGACCAAAAAGTTGAAAAAAGTCAACTTAAAGGCTCGGTATCGATACAGGGATTGTCCTGTATCGATACCCAAGCACCAACCAGAAAACAGAACCTACTGGTATCGATACAGGACTTCTCCTGTATCGATACCGAGGCCCTTAATTTGCCCGTCTTGACTTGCCACGTGTGTTGACTTTTGGAGGGTATTTATACCTCGTTTTTACTCCGAATTAGGGTTCGAACTTTGATCTAGTTTTCTTAGTTTTTCGCAGCCGTTTATTCTTTTGGAGTTGTTACTTTCCGGAGCTATTCCTATTGAAGTTTTGAAGTATTGTTGCAGATTCAAGTATTGTTTTCGGTAACCTTCCTTTATTTACGTTAATCTCAGTTCGCGGGAGTTTGTCCGTGATCTGAGACTCGAATCGTTGTTTTAAATCTTATTCAAGTTTAATAGCATGTTGAATTTCAGAATTTTCTTATGGGTTCTATTCGATATGAGTGAGTAGTCGTATCGAGTGCGGCCGCGGGATGAAGGTGTCCAGTGGCTAGGCTAAGTTATGTTCCACCTCGGTGCCGAATCATTTTAATTAATGCGCAATTTTTGAATACGGAAGTTTTTCTAGCAAACAAACCCGGGCATTGCCAATTCCGAATGCGCACAGAAATTGGTGACAAGTGGTGCGCATTTGTTGGGAACTATTTTCCATATTTCTAAATCTATTAATTGGATAATTGTGGCCCGAGTGAATGTGAATTAGTCTAGCTGCGGACACCGTAGTGCCCACGGCTGTGCTCTCCTTTTTAAATTCAGAGTCCAGTAGTAAATCAGTTCAATTTAGTTAATTAATTAAATCATATGAGCGAGGGGTGGCTACCTGAGAGCCAATTACAAACGTAGAGCCGACATTGTTTGAGTTAAGCACCGTAGACCGTCTCTGTGGTTCGACTCCGGTACTTCCGGATTTATTGTGTTGCACCGGTCGATAGTCCTACGCTTGGGACGAAATTCTAGTTAATTATTAATCACCCGAACGGTCAAGCATTTTTGGCGCCGTTGCCGGGGACGGTGACGTGTGTTCAAACAGTGTTAGTGTAGAGTCGTAGTTAATTTTGTCTTTTAGTCAAGTCACCATAGGTCGAAAACAGGACCCTCTTTATTATCGCGACCCGACACATCGGTTAGTGAAAAGAGAACTGGAGTCAAGTCAGCCTGTTTTGTCTAGTTTTTCATCTTCTAGTTCAGAGTCAGACTCAGCTGAGCATCAGTTAGAGTCTATTCCAATTAGTGATTTTTATATAGAGTTGCCATTTGAGTCAGTTAGTGTCAGTAATCCGCTTTACCAGCCAGCATCTGAGTTAGTTTCTGAGCTAGAGTCCGAGAGAGACGAAATGGCAGACCAGCGATTGGCTAATCAGCTGTCTTTGAGAGAACACCTTCATCCTGAGAGGACCACTCCTCCCGGGCCGATTGTGTTTCCTCGAGAGACACAGGAGGCACGCAATGCCTTCACTGTTAAACCTGGTGTCCTAAATAGCCTCCCTAACTTCTATGGGAGAGAGTCTGATGATCCGTACGAACATGTGCGGACGTTTGAGGGGTTAGTGCGCAACCTGGCGTCTACTACCCAATACGACAATGCCTGCCTCAAGCTGATTAAGGCAACTTTAAAAGATGGCGCACTTAGATGGTTCAGAATGCAAAAGTCTCAGTCCTTCACCACATGGGCGCATGTGCGTGACGCGTTTTACAGGAAATATTTTTCTGAGGCTAAAACTAATAGTTTAAGGCGTCAAATCCAAGGCTTTAGGCAAGAGAGGGGAGAGTCTTTTGTGAAGGCATGGGAGCGTTTCAAAGATTTGCTCCTAAGAATGCCACACCCTGGTTTTGAGAAGATACAGTTGGTCAAATTCTTTCACCTGGGTCTCAACGCTGAGACAATCCAGCACATAGAGTATTCGTGTAAAGGGGACGACTTCTTGTCCAAAACTGCGGATGAGGGTTGGGATTTTTCGGACGACCTAGAGATATAGAGCAGGAGGGCGTTAGAACCCTCCGATTTCGATCGGTCCGGACCTTCCGGGTCCAATGTTATCCCCGTTACCATACGTGACCGGCGACTCCAGGCCCGGAGTTGAAAAGATGGCGCGAAGCTAGAGGAATTAGAAGTTAGGCGGACTCGGCCCAAAGTGCATGAGGTCGGTATAGAGGAAGTGCGTGTGTGGTGTGAGTGTAAGGGGCACATTGCAACCGCATGCCCCGGATTTTTTTTGCTAAGGGAGCGAGTCGAATAATCGGGAAGAGGTAAATCTTTGTGAGGAATTGGGACCCATATTCAAACACTTATAATCCGGGATGGAGAGACCATCCTAACCTTGGGTGGTCGATTCGTAAGCGGAGGCGGAGGTCAAGCGCAACCCCTTGCGCCTCCGCCCGCAATGATTTCATCGATCCCAAGCACCCGAGGCCCCCGCGCAGGCCAAGTCATTCCTTACAACTACCCGATCAAGCAAGGCGGGGGAGGCCCATCCACTCGTGGTCCACCCCAGTTATGCCTGATCGCACCACCCGTTTTGAGGATTCCATGAATTCCCTAATGCGATCTGGTGACATTTGATCGATACAGGCGCAAATTGGGGCCCTTACGGCCCAAATGACGCAACTCACTGCGGTGATCAGTCAAATGCAACAGGAAAAGGGTAGGTTTCCGGCCCAAGGTAGTCAGGCAGGTGCCCATTATGTGGGACATTCTTCAGGTCCCAATGTTCAAGGGCAAAATCAGGAAGAGGCTAAAGCGGTTACCATTCTTAGGAGTGGGAAAACGATTGATAAGACCATTCAGCCAACACTAAGAGGCTCCTCCCGGAGCGTTATTGAGCCCGAGGTCATTTTTATAATCTTTGAGGTGCCTCGGGAGGAAGTAGAAGAGAGAGAGGAGTCACTGAAGTGGTGGTGCTGCTGCATTGCAGCCCCCCACGACTCCACCACCGCCAGCTGTACCAGTAGCTCCATTTCCCCAAAGACTGGCGGTGAGACCCAAGCAAACCATGAACATCAAAATGATTGAGTTGTTTAAAAAGGTTCAATTCCCCATCACCCTGATGGAGGCAATTGAATCCTTCCCCCAGTGTGCTAAGGTATTGAAGGATCTTTGCACACCAAAGCGCAAGAGTCAGAACAACGTGGTTCTGACGGAGCAAGTGAGCTCCATTTTGCAGACTGAGATTCCTGCCAAGTGCAAGGATCCAGGGTGTCCCACCATTCCCATAGCCATAGCAGGTCAGAATTTTGACAAGGCATTGTTGGATTTGGGAGCGAGTGTTAATTTGCTCCCTTATTCAGCATACTTGAGATTGGACCTAGGCGACCTCAGTGAGACTCCAGTCACTCTGCAGTTGGCTGACCGGAGTATTAGAGTGCCCAAGGGAGTGGTAGAGGATGTGTTGATCCGGGTAGGGGAGTTTCAATTTCCCGCTGATTTCATTGTTCTAGACATTAGTCCAGGTCTTGAGGCTTTAGAGAAGACTCCCATCATCTTGGGGCGTCCCTTCCTAGCCACCTCCAATGCTGTTATGAACTGCAAAACTGGCAAGGTCCAGTTATCTGTCGGTGAGGAGAGAAAGGAGGTGGATGTTTTCAGTGTCAGTACATTAGAGGATGATGAGGAAGAGTCTGAGGAGTTGTGCCTGATTGACACGTTAGTCCAGGAGCATATTGATACAGTCCTGTATAAGGACCCCTTGGAGGTTGCTCTTACCTCCGATGGAATATCATTTTTAGACTCAGCGGAGGTGGTGAATTTGTTAGAGTTGTTAGAGGATGAGGAGTTGTGTGAAGAGGTGTGTGGGGTCACTCATAACCCTATGTTTGAACCATTGGGCAACCCTCCGCCCAAGGTTCTCCCGTCATCTGTCCAGCCGCCTAAACCAGAGTTGAAACCTCTACCGGACACGCTTAAGTATGCCTTTTTGAAAGGCAATGATACCTATCCGGTTGTGATCTCCTCATCCCTCGAGGAAGATCAAGAGAGGAAACTGCTAAATTTGTTGAGAGAGCACATGGGCGCGATTGGTTGGACCATAGCGGATTTGCATGGTATAAGCCCAACGGTGTGTACACACCGCATTATTCTTGAGAAAAGTGTAAAGCCCTCTAGGCAACCTCAGCGGCGTCTTAACCCCAACATGAAAGACGTGGTTCGGGCTGAGGTACTTAGGTTGTTAGACGCGGGTATCATTTACCCAGTTGCCCATAGTGAGTGGGTGAGCCCAGTGCAGGTGGTGCCTAAGAAGGCAGGAGTGACCGTTGTGACCAACGATGATGGAGTTTTAGTGCCGACCCGAGTTCCCACAGGATGGAGAGTTTGCATAGACTACCGGAAGCTCAATGCGAGCACCCGGAAAGACCACTTCCCTCTTCCTTTCATTGATCAGATTTTAGAGAGGGTAGCGGGTCGGGCCTTTTATTGCTTTTTGGATGGGTATTCGGGGTATAACCAGATTGAGGTCGCCTTAGAGGACCAGGAAAAGACCACCTTCACATGTCCATATGGAACCTATGCTTACCGTCGCATGCCCTTTGGGTTGTGCAATGCACCTGGTACCTTTTCCAGGTGCATGATGGGAATTTTTAGCGACATGGTGGAAAGGATAGTAGAGGTGTTCATGGATGATTTTTCGGTTTTCGGAGATTCATTCGATGGATGCCTCGAAAATTTGGGACAAGTTTTACAGAGGTGTGAGGAGAAGCACTTAGTGCTAAATTGGGAGAAGTGCCACTTCATGGTTACCCAAGGAATCGTGTTGGGACACATTGTGTCCTCTAAGGGTATTGAGGTGGACAAGGCAAAAATAGATTTAATCCGAAATCTCCCAACACCTAAGTCTGTTAAGGATGTGCGTTCATTTCTGGGACACGCTGGTTTCTACCGGCGGTTTATTAAAGACTTCAGTGTTATCTCCCGTCCGTTGTGTCAGTTGTTGGCAAAGGATACACCTTTTGTGTGGTCCGATGCTTGTGAGGGGGCATTTCAGATGTTAAAGCGGAGTCTCACAACTCCACCGATTGTGTAGTCCCCGGATTGGAGACTTCCCTTTGAGTTGATGTGTGATGCTTCTGACTATGCTGTCGGAGCTGTGTTAGGGCAGAGGAGAGGGAAAGACCCATGTGTGATCTACTACGCTAGTAAGACATTGAATGAGGCGCAGATGAACTACACCACCACCGAGAAGGAGTTGTTAGCGGTGGTGTTTGCGTTAGATAAGTTTCGGTCCTACCTGGTAGGTTCGCAGATCACGGTTTTTACCGATCATGCGGCCCTAAAGTACTTAATGACTAAGCAGGACGCGAAAGCTCGCCTCATTCGGTGGATTCTGCTGCTGCAAGAATTCCACCTGATTATCAAGGATAAAAAAGGGGTAGAGAATGTAGTGGCTGACCATCTGTCTCGTCTGGAATTCGAGGACCCCACCTCAAATCTTCCCATTAGAGATTCTTTTCCGGATGAGCAGTTGTTCGCCGCTAATGAGTGCCCGTGGTATGCTGATATCGCCAATTATTTGGTGACTGGGCAGATTCCTTCCCATTGGTCTACCCAAGAGAAGCAGCGATTTTTGAGGAGTGTCCGACAGTATATATTCGATGACCCATATTTGTTTAAGTACTGTGCGGACCAGATTGTGCGTAGATGTGTCCCCGAGTCTGATCAGAAGGGGATTATAGAGTTCTGTCATAGCGAGGCGTGTGGTGGTCACTTCTCTGCGAAGAAGACCACCGCCAAGATTTTACAGTGTGGATTCTGGTGGCCTGATATGTTTAAGCTCGTTCATGTATTCTGTAGGTCATGCGACCGTTGCCAAAAGTTTGGCAAATTGTCTTCACGTCAGGAGATGCCCCTCCGGCCCATTCTTGTGCTAGAGGTTTTCGATTGTTGGGGCATTGACTTTATGGGTCCATTACCTATGTCTCATGGTTACGAGTATATTTTGGTAGCGGTGGACTATGTGTCCAAGTGGGTAGAGGCGATACCCACTAAGTCTATGGAGTCGCGAGTCGTGCTAGAGTTCATTAAGTCTAATATTTTGTCGAGGTTTGGCGTGCCACGCGTTATTATCTCTGATCAGGGCACGCACTTCACAAGTCGGTCGTTTGCAAAGTTAATGGGGGAGTACAGTGTCACTCACAAGGTGTCCACTTTGTACCACCCCCAAACTAATGGGCAGGCCGAGTTAGCAAATAGAGAGATCAAACGAATTTTGGAGAAAACTGTAGGTGTGACTAGGAAGGATTGGTCCACCAGGTTGAATAATGCGTTGTGGGCTTATCGCACTGCTTATAAGACCGTGTTGGGTGCTTCACCCTATCGGCTTGTTTTCGGTAAGGCCTGCCACCTACCAGTTGAGTTAGAGAAGAAGGCCTATTGGGCCCTCCAGGAAATCAATTCGAGTCTAGATGTGGTGGGTGCGCATAGGAATTTACAGTTATGTGAGCTCGAGGAGCTTAGGAATGACGCGTATGAGAATGCTAGTATTTATAAGGCTAAGGTGAAGGCGTATCATGATAGGAATATTCAGCGCAAAACCTTTAGAGTTGGTCAGAAAGTGTTGCTCTATAATTCGCGTCTCCATCTATTTCCCGGTAAGTTGAGGTCCCGTTGGGCAGGTCCCTATGTTGTGGTGCAAGTGCATCCGAATGGTTCAGTTGATGTCCGTGATTCTAAGGATGATCATGTGTTTAAAGTTAATGGGCAGCGTCTGAAACCGTTTTTGGAATTTTTAGAAGTGGGAGAACCTGATGAGGAGTTGGTCGATCCTGTGTATTCGGATGACCCAGTTACTTAGGCTTTTTCAGCCAGGTTTTGACGGGTAGCTCACGCGTACCACGCTCTTCGTTGAGTGTGGACCCGACCCCTAACCATAGGGGTACCCATCATTGACTTGGGTATTTTATAGCTTCGCACGCCGCTATTAAAATAAGGATCGTGTGCCCAGCTCCGGTTAGTAAGGGCGTTTTCGAAAAAAAAAAAAATAAATAAATAATTTCGGTCCGGTATAGCCACCTAATGTCTAGCCTTAAATTTGTGTATCTAGGTCTCGAACAATCTTATTGCCGTGTCTCGGATAGTCATTAAAGACGATTGGCTCTGATTGCTTTAAGGAAGAACCTTGAGTAATTTAACCTGTTGAGTCATGACTTACCCGGGATTGTTATGATGACCTTCTCTACACAAATTTAAGTGAGACATTAGGGAGAAAAGTAGTACCCATGTCTTTCACGTGACGGAAGTGGTGGAGTAATTTCTTGTCCTGTTATTGTTCTCTTTGGTTTTTCTGTGTACGCCCGGATACCACGTGCCGGGCTGGACTGACGTGTTTTGCAGGTTGCAAGGTGAGCGTACCTGAAATTCCTCGTATATCGGCCGAGGTCATGGTGGTTGGCTGCCACCCGGAGGTCCAGTTCTTCCCCTTGTTCTTTAAATATTTCTGTCTCCATGCTCTGGGGACAAAGCATGATTCTAGTTAGGGGGAGGGTGTACTTTGTACTTATATAGCGTTGCTAGTTAGTTTTCGGGGATACGGGTGTTATGCATTTTGTGAGTATCATCGAGCGAATATTTAACTTGAATGTATGCCCGTTTAATTTGAATGCATGCATATATTTGACTATTCACATAGAGCATGATGCACTGTCAAGCATGTGAATAAGTGTCCCCACAATTGATAATAGCGTATCCTTAATAACATTCCCATGTTCTTTGTATTTCGTTCTGCAATCGCATAAAATAGTAGGCTTTTCTTTTGCAAGTAAGAGACTAGTTATTTTTCATGCATTTGTGAGAGTGCATAACGTGCATAGGGGATGAAACAAGGCAATCTTTGCATGATTAAACCACATACGAGTCTCTTTGACCCATCTTAAACCAGTCCAAGTCAGTCCCCGTGTCTAACTTAGGAAACCGGTGTTTTGGTTGGATTAAAGTTTGGGGGGAAGTCATGCTCCGTGCATCATAAGTGTCGTACTGTTGTGAGAAAAAGTTGGGAAGCAATGTGTTTTTGAAGGGTTAATATTTGAGGAAGTCTGATTAGGTGTCATGTTTTGGGAACCAATTCCATAAGCCTTAACCTCAGCCTTAGCTATTCAAAAAAAAAAAAAAAAAAAATAGCTTTTCGGTATCGATACAGAAATTACCCTGTATCGATACCGGTTGTCCCATTCGCGAACAGAACATACGGGTATCGATACAGGTTTTTCCCTGTATCGATACCGAAAGGTTTATACGCGAATTTTTAAGGGCTCGGCCGGTCATTCTTACCCACTCTTCATCTTCTTCCCCAAACTTTCTCTCTCTCTCTAACCCTAACCCACGAAAACCTCCATAGCCACCACCTTCAAACCTCTATAACTCCACCAAATCTCACCCAAATTCCACCAAACTTCACCAAAACACTCCTTTTCTCCATCTCTACCACATATACTTCTCAAATCCCTTCCAAAATCCTTATCCCTCCAGATCTAAAAAAAAAAAAAAAAAAAAATCCTAAATTTCCAAAACCCATCTCCTAAACATGGCACCTAAGAGGATTCCCGCTAGTGCTAAGGGCAAAGGGGCGGCTTCCTCAAGTGCCGCTCCAGAGCAAGCGGCCGGAGGACGGAGGTCTAAGGATCAGATTACCCGGGATGAACGGGAAAAGTGGGAGGCTTCCATTGATCAAAGGGGTGTTAAGAACGAGCGCCACGTTATCCGGGATGGGTTTCTCGAGAATGACGAGACCATACGAGCCATTGTGCAGCAAGGTATGTCATTTTGGTTCAATCCAAACCCCGGGTATAATCTAGAACTTGTGAGGGAATTCTATAAACACATTCAGGTACCAGCATCCGGGACTGCATTCAGTTCCGAGACTCAGATAACCTCACGATTGGCTAGAACCCAAATCACTATCACCCCCGATATTATTGCCGCGAGTTTGCGATATAGGAGGCCAACTGATATTAACTACCCTTGTCCTGTTGAAGATTTTGACTCGCACATAGTGACGGGTATTCTGTATGAAAAACGTAGGGATGCTAGTATCCCTCACCGGCCGGGCAAGTTTAGGGCAGCCTATCGGTTTGTGAACCAAGTGGTTTGTTATAATCTGGATCCGAGGGCAACTGAAAATAAGCCCTCTGTTGATACTGGGAATATGCTGACAGCTTTTATGGATGAGGAGACTGTGTGTGATCGGGCATTGTTCATTTACTCTAAGATCATTGATTTTCGCGATGCCCCAACACAGACCCGAATGCCGTTTCCCTGCCTGATTTCGGCCATTGCTAGAGACTCTGGATTGAAAGGGGCCAAGTGGTTCAATAACGACCCACTAGTCCCTGGGCCTATAGACATCACCATTCTTACCAAGAGCAGAGCTCAGTCTCGAGGTGCTAGAGGAGGAGCATTTTTTACTACACAGCCACCCCCCAGCTCATCCAATACCACTTGGCTGCAGAAGATCTTTTGTCAAGGGGTCGCTACCATTCGAAGCCATCAGAAGCTTAAGAGGGAGGTGCGACAAAATGCAAGAATGCTGCAGCAGATGAATCACAGGGAAGAGTGGATGGTAGGGCGACTTGAGGGGTCGACTTCAGATCCATATGTTCCTCTTGAGTTACCGGAGTTGGAGATCAGCGATGATTTCGCTGATGAGGCTGAACCAGAGGAGGAAGAGTCGGATTGATTGAGACACTTGTGTTGCATGGGGCTGGCTGAGGGTAGGTAGTGATAGTTGGAGGTGTTATTTTATGTTGGGTTTTCTGTTATTTCATGTTAGACTTTCTGTTATTTCATGTGGAACTCGTGTTGTTTTTTTTTGTTATTTGGGGTTTGTAATATAACTTGCATGGATGTTGCTTTATCTTGATGTTTAGGATTTGGTTTGGGTGGCGCCGATGGGCGCATTGGCAGGTTTTAGACATGACAGGTGCGCCCAGTCGGGGTAGTTAACCTTGAGCTTCTATAGGCCGTCACCTGATTTTGCAGTTTCCTATTTTTGTCTAACCAAGGTCAATATAATCCAAAAAGTCCTTAGTCGATCGTGTGCACGTATTCTATCTCTCACTTATGCATGATCAATAATGATGTTACTTATTTTGTGGAATCATGTTTGGACATATTGTGCATATTGTGCGGTTATTTCTATTAAGCGTTGATTTTGATTGGCTCGTGGAAACCAGTTGTTCGGTCCCACGCATCTCGCCAAGCGCTTATATGGGATGTTGAGTGTTCCAAGTGAGTTGTGCGACGCGATTATTCGTTGTAGGGATATTTATTCGAGCATGTGGCACTATGCTAACCATGTTCAATTTTCTATCAAAGCATGCATGCATTTGAGTTACAAGCATATTTAGAGGCAGATATTTATCGCTATGATTGATTATTTCTATAGGTGTCATAACCCCCATACCCCCGTTGGTGTTTTTCTAGTTTCTTTTAATTGTTTTATTTTCGTTCGTTCCTAGGGACTAGCAACGCTCAAGTTGGGGGGTGTGATAGGCGCGTAATATCACAGATATAAGCGTCTAAGTAGGGCGAATTAGCGCATTACAGGCGCGTTTTATTTCATTTTCCACTTGATTCGGTGTTGTCTCTTGTTTTTGGTGTTTGTGTTTGTTTTGTAGGAAACGGGCCGAAAAGGAGCGCGGAAAGTGACACAAGGCATCGGGCATGCGGGGAACCGGGGACCCAAGCAAGGACGACCAAAAAGTTGAAAAAAGTCAACTTAAAGGCTCGGTATCGATACAGGGATTGTCCTGTATCGATACCCAAGCACCAACCAGAAAACAGAACCTACTGGTATCGATACAGGACTTCTCCTGTATCGATACCGAGGCCCTTAATTTGCCCGTCTTGACTTGCCACGTGTGTTGACTTTTGGAGGGTATTTATACCTCGTTTTTACTCCGAATTAGGGTTCGAACTTTGATCTAGTTTTCTTAGTTTTTCGCAGCCGTTTATTCTTTTGGAGTTGTTACTTTCCGGAGCTATTCCTATTGAAGTTTTGAAGTATTGTTGCAGATTCAAGTATTGTTTTCGGTAACCTTCCTTTATTTACGTTAATCTCAGTTCGCGGGAGTTTGTCCATGATCTGAGACTCGAATCGTTGTTTTAAATCTTATTCAAGTTTAATAGCATGTTGAATTTCAGAATTTTCTTATGGGTTCTATTCGATATGAGTGAGTAGTCGTATCGAGTGCGGCCGCGGGATGAAGGTGTCCAGTGGCTAGGCTAAGTTATGTTCCACCTCGGTGCCGAATCATTTTAATTAATGCGCAATTTTTGAATACGGAAGTTTTTCTAGCAAACAAACCCGGGCATTGCCAATTCCGAATGCGCACAGAAATTGGTGACAAGTGGTGCGCATTTGTTGGGAACTATTTTTCATATTTCTAAATCTATTAATTGGATAATTGTGGCCCGAGTGAATGTGAATTAGTCTAGCTGCGGACACCGTAGTGCCCACGGCTGTGCTCTCCTTTTTAAATTCAGAGTCCAGTAGTAAATCAGTTCAATTTAGTTAATTAATTAAATCATATGAGCGAGGGGTGGCTACCTGAGAGCCAATTACAAACGTAGAGCCGACATTGTTTGAGTTAAGCACCGTAGACCGTCTCTGTGGTTCGACTGCGGTACTTCCGGATTTATTGTGCTGCATCGGTCGATAGTCCTACGCTTGGGACGAAATTCTAGTTAATTATTAATCACCCGAACGGTCAAGCAGGATTCCTAAATATCCAGTAGTGCCAGAGATGGGAAGGGTGCATTCGAACCATCTGTATGAGCCTTTTGCAAGACAGGAAGGGGGTTTTAAGCAAACAAGACCTTTTGATAGACCTTTCGAGAGATTTCCAGAAGATCATATGCCTAGAAATAGGAATTTGGAACCACCAGTTAACCCAAGGGTTCATCTAGGAGGAAATCCAGCCCTTCGAGATGAAATACTTGGTCTCATGCAAGAAGTTTATGGGCCTCTAACTCCGGGGGTACAAACTCAGATGTATAGAAAACCTTATCCAGAATGGATAGATAGGCAGTTTGAAGTCCCTAGGGGGTTTAAGATTCCAGATTTTACTCTGTTTCATGGGGATGGAAAACAATCAACAACTGAACACATTGCTAGGTTTACTGCTTAGTGTAAAGAATTGGGCAATAATAGGTTCATTAAGTTGAAATTTTTCTCTAATTCCTTGACAGGAACAGCCTTTGAATGGTACTCTAATTTGCCACCAGAATCAGTTCCAAATTGGCAAAGGATGGAAGAGATATTCCATGCTCAGTTTTATCAAACTGAACCAGAAGTTATCATGGCTGATTTAGCAAGGTTGAAACAAAAGTCTGATGAAAAGGCTGCTCAATTTATTGCTAGATTCAAAAGGGCTAGGAACAAATGTAAATTTCAACTACCAGAAGTTGAATTTGTTAGAATTGCTCAACATGGTTTAAGTAGGGAACTTAGGAAGAAGTTCGATTCTACTGAATTTAGGGATTTGGTTGATTTAAATTACAAAGTATCAAGATATGAATCCTTGTTAGAAGAAGATATTGATAGGAATAACTCTTCTTACTCAACATATTATAGAGATCCTACATATGAAATTGATGCTGCTGAAATTGTTGAGCATGATCCTTGTGTATGTGAAAGTTTAGTTCGAAAGGATTCTTCTATAGCACCAAGGACTAACAAGAAAGCAACCAGTAAATTTTATTCAATTGATGTTTCTAAGGCAGATGAGATTTTTGATAATCTGTTAAAAAAGAAGTTCATAAAATTGCCTGACAATGTCAAGCTTCCAACTTTGGAAGAAACAAAAGGAAAGAGTTATTGTAAATGACATGCTTCTTGGACTCATTCAACTAAGAATTGTAATGTTTTCCGTGACAGGATCCAAGAACAGATTAAGTAAGGAAGGATCATGTTTCCTGAAAAGACAATGGGCATAGACACAGATCCATTTCCAAAGATAGAAGAAGTGACTGCTAACACAAATGTGCCAACATCTTTTGGCCAAAACAGTTAGAGAAGTGTGGCAGAACAAGCAAGTGCATGTTGGGATGAATTTTGTGCAATTTAGTAGAGGAAGACCAAAGATTGGTCAACTTTGAAATGATGTTGGGAGGATCAACAAGCAAAAGCATGCACCAAAAAGTTCTTCTCGGAAAGGTTTTAAGCAATCTCATCTTCCTATGCTTGAAGCATCATTCTTGGAATGCTTGTGTATGGAGTGCAGAGCTAATTACTTAATTTTCAAAGACCTGGACAGACAGGGGTTGATTTCTTTCCAAAAAGGATGGAAAGAAAAGCTTTGGATCAAAACAATGAAAGGAAGCATTGGGTGAGTCCAAATCATGAAAAAAATGAGAAACCTTGGTTGGTTTCTAAAAGGAATGTACCCTTTAGCCCAGTTCCACCAACTTCAAAGAGGGATTATCCTTCTTCAAAGAAGGCTAACACTGGAAAGGCTCTAATGGAGCAAGAAAATGAAGTGCATGAAGACCAATTCACTTTGGTTAAAGGAGTTCCTGATTGGTTTTTGAAGAAAGTAAAACCAGAACTTTTCCAAGGTTATAAGGCTTCTTCCAAGTTTGGAAATAGGATGATCAAACCTCCAAATGCTCCTACTGGTTAATGGGTTTTAGTTCGAGATCCAAAGACCAAGACACCTCAAATGGTGCCATGCTAACAAGGACTCAAAAAAGGAAGTTGCAAAGGAGGTATACAAGCTTTCAAATGGAAGAATATGCCTCAAAAGAGAATTCTAATGGGGGTAATAAGTTTAATCCAAGGTTTAACAGACTTCAAAGAGAAGATTCAGAGGAATCTCTTAAAAGAGGGTTTACACAGTCTGAAAGGGAAACATTGGAGTGTTTGGCTACAAGAATGGATAATGAGATGCATGAAAATAGTCATGTTTCTCCAAATTCTTTAGCAAGCTATCAATCTGGCTTATTAGAAGCCATGATAGTAGAACAAGAAGAAGGAGAAGGAAATGCATCTCCTGTTGAGGCATTTTCCCCTGTGGAAACTTTTGCAATGGAATCTACTAAAAAAGTAGAGATTGCAGAAAATGAATCAGAGCAACAAACACATGGAGAAAGGACCATTTTGTTTGGAACTTTGCCTGACGTTCAAATTAACATGGCATTTCCTTCTCCTATGAATTTTGGACCATTTGGGCCAGGTTGCTCATTAGTTCGAAGGGCTCTACAATTAGAAGTTGCTCCTATGGAGATCATTGATGTTTCTAGTGATGATGAATATGATTTAACATATGATAACGGTTGGAATGAGGGAGGAACCAGAAAGAGGAAGAAGAAGAAGATCTTCTTGTCATGGCTAATGCAATGGAGGAACAAGAAGTAACTTCTAAGGAAAGAGTAGCATTTGTTCCAGATTCAGATTCTGAATATCCTTTAATTGTTGATCTGAATTGTGCTGACATTTCTTATCCTTTCAAACTACCTTCAAGTGATATGAGGCATCATTTGAAACCTTTATATATCTCTGCTTCATTTGATGGGATATTGCTAAACAGGGTTCTGGTTGATAATGGTGCATCAATAAACATTTTGCCATGCAGGACATTGAAGAAGTTAGGAAAAGAGAAGGTTCGATTGATTCCGACTAGCACTTCCATTGCAGAATTTACTGGTGAAAGTAAAAGCCCCAAAGGAATTGTTTCCATACGCCTGAAAGTCGGCCAGGTGGAGACTGATACAACATTCTTTGTTGTGGAGACTTTCACAAGTAAGTATAATGCTTTACTTGGAAGGGATTGGATTCATGTGAATGGATGTATTCCTTCTTCAATGCATCAAGCCTTAATGATTGTGAAGTATGAAAATGGAAAGGGAGTGGGGATCGAAGAAGTCAAGGCAGATCCTCATCCATTTAGTACTTCAGCAAATTGTGCAGATGCTGAAATGTATAAACCTGAGATCATCCCTTTAAGTGAGATAGCACAACCTGCCACCCCTCCATCCAGTGTGTTGGAAGTTGGATAGTTGGCAGAGTTAAAATCAAGGCTTAAACAAGCAGTCGATTATGAATCAGACAACCCACCAGATGAGGCTGCTTGGATGTAAGTCCAAGGCAAAATTCGAAGAGGCCAACTCTTTGGCTTAAGTAAAATTTATGGCTCTAGAAATATAGCAGAAGTTGCAAGAAACAAACGATTGGGAAGAATCATTGGCTGAGAAATCTGACTGGGGGTTGAAGCCAAGTATATTCGAAGAGGCTTTTGTAGGCCATGTGGATTAGCAAGATCCTTTAGAAGAAGTGGAATTGGGAGATGGAATTGTTCCAAATACTGTGCACATCAATAAAGAGATTGATGCTACTTCAAAGGCTAAGCTGATTGCAGTACTTAAAGATAACAAAGGATGCTTTGCTTGGAGTTACAAAGAATTAACAGGTTTGAGTAGGATTTGGTTGAACATAGATTACTTATCAAACCTAATTGTAAACCTTTTAAACAACTTCCAAGAAAAATGTCTCCTGAAACCATAACATTGGTTAAAAAAGAGATTCAAAATCTTTTAAATATTGGTTTCATTCGAACAACAAGATATGTAGAATGGCTATCAAATATTGTTCCCGTTGTTAAGAAAAATGGGAAGATTAGAGTTTGCATTGATTTTCGAAATCTGAATACTGCAACTCCTAAAGATAAATACCCAATGCCTATAGTAGATATACTTGTAGATAGCTCTGCAGGGCACAAGATCATGTCTATTATGGATGGACATTCAGGGTATAATCAAATTTGTATAGCTGAAGAAGATGTTCATAAAACTACATTTAGAGCCCCTGGTAATCTCGGGACCTTTGAGTGGGTCAAAATGTCATTTGGGCTAAACAAATGCAGGTGTTACTTACTTATCAAAGAGCAATGAACACTATTTTTCAGGAAATAATTGGGGGTTTTTTGGAATGTTATATTGATGATATCATTGTCAAATCAGAATCAATGGAAGATCATATACAACATCTGAAGACAGCCTTTTAAAAAATGAAGCATTATCAATTGAAATTGAATCCTGCTAAGTGTGCTTTTGGGGTCATGGCAGGATTTTTTTTGGGATATTTGGTTCATAGCAAAGGTATTCAAGTTGATAAGAATAAGGCTAAAGCTATTATTGAGGCTAAACCTCCTTCGAACAAGAAAGAACTGCAAAAAATTCTTGGTGAATTGAATTTTCTTCGAAGATTTATATCTAATACTGCAGGGAAAACTAAAATCTTTTCTTCTTTATTAATTGAAGGATGGAGAGGACTTCGAATGGACAAAGGAGCATGATGATGCTTTCAAAGCCATCAAGGAGTACTTGATCAATCCTCCAGTTCTAGTTCCACCTGAGAAAGGGAAGCTTGTGAAGTTGTACTTAGCAGCAAATTATGACTCAATAGGAGTTTTGTTAGCTCAAGACAATGATGAAGGTAAGGAGCAAGCTATCTATTATCTAAGTAGGTTTTTAAATGATTGTGAAAGTAGGTATTCTGCAGTAGAAAAGTTATGTTTAACTTTGTAACTTATGTAATCTCTCAGAGTAACTTATGTAATCTATCAGACGGATGTTATGACGTATCTATTTTCTCAACCTGTACTTAGTGGCAGAATTGGGAAATGGATTGTTTCTTTAATTGAATTTAACCTTGTGTATGTACCCCAAAAGTCAGTAAAAGGACAAGCTTTAGCTAACTTTTTGGCAGATCATCCAAATAGAGTTGAAACTCTAGAAATAGCAGAGGTTGACACAGTAACAATTAAGCCATGGAAAATGTGGTTCGATGGTTCGAAAACATCTCAAATGGCTGGAATTGGAATTGTATTGGAATCTCCTCAAGGTTTGAAAACCAAATGAGGGAGAATGTACAAACAATCAAGCAGAATATGAAGCCGTAATTATGGATTTGGAACTTCTGCTAACTTTGAAAGTGGATATAGTTGAAGTCTTTGGAGACTCTCTGTTAGTCATAAACCAAGTTAACGGAGAGTTTAGTTGTCGTAGTCCTGGTTTGAAACCTTACCATCAATAAGTAAAGGTTTTGATTAAGCAATTCCACATGATTACATTTACTTATGTTCCAAGATTCTTTAATAGAGAAGCAGATGCAGTGGCTCAAAGAGCATCAGGGTTTAAGTTTATCACATATGAGAGAAAGGAATTCTGCCAATTGACTTTGAGAAAGTCATTACCCATGCTCAGGGATAGAAATATTGACCTCAAAGTATGTGAAATCACCACTTCTTCTAGTCAAGATGATTGGAGACAACCATTGATTGATTATTTGACAAAACCTGATGCTAAAACAGATAGAGCAACAAGGCTAAGATCTGTTAATTACATTATGTATAATGGGGAGCTATTTAAAAGAGGTACAAATGGACTTTTGCTGAAATGTCTGAATAAGGTTAATGCTTTTAAAGTTATGGCAGAAGTTCATGAAGGGATTTGTGGAGCTCATCAAGTAGGAATTAAGATGAGATGGTTGATTCGAAGGTATGAATACTATTGGCCTACTATCCTTAAAGACTGTATTGATTATGCAAAAGGATGTCAAGCATGTCAAAAGATAGGACCTCTTAAACGATTACCTGTTACTGAGTTGCAGTATATAGTCAAGCCTTGGCCATTCAGAGGTTGGGCAATGGATATGATTGGTATGATTTATCCTGCCTCTAGAAGTGGAGATAAATTCATTTTAGTTGCCACTGATTACTTTACTAAATGGGTTGAGGCTCAAGCTTTTGAAAGCGTGTCCCAAGAACAAGTAATTCAATTCATTAAAGGCATCATCTATAGGTTTGGATCTCCAGAAACCATAACAGTGGATAATGGATCCATTTTTGAAGGTAGAGCAATAAAAGCTTTTGTAGCAACTCATGGAGTTTCATTAATTAATTCAACTCCCTATTATGCTCAATCAAATGGCCAAGCAGAGTCAACCAATAAAATTATCAAAAGAGGTATTCAGAGAATGGTTGATAAAAATCCAGAAGAATGGCCAAGTATGCTTTTAAATGTGTTGTGGGCATATCGAACCACCAAAAGGACTATCACAGGAACTACTTCTTTTGCTCTAACCTATGGACATGATGTTGTATTGCCAATGGAGATTGTGGTAAGATCACAAAGAGTTGCTTCTGAAAATGATTTGAATATTGGAGCATATCATCAAGCAATGTATATGGAGCTTGAAGAGATAAATGAAGAAAGGATTAAAGCTCTGAATCAAATTGGAGTAATGAACGGAAAAAAAAGCTCTGAATCAAATCCTGCTACAGAAATCAAGAGTAGCTAGGAGTTATAACAAGAAAGTAGCTGTTTGAAGCTTTGATATAGGTGATTTAGTATGGAAAGTCATGCTGCCTATCAAAGAAAGAAAGCAAGGACTTGGAAAATGGGCTCCTAATTGGGAAGGCCCCTTCCAAGTACATGGAGTGCTTAAAAGAGGGGCATATCATTTAAAAGACTTGAATGGTTATGTCCATAGAAGAAAAATTACTAGGAGATATCGAAAGGCTTATGTCCCAACTATTTGGGATTCCTTTAGTAGAAGATAAAACTAATTAAAAGTAGTTTGTCTTTTATTTGCTTGTGCTATTCAAGAGAGCAAGCAATTGTAATGGTTGAAACTTAGAACTCAAATGATGAGATCAACATTTCAAGCAGTTCAAATAGATATGAATTCGAAATAATAACAAAGCATTTCATTCATTACTTAAAAACTGTACAATTGTATCTTTTCGGTCACTCAACACTTGAGCACCTTTGTTACAAACAAACTCATAAATTTCTTCTTGATCAGTAGTTCGACGCAGTTGATCATCATGGTCTTTCATAGTCTCTACTGTTGAAGAAGCTTTGTCTAAAAGAGTGTGCAATTTTGTGGTAGTTTGAGCAATCTCACCCCTGACAGCAGCCAAAGTTTCCATCAAACGTGTTTCTTCTTCTTTCAATATGTGCAGCTTGGTAGCTTCAGCTTCATAAGAAGAAGTCACACTTTGAGCTTCATCTTCTGCACTTGATAGTGCTGCCTTCAAGCTTTGCCTTTGAAGATGTCTTTCTTGAACATCACAAAGCTAATGGGCTTTTAATTAAAACTCAGAAGCCTTAGTCAAGAGTTGCCTGTGTAAGTCTTGAGAAGCAGGTTTCAATACCCAAGCAGCTCGACAACAAATCTGAAGATATGTCTTGAATTCTCCTTTAGCCAATGCTTCAAAGTCTAACTCTGAAAATTGTTTGAGGATTTCCCTCAATTCTTGAACCTCTTCTGGAGAGAAGATTTGACTGTTTCAGAAGAAGATGAGGGACGTCGAGCTTTGAGTTGGGCAATAGGAGACTTAGGAAAGGAAGTTGGAGCTTTTGGATTTGTGATTCTTTGACAGAAATCACTGACTTTCAATTTGAACTCCTCTAAAGAGGAAAGATCACCAACAATAGCATCGATAGGAGCATTGGTTCCTTGTTGAAAGAAATACGTAAGCCATCAAGTTTAGCTCTCTAAGGGACATAATAACCACAAAGATGAGCAAGCATAAAACACAAGTACCTCAGCTGGATGGATTTGTTATGGTAGAACTTGCTCTTCTTGAAAATCATCACCTTGTGGTTGGTCAAGAGCAACCTGTTTAAGAGCCACTTCAGCTTGCTCAATGGTTTTTGCAGTAACGGTACCTGGCAAAATCTCAGGAAATAGACTGATATCATCTTTAGGAGAAGAAGATCCAACAACAACTTAAGCAACAACCTGAGCGGAAATATCACCTCCAGCAACTTTGTCAATTCCAACATCTTGAGGATTTTCAGAAATGGTTTCCTTAGTTTTTGCTGTAGGTTGATCAAGAATGTCTTGCACAAATACTTCTTCAGTTGTAGGAACTGGCTCTTGTAAAGGCTCTTTGCTTAAGGGTTCCTCAGGGATTTGCTCCTTAACCAAATGTAACATAGAAATGTAACAAATTATGAACAACACTCCTAACAGCACTGCCCAGAATTGGCAGCCCACCATACAAAACATGTAACAAACACATAACCATGCACACCAGTGAAGAGACAAAGCCACTACCCAAAACATGGAGACTGGGCAGCAACTACACAGTGGAAGATGCACAAATCTGGGCGGCATCTCATTTGAAACAGCAACACTACCTTAATGAGAGGTAACCGCACATAGTGCAACTAGCATACAAGCTTGGGCAAATAATGAACGATCAGCTTAACAACAGATTCAAATGAAGCTAGACCACTGCCTAGAATGGCAGAATATCATACAACAATTAACCACTGCCCAGAAATGGCAGAATATCATGCAGTAAACCATTGCCCAGTAATTAACCACAAGCAGCTTTGCTAGAATCTAGACCACTGCCCAGAAATGGCAGAATATCAAAATCAACTACACCAAACCAAAAAATACCCTCGATTCTACAGGTAACTAGTTGACTAGGAAGTAAATACCCTGATCATTTTGGCCGATTTTTTATTTTTGTTTTCCCCTAAATTGCACATTTATCAACCCTACTATTATGATGTTCGTATTTGATGATCACAACTGGAGTACCATATAGTGTCACCAATGTATTATTAAAATGTGTCCCGTTTAGTGGAGCAGATTCTACCATTGATGACACATCACATGATATGAAACGCCGATACATTCCTTTATCCCACGCACTTTCAATCGCAGGATTCAACAAAATACACTCTGACCAGCAAAAGTCTAGGAACATGGATAGAGATACATATGTGCATTGGTAATAACCTCCTAGACAAGACTACATAGTGTCCCAAAGAATCATACAATTTCATTGAAAAAAAATACACAATTAATGCATTGTATTCTTGATTTGGACTGGTCAAGAGTATTTGAGCAGAAATTATAGGAGGGCAATGTCCAATATCGAAAGTCTAAGGAGCAGAGGAGCTAAGGTCATGCATGAAGTGGATGCAACAAAAATGGCAAACCAAATCTTGCTCCAAGGCATGAAGTGTAGTATGGTTTCAAACTTTACGAGCTGTCAATGTGATCTCGGCCATCTTAAAGTGTTTTTACTAATTATGATACAACAATTGAGCTTATAGAGCAGATCCCACAGCAACTTTGGAAGTGAAAAAAAAAAGTGGATTACCTGGGCGTAGAGTCCATAAGAACCTTGTCAGCATGCCATGCAACAATAGTTCCAACAGCATCTTCAATGGTTTCCATATCACTCGTAGGCCTCAACAGAAAGGCTGCAACATTCTTTGCAACGTCTACCCAAACTCTTATTGCATTAGGTCCGAGAGGAATATGATGAACACGTTCATTTGGATTACTCGAAGACCAACGTCCTTCAGCAACTACTTCTCCTGTTCCCGTCCAATGAAACAACGTGCAGTCGCTATCAGGGTTAGTGGTAACCCTCTTTACCAACAAGGCAACACACAACAAAAATCATCCCATTCAGCATTTTTTATCCAACAATGTAAAATTATGCTATTTTTTTCCGAATGCGTAGCTAAAAACTAAATAACTTCTTACCGAGGGAGAAACAATGGGTGTAGTCTGTGTTCCTTCAGTCGTTGCCGTATTCGAAGCCTAGAAAGTTGAAAGAAGGAAAACAAACAAAACGTCATTATTCAAAGTAGTTAGAAATACCCAACACTGAAAGAAAATGGTAAACTACTTGCTTGATTTTTCATTAACTCATCAATTGTATTTTGCATATGTGCCACTTGAGACTTGTACTGAACATTTTCTTCATGCAACTGAGCTATATGGCCACTCATTTGTGCTAATACAGTTAATTTTGTTAGTGTCACTCCTTTTCCAAATGTTCGTAAACGGCCATTCTTTTCGGGGCCAAGTACTTTACAAAGTGCATCTTCTTTGAGATTAGTTGAAGATGACTTTGGTGTTTCCCGTTCAATTTTTTCCATATGTGCCTGAAAATTTCAACTTATGAAGTCAATATAAATGACTAATGTGAGATATACAACAAACAAAACACAAAAATTAAGAACCAGCCTTGGCCTTACAATCTTATCTTCAACTTTTTTGTTTGCAGGACGACCAATCTTTCTCCTATGTCCTTCGGCCCAAACAATGACTCTACTTGTGGATTTCTTTTTGTCTTTCTGGAGTAAAAACCAATATATGATAAAAATGCGACATAAGTTAGGCTGGCGATACTGCCATGACGTGTTTTGCTTATTGCCAGCTATACCCTCTCTCTTGTTAACAAAGGGCATTAAAAGTTGGTGAAATTTCACTAACTCTTTGAAATTTCCATGCAAATGTGATAAATGTGAAGTTCAAATTTCACTAAAATTTCACTAACATTTCCTATAAGTTATAATTTTTAATAGGGGTTATGATGATATTTGATAATGAACAAAATAAAAAGGGCATTACCATCTCAGCGGTCAACCGTGCATATCCCTTACGACTCATAGTATGTTGAAGTTCCAGCTGCTTCTTTCTAATTTTTTTGAAGTTGTTGCTTTTAGCCTAATTCAATAGCAATATGGATGAATACATACTTCAAATTTGATTACATTTAGACACCAAAATTCACATACCTTGAAAGTTGCACTCGTCTTTTCCTTCACAAAATCTTTCCAATCATGCAATGATTTGATGTTAGGAGGCTGCAGCTTCAGCCTTTCTTCCTCATTTGAAGCAGCATGTATTTTTCTGACTAATTGAGACTTTGGCGCTCTCCAAGCTTCATTCATATTCCGAAAAACAATTTGTCTCTGCCATTCTTCATCAAGCTCAAATCTTACCTGAAAATTTATAAGTAACATGCATGAAATTCTATCATTTTCACTTCCATGCTAATTATACTAGGGCACTATACCATACCTGAATGGATTTCCATAGGATTTTTGCCATGCTCGAGGGAAGTTTTTGCCAATCCGAAAGTGTATATGGGACAATCTCTCTAACTAGAGCTCCTGAGAAAGAAGACAACTTAACGGATCCTGGCCCAATCGGTATACCATTCTCATTAAACAACACCTTAATTCGACTACCTCCATCTACAGCAATGGTTTTTAGCTTTGTTGGGCCTCTTCTACGTGTGGGTTTCTTAGACATTGTTGCATGGGCTTCATTAACTGATGGAAAATTTGGCATTAGATTAGATATGATAGTACTTGAGGATTATTTGATAAAAAGAAAAGAAAAATAAACTCATGATATTATTTCTCATTGACGCTGCCAACAACCGTATGTGGGCTGCAAAACAGATCAGTTTGTTCAGTGGGGAGCTACAGAGCTTGGGTTGCTTCGTGGGGGCTCCTACCTTCTTCTTGAGCAATAGAACCACCACTCTTCTTTCTAGCAGCTGTACTTTTCACCTGAAAAATGTGTATGACAAAAACGGAAGCAACAAACTCTTTCAAAATTTCACTAACTCTTTGAAAATTTGTTAGTGAAGTCAGTTTGGACACCCTTCATCAGTTTGGAAAGGCCCTTCAAATTTCACTAACTCTTTGAAAATTTATCAGTGATAAGGACAATTTGAACAAAACAATTTACTCCTGTAAGAGAGAACTTGCAGAACAAGGACAACATCTATTACCTTTTTCGCTTTAGGCCTCGAGAAATCATCATTGTCATCATCATCACTCAGCCCATCTTCACCATTGAGTGGTTCATAGTCTTCATCACCATCTTCACGCCCAATCTTGTTTTTTCTCTTATCAGTACCTTTAGCATTACTTTGTTGATTTGAAGCAAACAAGAACCTTAAAGGTTCTCGATTCCAGCAGCACGTAGTCCAATTAAGAGTTGTTCAATCTTTTTTTGCTTTTCCCTTTCATACCCTTTTGCTTGCATAGTCAAGTACCCCGGAGGAAGCATGTTACTGAATGCATAAAATGATATTCCATGAAATACACATAACATATCATAAAATGAGATAAATACATGCAAAAAATGTAGCACAAACTCTTCAATTCTCAGTATAGAAAGACATTGATACGATAACATAACATATGGAATTACAGATATGATAACATGGAGTAACCAAATATAAGGAATTCAAAATGACATGAGAATTCAAAATAGAACAACAAACTAAATTTGCAAATTTCATTTCATTAACTCGATAATTACATGAATCACACTAGTGTGCCCTCACAATCCTCTCTTGCATTAGTTGTTTCTTCATCATCATTCTCAATATCCATACCAAGTGCTGAAACATCTTGTGGCATGGAAGATGTACCAGGAGTTTCTTCGAACATTTCCAAGTCATAAAAACCCCTAGGTGGTGCCTTTAGTAATATACCAGTTTGAAGAGTCGGAGTCTCTTGAATAAAAAACTTGTTTTGCCTGTGAAGCAAGGATGAAAGGCTCTTTGTCATATTGCGTCTGACCTTGGTGTAGGTTAACAAGTGTAAAGCCATCTTCAATCCTAACACCATGACCAATATTTGCCCAATCACACTTGAACATTGGAAGTTGGAATGTATGATAATCTAGCAAGACTATTTCTTTGATCACCCCATAGTATGAAACTACATTAACAACTTGCGCAGTGTCCTTCGCACTTGCTCTACACATAGTTGTTGCGTCAATGGAAACACCACTATTTTGAGTTGATTTTTCAACATCCTTTGTGTGAAACCGCTGCCCATTGATGATATATCTAGTGTAACTCACTGCTTGGTTTCTAGGACCATTTGCAATCCACTGTAGTTTCTCCAATTCTTTATTTGGGCAGGATTGTATTGGAATCTGTTCAAGTATAAGCAACTCAAATAAAACTATCTTCCTCGCATTTATTACTTCACAAACCTCACTGAAAAAGTAAATGTAACCTTTTCTTTTAACCACTTTGAAAAGTTGTCGGCGTGTCTCCTCATAAGTAAATGTCTATTTCTTGGTAGACCAAGGCTTGGATTGGATTGCTTTAACTGCTCTATATGTATCCTAATAGAAAAAAGAAGGAAGAGTAAGTGATTGATATACTTAAACTAGAAATTTAGCATTTTGAGTTCCATGAAACTTACTCCAAATACGGTTCCACAATTGATGTATTGAATAGCACATAACGATGTGCACTTTCTAACAGATCCTCACTCAATGTAATTGATGTGCCGGCTGATATTGGTCGACCTTCAAGAATTACATCATTCTCAAAATCATGATTGCGACGCTCTCTATAATAAGTGCCCACAGATTTCTTCATATGTCTACTACAAAATGTGATGCACTCTTCCGCAAGATAGCATTATGCAATGCAACCTTCCGGTCGTGAACGATTCCTAACATTTCCCTTGAAAATCTTCATATGTCTAAAAAAGAAGGAAGTCTATTAAGAACAAATAGCTATAAGTAATGATGCTAAAAAAAAGTGAATACTTAAGAGTTCACCTCTCAAAAAGGAACATCTAGCGGTAGTGAACTGGCCCACAAAGAACGAAGGAGGAAAGAACCTCTCGAACATGCGTAAGGTTTCCACAACTTCATCTTCAAGGGAAGCGATTTCTTCTCAATCAATGACTCTTTGACACAATTTGTTAAAGAATGAACAGAGGCAAAGTATCGCATTTTGAGGTCCCTTTGGTAGAAATCCTCTTACGGCTACCGGCAACAATTGTCGCATTAGCACATGACAGTCATGGGATTTGAGACCTGTGATCTTTAACTCTTCCATTGATACACAGTGTAGACACCCCGATTTTGACCCGAGAAACTTATCAAGCAACCCCGATGATGAAAATGCCCGATAAGAGCACGTGGAGCTTGATTGTGAACTTGAAAACCCCTCCAAAACCTCTTCAAAATAAACCCAAGCCTACACCACCTTCTAGTACATTCAAAACCCTCTTTATTGATATATAATATGTCCCAATCCATTTTGAAATGAGGGAGATGTGCCCGTTTTACCAAAATGACTCATTTTTTCGACCTTCTGAGGGTAAAATGGTCATATATTTTGATATACAAATCATCTTGGGTTAGAAATTAGACTTGACAAGCTTTCCAACGCTTCAAACCATGCACAAAACGGAGTTTGGTAGCACCCGGAATGGCCCCGCAAAGTTTGGAATTTTGTGCTGTCTCCAAGTCCAGGCGTCTGGATTGGATGATTCCAGGCGCCCACATTGAATCCAGGCGCCTGGATTCGATCAATATGGGCGCCTGGATTCACTCCAGATACTTGATCCCCAAGGTCAAATGAGTGGGGAGGAGCGTCTTGGAGGATTCTTTGGGGATTTTCTGCAGAAATCTGTTAAAGTATAGTGGAGGGAATATAGGGTACCCTATTGCCCCATAACCTTGACCCCTAAGAGGTCCAAGTGGCCCATTTTGAACCCTTCTTTGCCTATTTAAACACCCCTTGTCCCCCATTGCAAGAGGGATCAGTCCTCCCCTCTCTCCCTTACTGTTATTCTGCCCAAATATCCCCAGAAAACTGATGCAAAATAACTTCCTCTCAATCTCTCTTTATTTCATTCAATTTCAACCTTCAAGCCCATTTTCTTACCATTCTAGCTCCGCACTTTCTCATCCTCAACAATCAAACCTCCACCAAGGTACCAACAATCTGATCTTCATAGTTCCAGAGGCTAAATCTCAGTCCACTCAACCACCAAAATCACCCAAACTTACAACCCAAGTTCAAAAATCAAGCCTTCAAGGTAGTTATCTACCAAATTTGCTCAAAAAGGCCCTGAGGGGACATCAACCAAGCTCTAGCTAGTCTTCCATACTGGCTTAGAGTTTGGGAAAGGTCTTAAACATCACAGGAAAAGATTTCATTTTGTGTTCCAGTACCAGATCCAGGCACCTGGATTAGCCCTTTCCAAGCGCCTGCATTGAGTCCAAGCACTTGGATTCACTCAATGTAGGCGCCTGGATTCCCTCCCCTTTGTCATATTTTCTGCTTTTTCTTGTATTACAATTAGTCCATGGGAGATAATTTGCATACATTGATACTGGGGTAATCATATCTCATGTTTTAATCTTCATTATAAGGGGTATTTGAGTGTTTCAAAGGCAAAAACCATGCTTTTCAAGATTTTTATTATATTATGAAATTGATCTTGAGATTCATTTCATCCACAATGTCATTAAACATCATTTAGAGTGTGTGTGGATAAGTTAGGAGCATTGCACTTGTGGTTTACTGTGGAACCTGGAAGATAGAAGTTGTTGTCTGAGAGGCCATCCAGGCGCCTGGATTGGCCCATTCCAGGCGCCTGCATTCAATCCAGGCGCCTGGGTCTGCCTAATCCAGGTGCCCAGACTGCTATCCAGGTGTGGTATGTTTGATGTTTGCGATCAGTTTCTGGGACACCTTGGAGCAATTTGAGCATGATTTGATCAAGTTTCAACGTTCTATGCATATAAACTGTCCATACATGACATTTTGCACAAGCATCCACATACATTTCATTGATCTTTTTGATACATTTTCGTGTTTACACATGAATATGTGTTCAAAGTCCATTCAAACAACATTTCCAAAATCCCTTAAGCATTTAGTAGAGACCGGTGGTTACATCGGGCGTGAGGGGTGCTTTAAATTCCTTCCCCTCACGTAACCTAGCTCCCGGACCCGAGAAATCTCATTTTGGCGAGACCAGTAAAATGTTTTTCATATCAAGGGCAAAAGAGTCATTTTTCAATTGGTTTCTCAGGTACGGTCCTCAAACCCGGGTGGCGACTCCATTCAATCAATCAAACCATTTTTCAAACCAAATCAATTTCGTGGACATTTCCCGCGGGGTGTTCACACACAGTTTGCAATGTTTGAGCTATATCCATCAGGTACTTTTAAGTCAAACAACCTCTTGCAAAAGATTTCTTTCTCAGCCTTGGAAAGTGTATGTGAAGCTAGAGGAAGATATGTCTTCATCCCTCGCTCTTGTGGATGCAAATCGTGCCTTATTCCCAAATTTTGTAAATCCTTTCGAGCATGTTGGCCATCCTTAGATTTTCCATTCATATCCAGTATCATGCCAATAATGCTCTCACAAATATTTTTTATGATATGCATGACATCTAAGTTGTGACGAACTGGCAATTCCTACAAAGACATCACGGACCTGCTCATTAAATCTACAATAACACAATATGAAATCAATATTCTAAGAAAATAAAATTAACAACACTTACTTCCCAATATGGAAGATCAAATAGATTGACCGCTTTTTCCACATTTGGTTATCTTCATTGTCTCGCTTCCTTTTCGACTTTTTACTTCTTCTCTTTTTGCCTTTTCCCCAATCATTCTTAAAATCTTTAAGAGCAAGCTTAATCCGAGAGCCGATCATGATTCGAGGTTTGTTTACTTTCACTTCCTTTCCGTCAAACGATGCTTTCTTCTTTCGAAAAGGGTGAGATGGAGAAAGAAAGCACCTATGTCCCATATATACCATCTTCTTGCTGAACTTTAGCCATAGATAATATGTATTTTCTCCACATATGGGACAAGCAGTTTTACCTTTTGTCTTACACCCGGCAAGATTTCCAAGTGCTGGAAAATCGTTCATTGTCCACAACAAAATTGCCCTCAGGTTGAACATAGAGTTGGTGGATTTGTCATAAACACTTATTCCAATGCTCCACAACTCTTGTAGGTCTTCAATGAGAGGTTGTAAATACACATCGATATCATTACCGGGTTGCTTAGGTCCTGGGATTAACAACGTCAATAGAACATTCTCTCTCTTCATCCACAACTAAGGTGGCAAGTTGTATGTAACCAACATAACCGGCCAGCAACTGTATGTGCAACTCAAATTGCTAAATGGATTGAAACCATCAGTAGCAAGACCAAGCCTTAGATTGTGTGGCTCTGCTGAGAAAGAAGGCCACTTATCGTTAAGGCTGTAAGGTTGGATGGTGCCATAGTTATCCACATCCCAAGATCTTAAAATCCTAATCCTACTAAGAAACAACCTCCTAAAATGTCTAAAAGTAAACCCTTTATACAAGGGGCATGAGAACTCTTTTCTTTTCTTTTTTAATCAGCAAAATAAATTTCATTCATCACAGGATAAAAAAATGAAATCCGAACAATAAGAAAACAAACGCATTAAGAGAGCTTCGAAGAGTCAACAATACTCTCCTACTACTGCTACTCGCAATTTCTTAACCTACCCCTTCGCCTCTCAAGGATTTTCTATTTTGAAGCAGACAACAACAAGAAAAAACAAATGCACTTAGCAAAGAGCTAACTGCAGCAGCAAAAGAACAAATAAGAACAAATGCTTGAGCCCGAACCAAACAACACCACCCAAAAGCTTGAGTTAATTTATCTGATTACTTGAGCTAATTCTCTTTTTACGCAACAAATTGATTGATTTAGGCATTGGAGGACGTTGGTTGACACCACACCAGTGTGTTTAGTTCTTGTTTGCATGTTATTAATCAAGCATGCCGAAAAATTAAGTACCATGGCCTTTCTTTTTTGCCGTTGTGCAAGGATAGTAAAACCTACGAGAGAGAGAGAGAGAGAGAGAGAGAGAGAGAGAGAGATTCTAAAAGTCAGTCATTGAGGAAATCCAACAAGGAGCACAAGTCTCCATCAGCATGATCATTTTGCATAATTAACAATTACATAAACATAATACTTTCATGTATCCACCTACCACTAAACCACACACTTAGATTTGGATTGGTTAAAAAGACACTAATAGATGACTAGCTAGGCTAATCCCACTAAAGTAGATATGTAATCTCTTTGGAAATTATTACCTTGAGAGCACCAGGGCCCGGTTATAATTTTTTTTTAACCGAGGGCCCGGTTATACTTGTGGACCCGCAATATTTTCAAATATCAATCAGCGGTTAAAACATATATATTTCTACCAATTACAGAGGTGGTTTCAGCATTCAAGCTACATTTTTCACCACCAGAGATTTCAAAATGAAAGCAATTGATGAGAAGTAAGAGATTCACACCCAACTCAACTAACAATTTTGTTAAAACTTTCACACAATACAAACTCTCTTACACCCCTCACACTCTCACTTGCACACATAATCTAGTGGGGGGAGACCCCAAAATGGGGATCCCCACGTCTCTGCTCTCTCCTCTCTTTGCTCTCTCTTTTCCTCTTCTTCTTTTCCCACACAACTACAATGCACATACACAAGCACTTATACTTAACTCTCTCGACTTCTTAAAATTGGAACGATTAACTAGACATATTAAAAATTTTGACTACTCTATTAAGTAGACTGATTCAACCATTTATCCAGTATCAATAATGACAGCTTTTCTATCCCCACATATATACATCTAATTATTCAAGACTCCGGGACAATGGTCACGTCACGTAGTGCTCCGGAATACTCCAACGCCACACATTCTCGTGAAGTCAACATCAGTGTAAAAACCCCGCAAAAATGTGTTGTGTTGAACCGTTTCGGAGCACACCACGTGACCGTGCTACGGTACTCCTAAATTATTACTCCATAAATATATGTAATAACAACTATTAGCCACATTAGGGACATAAAAATGAACATGGGTCATGGATCCATCTTTGAACATATAGTACCACAAAATTAATGTAAGGAAATTAAGAAGGGGGAAATGAGACGAAACAAAAGGCTTGACATTAGGAAAAGTCATTGGTGTAAGGACCCGTGTAAAAAAAAATCACTTTTTGGAGAAGTTTCGATTTGGCCGCTAAAAAGTCCCGGTAATTGTTCCTTGGATTTTTCTAATCACAATGGTATAATCGGAAGTTATTTTTTAGTAAAGCAAGGCCATCTTTCACCCATTTTCTTTGGAGAAAAATGTGCCATTTTTCGGTTTTGTACTAAAAGTGGGGGGATGAGATTTTGATGTGATTAGAATTTCAAAATTTTGGAAATGCCATTGTTTCCAAATGGGGGGTACTTCCTTATTTTCATAAATAAATTAAAGTAAAGACTATCAAAATTATAGTCTTTACTTAAGTTTGGTTTATGAAAATAAGTATTGTGGTCACATATTATATACACAAGTCACATTTGGGTGTGTAGTGTAATTAGAAGGATATAAGTGTAGTGTATGGAGGAAGTTTGCTCAAATCATAACACCCTCTCCTCCCTCTCCACCCGACCGACCCCCTCTCTCCTCTCTTTCCTCCATTGTTACACCTCCAAGCTCAAATTACTCCCTCCTCACTCAACCACTTCAAGAACCAAGACCATTTTCATGTTCTACACACTCTACGGAGCTTGGGTAGCCGTGTATTCACACCAAGAGCTCCAAATTCGGGATTTGGGGGTTTCTACACTTAGGATTTCATTCATCTTCCATTTTCAAGCAAAACCTTGAGGTAGGGGAACAATTTCTACTCTCTCTAATTGTATGCTTGTGATTTATTGCATATATTTTGTTCTTGGCCTCAATTTCATTGAAATTCATGTTTTCCCCAATTGTGTGGGGTTTCCCCACTCGATTCTTTGATCTATTAAATTGCTTGTTGTTTGGTGAAATTAGGAGTTAAATTGACCTCCCTCCATGTTTAATTGTTACCTAGCATCTCTAATTTGAACCTAAGTTATCTCATTTGTGATTGGGTTGAAATTCCACACCCTAAGGGTGAAAATCTGCACTGTTACTGTTCATATATTGCTGCCTCTGTAATTTCCAGCCACTGCGCCTGTTTTTGGGGTGGTTTTCGGTCACCCTTTGATGTCCGTTTGGTCCCCAATCGCTTATTCCTTCATAAAATTGACTTTTGGCATCACTTTCAACCATGTTTTGACTCGAGAACTATGGTTTTATATGTAAATATGTCATTTTATCTCACATGAACGTTTGTTGTTTTATCGAAAGGTGTGAAATGGTGAAATGAACTTGGAGAAAATGGATCTTTAATGGAATGTTGGGAAATGAGATGTTTCAAACCAATGTCATCACTTGGTGAAATTTTTTATAAAGGCATGCGGAGCCTACATAATCCGGCAGGGGCACGCGGACCCACAGAACCCGGCAGAGGCACACAAAGCCTACAGAATCCGGCAAAGGCACACGGAGCCTATGGAATCCGGCAGAGGGATTAAATCCCTAGTACTAATGAAATGATGATTTTTCTTCAATGAAAGAAGTGAGAAATGAGGTTTTTAAACTATCCGTTGTGTTTGTTAAAAATTGATATGTGAATTTGATTTTTTTGATTATTGTGGTAAACTTGGGTTGTTGAGTGAAATGAAATGGATACTTGGGGTGACGTTTGGGCACTTTGTTGCTTCAAAATCCTTTTCTTAATGAACCGGCTACCGTTATTCACATTGGTACTACCATTGGACATATCATGATCTCATGTGCATATATCATATTCATACACCTAGCATTAGTAAAATAGTTCTCCTACGAGCGTGTGTGCTCACCCTATCCCTTTTCAGGTTTCCAGCTTTGATCGTGCATGGTTTGAAGTGCATGACTTGGATGATGAGCATATATAATGTGGAGTTATTTTATTCATCTTCAATGCATTAACTTTTCTTTTATGGAGATGATATTGTAACTCTAATCTTTTCTCTATCTTTTGACTATGGATTTGTATTAACTTATGGGATGTTACTTTGATTTCACCTTTGGGGCAAGGGTGCCCAAACATTATTATTTGATTACACCTTTGGGGCAAGGGTGCCCAAACATTTGATAGTCATTGGACTAAGGATGTACTCTAATTTATGGAAATCTTTATCTTTTAATTTACTTATTGTTTGAGATTCTTTTATTTATGTTTTGTAAAAATGAGGGCGTGACAATTGGGCATGTTCTCTTCCAGAAAGATGTGTCTGTCCCACTTCACTGGCATTGGTTAATTGCTTCCTCGTTAAGTACGTACTAATCAAATTTAACTACTATTAATTAATATTTAACTACACTGAACTAATGCCAAGCGCATTCACTGATAAAAAAAACAAAACAATGAAAAGCATGCATATCAGATGAGGACTAAAGAAACTCTCTCACAATACCCACAACCATACAGATATGAAAAGGAACGATTAAAAAAGAGCCCCAATCTCTTTTTCGAAATGCCTATTAAAGTAAATCAAAACCATCAAAAGTTAATAATTTGTACAAATCCCTAAATGATTGTCCCAAGAAGATTATTGAAGAGTAAACCCTAGCATTATATTAGGGCAAGAATCAAGGAAAAAGGATGTAGGAGAACAAGAGAGAGAAAGGATCGAACAAACCAGCACATTGCATTTAAACCCTTCTGTAATTTTCAGTGCAAGAGAACATGCAAGGCTGGTCTTCAACGATTTGGGGGCCGCGGAGTACGAGCGGACTGGGTGTTGGTAGTTGTGGTGTTCAGGAGGCGGAGGAGGGAGGAGAGGGAGTAGGCGAGATCATTGAGAGAGAGAGAGAGAGAGAGAGAGAGAGAGAGAGAGAGAGAGAGAGATTGGCGGTGGATGAGTGTTTTGGGGATTAGAAATTTTTGGAGGCAGATGGGGGATTGGCGCCAACACTTGCCGCCTGGAGTAAAAAGTGTAGAACGCCATGTTTTTTGGGAATTTTGGGGGAAATGCTATAGTTGTATAAAAGAAATGCTATGTTTAAAGCCTTCCCTATTTTTCTTTGTTTTAACTTCAAAAAATGCTATTGCTTCTCTATTATAGCATTTTTTAAAAATGCTATGAAATTATGCTATAGAAAGTCATATTTGTTGTAATTCCTTCATATTTAACAGTGCAAATATCAAGGATCGAGTCACACTATATACATTTTTCACTTGTTTCCTACAACAATAAGCATTGCATACATGTCTTTATTATTTGGTACACTAACCAAATTGGCTTTTGGCTTGGTTTGAGTTAGGGAATTGGGAACGTTATTTTGAGAGTAGGCAGAAAAGCCATCAGATCCTGGATATGGATTTTTTCTTCCAAGCCAACCATCAAAACAATGCTTTGATGTCAGTCCATGGAAATAAACCAGTCATGGGCATGATACTTTTGAGAAAGACAAGAAAAGAAAAACCTAAACATCCCCTGCCCTTCCCAATGTCAACACACTTTTGTTCCTGCTCTATAACAACTTTTCGATCAAGGACAAGGCATAGGCTCATTAAAGGCTATTGTCTATGTATTGTTCGATTAGAGCTTTTGCATCAAACATTGCTCCAGCGTTATAAGCACCGGTTGTGCCCTAGACTTATCTTCATAAAAGAAAGTTCCACTTGCACAATTAAAGATCCACAATGTTAACCTATAAATAGAGATACTTGGACAGCGATACAAAGGAACAACTTGAACTGCGTTGATTCACCAATAACTACAGGCTACAAGGAACAAACTAGGCCAAAACTAGGCCAAAATAAGCACCCGAGTGAGATAAAGAGAGTTTGAATTGATAGGCTGCTAGAAGCCTAAAACACCAAAGTAAATCTTTTCCACAAAAGCGACCAACTACTTTGTAAAGACAAAATCAACAAGGTCTTCTTCTCCAATGAAAAATAAAAATCTCAAGAGGGAATTGTTAAGTCCAATCCATCAATTCAAAAGGCCACTTAAAGAATTTTTGTCCCCAATTGTAAAAAAGAACTATCTCCTCCAAATAAAAAAATTCTCCATTACAAATGGGTTTTATATGCTTGCAACATAAAATCAAAGCATTTCAATGCAACAGAGTATACTTTCATATGAACAACCTCATTTTGCAACAAAGTATCACGGTGGCAAAATACACATGGAGAAATATGATTCTAACTCATCAGCTTAACTCAAACACGTGGTCTTGAATAACATAATTCAATCATGGAGAACCAAAAGCCCAATCTCTTTTTTGAAACAAGACTGACACCCCAAATAAAGTAAATCCAAACCCTCTAAATTTATAATCTGTGTAAATCCTCAAATTATTATCCCAAGAGTACAACCCTAGCATTGTATTTAGGCAAGAGTAAAGGAAATCGACTGATTACAAGTGAAGTAGAGGTTAATCGATTAGATATTAGGAGAACTGGAGGAAAGGAACAAACCTGCCACTGCCTAGTCAAGATTAAAGCCCTAGAAAACCAGCCCTAGCTCCAGTTCAGGTTCTCTTTGCCTCAATGGTGCAATAGGTTTGATTCTCCTCATACTACAGAACAAAGATGAAATCAGAGAGAGAATCATCAATCAAGTAGCAGGAGAACGAGAGAGAGAGAGAGAGAGAGAGAGAGAGAGAGAAGAGAACAAACCTGTGAATTGCATGCGAAGCTAGGAGGTTCGATTGAGATGCCGCACGGAGTAAAATCAGATCTCTTCAACGATTTGGTGCCGCACGGAGCAAGATTCTGGCGGGTGTGGCGTGCGATTGAGAGGCGTAGAGAGAGAATGAGGGATTTGATTTTAGCGCCTGGAGTTTTGGGATTTGAGAGAATAGGAAATTTTTCGGGGGAAGGAAGGATTTTGGGCGCGAATTTCTTGGCGCCTGGATTGGATTTTGGGATCTGAGAAACGCTATGTTTCTTTGTTTTTGGAAGGGAAAGGTGCATTTAGGCGAGAACGCATTTAGGAGAGAACGCTATATTTATTTTGGTTAAAACACTATTTTTGAAGGCTTTAGGATTTTTCTTTGTTTTAACTTCAAAAATGCTATAATTACTTATCTATTATAGCATTTTTGAAAAATGCCATTAAATTATTCTATAAAAGGTCATATTTGTTGTAGTGCTATCTTGTAAACATAGCCTAAAAAATATGAGGCTAGATCAATGATGTTGTCTTGAGAAAGGGTATAGGCCAAGGGTGTAAACTCGAGCATCATCTTTTTACAACTATGACAAAAAATCATTTTACTTAAAGTATACCAAACATATGCAAAGAATTCTCTGTCAGATACTTCGTCTCCGACTTTCTTTTCAACATGAAGAAAGTTACCATAAGAGGCATGGGAACCAGTCTGTCTGATATCACTTAAGAAAGGTACATCAACGGATGCGGTGATATCAAAGACAGATCCATGAGGAGGAAACCCATTGAGAAAAGCCACATCGAGGACTGTGGGAGCCATCATCCCACAATTGAATCGAAAACAATTGAACGATGGGTCCCAAAAAGCTAAAGTGGCATGTATAAGAGAAGGGTTCTGAAGTATACCATGTCTAAGCAAGGAAATGATATGAGATAAACCAACATCTTCCAATTCTTTCTTTTTGGCTTTGAATATGCGTATAGTCTAGTCTTCCCATTTCTCGTCGTAGTTTGGCCAATAAACAAAGTTTTTCTTGACCAATTTGGAGAAGTCTAAACTAGGGGTGCACATGGTATGGATTGGGCCGGTTCTCTGCAAATCTAGTAACCGGACCATTCCGATGGTCCTAAAAAATTAAGAACCAAAACCTAACCAATACACATGAAGAACCTGTCCAGATCCAAACCGCAAGACCGGACCGGTTTTGGTTCGGTTCCGGTTCTACCCGATTAAGAAAAACTTTATCACAACACATGAGTTCAAAAGATTATTTAAAATTTAGAGCACCAAAACAACTCATAAAATAAATAAATAATTATAGGAATTTACAAGATTCATAATTTTGTACATGTATAATGCACACACACACACACACACACACACATATATATATATATATATATATATCATACGGTCCGGTTCGTTTCTAACCGTGGTTCTTAAATTGAGAACCAGTAACTGATCCACAATTACCGGTTCTTAGATTTTTAGAACCCTAACTAGACCAATGAACAATAGAACCTAACCAAATTGACCGGTTCGGTCCGGATCAGATCGGTTTGGTGGTTATGTCGGTTTTCTTGTGCACCCCTAGTCTAAACACCTGTCATTTACTAAATGACTTTCTTCAAGAATAGGATAACATGGTGTAAAATCTAAGGGAAGGTTGAGAAATGCAGGTCCAAGGATCTGAGTATTGGGTGCGATGGGGTGTTCAATGAAAGTATGGTTTTGTAAAGCACCACCGCCGGATTTGGATTTTATGATTTCTCTGGTAACTAACCTTCTAAGAACTAAGGAAGGAGTGCCCTTTGTTACATTGCTCTCGGAAGCCATGAGTATGGAGTATGAAGTATGAAGAAAGGGAGGGAGTATGAACGTTTGAAAGTTTGAGAGTAAAGTGACAATGAAAACGTTTTAAGCCCTAGATATATACGTTGCAATGAAACGGTACTTCGGTTCGGGTCAAGTGTTAATTAAAGGGTAATTGGGACTAAAAAATATTTTGACCCAAATTGTAATTTTTGAATCTAATTTGGACGATATTACTCATTTTTAAACCATTTTTATTGGTTTAAAATTAACCATTTTCCTCTTTGTTTTGTTTTCTTCAAGTTCAAGCTGGTTTAAAGTATTTTAAAGTGCTTCCAAAAACATAATAGAATACAAATAAGCCAAAGAAAGAACTAGATTGCATTAACATTAGAAAGATTACATGCTACGAGAGAAGCCCTATTACATTGAGAAGAAAACTAAACATCTACGGGTGGTGGAGCAGCTGTTGGAGTTGAAATGACTTGGAAATAATGAGGAAAGCTCCAAGTCACTAAGGCATGAAACCTTGCCCAGGTGAAGCTGAAGAATTTCCTCTCCTTCATTCTAACCTTGCTTTCTTCATCCAGTTTGAGTTTTTTCTCAATCAGTGGCCTGATTTTTAAAACCAAACTTTTGGCTTTGATTTCGAACTTGGCCAGCTTAAAGGCATTCCTCTCCATGCGTCTTTCGAACTTCTTTCGAAGCCTCTTAGAAGCACTAGTGGGCATTTCAAAGGACTCCCCTTTCAGGTTTTCTATTTTATTATGAAGCCTGATGACTTGATCATGAATGATCCCATAGTCATGGAGGTCTTGATTGAACCCAAGGGTAGCACTGTTGTTCTTCATCCACATCCGAAGAAGAGGAAGCTGACTCAGAAAAGAGTGGATGAAAGAACCACTTTGCTTAGAAATAGCACCTTGGAGGGTCTCACAAGCCCATAGAAAGTTCTTGTAAGGGATATCTTCTTCAAGAATCCCCATATCTAGAAAGGCAAAAGCAGCCAACAGTTCCTTGGCTTTGATAGCGTCAGAGTGAGGAATAGTGGGATCGAACTTAATGTTTTTCAACTCTTCAAACTAGTTTGGATTTTCTGGAAGAGCTCGAAGAGGAGGGGAGGTATAGTCAATGAAATCACCAAAATGAGGCCTTCAAACTTCATTTAGCCAATAGATGTATTGCTTCGTGGCTTGCTGCTTGAGTTCACCATAACCAGTAAAGCCTGATCTCTCTATTTCCTCAGCTTTAAAGAATGGAGGGGTGAGACAAAAGGCAATGAGGTTATCAAGCAACATTATGTTAGGATCATCACTAATAAAAGGAGACAAATACCTACTCATAGCCAATCAGCGATATTTGCTCAAGCCTTTAAACCAGCAGGGTCATCCATCTTGACCACCACTATTTCAGATGGTAAACCCCATAGAAATGGCTTTGGAGTGGATGGAATAGGAGGATTCCATGGATCAATGGATGTTTGCTCTTCCATTTGAACCACTACATAGGAGCGATCCCTTCGAATTTCACCCACAATGGGTGTAACCAAATTCTTAGTTTGAAAAGGTTTGTGACCATTGAGGTCCATGTTTTCGAAGGCATTTTGAGTAGCAGTAACATCAACCATTTGCACTGAGTCTGAGTGAAAAAAAAAATTGAAGTTTGAGGGAATAATTGGCGATGAATATTAGCCAGTAACGTGAAATATTTATAGATGTATTTGAGTTTGAAACGATTCAAATTCTTGTAAGTGGAAAACGTGTAAGTTAACTGCCCATTATCCATAAATTTCTCATTGGAAATGTGCAAACTGCTCGTTTCTCTCATTGGAAGTACAAAGAACTGCCAATAACTTTCACATTAGAAGTGTGCAGGAATTCGAAGAGGCAAAGGCACATTAACACGTATTCAAATTCCTTGAATAACGATGTTAATGTGGGGGGTATGTTTACATATAAAATTAACAAATCTAATAATTAATTGTCACGTAATAAGAAATGTCAAACGTTGGTAGCTTAATGTTAATTAAGAAGCATTGGATTAATAGACTACAGATGGATTAATACGATCGATGTCGTATTAGTTATTAGTTTGAAAAGCAATTATTGGCAGTTACAAGTCAAAGCTAATATAAGAAGTTGACTTCGAAGCCATGATTTCAACTGCTAAGTGCATGAATTCCACGTGTAAACATATGAAACGAGGTAGTTGACATTTAAGACAGGTGGAGTACATCATGCAAGGCTGTTAGATATTTTGGCACTTTCCGGGATTGTACAAAAACCATCATTCGTAAATTTATTTTGAATTGTAATGGGTAGATTTTTTAGGGTTTAGTTGCTCGCTCGATGCTCCTCTCATTATCTGCGCCAAATGGACCGCTGCGAGGTAAAATGCATTGCACAACATATCATGCATATTTTTTAAATAAAAGATTATATTTCTGCATGTTTGCATTTCAAATAAAACTCTCCGAAAATTTGCTTTCCATATCAATCAAATGATTTTATTTTAACTTACCGAAAATTTCCGCTTCCCATATGTATGCATATTTTTATATCAAGGAAACATTTTTCTTTTTAATGCTCCGGAAATTTTGTTTTCCATATATATATTTATCAAGCAAACATTTTTCATTAGGTTTCCGAAAATTTGCTTTCCGTAAACACACATATTTATCACGTGACAATTCTCTGTTATTTCTTTCCAAATGCTTGTGTTTCATTAAAAGATTTTTATTCCTTTTTTATTGTTTTGGAAAGGATCAGAGAGTGATTTTTTTTGTTTGGAGAGGCACATGTATATAGGCGGTTCCCTTGCCTATACATAAGGTGACCACCACCCATATAAAAGTTGCACAATTTTTGACGTAAAAGAAAACAGAGACCATCTATTATTTTTGTTTTTTACCGAGAGAATCCGTGAGAAAATATATATTATTTTTTTACTGTGCACCGATTCTTCAAGCAACATTTTTCATATCACATTTTTTTTCCGTCCATTTGGTGTTCGTATTTCGTGGTGCCGTCTACTGCTGTGGCCGAATCTTTTGGAGATTGATTCGGAGCCGGTTGAATCCGGAGATCGGGCGTGAAGTCTGTGGTTCATCTATTGAATCTTGAAGAAGCTCTGGGAGCATCGGAGATTGGCGAGAATAGGTAAATGCTTGGGGTAAGATTTTACTATTTCGCAATCTGTACTTCTTTTTTATTAATAGAATAAAGCAGTAGGTTTAGGCCGTGGTTTTGGCTTAGGGTTATTTAGGACCCTAAGTTTTTCCACGTAAATCGTGCGTAGCTTGTCTCCTTTTTTTATCTTCGCAACATTACTTGTGGTTTGGTTAATTTGATTTAATCAAGACAAATAACCAGTTTATTATTTAATACTTTTTAATCGGTTATTCAACATAAAAACTGGTAATTTTTATCAAAACTCCTATTCACCCCCCCTCTAGGAGTAAATTGAACGATTCCGCATAATTTCAATTGGTATCAGAGCTCGGTTGCTCTTTTTAGGTTTAACCACCTGAGTTTATTTCTGGGTATAAATGGACATGAACGCACCACGAGAGGGAGCCTCAAACTCGAGGCCACCCTTTTTCGACGGTAACGATTATCCGTATTGGAAGGCCCGTATGACCACACATTTAAGTTCCCTAGGAGTTAGGGTTTGGAGATCTGTTAGATACGGCTATAAGGCCCCAACCATAGAGGACGCTACGACAAAAAAAATGAGGGCTAAGGAGGACACTGAGTGGATTTCTGCTGACAATGAGAGTTTTGAGGCAAACTCCAAAGCCTTAGGAGCCATCTATGGTGCTTTAAGTAAAATAGAGTTTAGTCGTATTTCTGCATGCACCACTGCGAAAGAGGCTTGGGATATTCTCCAAGTTACCCACGAGGGTACTAAAACTGTTAAAACTTCAAAACTACAAATGCTTGCGACACGTTTCGAAGAATTGAGAATGCAAGAAGACGAAACTTTTGATAGTTTTATCACTAAATTGAGTGACATCGTTAATTCCTTTCATGCATTAGGAGAACCAATCTCAAATCTTAAAGTTTGTCGAAAAGTGCTTAGGTCCCTTCCCGAGAGGTTTAGGGCTAAAGTAGTTGCAATCGAAGAGAATAATAAAGTTGATGATATTCTTTTTGAGGAACTTGTGGGTAAACTTCAAACTTTTGAAGTGAATCACCTGTCAAAGAAAAATACATTAAAGCCTAATAAAAGCATTGCTTTTAAATCTTCCAAAGAAGAATCCTCTGTGACACAAGAGAGTGACGATGACCTCGATGAAGAAGAACTTGCTTTCTTTGCTAAAAAATTCAGAAAATTTGTCAAATTTCGTAAATCTGGAAATTTTCCGTCTTCAACTAGTAGGGGTAAGAATTTTAATTCTGGGAATAATGAAAAGAAATATTCTATTGATAAATCCAAGAAACCCCAAGGTATACAATGCCACGAGTGCCACGGTTTTGGGCATGTTCAGGCAGAGTGTGCAAACACTCTTAAAAAGAAAGAAGCCAAAGGGTACAAGGCTTCGTGGGATGACGATAGTGATGATAGTAGTGATGGGGGTTGTGACGCCCCTAGATTTTCTGTGTTGGTTGCCAATATCAAGTCTCCCACATCCCCTAAAATAGTTGATCTTTCTACAACTATTAGTGATGATAGTACATATGTCTCAACTGATGAAGAATGTGAAAATAGTGAGGATGATATAGATTCTATTCATGAAGCCTATAATAAATTATTTGAAAAGGGTGTCAAACTTGCAAAGAAAAACAAGGAACTCATGAATGTCATCAAAAGAATTAGTTGTGAGAGGAACGCTCTTAGTGGTGAGATTGAATCCAAGAACATTGAGCTTGAAAAATTAAAAACTTATAACACTAATCTGGCTGATAAGTTTGCTGAAATTGAGAGAGAGCGTATGGATGCCTTGAAGGCCCTTGAAGGGTCTAAGGATAGGATTTTTGAATTGGAGTGTGACCTTAGGGAGGCCACTGAGGCCATAAAGCGTAATGAGTGTGGTGCAACCCGTATAGCCGAGATGACACGTACTTTTAGAAATAGAAGCGGCTTAGGGTTTGTTGATCCACCTTCACTGACACCTAAGGCTAATGAGAAAGAAATTAAGTTTGTGAAATCTGAAACTACAAAGAAAGAGGTGGTGTGCGATAAACCCGAATTTTCTACTAAATCTCCCATCACCATTAAAAAGGTCTACAACAGTAATCATGCACATGATAAGAAAACTCCTTTCATTTGTCACTACTGTGGTGTCCAAGGTCACATTCGACCTTTTTGCAATATTCTTAGAAAAGAAAATCAAAGAACCAAAGGGAATTTGTTTGTTGCTTCTGTTAATAATAGTGTTCGGTATGGTCAACCCAATTTGGGAAGACCTCAATTTGTGCGCCAGTCTCCCACAAACATTAAGAATGAGAATTTTCAAAAGAAATTGAGCCAGTTGGCAAATCAAACTTCTCTTCTCGTCGAGGAAATAAAAAATTTATCAACTTTGGCTAAAAATAATGGAGGGACTGATAATTTTGTTGAAAAACAAACCACACACGGTCACTTCTCACGTGCGAACACTAAAACAAAGCAAACTTGGAAGAGAGTTGACGTTGTTTGTCATGTAGCACACACTGCTTTTAGGGCTCATGATGCTTGCGCTTGGTACTTAGATAGTGGGTGTTCTAAACACATGACCGGAAATAAATCCTTGTTTGCTAGTCTTGAAAAATATAATGGTGGTCGTGTCACATTTGGTGATGGGAATACTGGTGAAATTGTAGGACGAGGAACTATAAACACACCCGGTATCCCTCCGTTAGATAGTGTCTTATATGTTAAGGGTTTGAAAGCTAATTTGCTAAGTGTAGGGCAATTTTGCGATAACTTGCATGAAGTAAAATTTTCAAAAAATAATTGCTCTATTATTGATGCCTCAGGTGTGTGTGTTGTTAAAGGTATTCGATCATCGGATAATTGTTATTGTGTTGAAACTGCAAGTCCTAGTGTGTGTCATCGTGTCTTGCTTGACGATGTAGAAATTTGGCACCAACGATTAGGCCACGTAAATTTTCCAGAACTATATCGAATAACCAAGAATGAAATTGTGAGGGGAGTGCCCAAGCTTGCCAATGGGCAAGGGCTTGTGTGTGGGGGTTGCATGAAGGGCAAACAAATAAAAAGCCCTCATAAAAAGACAAACTTAGTTGCAACCACTAAATGTTTAGAATTAATTCACATGGACTTGATGGGACCCTCACGTACTGAAAGTCTAGGAGGCAAGAGATATATTCTCGTCATGGTTGATGATTTTTCACGTTTTTCTTGGATTGGGTTTCTAAGAGAAAAATTTGATGCGTATGCTTGTTTTAAAATAATTTGTCAACGCATTCAAAATGAGAAAGGGTACCCTATAACTCGAGTCCGTAGTGACCATGGTCGTGAGTTTGAGAACTCTGACATTGAAAGATATTGTGATAAAAAGGGTATTAAGCACGAATTCTCTGCACCGCGCACGCCCCAACAAAACGGGGTTGTTGAACGAAAGAATCGAACCCTACAAGAGATGGCAAGAGTTATGCTTCATGCCAAGCGCGTCCCTAGAAACCTTTGGGCTGAAGCTATTAATGTTGCGTGTTATACCATTAATAGAGTTTATGTTAGACCAGGGACAACTCTCACCCCTTATGAAATTTGGAATGGTAAGAAGCCTTCGGTGAAATATTTTAGGGTGTTTGGTAGTAAGTGTCATATTTTGAGAGATAGCGAGTCCTTAGGTAAATTTGACTCCAAAAGCGATGATGGTATCTTTTTAGGCTATTCCAACACGAGTAGAGCTTTTAGAGTATATAATCTTCGCACCTCTACCCTAGTTGAGTCAGCCAATGTAGTTGTTGACGATACCACTCTTGACGAGTCAGTTCCCCAGGTTGATGAGGATGATGAGGAGAGTTGGGAAATTTTTGAAGAGGAGACACTTGTGAGCACTCCGGTTGATATTCCCACTTTTGATGTAGGAGGAGAGCCTAGTGAAAAAGAGAGAGATTCTGAAACTGAGTCTGAGGTTAGTGAGTCACCCCATGATGAGGAGTTAGGTCAACATGACCTAGTACCCTCAGATGCAAAAGAACCATCAGCTCGAGTCAAACTTAATCACCCTAAAGATCTTGTCATAGGAAACCTAGATGAAGGAATGTTAACTAGAAGGAAAGCTAAAAATATTGCTAACTATGTTTGTTACACTTCCTCACTAGAACCCAAGAAGGTAGAAGAAGCTTTGGGTGATGAGTTGTGGATAGGGGCTATGCAAGAAGAATTACAACAATTCAATCATAATAATGTATGGTATTTGGTTCCTAGGCCTTCGCACACCAATGTCATAGGCACAAAATGGATATTCAAAAATAAGAAGGATGTAGATGGTATAGTGGTGCGTAATAAGGCTAGGTTAGTTGCCCAGGGGTACACCCAAATCGAGGGGATTGATTTTGATGAGACTTTTGCCCCCGTAGCAAGGTTAGAGTCTATACGGTTACTTTTTGCCATTGCATCTCATTTTAATTTTAAATTATTTCAAATGGATGTTAAAAGTGCTTTTTTGAATGGTGACCTTAAAGAGGAGGTGTATGTTGAACAACCCAAAGGGTTTATTGATCCCTCTTTTCCTACTCATGTGTACCGCCTTCGAAAGGCCCTTTATGGCCTTAAACAAGCCCCTCGAGCTTGGTATGACGTTTAACAGACCATCTTTTGAATACTGGCTTTGTGAAAGGGGGAGTGGACCGAACATTATTTTTGAAGAAAATTGAGAGTGACCTTTTGATCGCTCAAATATATGTTGATGATATTGTGTTCGGATCTACAAATGAGCGATATGCGAACCAATTTGGGGCACAAATGTCCCATGAGTTTCAAATGAGCCTAATGGGAGAATTGACTTACTTTCTAGGCTTTCAAGTTCGTCAGTTGGATGATGGGATATTTTTGTCTCAATCCACATATGCGAAAGAATTGGTTAAAAAATTTGGTTTGGAAGATTCTAAAATTACTCGTACCCCCATGGGTTCTACAGTTAAGATTGCTAAAGATATTGAGGGCACTAGTGTTGACTCCACGCTTTATCGTAGTATGATAGGAAGTTTATTATATCTTACTGCTAGTCGTCCCGATATTTCTTTTAGTGTTGGAGTGTGTGCCCGTTATCAATCTAACCCTAAAGAGTCTCACTTGATCGCTGTCAAGCGAATTATTCGATATGTTAAGGGCACCTCCAGACTTGGTCTTTGGTATCCTAAGGGTACTAATGTGGACTTAGCCGCATTTTCCGATGCCGATTGGGCAGGAAGTGCGGATGATAGGAAGAGTTCTTCCGGTGGTTGTTTTTATTTGGGAAACTGCTTGGTTGCTTGGCATAGCAAGAAGCAGAATTGTGTCTCGTTGTCCACCGCAGAGGCTGAATATATTGCCGCTGGTAGTTGTTGCACCCAACTTTTGTGGATGAAGCAAATGCTTCAAGACTATGGTATTTCTCAAGATGCAATAACTGTTTTTTGTGATAACACAAGTGCCATTAATATTTCCAAGAATCCAGTCCAACATTCTAGGACTAAACATATCGACATCCGTCATCATTTTATTCGTGATTTGGTTGAAGATGGTGTCGTGGCACTTGAATTTATTCCCACGCATGATCAAAAAGCTGATCTTTTCACTAAGCCGTTAGATTCCGAAAGGTTTGAGTACCTTAGAAAATCTGTTGGTTTAACTTCAATTGATTAAGTTTGGTGTTGCATGCCATCCTAGTATGTTTTTTTTATTATTTTATACTTGTCTAGAGTGAACATGTCTTTCTAGTTTCTTTAAAAAAAAAAAAAAAAAACTCCTTTCAATTTTATTTTTATTTTCCTTTTAGCATTTTTGTGTATGTGAGTTTTAGGGTCATGATCTTATATGTTGATACTTTTATTTTCTCCAAATAAAAAAAATTATAAAGATTCTTATATAAAAAAAATAAAAAAAAATTTGGGCTTCGCATATTTTTTTGAGGATGGGTAGTCATTCATGAGACTCACGCAGATGCACATCTTTGGGACTGCATGCACGTTTCTTATTAACTCCACTCATGAGATGCATTCGGCCATTTGGTGTAGCATGTTTTATGACTCTATGATCGCCACTTTTACACGTCTGGGTTAGAGAGATTTCTTAAAGAATAAAGTTGATTCTCATGCACCTCGGTTTGTCTTGTCTTTACCCTAGGCGATTGACTTTTTTGGCCTCATAATTGGATACAAAGTTTTATATGTCATGCTACGCAAAAAAAAAAAAAATCTATATATATGCTTATCCGGGCGTTCATTGAGTAACCGGGCAATCGGGGTGAGGTACTCTCTCTCTCTGAGTATTCGCGTCAAAAGATGGATAGACTCTGTGAAAGCATTTGTGATTGGACCATTCGCTTAGTAACCGGATATTGGGTATGAGGTACTCTTACTCCCAATATTCGCGTCAAACAGCAGTGGGGTAAAAGAGAATACTATACAAAAAAAAAATATCCTTTGTTGAGGGGGAGTTTATATTTTCTTTGGGGGACATATTTAGTATCGATGAGTGCTTAGTTTGACTTTGCTAGGGGGAGAGTGCTTGACGGTCCTATGGTACATGAGAATTGACGAATATTTGGATAGTGATCTTAATATCTTATGACGTGTCACACACTCACTTTGTCATAGATTCATCTTGTGTGTTACACTCTATCTTCGAATTATCTCATTGAATTGGTTTAATACAAATTTGTTCATGCACTCTTGAATTTTGTCCTATTGTCTGAGCCTCATCTTTGAATACTTGTTCGTCGGATTATATGTTGCATTGCCACTTTGTTTTCTTTAAAAAACAAAAAACATGGGTATCTTTGGTCATTATGGTCTTAAATTCCATTCGCTGCATTTCTCTTATAGCCATATTGCCTATGTCATTCTTGTTTTTGCATATCATATCAGTCTCTCGTATGCTTTCTAGTTGCCCGTGTCTCACCTTGGACCTGTCAATTCCTTTGTTTTTCCGTGACAAAAAGGGGGAGAATTTATTACATATGCTGACCCATTCTATTTTTCGTAACATATACTTGGTCGCATAGTTTTTGTTGAGCTGTCTACGCAGGTATTGGAAAATCAACTCAAGTTTCATTGGATAGACCTAGTTTAGGCTAGTGTTTGATTCTTTCAGTTGTATTTTTCGGTTTTGTTTTAGTGCAATTGGTTTTGTCCCGGAAATGCCAAAGGGGGAGATTGTTAGATATTTTGGCACTTTCCGGGATTGTACAAAAACCATCATTCGTAAATTTATTTTGAATTGTAATGGGTAGATTTTTTAGGGTTTAGTTGCTCGCTCGATGCTCCTCTCATTATCTGCGCCAAATGGACCGCTGCGAGGTAAAATGCATTGCACAACATATCATGCATATTTTTTAAATAAAAGATTATATTTCTGCATGTTTGCATTTCAAATAAAACTCTCCGAAAATTTGCTTTCCATATCAATCAAATGATTTTATTTTAACTTACCGAAAAATTCCGCTTCCCATATGTATGCATATTTTTATATCAAGGAAACGTTTTTCTTTTTAATGCTCCGGAAATTTTGTTTTCCATATATATATTTATCAAGCAAACATTTTTCATTAGGTTTCCGAAAATTTGCTTTCCGTAAACACACATATTTATCACGTGACAATTCTCTGTTATTTCTTTCCAAATGCTTGTGTTTCATTAAAAGATTTTTATTCCTTTTTTATTGTTTTGGAAAGGATCAGAGAGTATTTTTTTTGTTTGGAGAGGCACATGTATATAGGCGGTTCCCTTGCCTATACATAAGGTGACCACCACCCATATAAAAGTTGCACAATTTTTGACGTAAAAGAAAACAGAGACCATCTATTATTTTTGTTTTTTACCGAGAGAATCCGTGAGAAAATATATATTATTTTTTATTGTGCACCGATTCTTCAAGCAACATTTTTCATATCACATTTTTTTTCCGTCCATTTGGTGTTCGTATTTCGTGGTGCCGTCTACTGCTGTGGCCGAATCTTTTGGAGATTGATTCGGAGCCGGTTGAATCCGGAGATCGGGCGTGAAGTCTGTGGTTCATCTATTGAATCTTGAAGAAGCTCTGGGAGCATCGGAGATTGGCGAGAATAGGTAAATGCTTGGGGTAAGATTTTACTATTTCGCAATCTGTACTTCTTTTTTATTAATAGAATAAAGCAGTAGGTTTAGGCCGTGGTTTTGGCTTAGGTTATTTAGGACCCTAAGTTTTTCCACGTAAATCGTGCGTAGCATTACTTGTGGTTTGGTTAATTTGATTTAATCAAGACAAATAACAGATTTATTATTTAATACTTTTTTAATCGGTTATTCAACATAAAACGGTAATTTTTATCAAAACTCCTATTCACCCCCTCTAGGAGTAAATTGAACGCTTCCGCATAATTTCAATGGCAGTTATTTCCTTTACACTTAATCATTTGAGTTGTCTAAGCAACCGTGCATATTCAAATTAAAGCTTCTGAAGGAAGATTAAAGAAATTCAAGATCAGATCTGATGGAGGGAAGAAACTGCCAATTTGAAGTGGAAAGATGAAGTTCGAAGCAAGCTGTAGACACCCCAATTTTGGATACCCATGCATGCCCAATGACGAATGAAACGTTTAAACCACCATGGAACTTGTCCAGGAATATTGGAAACTCAGCCTCACAAGCCGTGCGGCTCCTGTTACAGGCCGTACGGTTCCTTTTTCTTTACCCAAGCCGCACGGTTTCCTCCTATGAGCCGCACGGCTCCCTCATACAAGCCGCGCGGCTTGTGTCGTTATCCTCTGCAAAATTCCTGACGAACTGGCTCAGGAATATCATCATCGCTCAGCCGTCGAATATCATCATTCTTATTCCCTTTCCTCCGGTTATAAATGGAGGCATCCTCCTCACCTCAGGGGACACCAAAAAAAAAAACATCCCGAGAGGAATTTCCGTTCGATTTTCCGGCAAAGTTTTCGTTCAAAACCACCAGTAAACCTTCCGAAACTTCACCTTCCATTCCACCTCAATTCCTTCATACCATTCCCGTCCGTACTAAACCTTGATCACACGAGTCCAAATCCGAAGAATCCGAAGTTTTTTTTTAATCTCCGTTTCGAGTTCCCGAAAGGTATAAACTGTTTTCGAGTTTCGATTTTCAAATCGCGGCTCCCCGAGGGCATTCCCGAATTGATAACGATTTCAATCGTATATTGACTCGGTAAACTATTTTCAAAACGAAAACCGGCTTTTCGGAGCCGTACCGGGCGATTTTTCTCAATAAACGCACGGTACGATCCGTACCAGAAATGAGTTTCACTTCAGTGACTTGATTACAAACAAAAACAATCCATTTTGAGTAGATTTGAAGAAGAAAATCAAGTTTTAAACGGGTTTTGGACTCACTGGTCCTAAAACAAAATTTTTGAAAAATGAATTACACGCAAGCCGCGCGGCTTGCTTTATAAGCCGCACGGCTCCCATCTAGGAGCCGCACGGCTTCCTTTTTAACCAAAAAACTTTCCCCTGTTTTTCCCCTATTCGTGCCCTGTTTCTCTATTCTTTCTGCCATATTCTGGTGTTTATTACACTTTTCACCCTCTATTTTCTTGTTATTACTATTTAGTCCTCTTCGTTTAAATTTTATTTCCATTATGATTTTAATTTATCTCTTTATTTGCTTGTTTAATTGTTAAGGTTTTCAACAAAATATTTTCTATAAAAATCCCACAAATTATTTAGTAGAGACCGGGAATCTCCCGGGCGAGCGGGATGCTTTTTAATAAAACCTTCCCCGCACGTAACCTGGCTTCCGAATCCAAAAAGAATCTTTTTGCAGATCAAACCTTTTCCAAAACGGCATGAGAGTCATCAATTATTTTTAAAACGGTTTCTCGGGTACCAAGCATTTTCTAAATATTAAACCCCGGGTGGCGACTCACATTTTTCGTTTTTCACATCCGAACCTTTTCGCGAGCGAGCCGCGTGGATCCGACCGTCCACACAAGCCAAGTTCAAATTCTTTGAGCGGGAAGTTCAAATTACAAGCAGTTCCTATAAATAGAAGAAATTGAAGAATGAAAACCCCGGAAAAATCTTCAACAAACAGCTATCAATGAATGATGCTTGGTTTGTTTATTGGCAAATAGAATTAGGATTTCGAATCAGTTCGAAGTAGGTTAGGAAGTAGATTAGGAAGTAGTTTAGGAAATATATCTCGATTGTTCTTGTAACAATCAGTTGTTCAAAGTTCTTATTACCTTTTGTTTGAAGTTGAAGACAATTTCGAAGTAAGTCTATCTTTGATTTATCAATCAAAGCATCTTGTTTCCTTGTTGTTCTTTAATTTCCTAAGTATATTGGTTTGTATTTCTTCGCTTTGAAAGAAAAATCCTCTTAATTGAGGTAATTGAACCATTAAAACACAGTCGCCTGATCGAATTTGGTTTTCCAAAGTTAATCTGAGAGAGGAGATTGAAAACTCTCTCTGGCACGCTCACACACAATTATTTTCCATTGCAAAGAAGTAAAAGAGCCAAACAGGATCGCGTATCGTAAGATAAGTTAACCATAATTAATACAATTAACAAGTATTTATACCTTTTAAGTTGTAAAATTTCAAGTCTCTTAACTGGGATTTATCAAATTGAGGTTTCCTGCTACCTTAGTCAAGGATAGAAAATAAAATCTCTAGTAATATTCTGAGAAAACTTCAAAAAAATCTTGTGAACTTTCACCACAATGCTTCATTGGCCTCCAAACTTAACGAAATTTCAATTAGACCCCCAAAATTCACACATTTTAATCATACACTCACGCCGTTACTTCTCGTCAATTTCCTAACGGGAAATGCTTACCTGGCGTGTTGGCCCTCACGTTGGAGGGAATTACCACTCGTTTAGGAGGGAAATGGAAACACGTGACATTCATGTGCCAAGAGAAGATGTATATGTTTATAGGAGAGATGTTTTCTTCATTCTAATCCCAAGAAACCCTTTTCCCCACTCTTCCCCACTTGTCCAAACATAATATTTACGTAAACACCACGATCGAATTACATTAATCTGCTTTTTTAATCCTTCATCGATCGTGAGGAAGACCAAAATGGGTTGGATGATGCGAGAATCTGGGTGTCATCCTCCCACCTATGGTACGTATACTTTCCACTGCATGAAGAATCGATTAGGATTTGTTTTATTAAAATAGTATTGTTTAATGGGGTTTTCCTTTACTTAGGATTTTTTAATGGGGTTTGTCTTGCACTTAGGATTTTTTAATGGAGTTTGTTTATATCGAAGGTGATTGAACGTGCTCTATTTATTGACGTTTTTTGTTTAGTCAAATGCATGTGTGAATATATTTTTTTCCTTGATCATTGTGCAGATTCTGGAAATATTTCAGCATTAGAATGCATCATGGGGTGTTTTCAAGGGTAATCAAACAAGGGTTTACATAGGGGAAAGTATCACGTACTTTGATTTCTGTGAAATTGATGAGATGTCCTACATGGAACTAGTGATAATGGCTTCTGAAATGGGTGAATTTACAAGTATTAAATTTTATGGGATTTTAAATGGGTCAATGAAATTAATCAAAGGTGACATCGATGCCACTGATTTGTGTTTGACTGTAAATAATACAGGGGGTTGAATGCTACATGGTATCTAAATTGGTTGTATTAAAATGGCACGACACGGCACGATTTAGTAAACAGGTCGGCACGAAGCACGGTTTGCACGAAGCTAACAAGGCCATGCCGGCACGGCACAGCCTGTTTGACACCTCTATGTCCACCCGAACCTCTCACCTAAAGCCGTTCCAATTGACCTCACAGAGCCGACAAATCGATCTATCGCCGCAGCACACATAGCCCCCGCAGCAAAGACGAGAAGCTCGCCAAGCCCTCCATTTGCCGGCGCCGGCCTCACACGCTGCGCCTCTGCGTCCACCACCAGCTCCGCCGCCAACCCCGGCGCCTTAGTGTCGGCGTATCTATCCCGGATAGCCAAAAGTTGCGCCTCCGACTCCATTTGGGTCAATCACTCCTGCATAGCCGAAAATTCCTTATCTCTCTCCGCCAACCTCGCCTCAGCTGCCCTCCTTTTCCTAATCGCCACCCTCCTAGCCCTCCTATCCCTCACCGCCTGCAGCCTCGCCTCGTCTGCCAACCTCGCCTTCTCGGCCAACCTTGCCTCTCTCGCATCCAACCAGCGACAAATTAATATAGTAATAACTACATCGAATGCCGACACAATGAGCACGACGATGAATTTTACTATACCCATCGTCTCCCTCGCGTCCAAAAGCCTGAAATGAACAAAGATCTTCATCACTTAGAGAAAAAGAGCAGAGAAAGTTTTCCCGAAAAAAAACAGAGAAAGGACACGGCACGAGGCGACACAATTAAGTAAATGGGCCGACACGACACGGTTAAGAAATGGCACGGCACAGCACAGTATGATTTAGTTAACGGGTCGGCACGGCACAACACGAAGCATGGTTTGCACAAAGCTAACCGGGCACCTCTATGTCCACCCGAACCTCTCACCTAAAGCCGTTCTGATTGACCTCACAAAGCCAACAAATCGATCTACTGCAGCAGCACCGATAGCCCCAACAACCAAGACGAGAAGCTCGCCAAGCCCTCCATTCGCCGACGCCGACCTCACATGCTGCGCCTCTGCATCCACCACCAGCTCCGCCGCCAACCCCACCGCCTCAGTGTCGGCGTATCAGTCCCAGACAGCCAAAAGTTGCGCCTCCGACTCCATTTGGGCCAATCGCTCCTGCATAGCCGAAAATTCCAGGTCTCTCTCCGCCAGCCTCACCTCAGCTGCCCTCCTTTCCCTAATCGCCGCCCTCCTAACCCTCCTATCCCTCACCACTTGCAGCCTTGCCTCCTCCGCCAACCACCCATCTCGGCCAACCTTGCCTCCCTCACATCCAAGCAGCGACATATTAATATAGTAAGAACAACAACACCGAATGCTTACACAACGAGCACGGCAACGAATTTTACTATACCCATCGTCTCCCTCGCGTCAAAAGCCTGATATGAACAAAGATCTTCGTCACTAAGAGAAACAAAGCAGAGGAAGTTTTCGAAAGAAAAACTTAGAAATAGCACGGCACAACGCGGCACGATTAAGTAAATGAGCCAGCACGGCACATCACAGTTAAAAAATGGCACGACACGACACAATTTAGTAAACGAGTCGGCACGGCACAGCACGAAGCGCGGTTCGCACGAAGCTAACCGGGCCATGCCGACTTGGAACGACCCGTTTGACACCTTTATGTCCACCCGAACCTCTCACCTAATGCTATTCTGATTGACCTCACAGAGTCGACAAATCGATTTGTCGCCGCAGCACCAATAGCCCCAGCAGCCAAGACGAGAAGCTCGCTAAGCCCTCCATTCGCCGACATCGACCTCACACACTGCGCCTCTGCATCCACCACCAGCTCCGCCGCCAACCCCGCCGCCTCAGTGTCGGCGTATCGATCCTGGACAGCCAAAAGTTGCGCTGCCGACTCCATTTGGGCCAATCGCTCCTACATAGCCAAAAATTCCATGTCTCTCTCCACCAACCTCGCCTCAGCTGCCCTCTTTTCCCTAATCGCCGCCCTCATATCCCTCACCGCCTGCTCGTCTCCTCTGCCAACCTCGCCTTCTCGGCCAACCTTGCCTCCATCGCATCCAACCAGCGATGGATTAATATAGTAAGAACAGCTACACCGAATGCTGACATAACGAGCATGGTGATGAATTTTACTATACCCATCGTCTCCCTCGCGTCCAAAAGCCTAAAATGAATAGAGATCTTCGTCACTTAGAGAAACAGAGAAGAGGAAGTTTTCGAAAGAAAAACAGAGAAATGGCACGCACAATTTAGTAAATGGGCTGGCACGGCACGGCACGAGGCACGGTTCGCATGAAGCTAATTGGGCCCTGCCGGCACAACACAGCCCGTTTGACACCTCTATGTCCACCCAAACCTCTCACCTAAAGTCGTTTCGATTGACCTACGCACGTACGCATCAACCCGTTAACTATAATTATTTTTCCCGAACAACATCAATAAAATACCATTAACACCTATTGTTGAAAATTGGCAAATGCACAAGTGTTTCAGAAAGAAGGCTATAAATTAGCTATTACTCCGTAGTTGATTTTCCACTACAGAGAAGCGTACGGTAGGTTTAAGGGGGACAGAAATATGATTGACCCGATGGTTGAAATTAAAGGCCTCCTCGGCAAACCTGCAATCTCTAATGTTGTGTATCAGAGTTCTACATACTCCTTGCAAACAATAGAACCATCCTCTCCCAAACAATAGAACCATCCTCTCCCCGAATCTTCCAAGCACGTAAATTGGCATGCGGCGGCAAGTCATCAGCACACTCTCGCCAAACAAAAACCTTCACCTTACCGGATATATGTGACCACCACAACTACATACAGGGCCGGCCCTGATGGTTGGGTTGCCCAAGCCCAAGCACTAACTTGGTTGCCCACTTAATACTAACTTATAAAAAAGTATATATTCAAGTTAAAAAATTACAAAAATTTAAGAGTTATTTTAGGGCCCAAAGCAAACTCCAAATATTGCGCCCCTACATCTTCAAGAGTTCTTTTAGTAAATTTATTATAAAAGATAAATGCAAAAAAAATATAATTGTAAGATTTTTTTTTTTGAGGAAAATAACAAAGTATCCTCACATTTTAACTATGATTTGTTTCAAAAAAAATTAATAAATCGTGTTAGCTCCTTCGATTTGTTTTCAATTTTCCACCATTGGGATTATTTTTTTAAATTAAATGTAAGAACATATCACTTGTATATTATTGATGTGTATATTAAAAGCTAAATTTCTAACAATGTAATTGAGTAATGTGATTTCGTAATATTATGGATTGAAAAGGAAAAAATAAAAAGTCTTGAACCACATTTAAATGCACCCACATTTACACGAACACATGCATAAATCCGTGGGACTCACTCATATAACATAACCAGTTTGTATGATCCCATATATTTATAAGAGTGTTTGTAATTTGAGTGTATATTTATAAGAGTGTTTGTAATAGAAAACTGGAAAAAAAAAAAAAAAAAAGAAAGAAAGAAAGAAGATTAGAGAAACAAAAGATTCAGGAGAAGGAGTTGCCCTTGGGAATTGAACTCAACCGGCTAAGGAAATTGGCAACGGCAGTGACCATCAGACCAAATATAAGACTTTTGTTTGAGTTGGAAACATTTTACATTTATACAAAACTTACGGGTTTTTTTTTTTGGTTGCCCCTGCCGGGGTGGGTTGCCCAAGCCCGGAGGCTTGCCAGGCTTACCCCAGGGCCGGCCCTGACTACATATAGTAGGAACGTGTACAACCAACTTCCATATTAGTTCATAAACAAAGTTTCAAAAGAGAAGGTAGTTTGTACTTTGTATAGCATTGCTCTTTTGGAAATCGAGTTCTATTATCAACAATATAGTAGGTTTTAAAAACATAAAAAGCATGTAACTTGGTCTAATGTAATGAAGTTTTCTTTGTCATGAGCTAAAACTTTGTGCGGCAAAGAAAAGTTGAAAAGATGGTTGACAGAGTTCATAAATCCAATAAACAACACATATATCTTTTGTGCACGGAATCTAGGCCCAAATGAGTACACATTTCCAAGCGAACATGCATAGCTCTCAAGATGAAGGCGTCCAGAAGCCGTTAGAAAAGTCTGCTGAGAGAAGAAGTCTTTTGAAAATTCCACCTTCAGCTTCTCAGTTTTAATTGAAGTTCCAGACTTGGATTTTTCTCTCGCTTCCACCTGTGCTGCTAGGCGCTAGCTCATTTGTCTTACGAAGATCCTGAAATGCACAATACCTGATAAGCCGTGCTTCGCACGTACACATCAACCCGTTAATTCGGAACAGCCTTTGAGATCCAATTTCAAGTTTCAAGAAACAGCTTTAAAATCCCATCTACATGTAATCACAAAAATGGCCTCTTTCCCAACCCCACTGCAACCCGTGAAAAGAAGGCTAAATAAGAGAAATCAGGTAGTAAAACAAAAAAAAACCTGCAATTAAAGCCATTGGGGCCATATTTCAACCCAGAAGTTGAATGAGGCATCATCACTCACAGAGAGATGGGGAAGTTTCTGGGGGTGGTTATTGAAACTATGGGATCTGAGCAGCGACACAGAGAGGGGCAACCACCCCCAGAACTTCCCCATCTCTCGGTGAGTGATGATGCCTCATTCAACTTCTGGGTTGAAAGAAACTCTTGTTTATGGCCCAATGGCTTTAATTGCAGGGTTTTTTTTTGTTTTACTACCTAATTTCTCTTATTTAGCCTTCTTTTCACAGGTTGCGGTGGGGTTGGGAAAGAGGCCATTTCTATGATTACATGTAGGTGGGATTTTAAAGCTGTTTCTTGAAAGTTGAAATCGGATCTCAAAGGCTGTTCCGAATATTAGGGTCTGTTTGGCTGACTACTTTTAAGCATTGGTATCATATTCTTCCTTTTGAGCTCCATAATTTTTTCATCCCAATCCTAAAAAAGTAAACTAAGATTGTTACGTTGGACCAATGTAGCCTTTGATATTGTGTTATCATTAGCTCCCTAGAACATGAATACGTGACCGTTAGATACTATTTGTCAAGAACATCATTTCTTACACCTTGTTTTCCCATAAGCTTTAACAACAGGCATTGAATCTAGATTCCTTATTGTCAAGGGACACACAAAAGACACGGGGCACACACATAGGTTCTTGTTTGTTCACTCATCAAAAGATGGTGAAAAGGTGCATAGGAAGGGGAAAAGTGCATGTCGGGGACGCGCTTTGAGACATGGGAAATGGGGAAAATATTGGTGATTTTTAACATACGATTCTTGACATGAAGTTTCTTGTGTAATCTTATTAATATTTTTTTCACTCATCAATCCTGCATCTTACAAATTATCTTAAAGCATGGTAGTAGCGAGGGGCCGAGGGCTTCAAAAAGTCATTAATGGCAATTGAGACTTTCTAATGATCCATTCTGTTGAGAGGGCTTTCATTTGCCCATTAATTGCAATTTCCATTACAACTGAACATAATTTCAATTAAGCTTTGTAGGTATGGTCTTTGTCTAAAGGAAAGTTGACCAGAGTCAACAGTTGACTGACCTATCCGGAGGCGACGCGTGGCAAGAAAGTCTTGCAATACACATATCACGTAATGTACGAATAAGTACGCTACACGTCAGCACTATAAGAGGAATACTTGCATCATCTTGCTGACCCACAAAACGTGTGGATCTTGGCTATGGGCCTCTTTTATAAGGGTCCGGAACAGCTTAATGGACTGGCGCAACCCGTAGACTATACGGGTAATTATCGCGATTAATCAGTAATATTATTATAACCCAGACATCCGCGTCTGCTCAAGTCGCGAGGCAGGACTTGAGGGGTCCTTTGAGGCTCGGTCTACTATCCAGGCATGACTCATTAAGTCGTGACCTAGTCCGTGCGGGAATGAAGGGGGATTTAGTGGCTCGGTGGATTGAGGAGATGGGATTGCCGCGAGGGTAGGGACGCGGCACGAGAGTGTCGCGGACTGCTACCCTTGTGGCCTTGCAATAGGGAAGGGACATGTGTCAAGTATTTGTTGGCCCAAGTTGGCTATAAATATAAGACACTTCTCTCATAATACTCAAGAGACATCTCCTCCTTAGAGAGAGAGGGTCCAAGAGTGAGAGCACCCCAAGAGATACTGCCTAAATCTCTTCCCTATTGTTTGCCTTCTCCTTCACCCCCACAAAATCCATCTTTCATTCTATTATTCTAAACACTAACCATTCTTTACCTCTCTAGCTCACAAATTCAGGACTTTGATTTTGAACCCCGCAAAAGAGTGAGATTTTCACTACACCTACATAGGCGACTCCGCTGGGGAGGTGGATTGGTTGGCTGTTTAGTTTTTGGATTCACTTGTAAAAATAGAAGATCCAGTCAAGAGCAGCAGGGCTCTTGTAGCCACGGTCTACATGTTCAGATGAGTGTGCCCCTTATTTTGAAGATGGAAAGTGGCCTTTTATTTATAGATTTTTGTGATGAAGCTCTCAACAACAAAAATCTAGAGGGCAAGATTCCTTGGATGCTCTGCTTACAAATCTGAGGGCTAAAGAAGTTCGTGCTCATATAAATATATTTTTCTTTCGGAAGCACTAGAGAAAATCATCTATCAACCTTTAGATCAGGTCAGATCTATGTATTCTTTCATCAGAAGTACCCAAGCCCATTTTGTTTATAATTTTATATTCACGAGTATTGGGATTAATCTAGGGCTAATCACCTTCTTGCTGGCGACCCATGTAATTTTGTTCGTCTACACTCTTTTCCCTATTCTTTATACACCCAAGCAAAACAAATGGCTTAAATTAATTATTAGCCTTTTTGTTAAACTTCTTTGGTCATGAGAAATGGGGATACAGAGAAAATCTGTTTCTATCTTACACGTACACTCTGTTGATGAAGAACAATTGTCTCTCTCTCCACAATTTAAATGACACCTCACGTGATATATGGCCTAGCCCCTTTATTATCTTTTTTTTTACTTTCAAAGTGGGTGCTACATCAATCCCCTCCTAGAGGATTTCTAGATCAAGAAAATAATAATAATAAAAAAAAGGGAGTGTGCGTACTGTTGCTATCTGCTCATTTTGTCTGTACTGTTGCTCATCTTCCAAATTTTGTTTTGATGACAATACATGAGGGCTGGTCTGAGCTACGGAGACCAAGGTAGAAGAATGGCCTGACGCGCGCGGGAGCCACCGCGAAGAAAGAAAGCTTGTGCGGGGAAGAGCAGCGAGAATCAGACCGAGCTGCCGGAATCGAACTTTGGCGAACTTATGGCAAGAGTCAAATTGAGTTATGCAATTTATTTACTCTACGGCAAGAACGATCGCGGAGGCAAACATGCCGCGAAAGCAATCCGATTGCAAGAGTCAATACCAGCGCAAGGAGTTTATCGCGGGAGCCATCGCGGAGCCAATTTTACCGCGGGAAGGTCACTCCGCGAGCCGGGAAGGTCACTCCGCGAGCCGGTTCATCTGCGGGAAGGTCACTCCGCGAGCCGGGAAGGTCACTCCGCGAACCGGTTCATCTGCGCGAAGGTCACTCCGCGAGCTGGCCACGCAATAAGATTTTTTGTTTTTGACTGTGTCAAAATAAAAAATCTTCTGGGCAACACATCTCGAATGCTGATAGGCATGCGCAGATGCTCGTCTTGGAAGCAACTATCAGAATCTACTCTCCAATGGCAGAGGTCAGCTACCCAAAAAAAATAAAAAATAAAAAATAAAATTATTTTTTTAATCTATTGTTCGTCAATTCTCTCTCTGAGATTACAAGAACAAACTCATTTCTATTTACTCATGTCTGATGTATTGGGATCGCGATTGTGAACATTTCAATTTGTAACTCCTGTATTTGTCATGATCTTTTTGCGAGAAATACACCGCGAGTTCGTCGATGCTCGCGGAATCCATGTCGCGAAGAGCCATCGCGGATCGCGGAATCATCTCTAATCCATGTTGCGAGAGCAGTCGCGGAGGTGAAGAGTCAGTCCGAGTTGCGGGGATCACTGTGGAAGATGGCCTTTGCTAATAGATTTTTATGACGGCTTGGGAATATGCCTTGAATATTACGGATCTGGGGAAGCTTGTGCAAAGTTTTATTGTCTTTTGAAAGCCCTCACTGAAACCATATATCAACATTCAGAGAAAGAAACAAAGTTTGGCCCATAAAGTCGACCACTGCGATGGCAAAAGTGCCACGAGACATAGACCAAGCTGCTGGAATCACACGCGATGGTCACTCCTAGCCGCGAGAGTCGGTTGATACGAGCGAGATCTCATCGGTCACAGGAATCACCAACATAGATTTGTTTTGCTGGGTTCACTTGTAAAAGGGGAGACGAAGAATCAAGAAACGGCCATTGTTTATAGATTTTTTTTTATGTGATGATTCTATCACCACAAAAAAAAAAAAAAATGGAGGCAACATCTCGAGAAGGCCTCTTGCGCGAACAAGGTTCTGCTGGTAGGATTTGCAAAAAAAAAAAAAAAAAAAAAAAAATCTCCATTAACAAGGTCAAGTCTATCCCTTTCCACTTATGAAGGACTTCGTACATTTATTTTGTGCGTTTATTGTTATTATATGGGTCCAATATTTCCCTCAGTGCACCCATATTCTTTTACAAATTAGAAGATCATGTTTGGTGCTTAGAAACTTATTTCTTTGTCATGGCGAACCGGCAATTACATGATCTCGTTGGGTCGCGACCGTCACCATTAAGGGCTAGAATTTGGCCCAACAAAAAAAAAAAGAGAGAAGAGAAGAATCTCTTAATTATATTTCATTAATTCTTTCCATGTAGCTAATATTGCTCAATCTTCCGGATTTTATTCTAATGACAATATGTGTGGTCTATGCATGTGCCACGGGATTGGTGAGATGGATTAGCAAGAACCACCACCGCGAATCAACTCAACCGAGTCAACTCAGTCTCAATAACTCACCCAAAGCAAAGTGATGAGGGCCCACGCGAGATAAGCTCAAGAGACCATATATACCACAGAATCGCCGTATAAGGTCTGTGATATTTAAATGCTTATTGATGAAATTTCAATTGTCTTCCCAAATATAATTATTTGAAGGCAAGCCAGTCGCGAGAATCATCGCGAGGGAAGACTATCACGGGGTACACTTCGAAATCAGAAAGCCATGTTTTATGTTTAGAAATTTATTTCTAAGTCATGGCAATTACATATCCTTGATGGGTAAAAAAAAAAAAAATGGGTTGCGACCGTCGCTATTTCAAATCATAATCTGAAAATTAGTGTTGAGATACACTTTGAGCACGTTGGCTTTGGCCCAACTTCATTGATTTCATTCATCCGCTACGGTGACGAAATATCTTCAAGTCACGCGTATTTTCATAAGTAGGCTGCTTATTGAAATTTACATTAATTTGTTCGAAGAGTAATTCCTTTTTTTAGCCTTTTGCTAAACAAGCTTGGGCATGAGCAAAGAGGGGCCTTCTGAGCTAGTGCTAAAACATTTTTAGCCCTTACTAAACATCTTTGCTAAACATTTTTAGCATGTTAAAAAAAAAGAAAACATTTTTGGCATGTTGCCACTGGTGTGTCTCTTTCTGGGTTTTGGATTAACCTTATTTGAAAAGGAACCCCCAATATTAACCTCTAAATGATGCTATTGGGCTATTATGAGGATGTGCCATATGTTTAATCTCTTCCATCTTACACGTGTGTTCTTGATGAAGAAGAGTTTGTATGTTTTCTTCACAACTAAAAGCAACATCTAGTATTGTAGTACAATGCCTGCCTTTATTTTATTTTTACTTTGTACAAGTGGCTGCTACATACATTTCTTTCCCTAAAGGATATGAATGGTGAAAGGGGCATGATATTGATTATTTTTGGCCCACTTCTAACACACCTATATGCATCCACTACAGTGGGGATGTTTGCAAAAGTTCCACATGTTCTTTGAAGTAAGAAGATCAGATTGTTTACACTCATATACTACCCCTTCCATCTCGGAAATATGTTCTATAAATGATGTTTTCTTTTTAAAAGATATTCATTGGAACATACTGGGAAAATGGTAAAGGAAAATGGTAGAATGAATGAGAATACTACCCCTTCCATCTCGGAAATATGTTCTATAAATGATGTTTTCTTTTTAAAAGATATTCATTGGAACATACTGGGAAAATGGTAAAGGAAAATGGTAGAATGAATGAGAATACTACCCCTTCCATCTCGGAAATATGTTCTATCAATGATATTTTCTTTTTAAAAAGATATTCATTGGAACATACTGGGAAAATGGTAAAGGAAAATGGTAGAATGAATTAGGCACCCACGGTGGTGACCTCGCGACACAAAATTGTTGTCAGCACAGGGGAAAAATTTCACCCTTCGCGAAGTGAAAAAAGTACAAGATAAAGTACTCACTTACGCTTAAGGCCTTTGAATGTTGCGAATTAAATAGGGACCAAGGAAGTTTCTTCCTTTGGAATGAAGACCCTCGCGACGGCCAATCCCCACAAATGATTGGGAACCAAAGTAAATTCTTTGGAATCACTGACTTTAAAGTTGGAAAGACCCTAGATATGTCGCGGGTGGAGAATCTCCAAAAAGCCTGAAACGACAAAGGGATTTAAAGCTCGCTATTTAAAGTGGGAAAAATGGGTTGCGACCTTCGCATAGTCCACCTAAAATGGTGAGACACGCATTGTCCACCTAAAATGGTGAGAAGTGCATGCCAATAAGGCAATTTTGAGTCCACCTAAAATGGTGAGACACGCATTGTCCACCTAAAATGGTGAGAAGTGCATGCCAATAAGGCAATTTTGAGTCCACCTAAAATGGTGAGACACGCATTGTCCACCTAAAATGGTGAGAAGTGCATGCCAATAAGGCAATTTTGAGTCCACCAATAAGGTGAGGCCCTTGTGCTATTAAGACAAAATTAAAATATATATGCACACAGCAAGTGTGTAACGCAATGTTAGCGTTGATCAACATGATCATTTATTCACGCGATTAAGTGTTTAAGCTCGTGCGCAATGCGCGTAGGCCACACGGGGCAGCACCTTACAAAAGGGAGAATGTGAAAGTATAATTATTTGCCCGCGATAACTACCAAGCATGAGAAAAAGCATAGCACCCAAACAAGGGCACAAGAAGCTTGGTCATCTCTTTAAAATATATTCGGGTCATGAACCTGTCTCATATATTCAGGTGGCGTAGCACCCAGGTGATTGGGAAAAGAGTTGCCGACAAAAACCTGTCTTAAACTTTCGCACGCGCGCGAAAACGAGCTCCACGCACGCGCGAGGGGCATATGTAGGTATGGTCTTTGTCTAAAGGAAAGTTGACCAGAGTCAACAGTTGACTGACCTATCCGGAGGCGACGCGTGGCAAGAAAGTCTTGCAATACACATATCACGTAATGTACGAATAAGTACGCTACACGTCAGCACTATAAGAGGAATACTTGCATCATCTTGCTGACCCACAAAACGTGTGGATCTTGGCTATGGGCCTCTTTTATAAGGGTCCGGAACAGCTTAATGGCCTGGCGCAACCCGTAGACTATACGGGTAATTATCGCGATTAATCAGTAATATTATTATTTAGGACATTCTTGCTCAGTCGCGAGGCGAGGACTTGAGGGGTCCTTTGAGGCTCGGTCTACTATCCGGGCATGACTCATTAAGTCGTGACCTGGGTCAAAATCCTTGCAGGGAATCTTTTAAGTGGCTCGGTGGATTGAGGATGTCACGCCCTCAAATTTAATAAATCGAAACATAATTAAAATCCACGTCATGAAGGCATTTCCTTTAAAAAATATATATTCTCGGTCAATAGAGCATTACAAATTCAAAATCCGACTTTCTAAGCTCGAACCCCAAAATAGTAAGTACCAATTTACATGATTGTTTACATTTCCGAAAAACCAAAATGAAATGCTCTCACGAGTTACATCATCATTTCTCAAAAGTTTTACACGACTATGATAATCAAATATTTAAAACAATGATGCTTCATGTCATGCACGCCAAAGCCAAGCACTCCATGCTTTGTCCTTCAAGGAAACACTGAAAAGACAAAAGGGTGAGCATACACATAGAGGGTGTCCCCTTTGGGTTTCGGACTCTAAAGAAGATATATGCATGAATAACATGTATCGAATAAGAGCATAAAGCAAAACCAACATTGACAAGTAGGTTTCTACACATACCGTTTGAAGTAAAAGTACTTTCATAACACCCGAGGACACTTCCACAATCCAAACTTCAAATAATTAACCAATGGATATCCTTTCGCCACACAACAAACCGTACATACAAAGTACTAGTTATAACATACCACTCATCGCGTCCCCCAAACATTTCACACCTACTTACATATACATATATATATATATATATTCAACCATCATAAGCTAATCTACATATTTCCAGAGTCCACGCCCGCCTTGCCTACACACTTATCAACATAATTCACAAGCACCAACGTGTCTCACTAATACTCACATACGTCTCAACGTGTCCCACGCGTGCCTAGGCATACTACAAGTTCACATAAGTACCACAATACCACACCGTGTCAACAGTTTACCCACGTGCCCACTCAACACATCAATAATCGACCTATCGTATCTCATTTATATATATGTGCGAGTGTACATATGCTTGATATACTTGACACCATCCCGATGGTCAATTTCTTTCCACGTGTCACACCTCATACAACTAGTGTGTCCCCGTATTCCATAAGTACCCACGTGTCAACTAACTATTCAGTAAGTGCCTTATTGGATCCTACAAACACTCTCGTGTCCCACGTGTACTCTACAAGTTTCTCTCACATGTCCCACAATACCCATGAATACCTCATGTCTCTCAAATACCCACATGTCTCTCAAACATTCCACCAATGCCCATGTATCTCATAAGTACCCATATTAGTTCACTCATCAAATCCCGATCCATTTTCATTAATTTATCACAACTCAAGTCCAAGTTCATTTCACGCGTATAAACAACCAAGAATCTTTATTCAAATTCGTTAACCACCTCCACGAGTCTCACCCACAACCTCGCATGACAACGCGAATGATGAAAAGATGTGTCGGAGGAAAGAACAAGACGCCCAACGATCATGGGAAGAATGGAGAATGGAGAATACAAATACAACATTTTAACATTTCCCAACCAGTTGGAGGTTTTTGCCCAACTGGTTGGACCAAAACAGAAACAAGCACAATTTTTCAGAAAAGCCCAACTGGTTGGTGGTTTTTGCCCAACTGGTTGGGCAGAGGCAGATTCGTATGAAATTTTCAGAAGTGCCCAACCGGTTGGAGGTTTTTGTCCGACTGGTTGAGGAAACCCAGATTTTCTGCGAATTTTTCTCAAAACATGAAACTTCAACCCAAATGCATATATGATGATTTAGGCCAAAAATTGGAAATGTCAATCAACTAATGAGCATGGAGGGAGGGTAAAACAACAATCAATTGCATCAATCAACTACCAAATCCTTAGATCAAAAACCCAAACTCAACAAAACCCACTAGGAAGAAAAATCATAATTTTGAGAAATTGGATGAACAAGAACAAGATATATACATCATATCACATAGATACAACTAGAGGGAGTAGAAATTGTTCCCCTACCTCAAGATTTGAGCTCCAAATGAGAAGGAAATGAAAGCCCCAAATTGTTCTTGCCAACCCCAACCGAAATGGCCTAGCTCCAAGCAAACCCACGGAGACCCAAGCTCCAAATCACGCGTAGAAAACGGTTTTGAGGTTAAATCTTGAGTTTGGGGAGTGAGATGGGTGTATTTTGGTGAAGATTTTGGAAGAACTTTGAGAGGGAGAGAAGAGAGGGAGAGAGGGCTGATTTTTAGAGAGAGGAAGGAGTGTATATTATGATAAAAATCAGCCATATACACTCTATATATACCCCAACTAATTGCACTCACACCCCTAGTGTTTCTAATGTGTTATAAATGAACCCAAGTGCAATTGCCACACTCACATTGGCCCCACATTAACTAATCTTTAATTTCTCACATTTACCCAACATTATTCCGGAAAAATTATGTAAAAATACGGGTCCTTACATTCTACCCCCCTTAGAAAAATTTTGTCCTCAAAATTTTGCGCATCAAGACTCATCAATCAACGTGTGCTCATTCTAGTTATGTCACATATACCCAACTCGTATCTGACACGTATCCTACTCCGTATCTAACACAGTGTCCAACACTGCACCCAACAAACACAACTCAACATATGTGCTCACGCCGTCTAAATGCAAATACACCAAATGCCTTTCATGAGTCTCACATCAAACAATTTGAAAATGTGAATCTCCAAATAATCGTTATCAAAATCTCATACTAACGAACACACTTCAAATGCACAACCTACTAAGTGTCCCCACCGAATCGGTGATTAAAATCACGTGCTACTATGTATCCAAATTATTCTAACAACGCATCATGGCCAATCAAGATAACCAACCCCGCGTTCGAAAACTATTTCGCACTCGTCGTGTCTATCTTATTCGAATTTACCGCAAACCAAAATCTCGTAATCTCCCGCTCGGGTAACAAACCCGGTAACTCTTCCGAAATATGCCCGGAAAGTCACAACGACACACGGTAACCCCCACGATCTATAGTGTATCTATCCCTTCTCTGCATAGCCTCATGTCACCAAATTTCGACTCGTCACGTGACCGATCTAAAAACCGATACATTTCCTCTACGCTCCAGCTTAATCATCACCAAAGTTCTGAGTCCTAACGCAAAAGTATAGTCATCAGTTGAGATTATCAATATCAAAACTACCAGGCAAATCGTTTCTATTAACTAACTTATAGAAACTAAGTCAAATAACAAATGTATCCCGTACCGTGCATTCACCGATCATCCCCCGTTTTGTCGTCTTATTCCCCGACACTAGGTGGAGTAGGTTTAGCGAAATATATAGTCTTCTATCTCTAAATTCAAACACCCGCACATTAGACACATGAACACTAATTAAGCTTCATCACTCACCAACACAATGTGTTTGCCACGATCTAACAAATTTCAAGAAACTTAAACAAGAAATTTATCTAATTCACCCAACGAACTTGTTCTACGTCTTTTCCACATGAAGTACACAAACATAATTCATTGTCGATTTCAAATAATGCGTTCCACTTTCCAATTTAAACATAACTCACAACTTCCTCAATACGCCATTCCGGCATCCACTTCTCATCTCTTTTCACAGTTTCTCAATGTTCAGTATCAACACATATATCCAACTATTTCTTTCATTTTCCCACAAAAGTACACTCACAACATGGTCTGGTGCTACAAGATGTTCATTATCAGATAAGTTTAAAGAAAAGTCACCGTGTTAAACACAAAATGATTGTATTGGTAAGGACTACCCCATGACCTTAAGACACAATAGAGTTCTCATTAGAAACCACGTTGATCAGGCGTGCTTTCCAATCAGACTTCTACTTAGTCCACCGACCATGTCATAGCATCCACAAATTAAATTTCAGGAAACAACCTATTTCCGATATTGTCCTTTCACCAGTAAATCTTATCATTAAAAGCATTTTATCATACAACAAGATACCAAATGCGCAAAATATACTCAATCAAACCTAGAATCAACACACCGTTCAAAAATACAAGGGATAAGAGATCAAACACATAAGCAACTAGGAGGAATAAATAGTTACGTTACAATCAAATTTTAATTTACAATCATGTAAAGAACCCAAAATAATTCCGACCCTAACCAAGTGAGTCAAACTCCAAGCATCCGACATCTATATTAAAAAAATTCGAATGGTGTCTAGCGTACCCGCAACTCAAGGTGACTAGAGTACCAACCAATTACGATTCAACCAACTAGAGGCTCAAACTTCAACCGTCCTCACTGGTATCCATCCACCAATCTAACTTGAAAACATACTTTGATGCTCAGACAAAATATACACACTCCATATATAGCTAACCTTTATAAACCATTATAAACCCACCATACTTGTGCAAGTTAAGCAATTACCAATCAAGGTCAAATAATTCACATAAGCACGCAATCCACATTAACCTCATTAATCTGCTTAGACCATGACCACGGGGCTACTTAAGATATAATAGGAGTAAAATAAACTGGTCCAGAACTAAACTAACCAATAGAGCCACCTTCTGTCAACATTTCTAAAAGAGTCAAATACTATGTGAACTAAAAATTACAGCCTTTCAAAGTGAGTAGAAAAGAAGAAATTTTTTTTTTTGCATAACTTTCGGGAAACTTGTGTCATTTCATAAGATTCCACTTTAGCATTTTAGAAGCCATTGCTAAACTTACCAAATTCATGAGATGTTATTGAAACCTCTTTTTTTTTTTTTTTAAAAAAAAAAAAAAATGTAAGTCTAACTAAAACTCAAAGACTAGAAACAAATCATCGACTTTTGAATTCGTCAAGATCTCCATTAGCCACTAAAGCACTGTTACATAACCTAAACCTTTATACCTAGAATAATTTTAAATGTAAACATAAAGTTACATCAAACAACTCTATCTCTATTCCACCCCAAGTAAAATCTCAAACTCATACCCTTCGCATGAGAGCGACAAACCTAAGGATACTGCATGACAAACCTAAGGATACTGCATGACAAACTGCCTAAATGATGCTTTCATAAAACTCTAGCATTTAAGCACGAAACTCAAAATACAACCAAGGTACCGTATTTCAATAATTACAAGAAATATCTTCCCCATATTCATACCCAAAAAAAAAATTCATGTATGTCGATATTCAATAACCTCATCTTCCAACCAAGTCTGTGTTTGATATATTCGCAAAGGCACAAGCTAAATCCCAATGTCACCACAAAAAAAAATAGGACATTCCTCTCGGAGATTGTACCACAATTCTTAAGGAGACGTTAGTAGAAATGTCACATCTAGAAATCTCTAACAACCAAGTCCACACAAAAACAAATAATACCCAATCAACTTGGATCCGAACTTCAACAAATCACACGCAAGTAACGCGACAAGCATTGAATAAAATAGCGAGCATGTAATCAGGCAAGAGTCAAGTGTTCGTGTACCCACAAAACCTCTTTCGTTAATGAAAACTCCGCTCTCAATGTTCACGTAACACACACACACATTTGTTATCTCTTTAAGTTACCAAACTTTCAACTTTAGTAAATCGAAAACTTCCAAAGTTACAAACCTTGGGACTTGGATCCCATCCGTCAACCCTTATCCCCTCTCAAACATGTCATGTGTCCAAGTTCACTAATCTACCGTGTCCTTTAATTTATTTCCCATTATCCATTCATTCACAATAACAACCATTATAACTATAAGGAATAGTCCCTCTGCCGGATTTCGTGGGCTCCGTGCACCCCTGCCGGATTTCGTGGGCTCCGTGCACCCCTGCCGGATTTCGTGGGCTCCGTTCACCCTTTGCCGGATTTCGTGGGCTCAATAAGGATTTCGTGGGCTCCGTGCACCCCTGCCGGATTTCGTGGGCTCCGTTCACCCATGGCCCGATACACGGGTAATAATTATGTGAGGAGTTTATCCCTCTGCCGGATTTCACGGGCTTACCCATGCCCCCAGGGTAATTATATTGGGAGTTTATCCCTTTTGCTAATTTTCACGGGCTCCGTGCACCCATTCACGGGTAATAATAATACAGGAGTTTATCCTCTTTGCCGGATTTCACGGGCTCCGTGCACCCATGCCGATACACGGGTAATAATATATTTGGAGTTTATCCCTCCTAATTTCACGGGCTCCGTGCACCCATGTTTGGATTACACGGGTAATAATAATAACCAACGCTTTCACGGCGTAACCAACGCTTTCAAGGCGTAATACTATGCTAATGTGCTCACACTCATCTTTCCTCAAACACTCATTTGCTCCCCCTCTTTCAAAATCATCATGTGTTCTTCCATTTCATTCAACAATGTGCCCATCAACTCACATTAACCATTAGCCCTTTTTATAAGTCCAACTGGTGTTTTATAACACGCTTTCATCAAGTGTCTACATTTATTCAATCACCTCTAGCTCATAAATATATTCAACAGGGCTCAACAAAACTATACCACCCTATGAAATCATAAATGCAATGCCACGTAGATGTATGTCACCCATGCAAGCGCACAACGTTTGTGAAAACAATGTCTTTCATGTGAAAATGATGCAATGATTTCACCCCCGAGACTTCAAGTCTCCCCACGGTTCCTAGGTTTTCGAACCTAATGCTCTGATACCAAGTTGTCACGCCCTCAAATTTAATAAATCGAAACATAATTAAAATCCACGTCATCAGAGTCAAACGCATTTCCTTTAAAAAAATATATCTGGTCAATAGAGCATTACAAATTCAAAATCTGACTTTCTAAGCTCGAACCCCAAAATAGTAAGTACCAATTTACATGATTGTTTACATTTCCGAAAAACCAAAAATGAAATGCTCTCACGAGTTACATCATCATTTCTCAAAAGTTTTACACGACTATGATAATCAAATATTTAAAACAATGATGCTTCATGTCATGCACGCCAAAGCCAAGCACTCCATGCTTTGTAGAATGACAAAGGGTGAGCATACACTTCGCCTGAAACTTTGGGTTTCGGACTCTAAAGAAGATATATGCATGAATAACATGTATCGAATAAGAGCATAAAGCAAAACCAACATTGACAAGTAGGTTTCTACACTTACCGTTTGAAGTAAAAGTACTTCTCATAACACCCGAGGACACTTCCACAATCCAAACTTCAAATAATTAACCAATGGATATCCTTCTCGCCACACAACAAACCGTACATACAAAGTACTAGTTATAACATACCACTCATCGCGTCCCCAAACATTTCACACCTACTTACATATACATATATATATATATTCAACCATCATAAGCTAATCTACATATTTCCGCGAGTCCACGTACCCCGCCTTGCCTACACACTTATCAACATAATTCACAAGCACCAACGTGTCTCACTAATACTCACATACGTCTCAACGTGTCCCACGCGTGCCTAGGCATACTACAAGTTCACATAAGTACCACAATACCACACCGTGTCAACGGTTTACCCACGTGCCCACTCAACACATCAATAATCGACCTATCGTATCTCATTTATATATATGTGCGAGTGTACATATGCTTGATATACTTGACACCATCCCGATGGTCAATTTCTTTCCACGTGTCACACCTCATACAACTAGTGTGTCCCCGTATTCCATAAGTACCCACGTGTCAACTAACTATTCAGTAAGTGCCTTATTGGATCCTACAAACACTCTCGTGTCCCACGTGTACTCTACAAGTTTCTCACATGTCCCACAATACCCATGAATACCTCATGTCTCTCAAATACCCACATGTCTCTCAAACATTCCACCAATGCCCATGTATCTCATAAGTACCCATATTAGTTCACTCATCAAATCCCGATCCATTTTCATTAATTTATCACAACTCAAGTCCAAGTTCATTTCACGCGTATAAACAACCAAGAGTCTTTATTCAAATTCGTTAACCACCTCCACGAGTCTCACCCACAACCTCGCATGACAACGCGAATGATGAAAAGATGTGTCGGAGGAAAGAACAAGACGCCCAACGATCATGGGAAGAATGGAGAATACAAATACAACATTTTAACATTTCCCAACCGGTTGAGGTTTTGCCCAACTACCGGTTGGACCATGAGAAACAAGCACAATTTTGAGAAAAGCCCAAGTTGGTTGGTGGTTTTGCCCAAAACAAGGCAAAGAGCGGTCGTATGAAATTTTGAAGTCGGTTGGAGGTTTTTGTATTGGTTGAGGAAACCCAGATTTTCTGCGAATTTTTCTCAAAACATGAAACTTCAACCCAAATGCATATATGATGATTTAGGCCAAAAATTGGAAATGTCAATCAACTAATGAGCATGGAGGGAGGGTAAAACAACAATCAATTGCATCAATCAACTACCAAATCCTTAGATCAAAAACCCAAACTCAACAAAACCCACTAGGAAGAAAAATCATAATTTTGAGAAATTGGATGAACAAGAACAAGATATATACATCATATCACATAGATACAACTAGAGGAGTAGAAATTGTTCCCTACCTCAAGATTTGAGCTCCAAATGAGAAGGAAATGAAAGCCCCAAATTGTTCTTGCCAACCCCAACCGAAATGGCCTAGCTCCAAGCAAACCCACGGAGACCCAAGCTCCAAATCACGCGTAGAAAACGGTTTTGAGGTTAAATCTTGAGTTTGGGGAGTGAGAGGGGTGTATTTTGGTGAAGATTTTGGAAGAACTTTGAGAGGGAGAGAAGAGAGGGAGAGAGGGCTGATTTTTAGAGAGAGGAAGGAGTGTATATTATGATAAAAATCAGCCATATACACTCTATATATACCCCAACTAATTGCACTCACACCCCTAGTGTTTCTAATGTGTTATAAATGAACCCAAGTGCAATTGCCACACTCACATTGGCCCCACATTAACTAATCTTTAATTTCTCACATTTACCCAACATTATTCCGGAAAAATTATGTAAAAATACGGGTCCTTACAGAGGAGATGGGATTGCCGCGAGGGTAGGGACGCGGCACGAGAGTGTCGCGGACTGCTACCCTTGTGGCCTTGCAATAGGGAAGGGACATGTGTCAAGTATTTGTTGGCCCAAGTTGGCTATAAATATAAGACACTTCTCTCATAATACTCAAGAGACATCTCCTCCTTAGAGAGAGAGGGTCCAAGAGTGAGAGCACCCCAAGAGATACTGCCTAAATCTCTTCCCTATTGTTTGCCTTCTCCTTCACCCCCACAAAATCCATCTTTCATTCTATTATTCTAAACACTAACCATTCTTTACCTCTCTAGCTCACAAATTCAGGACTTTGATTTTGAACCCCGCAAAAGAGTGAGATTTTCACTACACCTACAAGCTTCATCTCAAACTCATTATGGAAGCACACTAAATTTCCATGAGCTTGCTTCCAGGCCTCCAGTTTTAGAAAAGTCAAAAAGTCATTCTATTCATGTGGTCGCTAACACAAGATATATTCAAATTTTTGGGAAAGTGGTTGCAGGTATCCAGCGTTGTACGCACTACCATTTCGTATTAAGAGTAGTTCATGTTTTTTTTTTTTGGGTACTTCGGAAATTTCATAAAACTAGAACGGAGAAACCAGCATCAGAGGTACAGGAGTACTGATACAAGAGTAGCTAAAACAAAGAACCAACAGAAGACCAAATACAACAAACTAGTCAATGAACTGCCTAATATTAAGGCTGCCCCTAATGAGGTATTCCCGAACCGCCAGGGGAGGAGTGTTCATCACCACCAGAGACTCATTTTGCTCAGCTCCGAGATGAGCAAGACAGTCAGCGCATTCATTGGCACTACGGTAAGTATGGGTGACAGTGCTTCCTGTACGACTGAGAAGATATTTCCATCATTTAGTATGTTGCTTTGGGGATGATTCGTGTTAGCTCCGTCGTAAAAAAGAGTTACTGCAGTTAGAGAATCCGATTCTATGCGAGTGTTGGTCCAGCCTTTTTCCAGGATTATCGTAAGTCCACGATAGATTCCCATCGTGGGAGCTGGGCATAAATTACAAAATCTCCCCTTAATATGTCACTTCCACTCTTCATTTTAAAGAAAAGAGCATGTGTTGGAGTTGCTGATTTCTAGCTTTTGCCTATACAAATTGCTTAGTTTTTTCTTTTTCAAAACAAAATATATTTTGATCGTGCGGTCACTGATATTTGATCATTTAATCGAATTTTTCGCAAATGTTGGATAAAAGGGTGGGCTTTGAGAGCATCTCTTATCAATCTTTATATCTTTGACATAATGAGGTGAGATTTTGTAATATGTTCCCTCTTTTCTTTAACTTTTTGTACTTTATGCAAGAATATTGGAGGGACGCATCATCCTTTTTAGAGATTTAGAGACCAAAATAAAAAGAACAAAAAGTTGAAGAAAAGAAGGGACAAATTATCAAATCTCCCTTCATTATATCACATTCAGTCTTTAAAATAGAGATATAGAGATTGATAGGAGATGCTCTGAGAATGAGATTTGGACGGGTTCCAGTACGACTCATTTTTCCATCATGAATGCTGCTTAGAGCTAGTTAGGTTCTGTTTTTACTAAATTAAATTTTGTTAAAATACCTTTGTTATTATCGATTAGCTTTTGGTTATTTTTAATTTTTAATTTTTCCTAATAATTTTTGTATCCAATGTTCATCTCAATGGGAGGAATAAAAAAAGTATGAAAACATAGACCAAAGTTTAAAAAAAATTCATATAGACGAAGTTGAAGACGTTAGAAGGCTGTATTTGTCAAACTATTATCATCTTTAGTAAACATTGTTTATCTTTTATAATTGTGTATTTTCCCGATTCCTCCCATCAAAACAAACGATTTATCCGAAAAAATTAATTCAAATCAAATAAAAATCAAGAAAAATAAAAAGATGGACAAGACGACCCAAAATTTAGGCTAAAGCTACCTTAATGATGGTAATTTGTACAAATTGTCTTAAACGACAGAAAAGTTGGGCACATAGTAAAAAAGTTGTAAGGGTGATCTCTGAAATTCTTAAGAACCTCACGGATCATCAGTGTAATTAGTCCTTTAATCATTGGCACAACCACACAAGTAATTCAGTGTCTCCAAGGGGCTAAAAGCATTGCCAGATGGTGCTCCTCCAAGAGCAATTTTGTTCACTCTCTCTTTGTTCACCTCCGCGAGTGTATACTCATTTTATATCTCACATTGAGAATTAAAATCGTTCATTTGTTTCTAGATTCCTTTCTTAGGAGTCCATGCAAAAACTGAGTTAAATCCAATATTGGTGAGCTCTTGATATAAAACTCTACATCAAAAAGTTACATGCATCTGATTGAGCTAAATTTTTCATCTCCTAACAAGTAAATCTGGACAGAATGAATAGTTTTGATCATCGATTTGAGACATAATGAGTATACCCTTGCCGATAGAACAAAATTACTCTCGTGCCCCTCCTATCTACTCCACATATTTACATGGTCTCTACATTTGTTGTAGTGATTGAACATTGGGAGAAAGAACAATGTGTATTTGTTGATTTTGTTCATCCCGTTTTGATGCACGTGGTACCCAACTAGACATAATGACTTCGCACGCATCGTGTCTAAAGCATTGTTCTTGTTTGTTTTCATCTTTACGACGTAATAGCAGGCTCGTTTATATCTAGCGCGTGTAACATGCATGATTTAAGTTTAGCTCGATATAATTTCAAAGAACCCAAGTTTCACACAGTTTATGAAGTGTGCAGAACGATATTAGAAAATCATGACAGAGCGGAGAACTTACAAAATTGCTCCAATATTGAATGGTTATCAAGGCATGCACCGGTTAAGAGGATAATGAAGAAGATTGTAACCCCATTCTTGATCTTTAGTTGCTCAATCAAATTTGACCACCAATTTTCTCCCATCACCTGCAGCAGCAGCTTCTCCTTTTGAAGTTTGATTTGTTTTATGAACTGTTTTGGAATATTTGTGATAACCTTGAAAGAATTTTTAGTTTGCTTCTAGGTCAGGTAATGCATACAAAAAGCATGTTGTCATCCTCAACTGTATGCTGGTATTGAGCTTCTTGGGTTTAGGAGTTGGTTGTAGCTAATATTTTACGAATATTTACAGCGGCACAGAATTCCAAAGAACAATTTCATTGACGATATAATATGAACAGTAAACAAATTACATGAACAGAAATCGAAAGAACAGAATATACAAACTGTAAATCGAATTAAAAACCGAACCGAATCCACTGATAACCACAGTCTCCTTAATATGGATTTGCCGCCTACCGAGGGTGTTGTAAGTTGATCGGTGTCCGTCTCCCAGGATAAAATGGTTGAACTACGAATGTTAGAACACCTCTGATGAACACCTTAGCGAACTGAACCATGTTTGTCTCTCTCTCACACAAATGAATTACAGAGTAATATTGAGAAGCTCGAATTTCTGGTGTGTATACACAATATACGGGATTATGCTCTTATAACCAAGATGACACTCTTGAGTTGCAACTTGCAAAGGCTAGAAACTGCCACACTAAAGCCAACCATCAATCTGCACATTATGGGGGAGGTCACACGCATTAACTAGCCACAAACATAACTCCAATATTGTCCAGAGTTTATGAAACACAGGACGGGTCTCTTCAACTACACCGGGAGATCCTTCGAGTGCCCCGAGTTCATTCACACGAAATTCTGAAAAAAATTCCAACAAATATATTTTTTCGCTGTTCATAAATTGACACAAATTGCATTATATATACATATTTCTATTCATGCCAGGGTTTGAATGTAAATAGACACAGATCAGATTGCATTGTAACATCCAGTTAGCCTGACCCTGTGAGAAGGATATGGGATTTGCTTGTTTCCAGTTTATATCATGTACTTGGCAGTGTTTTGCAATGGTCTTTGAAATTTGGTACAATTGGTAACTACAACCATGATTCACGGCCGTTCTGCAACGACTGATTTAAACGAAAATGGTTTTAGCATTTTAAGTCAGTCAGCTAAGACAGATCGTTCCACTGACTTTGGAAAAATTGCTTGGAACGACCTGACTTAAGAATGTGTGCATTTCATGTTCCCACCCAATCTAAGTTTGGAAAAATTGCTTAGAACAATCCGGCTTAAGAATGTGTACTCCCGTTGTGGAGCAAACTGTCCTTGTGCATTTTTGCTAACCTTAATTCGAGTGTTGCGGAACGGGTTTGAGCCAAGTCAATTGATTGTATCACACAAATTTTATTGGTTTTATAATTAACATGTATACTTGTTTTGCAGCAATTCAAATCCAAATTATGAAGGTTTCCTAGCCAAATTATAGGTGATTGTTTTGGTTTAGTGTAGTTATAAAAATTTGTATGGTTGTACCTTCGGAGGAAGTTGAATTCACATGTTGCTACTCTTGGAACAAACATTATGCAAAAAAGAACGAGATCTTGAAAGATATAATCACAGTTTTAATTATAATTTTGATCACAGACAATAACTGTGATCAAAGTTAGTATCTTTTTATCACGCTTTTAACTCAAAACAGATATCTTAAACATATAATCATATATCAATTACGCTTTTTGATATTTGATCGCGGTTTTTGATGTTTTAATCTCAAATCAAAACCGTGATCGTTTACGCTTATTAACTACAATTTATAAGCGTGATAAGAAATAAGGAGAAACAGTCTTGGTTGGATAGATCACGCTTTTAAAAGCGTGATTAAAAACAAAATATCACGGGTAAAACAGTGATCTTTATGGCTTTATTGTAGTAGTGTTATACTTAACCCAATTTCCTTTTTAGATTTTACCATTTTGGATGTTTGGATATTCACGGGCAAAATGCATTTCATCACAATTTGTAAGGACCAAGTTCCGGAGTTCTTTGTTTTAGCAATTCCGTTTGACAAAACACACATTTACATCGAGTTGTAATTTTTTTTTAGAGTGTCTGTTTAGGTGTGGAAATGAATCATCTCTTTATGTAATGGTTGAGAGTGCGGTAGTATTTATTTTAGTGGTGAGTTGAGTAGGTTATTTTACTTGTTCAGAAGTTGCTCAACGACTTGCTCAAGCAACCTGTCAAGCAAATCTGTTGTTCGTTAGTTGCTCGAGCAACTTGGTTCTTGCTTGAGCAACCGCTATGCGCCTATATATTCGCATCAACTAGGTTAAACGAATTTTGAGCAGGCACACTTTATTCTCTGCACTCCTACTCATCCTTAAAACACTTGTGGCGGCTAGGGTTTGTGGACCTTGAAGATCTTTGAAGACCGGATGCTTAGAGTTCATCTTCAAGGGGTTTAATGCTTCAACAATCAACTTTCAGTTAGAGTTCTTTGGTGGGATTCCGAAAGTATCCAAGGAAGGCTTGTGCGATTCAAGGCGTTGGCGATCAAGATCATTGGGTGCGGTGTACGTGTGACTCGGCAGGTGATACTTAGAACGTTGTGAGGATTTACATCGTTTGGATAGGTATATCTGTAACTGCACAATGAGTATAGTGATTTTGATTCCTTCCCGTGGTTTTTTACCCATTTAGGGTTTTCCACGTATATCTCTGTGTTGTGGGTTTTGACTGCTTGCGTAATTTTCTGTTGGTTGATTTAATTAGTGATTCGCATTCATCTTGTTAGGGTTTTTATGATTTTAAGGGAACCCGATTTTTCAATTGGTATCGGAGAGCGAATTTGCTCCTTCCGTTAGGATTTTTTTCCTAGAGCAGATCCATCATGAGTATGAATATGAATCACGTGTCTATATTTGATGCTAAATCTGATTGTGATAGTGCAAGTAATATTTTTTGTGGTGTTGAAACTAACCAAACAAGTGATGGAGAGGATAAATATGATATCGAAGCTATGACTATGACTATGAAAAACTTTAGACATTCTTTTAAGAAAAAACCTGATTTAGGGTTAGCCACCAAGCTAAAGCAATCTGAGAATGAGAAAAATGATGCTTTATATGAACTTGATTTTCTTAAACGGAAAAATATAAATCTTGAAAATGACATGCATAATATTTTTGAGACTAACAAGCTTCTTGAATTGAGAGTAGCAAAATTGCAAGTTGAACTTGACAAGGCGAATGCTACTTTTAAGGAATTGAATGCGGAGTTCACAAGCTTTAAATGAAGTTTTGTCATCTCAAAAGGTGCCATCGGATAGAGGTGGACTTGGGTATAGAATAAACGGATCTTCAAAGTCAAAAGCGGGAGGAAAAATGATATTTGTCAAGGCGGATAGCAATGCACCCACTACTCCCTGTGGCTAACAAAGTCAAGTCGCCCATCAAAGAGAATAGTGTCAAACATGCTCACACAAAGCAAAAAATTTCGAAGGCAAATACACAAAGTGCAATGAGTGAACATGCCACCGCCAAGCGTGGTGAGGTAAATTTTTCTAAATATACGCCTACTTGCCATCATTGTGGTGTTAAAGGTCATATTAGACCTCATTGTAGGAAATTACATGCTCCAATTACTTTCCACATGGATTTAGCATATTCTCATGGTTCTAACAAAAATGTGCCTACTTGTCATAATCTTGTGGAATGATTGGTCACATAAGCCCAAATTGCACGAAACTACACACCCATTGTTTTTCACATGCACGTAAAAACAAGAATTTGCATAAAAATGCCCAATTTGTACTCACTTGTCATTTTTGTGGGGTGAAAGGTCATATTCGACCAAATTGCTTTAATTTGCATGGCTACCCTGATGCTCCACCCCAATATTATCATGGTAATAAAAAGGAGGTAATGTATCAACGTGTTAGTTGTGGTCGGGATCAAACTCAAGGGCATAGACATAATATGACTTTGCATAAAAAGAATACCAATGTCATAGCCAAACATGCGCCTAAAGTTGTTGAAAAAAATAAAAAGGTCGAAACTAGGCTTATTTGGATGAGAAGAACGGACTTGAAAACTAATGTAGATTTGCCTTCTAATCCTCTTGATGATATTAGATTATCGGGAGGAGTTGACCTTGCTTTTACGAAACTAGGTTTGGTTCCATAAACTAGGTTTAATTGTTCATGCATATCTTAATACCTAGATTTATGGAGTTTTATAGTTTGTTTCATAGTTTATTTCATTGTTTTTTTTTTTTCTTTGCGTTATTTCTTAAAAATAGTTTTTAAAAAAATTCATTTTTTGGTACATTTTATTAGTTGTTGTGTGAATTGAGCATGATAGTCTTCAGTGCATAGTTGAATATCATTGGATTTTATGAACATGTTCATCCTTATTTTTATTGCACTTCTTTTTGGTATTCTCCCTGCAAGAACATTTGAATGCCAATAAACCATGAGTATCCGACATTCTGTACACTTATTCATGGCTATTATGGATGGTTGACAATTAGGGGTCTTGTTCTCATAAACTTGGTCTGTATCTTGAGATTTCTTTTTGAGATTGACCCGTGGTTAGAATTCCAAATGTGATGTTGAAATCCATCCACCACCATTTTTTTTTGTCTCCATCTCCCCGTTCGGAATTGAGAGAATGAATGACTTGAGGAAAGGGCTACCTATAGGACAAAAGTCCTAGTAGTGTGAAAGCCGCCGATGATAGTGCAAAATACAATGAAAAAAATATTTCCATCGGTGAGGTTATATAAAAAAAATGAGAGTTTATTGAAAAGGTGGTATTAGTATTGGACCACTTGCTTAGTAACCGGTTGCATTCGGCTCTATCCAGTCCGGATGGTCGCGTCAAACGGCGAGTGGGGTAAAAGAGAATACATTGTAAAAAGAATAAAAATTAGAAGTTGAGGGGGAGCTCCGCAAGTACTTATCAACAAAAAATCATTAAGGACCTAGCTTGGTTTGACTTCTTGAGGGGGAGTCATCTTGATACTCCTATTGTTCATGAGAATATAGGTCCTAAATTGAGCTAACCTGATATCTAGGCCATGGATGCACACACACACTTTCCTCACATGTCGTTGATCATGGTGTGTTGTTTTTCTTCTGCCTTGCATGGTGTTCTATCATCAAGATGTGTCTTAAAGTTTGGATGTCTTGTTCATTGCATCTCATGATATAATACTTGCGCTAAAACATTCTCATGCTCATATCTTCAAAAAATTTATAATCTTTTAGCATTGAGTTTAATTATGTTTTATTGAGCTTTGCGTGCTTTTAGTACTTTGTCTGCTATTGAGTTTAGGCATCATGCTATTTGTGCTAGTGTTCGCTTCTCTCTTAAATATCTCACTTATTTGCTTCTCTTGGGCTTTTATTGTTCAATGCACTCCTTTGTTCACATTTATTGCTTAATTGTTTATCCTATTCGCCCTTTGTCATTCCATGTCAAAAAGGGGGAGAATGATGAAAGGGGAAGTAGGTTGCCTAATGTTCTAATATATTTGGATGTTGAGTTTTGTTTGCAGGCTCTCTATAACTCGTTCATATAGGATAGATTGCCTTTGTAGTGTGTTTTGTCATGGAAGTGCCAAAGGGGGAGATTGTAAGGACCAAGTTCCGGAGTTCTTTGTTTTGGCAATTCCGTTTGACAAAACACACATTTACATCGAGTTGTAATTTTTTTTAGAGTGTCTGTTTAGGTGTGGAAAGGAATCATCTCTTTATGTAATGGTTGAGAGTGCGGTAGTATTTATTTTAGTGGTGAGTTGAGTAGGTTATTTTACTTGTTCAGAAGTTGCTCAACGACTTGCTCAAGCAACCTGTCAAGCAAATCTGTTGTTTGTTAGTTGCTCGAGCAACTTGGTTCTTGCTTGAGCAACCGCTATGCGCCTATATATTCGCATCAACTAGGTTAAACGAATTTTGAGCAGGCACACTTTATTCTCTGCACTCCTACTCATCCTTAAAACACTTGTGGCGGCTAGGGTTTGTGGACCTTGAAGATCTTTGAAGACCGGATGCTTAGAGTTCATCTTCAAGGGGTTTAATGCTTCAACAATCAACTTTCAGTTAGAGTTCTTTGGTGGGATTCCGAAAGTATCCAAGGAAGGCTTGTGCGATTCAAGGCGTTGGCGATCAAGATCATTGGGTGCGGTGTACGTGTGACTCGGCAGGTGATACTTAGAACGTTGTGAGGATTTACATCGTTTGGATAGGTATATCTGTAACTGCACAATGAGTATAGTGATTTTGATTCCTTCCCGTGGTTTTTTACCCATTTAGGGTTTTCCACGTATATCTCTGTGTTGTGGGTTTTGACTGCTTGCGTAATTTTCTGCTGGTTGATTTAATTAGTGATTCGCATTCATACTGTTAGGGTTTTAACAGATTTTAAGGGAACCCTGATTTTTCACAATTCATTTTCCATGTTTGACGGTAGAGAAGAGAAGCCAAATTAAATAGGGTCCAAGGAGGCAGGAGCTTTTGGGGGTATTTGGCTGATAGCCTTTTGCATTTTCAACTTCTACTTTTTAACTTTTGAGTGTTTGGCTGTCAAATACCAAAACACATTTTCAGATTTTGACACTGGAGCAAGAAGTGAAACACTACTCCTTTTCCAAAATGTATTCTGAACATTTTTCTCAAATAAACCTATCAAATTCAAAACATTTTGACCATAATCTAAAAAGGCAAAAAGTTTAATGAAAAGTTGAAAATGAGGCTCACAAACCTTTAACTTCTCATTTTTCACTTTTCCCATTTTGATTAAACATTATTGCTGTCATTACTGCTGTCATAAAATGCATTTTTCAAATATTTCTCATACACTCTACAAATTTATAATACATTTTGGCAATAATCCAAACAACTAAAAAAAGAAAATTCAAAGTGCAAAAAAAAAAAAAAAAGACTTCCAAGCACTCCTTAATAGTACTCATAGATTAATTCAATTGAGTTTGATTTAATAGAACAAACACTTTGAAACCACTTTGTAACCACCATTTATATTGTGATGGAGCGCTGTGTCCCAACATTATTGTCAACCATTATGGAGAATGAAAGTTGCTCACAAGTATTTAGAACACTGAAACAGGAACACTACTGTTGGTTATTCATATTTTAATGACAAACTCTAAGGCATATTCAAGGGATAAGTAATCACGAACAACAAAAGGAGAATTATTGACAAAGCGAAATGGTGTTACAAATTTTCCCAGGAATCAGCTTATAAACACATCAAGAATCATCTTATAAACATATCCATCAATCTGTCGACGGCTTATAGTGATTGTGAATCTTGTTTCTAGTTTGTTGGTATTTCTCTTCTCATTAAGGCTTTGATTTATTTATGGTGGTTTCAAGAACCGAGAATCCGACAATGGTAGTAATACGAAAATCCGTCAAATATGGAAGTTAGAAAAACCAGCAAGAGAACCAACCTAGAACTCAGTTTGTACTGTTAAAGAACAAGTTTCAGCAATTCAAAAATTAGTTTAGCAATTAGAGCGCCAATTTCTGAATTTAGAACACCATTTTCAGCAGTTACACAACTGAGAATATGAACATCAAGGACAATTAGAATTCGTTTCCTTAGGAAACAAACGGCACAGGTACAACTTACACAGAAAAGTTTAATGGCCTACAAACAAAGATTCTATACGGACTTTTCGGATTTTTATCATACAGAATGACCTGAACTTTTATGGGTTTTTCTTGCCATACCAAAACATACACGATTGTAGCTCAGAATTTGAAAGATGCCACAACCACAAAGTTCTCTATAAAATTTCTGTTTTTGTATGATATTTCTTTTGAGAATTGATTGCAGCCATGTTCACTTACTTTGACCTGCTTCCCACTTCTCCACTTGTTTTGTTAGGTTTGCTTTTTGCTGGAAAAAATCCTGTAGAGCAGCAGAGTCATAAGGTTGAGGCAAGATGCACGGTCCTGTATCCGCGGGACCCTTCACCATGGAGTCGATCAGGAACTCCTTCACCTTCCCATTTGCAGTGCATGTCATTGAGTCTAAACAATATTCAACTGCTCCCTCTGGCACAGTTGGTGTATATTTCAAAAGCTTTCCATAATTGTATAACAGATGAAACATGTAGTCATATACATGCTTCATTTGTAGCTCCTCTTGAAGGAATTTGCTCCCTGCCTTTCCAATTTCTTGTGCCTGTGATGTTCCAATGGATTTGGTAAGAAAGAAATCACTACACGAAAACATATATACAACGAGAAAGCCTATCACATTTGTTAAGTTTTACAGAGATGCAATAGTCCACACTCCCGGTAGTTCGAAATCAAGCATGATAATGTGGCAAGGCTTAATTTGTCAATCTGATCACAAGTGGAAACCGCTTTGATTCGGTTGATACGTATGTGAGAATCATTCGTTAAATTTCAATATGAAGACAGACTTTTTAACCAAAAACGAAGCAATCAATATAGAATCTTATGAAGAGAAGAAAATCTGTTAAATCAATGTTGCTAGATTTTCCTACTTATAATTTCACCTTCTTATTGATTGAAGGAAGCTGCATGACAACATTACCCTTCTATAACTAGTACGAGCCCAAAGCTAGTTATAGAGAAATTTGATTACCTTTTGTGTGTCGTTGTTTCCCCAATCAACTGCAAACTTGATGGAGTTGCACTCATCCTTCTCATTAACCGGCCAGTAGTGGATCGTAGGGATTAAACTTCTTGTGAAGAAATCATAGTAATGGGGTGTTATGAAGAGACTCATAGAATCACAGGCTAGAATATATTTTTCGCTGACAGACCATGCATTTCCCTCCGCATAAATCTTATATCTTCATGGAATCAGTAAAAGAAACTCAGAAAAATGGAACTGTTAACATAAACACTGATCAAAAAGTGAAATCACATGGAAAAGTGGGGAAAAAACAAGGTTTAAAATAACGAAGAACTTTCATTACCTACCTGTGAGTGCATTGTTTTGCATAATCAGTATGCTGAAAGTTCCCTTCCCGCTCGTGTTGCCAATCCTGTAAAATGCTAATCTACTATCAGAAAATGTATAAATAGGGACCAAATATAGAAAGAAAACAAACAAATTAACCAAGACAATAGCTAGCTTATGGGGTGGAGTTCTACTCATGACAATGTAATAATAACGGTTTCAGCTGGAATGCCGTTCAATCCAATAGGCTATAATGCAGAAGTCTATAAGGAAATTTCAGGCCCATGGTAGGAATAATAAACCAAATGACCACCACCACCTCTCCAGGACAAGTTCACGTTTGTTGAACATGATCTTAGAGAATATCCAGATTAACATCTCTCAGCTAGTATTGGGTCCATTTCAACGGCAATTACTATGGAAAATGCACCACTTCCTCTCTCTTTCTTTTTCTTTTTTTTCCTTTCAGAAATGCTATATGCAAGGAAAATATTTGCAGAGAATCACGCAGTGAAGGCCCTGCGGGGCCCCGTACGGATTCCGAACGACTAATCCAAGCCGCTCAAGAATTTTAGAAACAAATTTCGAGTGGGCCCGCTAAAAACCAGCTCCATCCGATATGTTTAGATGCTCGATCCAAACTTTCATTTTTTCTTTTTTCATCCGAGCCATTCAAAAATGAAAGTTTGGATCAAGCATCCACACATATCGGATGGAGCTGGTTTCTCGCAAGCCCACTTGAAATGTGTTTTTAAAATTTTTGAGCGGCTTAGATCAGCCGTTAAGGATCTATACTGGGCCCTGTAGGGCCTTCCTTGCGTGATTCCTTGCAAATCTTCCTTGCACATATCATTTTTGTTTTTTTTTTTGGGCGGCAAAAGAAAATGTCATTATCATGAAGATAAAAAATGAAATCAGTAAAAATTCACCCCTGCCTAGCCATGATTCTTGTGTCACTCGTGAATTTGTTATGTGCAATTAGGACTGAAAAGAAAGACTGTAACAGGAAAGGGAAGAAGTTATCACCAGCTGATAAACCAGAGCACCCGAATCCGGTTTCTCACTAAGATTGCATCTGAGAAGATTTTGTCTGACTGGATTAAGAGCGTTCCCTCTCCAGTAAGCATAGGGCTCCCTATCCTTCCAATTGACTCTATGGTTGCCTTCTTCTAGCTCCTTCCTAAAGGTTTCCCATGGCTTAACATTGACCTCTGGCCTGCTCAAACCAATATGGAAAATTGTTAATGCCACAATCTAGCAATGAACAAATGTCTCGGGAAGAGAGAAATTGAGAATGAAGGTTCTGAACAACGTCGTAAACAAAAGTCGGTAGGCGCCCCTCTTCCGCCCGACCAGGGCCTAGTGATTTTTAGAACACTAGTATGAAAAGACAAGCTCCTCGTCCCACGTACTTACATCCACAAATTTCCTTTCCTTTACTTTTTGTGGCTAATTTAAAAATATTCAAAGTAACTTGAATTTCAGAACCAATTTGCAAATCTTGTTCGGTAGCAGATTTTTGAGTTTTTTTTTTTCTTTAATGGACCTTTTCCTATTTTGTCAATCTTTTAGTTTCATACTTTTCAAGTTTCCCTAAGGTTGACATGCTTGAAAACATTTAAGGGCACTAAAGACCAAAACTTTCTGAAGTTTTCAAATCAGTTATATATATAGATACGAAAAAAAGTTCGTTAGGGGAAAGATATAAAAAGAGGTCCACAAGAACAGCTTTTGTCCAACCTCGCTGTTGTGATGGCATCGGGACATAACCAGTGACTAGTCCCCACGTAGACGGTGGTCCAACGCCTGGATTAGGCAGTCGACTAGTCGGCGCCTAGTCCCCGCCTAGGAGCCCCTTTTCCGCCCGACTAGAGTGTAGCAATTTTTAGAACATTAGACATAAGGATACACACTAATTTTGACGAACAGGTAAGTCCAAGTGCCAGAAGATATAAGCAAAAGCGAAAAGATAAGAAGCTTTACCAACCCCAAAAGGACCAATCAGGAAAGGTTATATCGTAAGTTAAATCGCTCCCACAGTAATGGAACATTACTGGAATTTTCTTCGATCTAGGATATTCACTCTGTTTGATAACTGGACTGTCACCCATCTCGAACATAATATCCAAATCCGGTATCTGCCCAGGGTACAACCTTAGCAGCTGCAAAATGCCCCAAATAGTGAACACATCTCTTGTTTCAAAAACCCACGTGAACTTCTTTACATACACTCTTCCATTCAGTACTACTATTCTTATGTAGGCTTGTTTTTCTGCACTTTCCACCATATCCTTTGTTATTCCGGTGTCCTTCCACGGACGTAGATCTTCATGGATCCACTTGAAGTACTCTGGACATGCCTCAACTGATGAACTAAAGTTTTTGGTTGCCACTTGAGGATCTGTTGGGCATGTGACCACAGTGCCATCGGTGCAGTTAAATTTCATCGGAGATTTATCGGACCTCGTGGATGGCAGGAATGTGTTTAGAAATGAAGCACCTGTAACCGACTGAAAAAAACAAGTTGATAAGAAGCAGGAATATGTATTTGCACACGTCATTAATCAATGACCAACAAAAACAAAAGTGGTTTTTTTTTTTTTTAAATAAAAATAAATATAAGATTTCAAATGGTAGACCAACTGCTAGTTGGTATAAATAATATGAGTTATTTGGTATATTATGTCTCCCATTGAAGGTGTTTAGAACAATAAGATTACAACATTAGCTTATCAATAGTCCAGAAGGACAAAATGAACATCTGACTTACTTTCTTTCATTGTCTAAAAGAACAAAATGAGAAAATTATTTGCTCATCGGACATACATCATCAGTTGACACCTCCATGTTTTTGGCAAAACACCAACACAAAAGTGATGACCCCGATTTATGAACCAATCGTACTCAAATGGGTCAATGTTACAATGTCCCGAGCAAACCCATTTACTTCAGTAATCACTTATGCAATCTTATCCACCTAAGTGTACTTGTTGCTTAGATATTCATCCTCCATCAACCAGTTGATAGAGAACTTCACAGAGCCTGTTGATTCATGGTGATGACCATTTTTTATTTCTCAAACTGGGGGCCCATGCCCTACTGCAGATTTCGAAGTTTCTTTTTTGTGTTAAGAATTAACATTTCGACTTACTTTAAACTAAACTAAAATCTTATCATTTTCATTCCACAAAGCCACACACAAACATAGAACAAAATGAAGTTCAAAATGTGAAACCCATGAGGCTCCAATCATCCACAGCCGTCTTAGTTCAGAGGCCCTTATTGGCTGTCGGTCACCGGAGCTTGATAATGAAACTATTATGAAAACCTTTCAAAACAAGAAACTCATCGTGGTTTATTGTAAACATCTTCCTTTAGTAACTTTTGTTCATTACAATGGTAGTTTTGTTAGTATTTTTGACGTAAAGATTATTAACTCTAATGTCAAGTTGATGAATATGTTACTTTTTGCTAGTTTTAGGGGGTTTTTTTTTTCAAACAAAGAAAGATCAAATTGCCGTATCATTTCATACGGAATTTTTTTCTTGAGTTTGTGTTTTCATTATGACTCCACTACTCAGTTATCTCCGCCTATGTCCCTGCAACACTGTCTAGTTTTCCCTTGCACTTGTCTGAAAACCCACTTACAAATCAAGACGACTTTCTTAGTCTACAAAGCCACACAAGATTGATTTTAGTCGATCTAGGAAGAGCTAGTTGTGTCATGTTACTCTGTATGCACTATCACATCATATTTGCTAATCTTGTGATTAGATGTAGCAGGGTTATACACTACAAGAAAAAACACCAACCGCTGACACTTGTTGTCACCGTTACTTTCAGGGACAAGTGACAACCCTGGCACGGAAAATCTCCACATTCCACGACAACTACACTATTTTGTTAACCTTGACTTTTAGTGTCACGGATACAAGGACATTTTTTTCCCTTATCTAACCAAAGATAATAGGCGACAAAAACTAGACCTTTGCCTACAATTTAATATGTTGCCAAACATGTTTTTTCTTGTAGTACCATGATATTAAACATGGGGTATTACAGTCATGTGCTAATTTTGTGACCAGATGCAACAGTGTGGTGTCAGCCAAAGAAGTAATATTTAACATTTGAAGCATCACAGATGCAACAAATAGGGCTCAGTTTGGTGTACAGATGCAACAAATAGCGGTGGAGCCAGGATTTGTTGACATTTAGTCGAACACGTAAAGCCATATCTGGTTCGTTTTCCCTTGGGGCAATTCTCTAACCCTAGTGGGTCCAATTTGTAAATTACAAGTTCAATTTATACCTATCCTGAGCAATATTTCTACTAAATGGGGTTGCTTGTCCCCAATTTCACAACCTCCCACTGTCCATGGCAAAAATGATGTGCCACCTACTCTCCACCTTAAACACCTAACAAAATTGAAATTTTCCAATATACAACACAAGCAATATATGCACATTTGTCAGCATAATGTATGTATGTATGTATGTATGTATGTATGTGTGTGTGTGTGTGTGTGTGTGTGTGTGTGTGTTGCACAAGGTTAATTCTATTTCAAGATTAATAAGAGGTTGCTGTTCTAACTCAGATTGTGCAACCTCTTATTACAACTCCAAGTCTCCAATATGCATCTTTTTCTTTTTTTCTGTTCTGCAATCTTCAAAATGCATCTTGGGGATGAGAACATGACAAAAGATGTGTAGTACCACAAGTAGTGCACACCGACAATGTTGCTCTTTCATCGAATCAAACACCTTATAGGCATCCTCTACACCCCAGCACTTTGAGCGCATATCACCAAGACAGATCCTATACGATATCATAATCCAAATTTCTCTGTTGAACGAACATATTGGTATACTTTCTACGAATTACACCCAAGCCGAAATAACACTAACCATTGTTATTCCATTACCACCGCCGTCTTGCATCCTCTTTGATACAGTCCCTTGCATCCACTCACCCTTGAAACCAGCTGGCAAAGGAAGGGTGCCGAAGAGCTTATATATACAAGGCAGTGGACATAACAATCGTATACTTAGCCGATATGGGACATTATGATCGTAACATACCACCACCCTTAGTAGCCAACGTCCATGACAACCCATCCTATCGACACTGACCCGATAGTAGCCCTTTCTCTTCTTTGAGCTCCACTAACCAATAGGTCGCCCCTTCCACGGCGCAAACCGCTGAAAACCGACTTCAAAAGGGAGAGTGTGAAAGAGCATACAAACACAAAGCCAAGCCAATACCTAGCCATGTGGACATTAGGATCGCAAGACTTTTGAAGAACTCCAACGCCTCCTTAGCCACACCTGACGCCACCGTGTCCTTTAAGCGTTTCCAATAAAAAACTCTCCTCAAGAAATCATATCCCTGTCAGGCATTTCGTCGAACACATGGCGTCCATAATTAAGAAGACCACATTTGACGTGCAAATCAATCATGGTAACTAAACCGACCAGGATCAGTTCCATCCCGTTTCAAACTATGGGAGAGAAGAATTTAGGGTATGGGTGCTGGTTTAGTTTGTAGAAGATTTGGATAGAATTGTAGCCTTTGAGAGTGGGAGTTGAACGGGTTCTAGTAGGAGGCTTTTATCGTCACGAACGCTGTCTGGCATTGAGTTTGGACCAAAAAATTTGTTGAAGGACATTCGGTATTATTGTTTACTTTTTTTAAAAAAAAAAATTCCTTTCATTATTTTTAAATATCACATTATTAAAGAATTAGAAAAATATGAAAATGTGAAGAAAAAAAAAGTTAAAAAAATCCATATAGAAGCTGTGTTTTTCGAACTTTTTTCAACTTTATTCTACAAATTTATATATCTTTTATCCCTCTCGCCCGTACGAATGATTATTCCAAAAAAAAAAAAACCCAAATTGAGTAAAAATTAAGGGGGAAAAAAGACTCGGTATCCAAAATTTTTGGACAAAGGCTCCCTTAATGGTGGGACCTGGGGTGGGTGTTGTCCCTCGGGGACAGCATAAGTGATGGTAGATCATGACCGTACGACCGTCCGTGATCGGTTATGGACGGCTCAGATTACATCTTATTCAAACAAATCCGAACCATCCGTTGCCTAATTGATCATGGTCGACCGTGATCTGCCCAACACCCATACTGTCCCCGAAAGGACAACACCCTCTCCCATTTCCCTTGGTGGTAGTTTATTTGTAATTTGTAAAAATGTCTTAACGCCAAAAAAGATGGGCACATAGGAAAATTTCAAAAGCTATGAGGGTGATCTCTGAAATTCTTAAGGAACTCATGGATGATCAGTTTAACTAGTCCTTTAATCATTGGCACAAGTGATTCAGTGCTCCCAAGAAGCCAAGAGCATTGCCACATGATGCCCGTCTCCTCTCTACCCCACATACTATGTACATGGGCTCTACATATGTTGTAGGAGTGGTCAACTAGAGTGTAATTTTGTCCACCCTCACTTTGTTTGTTCTCGGTGAGGGTATACTCATTCTATGTCTCACTTTGTTGGTCAAAACCGTGTAATTTTTCCAGATTCATTTTCTAGTGAACCCTAAAAATATTTAGCTCAGTCGAATATTAATAATTGTTTCATCTAGAAGTTTATTTATTTTCTTGACTGAAAATTTGAACTCGCAGATCAGACTCTTGCAAATATCCGATTAATTAAGCTAAATTTTTGCATAGCCACCTAACAATGAATTTGAACAAAGTGAATGGTTTTGATTATTGCAGTGAAACACGGAATAAGCATACCCTTGCAAGGGTGAACAAAATTGCTCTCTAGTTAACTATACACAGACACACACACACAGGTACGGTGAGGGACTCCCATTTTCCGATTGAATTTTGATGGTCCGATCGAACAGTTCAATGTGTTTAAAACGTGTTTTTAAGGGTCCACGTGGAAAATCATAAAATAATGTCCGTCAAGGGCTTCATCGGAGCAATTTTTCATAAAACTATATATATACGATTTTTATGAAAAACTATTATATAAATACACTAAACTTTCAACTCACACCTCATAGTTCCCGATCAAATTTTCATGATCCAAACCATTCAATGAGTTTAAAATGTGTTTTTAAGGGTCCTCGCGAGAAATCAGCAAAAAAAATACCAAGAAGGATTTGATCCGAGCAATTTTCATAGTTCCCGATCAAATTTTCATGATCTGAACTGTACATATACAATTTTTTATGAAAAATTACTCGGATCAAGCCCTTCCCGGTATTTTTTTTTTTTTTGGCTGATTTCTCGCGGGAATCTTTGAAAACACGTTTTAAACACATTGGGCGGTTCGGATCGTCGTGATTTGATCTAGAACTATGAGGTCCAAAGGAGGTCCGTAACTTAAGGTTTTGGATAGGAATATAATCATGATCTAATGAGGACTTCGTCACGGAAATTCTGTGAGGACCTCATGGACCGGGGTCGAATCTCGACGATCCGAACCGCTAAATGTACGTGTTTAAAACGTGTTTTTGATAAACTGTATATGTACGGTTATTATGAAAAACTGCTCGGATGAAGCCTTTCCAGGTTTTTTTTTTTTAGCGATTCCTCTCGTTGGTCTTGGAAAACACGTTTTAAACACATTTAGTGGTTCGGATCTTCAACATTTGGTCCGAAAAGTAAAAACAGGGGTGATCCGCATGAAGGGATCCGTGGGGGAGTCCTCAAAAGATCATGACTGTATAGAACAATCCACATTGGAAGAGAGAAGAAAGTTATACTCCTATATATTTGTTCATCCATTTTTTATGAACGTGGGACTCGTATAGAATGAATGACTTCGCGCCCTTTTGTGTCTTATTCTTGTTTGTCTTAATAGCATGTTCAGTCAGCCAAAACAAGCTCTCAACAGAACATAGCTAGGCTTATTCTGAAGCCGCCACTAGTTTTTTTTGGCTATTTTCTGCTCCTACTGTATGTGTGATTAAATTTGTCAAATTGACATCCAATGAAGGCCTGATATGGAGATGTGTGACAGTGAAGTTGGCAAATGAAGATGTGTGACAGTGACCCAAGCCAAATGGTCACTTCTTGAGTTCCGTTTCCTTAACATTCAGTGGTCCAAGTTCACATTTTTCAATCCTTTTGTCTCTTCTCCATCTAATTAGATGGGCACGAAACATTGGGTACTTTTGGTCGTTTTGTTGTAGCCATTTGGCAAATAGGTGCTTAATTGTATTTGTAGCCTTTTGGCCAATTTTATCTTTCTTTTCTTTTTTTTTTCCTCCCTGAGGTATGTCCGTTATAGACTGTATATTCGGTTTCGATTAACCTTTTTTCTATTTCAAACTGATTTACCCACAAAAAAAAGGCTGGTTCAGTCAGTACTCGGTGCGTGTTATATGATTTAAGTTTAGCTCAACATAAATTCAAAGAAACCAAGTTTCACAGGGGATATGAAGTATATAGAAATTACATTAGAAAATCATAGACAGAGTAGAGAACTTACAACATTACTCCAATGAACGGTTACAAAGGCACCGGTTAAGAGGATGATGAAGAAGATGGTAACTCTTGCTGAAACCCCATTCTTGAGCTTTAGCTGCTCTATCAAATTTGACCACCAAGTATCTCCCATCACCTGCACCAGCTGCTTCCCCTCTTGATTTTCCTTTGAGCTGATCATGATCAATATCAGTAATTAGAGGTGGTTGGATTGCTACTTATTCAATTTTCTTTTTTACATTTTACTACCATTTTGGGTGTTTGGATGTCTACAAGGCAAACTGCATTCCATCACAATTCATTTTTCATTTTTGACGTTAGAGAAGAGAAGTCAGAAGAAATAGGGTCCAAGGAGCTTTTGACTGCTCATTTTTCATGTTTTTCATTTTGATTAATATTAAGACATACAATATTCTGCACACTACTCCTGTCATAAAATACATTCTTCGAGTATTTGTCAAACACTCTACAAAATTATAATATATTCTTGCCGTAATCCAAAAAGTCAACAATGAAAAAACTAAAATGCAAAAAGTAACAAAATGAGACTCTCAAGGCACCTCTTAATCGTACTATATTATATTCCATTGAGTTTGATATATTAGAACAAACGCATTGAAACTATTTTGCAATCACCATTTATGCAGTGTGACACAGGCTATTGGTGTTGTAATAGAGTGTTATGTCTCTAACATTATTGTCAACTATTATGGAGAATGAAGTTGCATTATTTAGAACACTGAAACAGGAATGGTACTATTGGCTATTCATATTTTAACGATACACTCTAGGACATAGTCAAGTAATAAGGTCATGTTCCACTAACTTAGTTTTTTAAGTTTTTTTGCTTTTTTGTTTTTAGTTTTGCAAAAAAATTAACTTGTTCCACTAACTAGTTTTTGGCTTTTTGGTTTTTCTTAGGTTAGTGGAATTAAGTGGTTTTTTTGTTTGTGGGTTTTTTGTTAGCGGAATAGAGTAGTTTTTGAGTTAAAACTAAACTGTTTTTTTTTTTTTAGCGGAACACCTCCTAAAGTAATCACTAATAACAAAAGGAGAATTATAAACAAACCGAAATGGCTTGCTAATAAAAAATGATAAAGGTACAACAATTAGTCTTAAGCACGGCTCCAACACACTCGCATGGGGTGTGGAGCTCACACACACTTCAGTGTCCACACCCCATTTGAGTGTTTTGAAGCCATGTTTGGGACAATTGTTGTACACCTATCACTTTTGGCTATAAATTTTCCCAAGAATCAGCAGTTGAACACATCCGTCAATTTGTCGACGACTTACAGTGATTGTGGATTTTGTTTCCAGTTTGTTGGGTTATTTCTCTCCTTATTAGGACTCTCAATGGATTGGGCTTAAAATGATTGGGGATTTTGTTTCCAATTTAAGGTAATTCATACTTGTAATATTGTATTCCCCTACCGCTTAATGTCAAAGATTGATAATTTAATGTCAAAGATTGATACAATTCCATTCTTCATTTGCGAAATCCTTGACCATTTAATCATACCAAATTAAATGTCTAAGGTTAACAATTAGAAATATTCTTCATTTGCGAAATCCTTGACCATTTAATCATATAACACCAAATTACTAAATGTCAAAGGTTGATACAAATTCCATTCTTCATTTGTTGCTTTATCTGTCTACCAATATTTTTTTTTGATAACCGAGGAATTGCCCTACAATAGGCCACTAATTGGACCCACTGCACGACCCAAACCTCGGAGGGAGCTGGCGCAACCCACACCAGTCACGGCCCCCCGCTTAGCACAAGTACTCACCCTGTGGGGAATCGAACACCTGACCAAAGGGACTACCCCTAAAGTCAGACACTCGCCCTAACCACTGGGGCAACCCCTGGGTGTGTCTTTCTACCAATATTGGCCCAATCATCAGTTCTAGTTGTTCATGATAATTGATTAGGATTAGGGAAAAGTAAAAAGTGTTGAAAGTTGGTCGTTTAGCAAAATGAGTTTCGGTCATAATTTTTTACTTTTCTAATTCCTCTCGTCGAGGAGAACCAATAAGTCATAAAAAGTATAACGCAAAGCTAACAAACGTGAAAAATTTTGAATAAAGACAAATTTTAAAAGTGACTTTTAGCATCGTGACTTATATATTTTGAGAAACTCTTAATATAATAATGTATTTCAAATTATAATTCAATCGAGGCTGACATCAAATAATTTTACATTAGCCTATGATTTTTTTTTTTAATACTCTCATAAACAAGTAATAAGTGCATTGGGCTCAAACGATCGACTTGTATATTATGGGGTACGTGAATACGAAAGATATATATTAAGACAAAAGATATATATAGATAAAAAGGGTATATCTTTCGAATGAAAACTATCTCTTTGTTCGTCCCTCTCGGGTCAAAACCTTGGCTCCGCGCTGGTGCTCATTCAAACTAAAATCTTGCCTCTGTCCGTACCTAGTATGTTGTTAAATCATCATACGGAAACCAATAGATCGTAGGAGAATATAATTATATAAAATGCATACAATATTATTTTGCATTTCAAAAAAAAAAACATAGAACCTATACAAAATTGAAATTTTAAAGTGTGTTCGAAACTCTTGTAAGCATTAGATTTTGAAAGAAAACATTGGACGGGTGAGCCTCTATTGTTATCGAAAAACTACTATACAAGTAGTTGACCCAATTTTTTCAATTTTTCATCAAAAATTAGGATCCTGAATTTTGAATGAAAAAATTAAAAAATTGGGTTAAGCACTTACAAATATCCAATTGAACTAATTTTCAAAAAGACCACTAAAAAATATACTAAAATTAATAAACGACTCCAATCGTTAGTGTGGAGCTTAGAGTGGGCCCCACACACAATCTGTGCATAATCGGTACCTATGACGTCGATATGTTTAGCATTTTGGGTCTGTCATTGGCTATGGACCTTTTTGCATAGCCAATGTACTTTTTCCCTATTTTTATGTTGGATCTAGTGTAGGTAATGTACAACTCTTGCATCACTTGTATAATTATAAATTAGTTGTGATATAGTGGTTGTAGATTTTACTCAAGTCCAATGTTAAAGTCTTTTGCACACCATAAATGTTTTGATTAGTTTTTAGTTTTTTTTTTTTTGGTAAATCATTTGTTTATTTTAATTTTATTTTTAAATTTACCATCAAATTCACAAATAAAACACTTTAGAATATAAATAAACCGATATACTCCAATTTATTTTCACTCAACAAACTTTGATTAAAAATGTTTATTGTTAAAAATAGTATTTCTACAATTAAAGTTAATAAAATGATTAGGTAGAACATGCAAAATATGAACGGTACTTCATTATGTTTGATTCATTTTTTCCAAATGGTAAAAAAAAAAAATTAAAAATTTATTTTAGTGTAAATAAGGAGCTAAAATACTAAGTTTTATGTTTTTTTACCTTATATTAGCCACCTATATTTAACTTTTTTCTTAAAAAAAACCTAGGGTCCCATTTTTAAGATTCACTTTAGGCCAACCCTATACATACACACAGAAAAACTTGGATACAAATAGGGTACGGCTAACGTGGCGCCCAAGCTTGCATCTCAGCTGTCGAAAACTGATTTATCCCTCCCTCTCTCCTCTCTCTCTCCCCTCTTTCTCTCTCTAAAATTCGGACCGGCCAAACACTTTTGGCTAGCCGAGATGCACGCTGAGTACCACCACATGGTACGCAGCTGGCAGTGAAGTTTTTCTCCAGTACACCGGATGAGAGAGAAGGTTGAGGTTTCCGACGGGAGTACCCAATGGATTTTCCGTTGGGACTTCTTTTTTAAAAAAAAAAAAATTGAGTGGAAGTCAAATCTAGGGAATTGACACAGAAAAGAGATCTGGGTGGGTTTTTCTAGACTTTGCATGTGTTGCTTCGGTAACACCATGACAAAAGAGAGGAGAGAGAGTCAAGAGTTGACTTGGGTGAATTAACGAAACTGAAAACTGGAGATTTTCAGTGGTATTACTGTTAAACCTCCTTTGATAAAAATGAATGAGGAAACTGATCGATCGTAAGTCAAGGACTCGGCCCGTTTCGTTCGGTTTGAATGGTTTGTACGGGTTTTTCCCTACCCTATAACCGAACAAACGTGGATATTGTTCGGTTAAAGAGGCCGGAGAAATCAAGGTTCAAAAGAAAAAAGGTACTATGAAAGTATAAGTTTCTTTTTTCCTATCCTCTAGGTTTTGGATGTTCATAAAAGAATGATCATAACAAAACATAGAAATCAAAGGAATGAGATATGTATGTCTAAACTCAACGAATTTCTTCCATATCCTTAGAGAGTGTCACGTGATCTTCTCGAACACTATTGAAAGAGTTCGAAAAACATAACAATCATTTATATCAGCGACGGTGATAATATCTCGTCCAAAATAGTTAAACAAATAAAAGTTAAACGCAACTATATAACAAACAAAAAAGAAAAAATTAGGAAAACAAAATAGGAATTAGGAAACAAAAAGTAGAGAGAGGTTTCTTTTGAGAAGGCATACCTTGAGAGTTGAAGAGTGCATCCAATGATCTGAAAGAAGAAAGTTATAGAAGAGAGTGAGGAGCTAAACTGTGATTAATATATATAGCTCCAAGAGTAATCTCCCAAGATATTCCTTTGCTAATAAAGAAATATGAACCCCTAATATTTGAATGGTTGTTAGAGTCGTTGAAGTTGAAAATTTGACAAGGATGGGTTTTTGGTTCTGAAAAGACAGGTATATGTGCTAATTAAGTATAAATTGAATTAAGAATTACTCCATCTTAATACTAATTTGGTGACATGTGGCAATCTTAGAACTCTGCTCACGGAATACAGATTCTGGAATATGTACAGCAACTACTAGCGGTAAACCTGTGCTATACGCGGTCAATTACGTTCCTTCTAGAAATAAAATACTAGCGGTAAACTTGTGCTATGCACGGTCAATTACGATCCTTCTAGAAATAAAATAATTTGATTAAACGATGTCATAATTTTAATCTTTATATTGGATATACGTATAAATATGTAAAAATCTGTCATCTATATAATAAAACAAAGTGGAAAATGTCTATACCTATAAACCCTGCACTCTCTACAATGGTCAAATCAATTTTTCATGTTAGTTATGGCCGTCCGATCGAGAGAATACTTCCTAATATAAACCTCTAACTTTACGTGTGGTAAATGGCAAAAATGGCTGACTATCTTTTTGAATTCTAATCAAGTCAAATATTGGTTTTAACTCAATAATTGCTTTTAAGTTGTTTCCTCTTGATTTCCCTACATTTAAAAAGGAAGGAAACAACCCTTTTTAGATTCATATACGAAAAGGAAATAATCTTTTTTGAAAGTTGATTCTTAAATTTTCATTTCCTCTTGTAAGTTCACGTTTTTCACCGGACACGTTCTACAAGAATTTTACCTACCACGAGACCCCCTCTATCTTCCAAAACTTTACCCCAAGACTCTTTCCGTCAGTTTTTTTTTTTATGATCCAAACCGGTCAACTTCTTTAAAACATGTTTTTAAGGGTATCCGCTAGAAATCGGCTCAAAAAATGACAAATCAGCTGAAAATATGACCGGGAAGTGTTTGATCCAAACAATTTTCCTTACATATGTATTTATGAAAAACTCTTTGGATCAAACACTTCTCCGTCATATTTTTAGTTAATTTCTTGAGAGTACCCTTAAAAACATGTTTTAAACGACTTGAATGGATTATATCATCAAAACATGACCCGGAAATTTGAGGTTCAAGACGGAAGGTTGACGGAAGGGGTCTTGGGGTAAAGTTTTGAAAAATAGAGGGGGTCTCGTGGTAGGTAAAATTCTTGTTGGCCGGGGGTGTCCGGTGAAAAACGAGAACTTACAGGGGTGTCTTGGTAAGTAACCCAAAAAATTATCTACGATTTCTATAATAGTCTAGCGGCTGCCCAATTTTCACGGAATGTACCCTGGAGTGCTATGCACGGTCAATAACGATTCTTCTGGAAATAAAGTTATTCGTTTAAAGATGTCAGATTTAATAAATCTTATAACCTGTACATAAATATGGAAAAATCTGTCATAAACTAAACGGATACAGTGAGAGAGAGAAAATCTGATTTGGTTGTCTATAAAAGTAGAGATTTTCTATCCATTTCGACAATGCACAGCTCGGATTTTATTCAAGCAATGGATGGTTCAACTTTGTAGGAGCTTGGATTAAATTCGAGTCGTGCATTGTCGAAATGGACAGTCGGATGGGGGCACTACATGGTGTAGTGCTCGGGAGGCATTACAAGGTCCCGAATTTCTCAACTTTCAGTTACTTGCTTGAACTGTACCCAAACCCAGGGTCTGCCCCAATGTTTGGGCTGGCCAAGCCCGACCCCAAGCTTAATTGATTGCCCACTTACTAGTTACTATTAAGTCATAAAAAATATTAAAAAACATACAAGTCAAAACAAAAATCAAAGGTTACAAAAAAATCACTTTATTGTATCTTTTCGTTGCTAGACTTTTCTATAATACTCCCTCCGTTCCAAAATAAGTGTCTCCTACGAAAAGTCGTGCTATTTTTCAAATCAAAAAATTGAGTTCTTCCGTTTATCGTTTTTCAAACTTTTTTACACCGAATTAAAGTACTCATTTAGTACTTTAATTCGGTGCAAAAAAATTTGAAACACGATACACGGAAGTACTCAATTTTTTTATTTGAAAAACGGTAAGAGAGAGAGTAAGGGACACTTATTTTGGAACGGAGGGAGTATATAAGATCCAGAATTTTGTTTTCGAAAACCTCAATCTGTCCTTCAATTTTTTTTTTTGAAGATTTGCTATTACCACCACCACCGTCGTCGTCGCCACTATTGCTATACCTCTGGGTATGTTCTTCTTGTGCCATTCCCGGTCTTAATCCAAGGGAAATGGGAACAATCACTTCTCCAAAATTTGAGAATTTCTTATGTTGTACCAACAATATTTTGTAGAATAATAGCAAAACTATAAGCTTTCATACGTTAAAATCAGTAATTGGAACCCCTAAATTGGAATTCTGGGCTTCTAGGTATTTTTCAACAATGTAAGAGAAGATAAGAGAACCATTGCAGATCCGTTTCTTGGTTTGTTGTGGTCGATTTAATAGTTTAAATAGATCGGCTCAAGTGATCCAAAAAAAAAAAAAAAATACGAAAAGAAAAAAAAAATTCTATCCTGGCTTTAGAGTCAGATATTAGTTGGAGGAAAATACTAATGGAGGATGCAAGGCGTACAAAAGCACAACTTAAAGAAAATGTACAGAGCTGTTCGGTGGGTCCCACATGGATGATCCTAAAATGGAGGGATTTTGGATCAACAACTTACAAACGTTGGATCGAGCTGATTTCTCGCAAGGTCCCTCGGAAAATCATTCTAAGATAAATGAACGGTTCGGATCATCCGTGTGAGACCCACTTGAACAGCTCTGTACATTTTCTGTACCTATGGGTCTGTATCCTTAGGTTTTCCTAATACTAATAGAGTTCATGAGGCAAGTCTTTCTCTGACTAAACAAGTCATGCAGGTACGTGCGTAATTTAATCACTTGTCTACAGATTGATGTTGAGACTACTAGTCTTACATGGAGTATAGTTCACTCCTTTTAAGTTTTTTTTTTAGCTGCACACAAAGTTTTCATGGATGATCGTTATATCTTGGAGTGGAATGTCACATAACTCGATGCAAGCAGAGACATACCTTCTCTTAGGAGAGCGCTTTACACGTGCCTCGATCAATATAAGTTTTCTTATACTCTATATTTGTAGTATGGTCATATTATTTGTTTGTTATGTCGTTATCTCCAATTACATAAGTTTACAGAAATTCTAACCAGTATTTTTCAACATAAAGTCTTTGCTATGGATGTCTCTGTGTATATCTTTCTACGCAATATTTTGTAGTACTTTTGTAACACTCTTGCTCTTATATTAACTACTCCACTAGAAACGTACGAAGACTAGCAGCGCCCTAAGTTTTAAATAACGGTATTGGTATACCTATATATTGCGTGATAATGCACAAGACGATAGATACGTTGCAAAATACTTGCATCGAAAGGTCGGAAATCTCATTACAGACCAATATGATACAAATACCTATATGCATGTATCCATATGTCGAGATCAAACAATAAATGAATCGAACTACAAGCATAATCCGTTCAGTAATTTCGAGATTCTGTTACGATCAAACAATCGATCAAGCTGAAACTTCAAGCCAGAGAGAGAGAGAGAGGGCTAAAATATGTGTAGTGGTATTACGTACAGAGGAATCATCGACGGTATAGTAAAGAGTTTTTTTTTTTTCTTTTTCTTTTTTCTCTTGAGAAAGGTGAAGTTTTAGTGTTAGAGGAGTTCTGGTGAAGTACGTGCCAGTTTTTTTCCAATTTTTTGGGGTTAAAACGACGTACTGGAAAAAAATAGCTTATATATATATAGAGAGAGAGGGAGTGTATATATGAGCTTCAATTTTTTTCTGAAACCAATTGTTTGTCAAATGACTAAATATATGAAACCCATTTCAAAAATTCAAAGTTAAATGCCAAATCTAAAGCAACTAGTTGAAAATTTTCTTCAATATTTATTACCAAAATTCTCACTCCATCCTCATTTCCTTCCTGGGCCTACTCTCAAGTATTCACAAAAAAAATTATTTTCTAGTAGAGAGGCTTAAGCTAGTATGAGTAAAAAAAAAAAAAAATCAATATACCTCTCAAACCTGCACCTACACTTGCAATAAGAAATCGACTATGTGTGAGAACCCATCTTAGCAGCTACTATATTACTCGAGATTAACATTTTGAGCCACATAGTTAGGCAAAGGGTTAGTAAGTCAGCAGGATCGGGTCGTTATTGGTGGTATCAGGGCACAACTCTGGTCTACGTGGTGGGGGCCACCTTTAGAATCTGCACGAGCCACCTTTTAAATTCATGGCTACAAGCAAAGTGTTATGTAGAGCTAAGTGACACATCATGGCTACCAAGGAAAGGTTGTTGGGCCAATGCAATAAGGACGTTGCATCCTAAGGTGAGGAGATTGTGAGAACACATCTTAGCTGAGTCCCACATTGTCAAGATGGGAAAGATGAATAGGACATGTAATAAAACACAAGCAGCTGTTGTATAACTCTAGGTCAACCTTTTGAGTCACGTAGTTAGACAAATTGTTAACAGGTCAGCTGGCGCGAGTCTTTACATTATGCCTTATCGTTGGGCCAAAGTTCCTCACTATTTTCATGAGCTAACTTAAGTTTTTGTTACATACTTTGTTATTGTTTATTTTTTTGGTTGCTCCTGTTGGGGGTTGCCCAAGCCCGAGGTCTTGTTAGGCTTACCCCAGGACTGGTCCTGTCCAGACCTTATTTGTCAGTGACTACACCCTTGTATCATCATAGTTACAAACAAATAAGCATTATCAGTGTGTTGTTATAAAAATTAACAGATAAGCATACCCCAAAAAAAAAAAAGAGAACGCTGAGGCCATGAAACAATTTTAGGCTATCTAATGAAGCAGAACTTGTGTTATAATATCTAATGAAAGTCAAGTACAATTATCCAAACTAAATAAATGATGAAAAACACATCAATAATATGTTTCCTTTATTTTCTCTTCAAAATAAAGAAACATATAACTTTATATGTTCTTATTTATTTTCTTAACTGCCAAAATGAAACAACATATAATGTTATCTCCGTGCATCTATTCTTTGTATTTTTTGAAGGAAAGTGCATCGATATTCGAGAGAAGTGTATTAATATCCGTGAAAGTGTATTGATATATCTGTAAAATGTGTATTGATATCTGAACTTGTTTGTCATTAATTATAGGCATGCTATCTTCACCTAATGAACGGAGGTTAGCAAGACCCAATTTTGAAAAGCACAAGCAAATAAAGTTCTCTATTATAAATTTATATATTTGTAACAAGCAAATTTATTGGGGTTTGTTTCCACCTAAGGTTTCAAGTTCGATTCCTCTTGCCAGCAAACTCTCAAGGTCATTGGTGGTTATATCCGGTCGTTACCTCAAGGGCCCCGGAATTAGTTGAGGTGCGTGCAAGTTTCCGGTAATCCAAAAACAAACAAATTAAACAAACAAATTTATTGTTTATATCAAAGAAAATCAACAGAAAATACTATCTATGTATTTATTATTTTCTATATGTACAAAAATAATGAATCAAGATACAAAATTATCTCTATAGTTTTTCCCCTAAAAATACAAAATATAAGGTTATCTCTACTAATCAATTCTTTGTAAAAAAAATTTAAAAAAATGAACAAATATTTTTTTTTCCTTTATGCGGCTATATGTTTGATCTATTTCTTAGGGTACACTAATTAACTACAAAGATAGAGTTTATTTCATCTCATGCCAGAACACATCATGATGCTCATTCACGCAATAGAATTCATGGTTGCATGCAGCAGCCAGAAATTGAAGAATCACTTTTCCAAAGGGCCCCAGTTTCACCTGGCTGACATTAGTTTGACAAGGCACTAGTGTAGGAGTACTATTGAGAGCGAGAGAGAGAGATGACAGCGAGAGGGACATGCCATAGTGAGGGGCAAGCCAAAGTGACGTGCAACAGATTTGCAGTTGCAGTGCACCATCCGAGCCGCCCGTTACTCGGATGGACGACCCAGATTTCATCTCAGCACCTTTGCATCCGAACTGTTCGTTGTCGTGCTTGCAAGATGAAATCTGGGCCGTTCATCCGAGCAACGGACTGCTCAGATGATGCACAGCACCTGTTGTGCAAGGGCTGCATAGGGGCAACCCCAAACAAAAATGATAGATACACACTCTTTCAACCACTCCCCATCACACCCTCTCTCACATGTGTGGTGGGACTTACCCGGTGGGTCCCAGTGGACCCCACTACACATGTGAGAGAGGGTGTGGTGGAGAGTGGTTGAGAGGGTGTGTACCTATCATTGTTCAACCCCAAATCCGACGCTACGCGTATGGACTTTAAAAGAACATGAATTAATGTCAGACAATTACCACCAAGTACAGAAAACTACCCCTTTTATATCGATCAAGGACCACAGTCACACGCGTTTTTGATTACGTGTAAGGATCGATGGCCGTGTGTTATGATTCCAATTTTACCGGACAGAGGGGCACTGCTGTCCCTTTTGAGGGACAGCACCTGCTGTCCTCGGCAATTACGGGCCGCTCCGGTCACTTTCTGACAATCGAAAACGTTCACTTCGTAGAACTCGGTGAGTAGAATAAGTGTACCAAAAATTAGCTTAATCGGATATCATTAAGTGCATGATCGGTACACATATAACTCAGCAATTATGGGTTCGAGTGGGTTTAATCTAGTGTTTCGGATGCATTCGTTTCATGATAAAAATGTTCTGATCAGGCACTTAATGATATCCGATTGAACTAATTTTTGGTACACTTGTTCTACTCACCGAGCTCTACGAAGTGAACGTTTCCGATCGTCGGAAAGTGACCGGAGCGGCACGTAATTACTGGGGACAACAGGTGTTGTCCCTCAAAAGGGACAGCAGTGCCCCTCTGTACCGTTCGCTTATCTTCTTCCAACGAGTATTCAAGCATTGGAAAGTTATTCAATGCTTATGAGGCATTATTATGTACGTGGTACCCCGAGAGTTGAATGATTGGATAATGTTGGAGACTCGTTACTTTTTATTGGTGATTTAAGAAAAAATCGACATGTGGCAGCATATGAGTGGTGGTATTAAGTTTCAAAGAATTCCAAATACTATCTTCTAATCATTCACTTTTTATGTTTCTCCCATATGCATGTGTAGGCAATATAAATATAAACAGAATTGTACAAAACATAGTTCAAATTGAAAATTTCTATATATTTTGTTCTACTTATCCAGTTTTAATTATTATAATAAAAAAAATTGAAACCTATTTGACGCGCGAGATCTATGAAACAAAATTCATATTGATAATATGAAATTTTGTAAAGTATAAGAATTATTTATTATGAATTGGCTTAGATCATGAATATCACTAGGAATTATATGGTATTTAGGAGACGAGTAATGGTGAAATTCACTAGGAGTCTACTATATAGGTGTATTAGAGAAATTAGTGAAATTCACTAGGAATTTCTGTGTATTTAAGAAAAGGGTATCAACTAGTGAGTTTCACTGAATTATACAACACAACTATATTAGTTAGTGAATTTCACTAAATTTCAAACAAAATTTTTTATTTTAAAACTTTGTAAGAACCACCTAGTAAATTTTACATGATTTTCAAACACAACAACCACCTAAGGAATTTCATTAGTTTTGAGCTCGTGAATTTCACCAAATTTCAAAACACAACTTGTTCCTTCAAAACTATTGTACGTAAGAAACACCTATTGAATTATGAGCTCGTGAATTTTTACTGGGTTTGACCTCGTGAATTTCACTGGCTTTGAGCTTGTGATTTTCACTGGATTTCAAAACACAACTATATTAAATCATATCATGAATTTCATGAGGTGGATTTCAAACCACTTCGTGAATTTCACTAGCTTAAAAAGCACAAGCCATATTTGAACTATGTAGAACAACCTAGTTAAATTCATGAGTTTCGAGCTTGTGAATATTACTAGCTTAGAGCTCGGGAATTTTGCTTGATTTAAGGACCACAACTGTGACACCCGTTTTTAATATGACTGTGCTTGAGCTTAATAAAATCTTTATTGTCGATCAAAAAAATATGCCTATGCTTGAGCTTCAATTATTTGTATCTTGTGGATTAAGGGAGAAAAAAAAAGAGAGAGAAATCTAGAAATTAGAAAGGAGGTGGATGTGGTAGAAAGTGGGGATGTTCCTCATTAATTGTTGTGGAAAATTTGGGAAGACTTTGACGCCTCATGTTCTTCTTGACTCCAAGTCAATTGGAAAGGGGGTTGCTTCATTAATTTTGGGGTGGAAAATCTGGAGATTTTTATCCCCCTTATTTCTTTTACTTTGTACAGAGAGAGAGAGAGAGAGAGAGAGAGAGAGAGAGAGAGAGAGAGAGAGAGAGAAGAAGAAGAAGAAAAAGGAGGAAGAAGTGGAAGAATATGTTGGAGACTCGTTACTTTTTATTGGTGATTTAAGAAAAAATCGACATGTGGCAGCATATGAGTGGTGGTATTAAGTTTCAAGAATTCCAAATACTTTTTTTTTTTTTTTTTTTTTCGAGAAAACATATAAATACTATCTTCTAATCATTCACTTTTTATGTTTCTCCCATATGCATGTGTTGGCAATATAGATATAAACAGAATTGTACAAAACATAGTTCAAATTGAAAAATTCTATATATTTTGTTCTACATGTCCAGTTTTATTATTTAAATAAAAATTGTAACCTATTTGACGAGATCTATGAAACAAGATTCATTTTAATAATGAAACTTCGTAAAATATAAGAATTATTTATTATGAATTGGCTTCGATCGTGAATTTCACTAGGAATTACAGGGTATTTAGGAGATGAGTAATGGTGAAATTCACTAGGAGTCTACTAGGTATGTTAGAGAAATTAGTGAAATTCACTAGGAATTTCTGGGTATTTAAGAAAAGGGGGTATAAACTAGGAGAGTCACTGAATTTCAAAACACAGCTACCAGCTAGTAAATTTCACTGAATTTCAAAACACAACTTTTTTTCTTTTACAACTATGCAAGAACCACCGAGTGAATTTTATTAGATTCAATCACATAAATTTTAATTAATTTCAAAACACAACCACCACCTAAGGAATTTCATTAGTTTTGAGCTCGTGAATTTCACCAAATTTCAAAACACAACTTGTTCCTTCAAAACTACTATTGTACGTAAGAAACACCTATTGAATTATGAGGTCGTGAATTTTCACTGGGTTTGAACTCGTGAATTTAACTGGTTTTGAGCTCGCGATTTTCACTGGCTTTGAGCTCGTGAATTTCACTTAATTTCAAAACACAACTACATGAAACCATATCATGACTTTCACGAGGTGGATTTCAAACCACCTAGTGAATTTCACTAGCTTAAAAAGTACTACCCATATTTGAACTACTTAGAACAACCTAAAGAAATTCATGAGCTTCGAGCTTGTAAATTTTTACTAGCGTAGAGCTTGTGAATTTCGCTCGATTTTAAGGACCACAACGCACCAAAACAACTCTGTAACTAAGCACAAACCAGTTAAATTCACTAGCTTTCGAGCTCGTGAATTTTACTAATTTTTAAATTTCATTTTTTTCACAAAATTTACTCCCCCTCATCTCCGCCCACCACTTTCGGCCACCAACCACTGAAGTCGGTGAAATTCACTAATTTTGAGCTCGTAAATTTCACTCAATTTAAAGACCACAACACACTAATTAGAAGCTGTCTGAAAAATAACCGAGCATAGACTAGTGAAATTCACTGGCTTTTGAGCTCGTGAATTTCATTTGAATTGGCTTAAGTTAAGAAACAAGAACAGATGCATCAATTCCATTAACACAAGTTATTAAGCAATTCACAAGGTCGATATAGAAACAGCAAGAACCATCACTAAACGCTAGAGCGATGGCAATTCAATCTGTACGATTTTAAAGAACTATATCGCTAATTGACACACCAAAGGCAATTCAATATGTACGATTTTATCTTCAACGGATTTTTATTTTCGGATTGAGGACTGGTTCTTAGCCCAATGACCTAGTTGTTGATCTACCTTTGGCAGGGGTGTCATGAGCCTACTAGTGTATGTGCTCACATTTAGATTTCTTTTAGTTTTGATTCAATCATGTATTTTGTGATAGAATCTGTACTGTCTTCGGGGTTTTATATGAATGGAATTGAATCCATTTCAAAAAAAAAAAACACAACAGGTTCATGACCAAAAGTAACAAGAACACCAAATTAATGAACGATCGAAATGTCAAGTGCAAATAAGGATTTCCAAATTCCACACAACTTTCAGATGGAGCAAGTACCGGATGAATAACCAAACATGTAATTCACACTTAACATGTAATTGAGCAACTTTTTCTAATTTTCAAGTATTTTTTACTGCATTTCAACAGCAACCAAGAGAAGGGTATGTTCAAAGTAGAAAAAAAAAAATGTTGCATTACAAGATCAAAATCAAGCCTCTTGAGTTCAGGTCTCCAATAATTTTCCGCATGGAATTTCTCAGAAGAAGAAGGAAAGTATTGCTTCCTTATCATTAGAGGCATGACTCAAAATCAGGCCATCCAAACACGGAATAGCAAAAAAAAAAAATGAGAAATTTTAGAATCTAAAAGAGATGCCAAGAAAAATCGATCTCTCTCCATAAAGCCTTCCCCATGAATTGTTAGTTTTTCATTTGATAAAATTGGAATCCATTGATTTTATGAGATTCCGATTTTATCAAATAGAAAATTAGGCTAGAAGAGCAAAAGTTTATCATCATCAGAGACAAATTGAACTATTTGAAGAAAAGAAAACTCGAAAATTTGCACATGATTGAGTTGAAGGATAAAGATAATAAGCCACAACAAAATGTCGGTGGAGAGAGAGAGAGAGAGGCTTAATTAAGATGGTCTCGCCATTGCAAAATCTTAGGCTCGCGTTATTTGATTAGGGTTTGAGAGACAATGAGCTTATGGTTTTGATAGTTCGCAATTAAGAGAGGAGGAGGGAGAAGGACGGCAAATGAGCTTAGGGTTCTTCATCATTCGCAATTGAGAGAGGAAGGACGGATAGGAGGAGGGAGAAGGACGGCGATTTGGCATGTTTGAGAGAGGAGGGGGAGAACGACGATAAGGGGGAGGGGGCTGCAAGGGTATTGTGGGCATAAATGCGTCGCCAATGCTTGGTGGTTCTTTTTCAAGAACGACTTGGAGCTGCACATGCATACAAATTCACATAAAAAAAAGGGCACGGCAAGTTTTAGTTGTGTTAAGAACATGAAGATTTTTAAGCAAGTATTAAATTTTATGGGATTTTAAATGGGTTAATGAAAATAATAAAGGTGACATCGATGCCACTGATTTGTGTTTGACTGTAAATAATATAGGGGGTTGAATGCTACAGGGTATCTAAATTGGTTGTATTGAAAATTGCACGGCACAGCACAATTTAGTAAACGGGCCGACACGAAGCATGGTTCGTACGAAGATAACCAGGCCATGTCGGCACGGTATGGCCCATTTGACACCTCTATGTCCACCCAAACCTCTCACCTAAAGCTGTTCCGATTGACCTCACAGAGCCGACAAATCGATCTGCCGCCACAGCACCCATAGCCCCCGCAGCCAAGACGAGAAGCTAGCCAAGCCCTCCATTCGCTGGCGCCGGCCTCACACGCTGCGCCTCTGCGTCCACCACCAGCGCCGTCTCCTCAGTGTCAGCGTATCGGTCCCGGACAGACAAAAGTTGCACCTCTGACTCCATTTGGCCCAATCGCTCCTGCATAACCAAAATTCTGTGTCTCTCTCCGCCAACCTCGCCTCAGCTGCCCTCCTTTCCCTAATCGCCGCCCTCCTAGCCCTTCTATCCCTCACCACCTGCAGCCTCGCCTCCTCCCCCAACCTTGCCTTTTCAGCTAACCTTGCCTCATTCGCATCCAACCAGCGACAGATTAATATAATAAGAACAACTACACTGAATGCTGACACAACGAGCACGACGACGAATTTTACTATACCCATCATCTCCCTTGCGTCCAAAACCCTGAAATAAATAGAGATCTTCGTCACTAAGAGAAACAGAGCAGAGGAAGTTTTCGAAAGAAAAACAGAGAAATGGCACGGCAAGATGCGGCACGATTAAGTAAATGGGCCGGCACGGCACGGCCAACATGATTTAGTTAACGGGCCGGCACGACACGGCCCGTTTGACACATCTATGTCCACCCAAACCTCTCACCTAAAGTTGTTCCAATTGACCTCATAGAGCCAACAAATCGATCTGCCGCCGCAGCAACCATAGCCCCTGCAGCCAAGACGAGAAGCTCGCCAAGCCCTCCATTCGCCGGCGTCAGCCACACACGCTGCACCTCTCTGTCAACCACTAGCTCCGTCGCCAACCCCGTCCTCTCAGTGTAGGCGTATCGGTCCCAAACAGCCAAAAGTTACGCCTCCGAATCCATTTGGGCCAATCGCTCCTGCATAGCCGAAAATTCTGTGTCTCTCTCCGCTAACTTCGCCTCAACTGCCCTCCTTTCCCTAATCCCCGCCCACCTAGCCCTCCTATCCCTCACCACCTACAGCCTCGCCTTCTCCGCCAACCTTGCCTCCCTCGCATCCAACCAACGACAGATTAATATAGTAAGAAACATTGAATGCTTACACAACAAGCACGACGACAAATTTTACTATACCCATTGTCTCCCTCACGTCCAAAAGCCTGAAATGAACAAAAATCTTCGTCACTTAGAGAAACAGAGCAGAGGAAGTTTTCGAAAGAAAAACAGAGAAATGGCATGGCACGACGCGGCACGATTAAGTAAATGGACCGGCACGACACGGCACAGCACGATTTAGTAAACAAGCCTGCACGGTGCGGCACGAAGCACAATTTGCACGAAGCTAACCGGGCCATGTCGGCATGGAACGACCCGTTTGACACCTCAATGTCCACCCGAACCTTTCACCTAAAGCCGTTCCTATTGACCTCACTGAGCCGACAAATCGATCTGCCACCGCAACACCCATAGGCCCCACAACCAAGACGAGAAGCTCGCCAAGCCCTCTATTCGCCCACGCAGCGCCTCTGCGTCCACCACCTGCTCCGCAGCCAACCCCGCCGCCTCAGTGTCAGTATATAGATCCTGGAGAGCCAAAAGTTGCGCCTACGACTCCATTTGGGCCAATCACTCTTGTATAGCCAAAACTTTTGTGTCTCTCCCCGCCAACCTCGCCTCAGCTGCCTTCCTTTCCCTAATCGCCGCCCTCCTATCTTTCACCGCCTGTAGCTCACCTCCTCCGCCAACCTCGCCTTCTCGGCCAACCTTGCCTCCATCGCATCCAACCAGCGACGGATTAATATAGTAAGAACAACTACACCGAATGCTGACACAATGAGCACGGCGACGAATTTTACTATACCCATCGTTCCTCTCGCGTCCAAAAACCTGAAATGAACAGAGATCTTCGTCACTTAGATAAATAGAGCAGAGGAAGTTTTCGAAAGAAAAACAGAGAAATGGCATAGCACAGCACGACACGATTTACTAAAAGGACTGGCACAGCACGACACGAAGCACGGTTCGCACGAAGCTAACCGGGCTTTTCCGACACGGCACGGCCCGTTTGACACCTCTATGTCCACCCAATCCTCTCACCTAAAGCCGTTTGATTGACCTCATAGAGACGACAAATCGATTTGCCACCGCAGCATCCATAGCCCCTGCAGCAAAGACGAGAAGCTCACCAAGCCCTCGATATTCCGGCGTCGGCCTCACACGCTGCGCCTCTGCGTCCACCACCAGCTCCACCTGCAACCTCGCCGTCTTAGTGTTGGTGTATCAGTCCCGGATAGTCAAAAGTTACGCCTCCGACTCCATTTGGGCCAATCGCTCATGCATAACCGAAAATTTTGTATCTCTCTCCGCCAACCTCGCCTTAGCTGCCCTCCTTTCCCTAATCGCTGCCCTCCTAGCCAGCCTCCTATCCCTCACCACTTGTAGCCTCGCCTCCTCTGCCAACCTCTCCTTCTCGGCCAACCTTACCTCACTCGCATCCAACCAGCAACGGATTAATATAGTAAGAACAACTACACCGAATGCTGACACAACGAGCACGGCGACGAATTTTACTATACACATCGTCTCCCTCACGTCCAAAGGCCTGTAATAAACAGAAATCTTTGTCACTTAGAGAAATAGAGCAGAGGAAGTTTTCGAAAGAAAAACTAAGGCAAAATAAAAAGGAAAAAATGACCAGAGATCTTGGATCTTTAGAGAGAGAGCTTAGGAAGTTTTCGATCTGAAGTTTTCAAAAGAAAAACTAACATTTGTTTCATGTTGCCGATTAATATATATATATATATATATATATATAGGAGATTGATTTTCACACCCCCCATTTCTCCATCTGCACCCCCTTTTTGTCTTTATTAGGGTTAAGTTACTGAACTACCCCTCTATTTTACAATTTCACTTTTTCTCTTACTTTTGAAATGACTACACTAACCTTCATCTCTCTAACGCGGCAAAATAAAAATAAAAATTACTTCCAGATCCTTCTTTTCTTATGGAGGCAGAGAGAGAGAGATAAAGTCCTTTGGTTTTCTACAAGGCATCAGCCCTTTGGTTTTCATCTGCTTCTCTCACAATCTTCATTCTTAATCTCCTTCGTCCTTAATCTCTCCGTTCTTATTCTACTAGGCACCAATCCTTACATTGTTTTCTGATTTAAAAATACACCAATGGATGATGATGGTGGAGATGATGACTTGCAACAAACAATGGGATTTACAAGTGAAGATTTCTCTTAGCTGAATGATATAATAAATCTCACTACCACAAGTAGCATTGAAGAAATTTCAGAGCTATACAAGTCATTCAACACCACAAATGATAATGGTAATTTAGGGCTTTTTTGTTTTCTAAATTTAGGGCTTTTTTGTTTTCTAAATATTTTTTTCCTGTGATTTCTTTTTTAAATCTAACATTGTGTTGCTGCCATTATAGACCTACATATTGATTTGGTTTTGGATTGACTAGATTTAGTCAATTTTTTATATCATTTCTTTACGTAATTACTGTATCTACTGTATCGGAAACTTCTTAAAGGTGTACTAAGCTTCAGGCACTTCTTTTGTGGATTAATTGGTATTTAATAAACATTTTGTGGATTGATACTTAACAGGTGATAATATAGAAAAAGAAATGCCCAAAGTGCAAAAGGTTGAGTCTACTAGGTTAAAGTCATTGTTAAACGAGGAATTTTCAACTCGGCAAGAGCTCCTTGATAGGGTTCGTAACATGGCAGTAATGGAAGGTTATGTCACAGTAATCAAAAGATATAAAGCGGATGTTGATGCTGAAATTCCGTTGACTCTTGAGCCTAACATTCAACCCCACAAAGGATGCCCATTGGGTTCAAAGAAAAGAAAGGGAGATTGCTCTACCACTCGTCACCCTTCAGCTTTTGAGATTGTGGAAAAAGGCCGAAAATGTGGTGTTTGCCACCGTGTTGGACATAATAGTCACACTTGTCCACGCAAAGGTGAATTCAATAGCTCGGACCCTCACTCTTAATATGCTCGAAACACCACGTAAGTTATTCTCCTATTTCAATTCATGATATAAGTTGTTCTCTTATTTCAATTCATGGTATTTTCCCAAAGTAATACTTGCTTGTAAGTATTTTTATTTACTGATTACATGTCCAACTATTTTCATGCAGTTCAATGTGAGATCAGTACATCGTTAGAGTTGTAAGAATGGTGGAGTTTATTTTTGTGGAGGAGCAAATGTTTTTTGTTTTGATGCGGAGCTCGAATTAGACAAAAATGCTTCCACTTCCTTTTTTTTTTTTTTTTGGGAGAATTGACTGGAATGTGCAGAATCTGAATACATGGAACTTTTGAATTTTGGAGTTCTGTACGTAGAACTCATGAAACCACTTTTTGTGTAATCTGGCATGACCTTCTATATTGGACGATTGAGCCTAAGTGATAATTTTATGGACTTATATTATGTTATTGGACTGTTGCATTGATGGAGTTCTGGGAATGTGTAATTTATTTCGGTGGTGCGTGGTGGAGCTGGCAGATATCGGTTGAAGGATTTTGGGATTTTTTTTCCTCATTAGCTTTTTGGAGGGTAGTTATGGTATTTGAAGAAATGAATATTTTGGATTATTAAGAGCAAGGGTAGTTCAGTAACTTGATCCTAATAATGACAAAAAGGAACACTGGGATTGTCTAATATATATCCAACTTGGAAATCCATTTAGCTAGCAGGATTCATTTTGCTTGTTTCCTCTAAAGTCCTACAACCCTAACACTTATGGGATGTGTTAGTAAATTCACAAATTGATCAAGCTTTGCACAGAGAATCTTTATTCTGGGTGATTTGATTTTCTTACTTTCTTAATCTTAATTTACTATTAATTCACAAATTCTAAGTATTAAATAACCAAATCAAATCAAACTAAGCATAAGTCTCAATCAATTAGAGTCGACTAAATGAATCCGTTGATGTCATTGAGCTCTGTCGAGGTCATCAAATACCCAAAAAGCCTTCGTCTTTTCAAACTACCGTCTCTAAAGTCAATTTTGGTTTATCCATCCCTTAATGTTACCATCAACTGTAATCATATAGTATATATCTTCTCCTAAGTCCTAACTACCACATCCTCTGAGATTGATCTTTGAAAAACATGTTCAAATGAAACCAAGTTCTAAAATGAGACTCTAACATAGAATGCAATAGATCGTCCCTCTTCCATTAAAACTACACCAATCTTTAATAGGGCTATTGTTGAACACAAATTCCCAAGGATGTAACATCGAATTCATAATGGCTCCAAAAAAATGTTTTTTATATTCGTATTTTTCAATTATGGATGTTTTATTTGATAGTAGATCATTTTGAGTATATTCTAAAAATATACTGTAGATGTAATGAAAAAAAAGAAAAGTACAGTAAAAGTTATACTAACATATTAAAGTTTATAACCACACACACACACACAAAAAAAAAAAAAACTACAATAAAGAATCTGTTTAGTAATCCTTGTAGAACGCGTCAAGTTGTTCAGTCATGAATAAAATCATGTTTAGTGATACCGGTCAATAACTTATCGGAAGACATTTATATTCAAACAAACGAGTCTGATCTAGTGTTGGAGTTGACTTTGTGAACGGTTGAAGTGCTTGCCGAGCTTATAAAAAACAAAAGTGAACATTACGGAGATTGGAGCTAGTGGAACTGTTGTCTCCTAAATTATAAGATAAGTGAATCGTCTTAAATACTATGAAACAAAAATGGTACTTCCTCCGTTTCATATTGTTAATCAACTTTCACTATTATGGGGTTCCCGAAAAATTGTTTATATTTTTCAATTTGTAATATTTTATATGTGCAATATGAATCTAGTTTGATAGATCTCAATTACTTCTATTAAAAAAATTTAATTATTTAAAACATCATAAATTGTACAAAAAAGAATTGTGAATGATATAGTACACTATACCATACTTTCATATTAGATGAATGATTAGATCCTTGACCTTAATCTGCACAAGTGCAAATCGATAATAGCTCACTCCAAACCCTAAACCTAAAGTCAGTTTCCGTTTGAATTTGGGTTTTGAAAACTCTCACGTTTTCTAAAACAAAAGATCCATTGAAATCGCTCCTAATTTCGAAATGCGATCGCCAGATCAATATGCCTGCATAATTTTCGTTGTTAACCTTACAATTTATGTACCAAAATGTATCATGTTATGCAGTAACATACAATGGAAAACAAAAACTGTTCTCCGGGCGAGTAGCAAAGGCTAGGGCTAAGGCCCCAAATTTATTGGACAAAAATAAGAAATGAGAGTCCGAAACAAGAATTCTATGCGTACTTTACGCATTTTAATCATATAGAACGATGCGAACTTCTATGATTCTTTCATTCCATACAAAAACATGCGCGATTGTGTATCAGAAATTTAAAAGATGCCACAGCCACAAAGTTCCCCCTATAATTTCTGCTTGTGTATCATATTTCTTTTGAGAAAGGATTGCATCCATGTTCACATATTTACACTTTCACTTGCTTCCCACTTCTCCACTTGCTTTGTTAGGTTTGCTTTTCTCTCAAGAAAAGCTTGTAGAGTTGCAGAATCATAGGGTTGAGGTGTGATGCACGGGCTTGAAGCCGCGGGATCCTTCACCGCGGAGTTGATCTTGAACTTCTCCAACACTGAATTAGAGCCTGCGTGCGTTTCTGAACGCACCTCCACTGCTCCCTCTGGTACAGTTGGTTGATATTTCAAAAGCTTTCCATAACTATATAACAGATGAAACATGTAGTCGTATACATGCTTCATTTTTATCTCCTCTTGAATGAAATTGCTCCCTGCCTTCCCAATTTCTTGTGCCTGTAAAGTCCCAATAAACAAGAAATCACTACACAGATCAAAATATATATTAACCAAACCAAACTGGGCCTTAAGCCCCAATGAGTTGGCTTCTACTACATGAATCCGTTATCTCTATTGAGTTATGTCGAGAGCATCATGTTCCATGATACCCAAAAAACGTAGTTTTTCAAATTCCTGCCTTTATAGTCAATTTTAGTTTATCCCTCCCCTTATGCTACCATTTACCATTTAGCTTTCTCGAGATGCAAGGAATATGAAAACTCCCTTTGTCCCAATTTGTTGGTTCCTTTTGCTAACTTTCAAGGAAACACCATCATTGCACTTGTCATATTTTCATTACCCTTCAAGTCTTTTAGGAAGGCCATCATTACCTTTCCTGTCGCAAACTATTAATTTCAAAAGGGAAAGGTAAAGAGCAAACTAATCAACTTTTGCCCATTACTTTTGAACTGGGACAAACTTTTTGGGACTGCAAAAGGCGCCAAAAGGGACCAACAAATGGGGATGGAGAGAGTTTATGATAATGTGAAAAGTCTTAATTTGCCACCATATATATAACAAGGCCCATCAAGATGAATTATTTTGAAAATACAACTGTCATGTCAATATGGAGAAGAAACCAATGTTAGAATATGTGGTTTGTCCCACATTGGTTAATTACAACTTGTAAAAGGCTTATGCCTAATATAAATAAAACTTACATGTGTTAGGGTTCGTTAACAACTTAACACTTCTCTTCTCTTTCTCTCTCCCAAATAACATGGTATCAGAGCCATGGTTCTGACCCACCATAGCCGCCACAATTACCACCCACAACCACCGTCAACCACCACAAATCTGCCTCAGCCTTCATCGTTAGCCTTCACAACTCCCAGCCTCCCAAACCGACACCCATACAGCCCTCAAACCTCTACATCGACACCCATACAGCCCTCAAACCTCTACATCGACACCTCTCCAGCCCCCAGACCTTCAAATCGACACCCATACCACAATCAAAACCCTAAATCGATCGTCTTCCCACCTTCGAAACCCTACAACGCCACCCTAACTCGACCTATCGAACTAATCGAGTCCTTTAACTCCAAACTCGAACCCTAAATTGACCTATACATGCCTAAACGACCTCTAATCGAGCCCTAATCAAGCTATATGTGACCATACGAGACCCACTCCGTACTCTCTGGACCTTAACATCCTATTCGACACTTACCCAGTGGTTGTTCGTCTTTGAAACTCCATGCTCAGACTCGCCCAGTGCTCATTGGTGCTTCAACATCCTCGATAGTCCTTATCCAGTACCTGTCGGCACTTACTGGAGCTCTTACTGCTTCCTTTGTTGGTTCCTTTGACTGGTCTGTTGGTAACTTAGTGTGGGTACTACCTCCTTTGACATCTTTAGTGTTGATCGCTCATCTCTGAGCAGTTATGGATGTTTTCTTGGCTTGTTGCTGTTGCCTGGCTATCTATGTTGCTGCTTCTGGTATGATAGCTGACTGCATTGGTATTTGTTGGTGATGTTACTGTTGGTTGATTATTGATTAAGTATTATTTGTTACTGGATTGGTGCTCCTCCATTATTTTTTAACAATGACTACAAGTTCTGCCTCCAGTATTTCTAGTTCTGTCTCTAGTGATGCTTCTACCCATGTTTCTACTGATGTTTCTCACCACTGGTCTCCTAACATGTTGTCCATCACTGCTATTCGTTTGACTGGAAAGAACTATGTTACTTGGGCTAAATCTGTTGAGACATATTTTTTGGGCTGCAGGCAGCATGATATTCTCACTGCTGATCCTCCTACTGACTCTACTACACATGCAAATTGGAATATTGCGGATGCACAAATTCGCCTTGTGGAATAGTATGGAGCCTGATATTAGTGGTCCACTGATGTTTTTGGACGCTGCTAAACAGGTTTGGCGACAAACTCAGGAGTAATATTCTGGGGTTAATAATCTGCGTCGGACGTTTGATTTGTATCAGGAATATTTTTCTCTGGGCCTTGGTGACTCCTCTTTGGAGACATATTATGCTAAGTTCAGCCGTGTTTGTGAGGAGCTCAATATTTGTCAGCCTCTTTCTATCGATATTCAGGTTATGCGTCAACAGCGTGAGTCTCTTAATGTGACTCGCTTCCTGAATGGTTTGCCTAAGTCTTATGATCCGCTTCGTTCTCAACTGCTACGAGGTTGGGAGTTACCTTCTCTTAGTGAAGTGTTCAGCCGCCTTCGTCAGGCTTCTATAACTGATACTGGTTCTGTCTTTTCATTGCCTTTCGATCAGTCTGCTTTAGCTGCTTCAGTTACTAGTGGTCCTCCTTCCCGTGGTTTTGGTCGTGGTGGTCGCGAGTCTGGAAGAGGGACACGTGGTAGTTTTGGTCGTGACTCTGGCCAAGGTGGTTGTGTTTCTGATGGTACAGGTCGTGATTCTGGGCGTACAGGTCAGCAGTCAGGGATTACTGGCCGTGGTCGTGGTCGTGTCCCTCGGCATTGTACTTATTGCAAGGGGAATAATCATACAGTTGATCGTTGTTGGATACTTCATGGCCGCCCTTCTGCACATCAGGCTACTGTCTCTGAGCATGATGGGGTTCAATTCACTGGGTCACCTAGCTCTGCTCCGCGTGTGGTTACTATTTCAGAGGATGAATACCATCGTCTCACATCTATGCAGACATCTCATATGCCATCTTCCTCCACTGCTACATTTGCTCAGACAGGTTCTTCCTTTGCTGGCCTTGCTTCTCATTCTCCATGGATCATTGATTTTGGTGCTAATGACCATATGACTGGTACTTCCACTATTTTGTCTGGCTCTCGTCCTATTGGCCAGTCTTCTCATGTTACCTTAGTTGATGGCTCAACTTCTCACATAGCCGGTTTGGGTTTCGTTACTTTAAATTCATCACTTTCTTTGGACTCTGTTTTTCATGTTCCTCGTTTTCCATATAGTCTCATGTCTGTCAGTAAGCTTACTAAATCTTTAAATTGTTCCGTCACATTCTTTCCTGGCTATTGTGTTTTTCAGGATCTCAAGACGGGGAGGAAGATCGGTGGGGGTACTGAGCTTGGTGGTCTCTATTACTTTACTAATGACGAGCTACCACCTCATGTTGCACTCCAGTCCTCTGTTTCTCCATACCAGCATCATTGCCGCCTTGGTCATTCATCTCTCCCGAATCTTAAACGCTTAGTTTCGTCTTGTAGTCGTGTCAATACTTTACCATGTGAAGTCTGTCAATTTAGTAAGCATCATCGTGTTTCTTTTTCCCCTAGATTAGAGAGTCGTGTGTCGCGTCCTTTTCATTTAGTTCATTCGGATATTTGGGGTCCTATACGTGTTCCGTCACGCTCAGGATTTCAGTATTTTGTCATTTTTGTGGATGATTATTCCAGCCTTACTTATGTTTATCTTATGAAAGCACGATCTGAGTTGTATACCATTTTCAAATCTTTTTATCAAGAAATAAAAACTCAGTTTGATGTTCCTATTCGGATTCTTCGTACTGATAATGCTACAGAATATTTTCGTACCATTTTATCTGTTTTTCTTTATGATCATGGTATTATTCATCAATCTTCTTGTTCTCGAACACCCCAACAAAATGGTGTTGCTGAACGGAAGTTGCGTCATATGTTAGATGTGACCCGTGCACTTTTATTTCAGCACCAAGTTCCTAAATCTTTTTGGAGCGATGCTGTTCTTACTGCAAGGTATCTTATTAATCGCATGCCCTCAACGGTCTTAGGGGGTCAAATTCCATATGAAGTTTTGTTCCCTGGTCATCCCCTACATTCTCTCCCTCTTAAGGTTTTTGGTTGCACATGTTATGTCCATGCTCTTGGCCCTGGGCGGGATAAACTGGATCCCCGATCGATTAAGTGTGTATTTCTTGGGTACTCTCGGACCCAGAAGGGATATAAGTGTTACTCTCCGTCTCTCCGACGTGAGTTTGTGTGTGTTGATGTCACCTTCAATGAGTCTTTGCCTTTTTTCCCGACTTCTACCATCATGGATCCGTCTCATTATATACTCACATTGGTTCCACCTCCCCACCCCTATCAACCTGCCTCTCCACCCCCACTGCAGGTATATACTCGTCGGCCGAAAGTTCCATCAGCTCCACCTCCGCCCATCTCGTCCGCCTCATCGAGAGATCTTGTGCCGTCGCCCGATTCGGAGCCAGTGTCACCACCTTCTCCTGATTCTCTTCCTATTGCTCTTCGCAAAGGTACTCGTGCTTGCACTTCTCATCCCATTGCTCGTTATGTTTCTTATGCACACTTATCTCCTTCTCTTCGTGCCTTTGCCACTTCTGTTTCGTCCATTTTTGTTCCTACACTGTCCAGGAAGCTTTATCTATTTCTGAGTGGAGGAAGGCTATGGAAGATGAGATGTCTGCCCTTCACCACAATGGCACTTGGGACTTGGTATCTCTTTCGTCTGGAAAAACCACCGTAGGGTGTCGCTGGGTGTTCACTGTGAAATACCATCCAGATGGGTCTGTTGAGCGATACAAAGCCCGACTTAAGCCCGACTTGTTGCTAAGGGTTATACTCAGACTTATGGTGTTGATTATGCTGAGACATTCTCTCCTGTTGCCAAGCATGGGTCTGTCTGTATTCTTCTCTCTCTTGCTGCTAATCTCGGCTGGCCCTTATTCCAATTAGATGTTAAAAATGCTTTTCTGCACGGTGACCTTCACGAGGAAGTCTACATGGAGCAACCTCCAGGGTTTGTTGCTCAGGGGGAGCGTAATCGGGTATGTCGCCTCCGTAAAGCATTGTATGGCCTTAAGCAATCTCCTAGAGCTTGGTTTGGCAAGTTTAGTGATGTTGTTTTGAGGTTTGGCATGCGTCGTAGTGAGTCGGATCATTCTATTTTTTCTCTCACATCGGCAAGGGGAAAAGTATTGTTGATTGTCTATGTGGATGACATTATTATAACTGGTAATGATCAAAAAGGTATCGATGAGTTGAAAACCTTCCTACAGCAGCAGTTTTATACCAAGGATTTGGGAAAATTACGATACTTCTTAGGCGTTGAGGTGGCACGCTCTAAAGATGGTATTAACTTGTCTCAGAGGAAGTATGAGTTGGATATTTTGCAAGAGACTGGATTATTGGGAAGTAAACCTGTTGAGACCCCCATGGATCCTAACGTGAAACTATGCGTTGACCAGGGGGAGTTACTCCATAATCCAGATCAATATCGTCGCTTGGTTGGTAACTTGAACTATGTTACCATCACACGTCCTGATTTTCCTTCGCAGTTAGTGTGGTGAGTCAGTTTATGTCTGCACCTCGTCTTCCACATTGGGAAGCAGTTCTTAGAATTGTAAAGTATCTTAAGGCTCATCCAGGGCGTGGTATATTTTATCAAGCAAGTGGACACTTGCGTGTTGAGGCATTCACGGATTCTGATTGGGCAGGGTCTCCATCTGATAGGCGATCAACCACAGGATATTGTGTCTTTGTAGGTGGAAATCTTGTCAATTGGAAGAGTAAGAAACAGACTGTTGTTGCTCGATCTAGTGCAGAAGCCGAATACCGAGCCATGGCTCATACTACGTGTGAAATTGTGTGGGTGCGCTCTTTCCTTGAGGAGATAGGATTTAATGTGCAATTGCCTATGAATCTATTTTGTGATAATCAAGCAGCAATCCACATTGCATCTAATCCAGTTTTTCACGAGCGGACTAAGCATATTGAGGTCGATTGTCATTTGGTTCGTGAGAAGCTGACAGCTGGTGTAATTGCTACTCCCTTTGTGTCTACTGGTGCTCAGTTAGCTGATATGTTTACCAAACCATTATTTAAGCCACGGTTAGAATTATTGTGTAACAAGCTGGGACTGATTAATATTTATTCTCCAGCTTGGGGGGGGAGTGTTAGAATATGTGGTTTGTCCCACATTGGTTAATTACAACTTGTAAAAGGCTTATGCCTAATATAAATAAAACTTACATGTGTTAGGGTTCGTTAACACCTTAACACTTCTCTTCTCTTTCTCTCTCCCAAATAACAACCAATTTGATTCAGCTATTACAGAAATAAGAATTATTTATTAATAAGCTTTTATAGGAAGAAGAATCTTTTAACCAGTAAAAGAGTTGAACTTAGGTATTCTTTCAGGCATCATAGTCTCTGCAACTCATTATTGTTACCTTGTAAAGATACTCTCATGGCTCTGTAGAAGGCTCACTCACAGCAACTCTTTATTCACATATTTTTTAATTCTCCCTCCCACACTTGGAGTTTCTACTAGGATTCATTTAAAAAGTTCCAATCATAGCCGCAGGATAATGTGGAGTCAAAGGGTTTCCTATTTTTGAACGAAAGATTAACTTAGGAATGTCGACGACCCTTACCCCATGTGTGAGTGTCATATCTAGGTATGGTGTTTCTTTTCTTTTTCATCGTTTACAGAATGCAAACTAAGCGATCAACATAGAACTTACTAAATGAATAAAATCTGTAAGATCATGGTCGCTAAGATTTTCCTACAAATAAATTCACCTTCCCATTGATTCAACAAAGCTGCATAATAACAGTGCTCTTCTATAACTAGTATGAGCATATATCTAGTTATGGAGAAATTTGAATACCTCTTGTGGGTGGTTGTTTCCCCAATCAACCGCAAACATGATGGATCTGCACTTGTCCTTCTCATTAACCGGCCAGTAGTGAATCGTGGGAATTAAACTTCTTGTGAAGAAATCATGGTAACTGGGTGTTATGAGGAGGCTGACAGAATCACAGGCTAGAATATATTTTTCGCTGACAGACCATGCAACTCCCTCAGCATAAATCTTATATCTGCATGGAATCCGTAAAACAAATTGAGACAAAAGGAACAGTAGAAAATAAAAAATGATCAAATTATACAATTAGATGGAAAAGTGGGGGAACAACAAAGGGTGGAAATAAAGAAGAGCTTCATTACCTACCTGTGAGTGCATTGGTTTGCTAAATTAGTATCCTTAAAATTCCCTTTTCCGCTCATGTTGCCAATTCTGCAAAATGCTTATTTACTATCAGCAAATGTATAAATAGGGACTGCATGTAGAAAGAGAACAACGAACCAAATGACTACACGGCACAATTACTCGAGGAACTGGAAAATGATAGAATAATCTCCTACAATTACATAGGTAAAAGGAGTTGCTACAGTGTTTGCTAAAAGCCTAGAATAGATAACATATACTTATTACTCTCCTTTTTAAGATTCTCATTGTCGCGGGTTTGGGGTTGTAGAGACATGCTTTATGTGGAAAACCTAAGGCCATGGACTGCAGGAAAACATGCTAAGGTTAACAATTCTTTTTGTGAACAAAATGGGTTTAAAGTTTTAACTATGAAGGGAAGTCCTACATCACCAAGCAAAATATTCTGTCAATAAATAATTGTACTGCTGGGCACTCTCACCTCAATAGCTACCTTATGGGGTGTAGTTCTAGTCAAGACAATTCAACAACCACCGGTTCTGATGGTATGTGTTGAATCCTATAGGCGATAACTTCATGTCTGAAAGGAAATTTTGGGTACAAGGGACAACCAATATGACCACCTCTTGACAGAATATTTAGGACGAATTAATGTATTATTGAATATGCATATCCCTCAGCTAGTTGTATTGGGTCAATTCCCACGGTTATTACCATGGCAAATGCACCCCTTCCTTCCCTGGATTCTTATATGAATCTTGAATTTGTTATTTGCAATTAGAACCAGAAAGTACTTCTGTAATGAGAATGAGAAGAAGTAATCACCAGTTCATAAATCAGAGCACCCCAATCGTGTTCCTCACTGACATTGCATTTAAGAAGGTCTTTTCTGACCGGACTAACCCTTGAGTTCCCTTTCCAGTAAGCATAGGGCACCCTATCCTTCCATTTGACATTATAGTTGCCTTCTTCTAGCTCCTTCCTAAAGGTTTCCCATGGCTTTATCTGGACCTCTGGCCTGCCCAAACCAATATGGAAACTTGTCACTGCAACAGTCTAGCATTGGAACATATATCTAGGGAAGAAAGCAATTGAGAGTGTAGGTTTTGAAAAGACAGAATCTCCTTGTCCCATGCACTTACAATTACATCCACAGTTTTCCCTTTCCTCTTTTTGTGGCTAATGCAAAAATCAATTTCAATTTAAGAACTGGTTTGCAAATATTGTCAGTCGCGGCTTTTCAATGGCTAGCCTTTACTAGACTTTTTTTCCTCTCGTCAATCTTTAGTTTTACCCTCTTAAAGTTCCCCTCATGTTGACAAGCCTGAAAATTTGAAGTGAAAAAAATTGACTACGTAGAAAAAAGAAACTCTGTGAGAGCAGCAATTTGTCCAACCTTGCAGTTGTGATGGCTCTGGGATATGAGGATACACTTCCTTTCCGAATGGGTCAGTCACATGCCAGAAGATAGAAGAAAAAAGACAAAAAGATAAAATGCTTTACCAACCCCAAAAGGACCAATCAGGAAAGGCTATGTCGAAAGTTGAGTCACTCCCACAGTAATGGAATAATGGAGGAACTTTCCCAGCTTCTGATCCAGTATAATTACTCTTTTTTATCACTGGCTTGTCACCACACTCGAACATAATATCCAAATCCGGTAACTCACAAGGGTACAACCTTAGAAGCTGCAAAATGCCCCAAATGGTGAACACATCTCTAGTTTGGTAAACCCTCTTGAGCTTCTTTATATACACTCTTCCTTTCACTACAACTATTCGTATGTGTGCTGGTTTTCCAGCGCTTTCCACCATTTCCTTTGTTATTCCGGTGTCCTTCCATGGACGTAGGTCTTCGTAGATCAACTTGAAGTACTCTGGACATGACTCAGATGATGAACCAAAGGTGTTGGTTGTCACCTGTGATGATGTGTTAGTCTTCCCCGGAGATGTATCAGACCTTATTGATGGCAGGAGTGTGTTTTGAAATGAGGCACCTGTGGTAGACTGGAAAACAAGCTGATAAGATTCTAGAAATATATACTTTCACAGGTCAGAGCAAAGCCAATGCAAATGCTAAAATAGCTATAGCTATTGCTATATTTTGGCACCAAAAAGTGATTTTTGGTGCTAAAATAGCACCCAGTCTCCAATGCTTGGTTCTATTTTAGAACTAAACAGTTCCAAATTTAACTAACTTTCCCACCACCTCATTTTTAATTACGCTTTCGACCCCCAATTCAACTATGTACGTTATTTTCAACCCCGTTTTTTAACCTCTTTCCGAATTATTTTTTAATTACGTTTTTTTTTTTTTTTTTTTTTTTTTTTTTTTGTTCTCCACTTTTTCAACCACCATTCTACCCAGATATTTTCCCACCTAACTTTCTCATCTAACTTTCTAACCTAATTTTCACACCTAATTTTCTCACCTAACTTTTTCATCTAACATTCTATCCAAATTTTTCTATAAATACACAATTAAAATTCTATATTTGCCACACCATTCTCATCTGTAATATATTTCCTATATTTCCTTTCCAAACTAATATCATGAGCAACTTAAGCAAAAGGATACTGAGGGGAGATTTCGACGGAGATTCCTCCGATGAAGATGAAGTTGCGATGCTGCAGATGGTAATGGCGAGCAGCTATCAACAAATGCAAATGCAGCATAACCAACAAAGTGGTTATGTTGGTTCTGTCAGTGGCCGGTCTTTCATCCGCCGTGATAGGGCTGCCGCCAACGAAAGAATCCATTCGGATTACTTTTCTGAAGATCCCCTTTTCAATGAAAAAATTTTCCGCCAACGTTTTCGGATGGCTAAACCCCTGTTTGAGAGGATCTTGACTCAACTCCAGCAACACGACGATTATTTCGTCCAAAAGTCCGACGCTGTTGGTGCTGCTGGTCTATCTGGTATCCAAAAGATGACTGCAAAGACCGAGGATGCTTGCGTACGGGATGCCAGCTGATAGCGTTGATGAGTATGTCAAAATCGGAAAAAGTACTGCTGTAGAATCGCTCAAGAGATTCTGTAGAGGAGTTGTGGAGATCTTCGAACCAGAGTACCTGAGGGCTCCAAATGAAGCCGATATTGCAAGGCTCCTACGTGTGGGCGAGGATCGTGGATTTCCGGGATGCTAGGCGGCTTGGATGTATGCACGGCAATGGGAGAAATGTCCAAGCGCTTACCACGGTATGTACACTGGACACGTTGAAAAGCCCACCATCATACTGGAAGCTGTTGCCTCACATGATTTGTGGATTTGGCATGCTTTCTTTGGGATGCCTGGTTCATTTAACGATATCAATGTGCTTGATCAATCTCCTCTCTTTGATCAACTTCGTTCCGGTCGTGCCCCTCCTGCCCAATTTGTCATCAATGGCCGACATTACGACATGGGGTACTACCTTGCTGACGGTATCTACCCAAAATGGGCGACTATTGTTCAAACCATTAGAGAGCCCAGTGACAGAAAGAAGGCTCACTTTGCGAGAATGCAGGAGGCACGTCGCAAAGATGTTGAAAGGGCATTTGGCGTGCTACAAGCACGCTTTGCAATTGTGAAAGGGCCAGCCCGTTTTTGGGACCAGGAAGATCTATACTACATCATGAAAACATGTGTTATCTTGCATAACATGATAATTGAGCACCAACGTGGTGAAGAAGATGTTGAAGCTGCTGAACTACTTCGTGAGAGGCCACTTCGAGTCTCACGAGAGCAAACATCCACATTCGCTGAGTTCCTCGCTAAAAACAGGAAGATACGATCTACTGAGACATATCACCAGCTTCGCAATGATCTTATTGAACACCTCTGGGCCCGTCGAGGAGAGGAAGCATGAGTTTAGGTTAATTGCGCTTTTAGTGTTGTAAAACGTTTCCCGTGTTGTGGAAATTAGCTAAATAATTTTAGTTTGAGTGTTGTAATACGTTTCCCGTGTTGTGGAAATTAGCTAAATAAAATGCATTTCATTACATTAATAGATTAAAAAAAATTACATTAATGGATTAAAAAAAAAAATACAATAATCAATATTCGGGTAGATCAGTATAATCAGTTGTGGAAGTTGAGTTGGCCCATTTGGCCAAGATTGCAGCCTTGCGATGCTCATAATAAGCCTTCATTTGCGGGTCTTGCATGACAGACAAGTCCATCTGCATAATCCTTTCCTCCATCTCTCTATCCTTCATCTCCATCTCTCTCTCCCTCCTCGCCGTCTCCCTCTCCTCACATACTGTCTGCCTTTCTAGAGATGCAACTCTCCTTTCTTCCAATTGAATCCTCCTAGCTTGGTTATCTGATACAGTTTTGTTGAGTGTCTCCAACAAATTAATATGTCTTGCATTCTCAACTTCTTGAACCTTGCTCTTGGATTTCTTTTCCTTTGCTAGCTTCTTTCCACCTGGCCTCTTCCTTGGCGAGGACACACTACCAGTACCTCCACTTGAAGGAGTGGTTTCTGCATCTAGAGACTCATAAGTGCTTGGAATTTGACTTTCTTCAGGGGAAAAAGGGAATGGCATCCCGTCTGGAATTTGAGGTGCTTCGGGATTTTTTCCTTTCCTCCCACTAGGAGTGATATCCTGCCACTTAATAGCATGTTCTAAGATGGCCCAACAACCATCCATACCACTGAAATATTTTCCAGTATCTTCATAGTACGATTGCTTTGCCATATCATACTGTATATTGGATAAGACGAATGTATTATTAAATAAAAAATACGAATGTATTATTAAATAAAAAATTATTAGTATAAGTTCAATAAAAAAAAGACGTATTTATTACCTCATTTTGATGGGTCATTCCACTTTGATGTAGAGCTTCAACACTTCTCAAACACCCACGAAATTTGTTGCAACACTTCTGGATTATTTGCCAACGAGATTTGATACTTGATTCGGATCGTTGATCGTCATTTGTTTTTCCTTCATACTCTTGTAGCACCCGGTGCCAGAATTGACTTCGTGGCTGGGAGTTACCAATAATCGGGTCTTCAGTAATGCACAAATAAGCTCGACAAATTGCTTCGTCTTGCTCGGGAGTGAAAGATTTTCCTCTTGACGATGCCATAATGAGTGGAATAATTTTGGTACCAAAATTAGTGCAAATTGTTGTAAGAATTTGGTGCACCTTGCATTCATATTTATAGTTGGTGGGACAAAAAAACTGATTTTGGAACAAAATTACCGTTGGGTTGAAAAAAAAAATCAAAAAAGAGCCGTTGGTGCTAATTTAGCCGTTGATATAGCCGTTTGGAACATTGATGGGGTCGTGGGTTAATTGCACTGGATAATTTCCCCATCACATGACTTACTTTACCCTTTCTTCTTCCAAATCTCGTCTCTCCAGGCTATCTTCTCCAATTCTCTGTAAATCCAAAATGGGGAACTTAGGGCCGGCCAACCCAGCCGATTCACCCACGAACTCTCTCTCTCTCTCTCTCACACACACAAACACTCTCTCTCTCTCTCTCTCACACACACATAAACACTCTCTTTCACCATCATCAACAACCGATCTCACCCAAGGAAAAGAACGATGAAACCCAACCTCTGATCGGCATGTTTTTCTTTTTCCGGCGTGTTTTCTTTTCCGACGGTTGATGGAAAAGATCAAAACCACCACCGGCGGCTTCGTCTTCGTCGGTAATGGCAACAGTTCCAGCGTATTTAATTTTCCGGCGACTTTCTGATTATTTTCCGGCAATAATCTGGTAATTTCCGATGTCCATTTCCCTCCCTTTTTCAGTTGGATGATGAGTTGTCAAGGATGGCTACAGCCATCTTTGGTTCTATATTTAGCACCAACTATCCATCTGTGCCATTTTGCATCTGTATTTGACTATGGGCTGGATTGCTTAGTTCTAAAATTGGTTTCATATTATGACTATAGCACCATGGATAGCACTGCATTGGCTTTGCTCTCATAAATCAATGAAAACCAAAACATAATATTTCTTCAAAAATTAATCAATGATATCATTTCAAATGGTAGAGACAACTTGTCCAATAAGACTTAAACATTAGCCAATTGTTAAAGCATCCAACTCAAAACCGATTGATGAAGAGTGCAGAGGTCATCGAGGTTCATATACTGGTTTTGGAGGTTATAATTAACCAATGTGAAATAAGCTCTAATATCCCCGCACGTGCGACTCCCACCCCGCGAACCGTGAAGAGGTAAACAAAAGGATCTATGACATAGGGTCACAACGAAACAAGGTGCGCTTAAGGCACTGGAACAATCAATCAAGAGAGTCTTGTCCAAAAGCCTTTGAAGGTCTAGTTCTGATACTATGTTAAAGCATCCAACTCAAAACCAATTAACAATGAGTGGAGAAACCGCCCAGGCTCATATAGTAGTTGTGGAGGTTATACTTAATCAATATGGAATCTTACACCTCTAACCATTGAGTTTCTGCATAACCACTGACCATTGTCTTCAAACAAGTGCATTCTGAAGAAAAACTGAAATGAAACCTAGAAATGAAGAACCAAAGTGGTTATTCAGGTCATTAGCTAGCTCATGCTCATCTGATTAAATGGTAGATTCAAAGTGGTTATTCAAAGTGGTTCAAAATATCTCATTATGTGCAAGTGGCAAGTGTTGTGCAAGGGGCAGGTGTTAGTGTCAAGTGGATCAGGTGTTAGTGTCAAGTTAGAGAGCACGTGTTTGAGGTTTTTGGGTTAGGCCAGCTCGAGCTACAGCTCTCCTGTATCTCTTTCTTCTGCTGTATCTCTTCTTTCTTTTCTTCTGATGTATATATAGCGAAGTGAGGGTTTTGTATCTTTCAAGAAAACGAATAACAGAAATGGATTTACTCTCTCTCAAGAAAACTCAAGTTCTTCATTTCTAGGTTTAATTTCAATTTTTACTTCACATTCCTTAAAGCGTTACCAATCAAAAAAAAAAAAAAAACCATCAAGGAATCATATCCCTATTAGGCATTGCGTCAAACACATGGTGCCCATAGTCTAGAAGACCACAGTTAACGTACAAATAAAACGTGTTAACTATTAACTGTTAAGTTTTTAGTTCCATCACATTTCACACTATTGAAGAGAAGATCTTCTGAATGGGGGTGTAGTTGAAGAGATTTGTGTAGAACTATAGAAGGGTAGGATATGAGAGTGAGATTCAGGGAAGAGAAAAGAGCGGGTTCTTGCCCAACGCTGTGTAGGCCTCAGTTAGAACAAGTGGGCGCAGAGTAATTAGTGCCTTAACGGTCCGTTTGGATGAAGTATTAGTTTTAGAGGGATTAAATAGTAAGGGGTGATAAAATAGTCAGGGTAATTAAATAAGAAGGGTTGGCCCACAGTGAAGAAGAGAGGATTAAATAGCCCATGGTTGGATGAGGGATGAAAAAGGAGGGATAAGGAGGGTGGATGATGTAAAAACCTATTAAACGACTATTTTACCTTGTCAATGCTCATGCATTTAAATAATTATATAAATACAAAAAATGATTTTTTTTTTTTTTTGCCATAATTTAACCAAACTGTTACTGTGGTAAATATTTTAACTACTTCAATTTTTGTTTGCCATAATTGGCCAAACTCCTAATCACGATTTTATTAGCTAAGCAATTTTTTTTTTTATGTACATATCATCGAAACATGTTCGTTAATTTTTATTACAATTCTTTCTTTTTTTTCATTGTTCCTAGTCAGACAATAACACCAATTTTTTTCCTTCTTAACATACTCAGATTGATAACCTAAATAGTTGATAGCAACTTTGAATTCAAATTTTTTTTCTCTCTCACGGCTGAGGCAAGATTTTGGTCCGAAATTGGAATTAAGGAGGGTAGGAAGGTAAAAGGAGGAGGATGAGAGGCCGGACTAAATACAAGCACCCCCCCTTCCGCTTGTATTTAGTCTGGCTTGTCCCTGATTATTTAGTCGGCGGCTATTTAGTCGGGGGGCGTTTTTGGTTGCCAAAGCATGGGCTAAACTCCTCATCCCCCCGGCTATTTAGTCGGGGTCCCTTGTACATCATCCAAACGACGCCTAACGGATGAACAATGTAGTTAGTGCCCGGTGTGTTTGGAACTTGAAAAAAGTGAGGGAAAAGGAAGGAAAGTTAAAAATTTTGCCTCCTCTTGTTTGATTTGGAGAGAAAGAGGAGAAAATAAAATTAAAAAAATCTAAGTATTGTGAATAGTAAAATTTTCCTCTCATAAACATTTTCTCACTTTCCAACCCTTTCCACAAGTTTCCTTAAAAAATGAGTGGCTCAGATTCACTCCAAGTTAATATGAGTCATTCATTTTCGAATTCTGGGTAAATTTTCTTTGCACATAGCATTTTCCTTTTCCTCTCTCACACTCTCCTCTCTCCTCTCTCTCCTCTCTTATTGCCTTCCACTTTCTTTCATTTGACAAGTAATGGACCCCACTTATCCACAACTTTTGCTCCTCTCACAGTTAACCTTTGGGTTAATTTAACCACAAGGTAATCACACTATTGCAAACACAAAAAACACTAATATTAACTAACTGAGCTAATTCTTACACAAATGACAGATTTAACAACTTTACTAGAGATGGCCTTATAGGGGAAAATTGACCAATTGCATTTCTTTCTTAAGTGAATTTTATCACTGTTATCGTCTGAGAAAAAACCAATTATTCTATAATCTTTGGACACTGTCACGTGATGCCCCAACACCTTATCCACCACACATTATACCGGATATCACATGGATGTTTGATGAATAAAGGTGTTGGGGCACCACGTGGCAATGTCCCAAGACCTTGGGAATAATTACTCCTGAGAAAATCGCTTAGGATTTATTTGAAAAAAAACTTAGAATGCAAGAGAAAATGGGAATGATACATCTTCATCACAAGGATCAGCCAACTTGAAACAGAACAATCCACAGTATTGGAAGAGAGAAACAAGCTTTGTTTTTTTCTTTTTTTTATCTGAGAACCATGTTTTGTTCATTCTGCCCGGCTTGATGCACGGCGAACCCATACAGACTGAATGACATATTTGTTGTAAGCATTTTTCTTGTTCCACAAAGACGGAGTCGGGATTTTGCATAGGGGGCGAAAGTACTAAGGTTTATCTAATTCTATCTTCTACAATCAGGCATCTTGAACTGTATTCGACGCTCTTTTATGTTATTAAAAACATCTATGATAGAGTCTGTGTCAAACCATCGAGCAATATCTTGCTCAATACAAGTGATCAAGAAACTTGCTAAAAACTCATCATCCATCCTATAGTGGAGTCTTGTCTTCAAACATTTCATAGCAGAAAATATATGTTCCATTGTATTCCATTGAAACGAGTAAAGTTAATAAAAGCCAAATCAACCTATCGATAAGATGATATATCATGGACTTTGTTGACTTTGCCAATACTTGACTTAATTTAGAAATCGTTGAGAGATTTTCAAAGTCATGATGTCTGTAAACCTCAAGCTTATAATTTTGCATTTGAAATTTGAAGTGGTAATTTTCTTGCTCAGTGAAATACATTGCATAATACTTCTTTGCAAGCTTGCAAACATCTTCAATCTTGAACAGGGGGCGGGCTATATTTGTAAAGGGGGCGAGGCTATATAATTTGATGATATATTTTTCAAAGTAAAAGTAGGGTTCTTTAAATTTGTAGAGGGGGCAACGGCCCCGCTAGCCCCCCTGACTCCATCCTTAATTGCTTGTTTGTTTTCAAATCTACGACATAATAGCAGGTTACTACAAGTGTATATATAAGTTGAAAAATGAGATGGAGGAGATAGAACTAGCTTACAACATCAATCCAATGAATGGAAAAAGCACCGGTTAAGAGGACAATGAAGAAGATGGCAACTCTAGCTGAAACCCCATTCTTGATCACTAGCTTTTCCATCAAATTTGACCTGTAATTATCTCCCTTAAACTGCAGCAGCTTCTTCTCTTTTGTTCTTCCTCTCGGCTGATCATCAAAATCAGTAATTAATCAAACTCTTTTTAATTTGGATTCCATTTAGTTTGACTGATGACAATTTGGGATTAAATTTTGTCATCAATCAAGATATAAAGACGGAAAAACAAAAGAAGATAAAAAATCACAACATCATCAGAGCATCTCCAACGGAGGGCCATATTTCGGCTCCCAAGTCAAAAAATTGAGCTCCAATAGGGAGCCATTTTGATAGTCCAATGGTTGGGCCATTTCTCTAGCCGAATTTGGCTATGAAAATGGCTTGGGCCATTTCTCTGTTTGAATTTTCCATGAATGGCTTGGGCTATTTGTACCGCATCAGATTTTCTACCAATTTCAATTACCAAAAATCCAAATTAAATAACATAATAGAGACCTGAACTCCAGATATAATAACATTATCTGTTAATAGTATGGATGAACTATAAAGCACAGAAACTTAAGAGATGGTGTTATCTTTTAAAAGATTAGTTTAAAAAGGGTTGTTGAGAAAAGTAGTTAAATTTTAGCATTGCCACTATTGAAGCAGTGTGGCCAAATTATATAGCAAAGCCAAAATTTGGCTTTGGCCTCCAAAAAATGGCTCCGATGTTGGAGATGCTCTCAAGATTCAATTATGAGCACCCATTTGGCTTTAATGTGTTGTGCAAATGCTTTCTTTTCCTTTTTATTCAAACAGTAGTACTTTGGTGACCACGTTTGGATACCACATTTTGGGTACCACGTGATGAGTCGCCATTGCGTTCATAAAATGTGCACTGCTACATTCTACCAACACACCTATGACACATTGCATGATTCACAAAATGTTGTGCTCAAATGTGGTCAGCATAGCATTGCTCTTATACGAAAGGTAGATACTTCTTTGTTCTCTCAACATACTGAATGGTCAGAGAGCAAAATCTAGGACCCTAGTGAGATCTAATGCTGGGGAGGGTGTCATGAGATTTTGAAACACAATCGGAAAAAAAAACTTGCAAAATTTTACTCATAATTGATTGTGCTGACCAAATTAGCCCTGACTTTCAAAGTTTTTTGGGTAGTGTATTGGTTGGAAAAGACATAGTTTGGTCAAAAAAAAGTTACCAATTATTGGCCTATTGAATTGCAGGGGCCCGGCCAAAAAAAGGTACAAATCGTGTATGTTTGCATGTAAAATATAATGTATTAGCACAAGTTTTTTTTCAAGAAATTTTACACCAATTTAAAGATCTATTTGATAAGAAAAAATATTACAGTAAATTTTTTTTAAGAAAAATATCATGAGTAAATAATTTTTTGCTTAAGAAAAATATCATGAGTAAATAATTCTTTGCTTGCACAATTACTAAAGCCGGTAGAGCAAATCGGGACGGAGGGAGTAACAGTCAGTCAGTGATGCTTTTTAGAACATCAATACGGTTACTCTTCTGAAATGAGAAGCTTAATATTTCTTTTTCTTTTTCTTTTTTTGAACACCAAGCTTAATGATTTCACTTTTTAGAGGTGTGAATAGTGGATGTGTGCCAAACATTTTGGGACGGAGTGAGTACAATGGGTTGGGTCGGGTGACACGGTTTAAAAATAAGTAAAACCGACACCTAAAGATAGAAGAGAGAGACAAGTTGAAGTGGCTTATTCTTGACAAAAATGATACATACACTCCCTCCCCAACCACTCCCCCTCTCACATGTGGTGGGTCCCATCACATGTGGGACCCATGGTGGGACCCGCCACATGTGAGAGGGGGAGTGGTAGGGAGTGGTTGGGAGGGAGTGTATGTATCATTGTTCTATTCTTGATGCGTACAAGTCTTAGAATACAGGCACAAACGGTCGGGTAGGGTCGGGTGACACGAATTTAAAAAAAGTCAACCCTATACCCAAACTGAAAGTTGATATTTTCAATGTTCTGAAGCCTCTTTTGACTGAAATGCTTTGCGAAATCGACTGCAAGTCTATTGTTTGGCCCGTTTTGGTCGGTTTGGACGGTTTGCATGGATTTTCGTGCAAACTTGCCCGTAATAGAACGTACGTGGATTCCGTTTCGTTGAAGGGACCCGAGAGAGAAAAGTCCAAAAGAAAAAAATTATATTTTAGATTTTCAAAAGAAAAAGTATATATTAGAGTTTTAAGTTTTTTTTTCCAATCCTCTAGGTTTTAAAGCCGGACAGTCAATGGTAACATCTATGTGACTTGCACACAAAAGAAAAGAGTGCAAACCAAATGACTTGGCATCTCCAACCCCCTCATCTAAATTTCTCATCAATTTTTGCATTTGTTGATGTATGTGGCAATTTGATGACTTATATTTATAGTTTTAAAAATTATTACTCCAACCCATTCTACAAACTCTATTATTTCTTGCAAAAAAAAAAAAAAAGCAATGGTAACATATTAAAAACAAATTTTTAATTCATCTCCGCAATTAACGGTTTAGACATGTTTGTTAACTCTTAGCGGTAATAAACGGTCAAATCTGAAATCTACAACCCCTTTAGTGCCTTGGGGCACTACAGGTTCCCAATGGTCTGATCGGGAGACTACAACCCTGTAGTGACAACCCTGAAGTGCCTTACTCCCCAACTGTCAGATCGAGAGACTACAACCCTGTAGTGCCGAAGCACTTCAGACTCCCCAAATCCAGGTGAACAAACAAAAAGGTACAAACAAAATATAAACGAAATTAGTGTATGTATTGAGAAGCATACCTTGAGAGTGGTGGAGTGCATCCAATGATCCCTAATCAAACGATGTAAGATAGAGAGTTAGAGAAGATGTTAACAAGCTAATGTGATTAATATAGCTCGAAGTTAAGACACTTACCTAAATAAATAATGATTTGCCAATAATTTAATATGTATCCTTAATATTTTATACTAGGTTATTTACCAAAAAAAATATTTTATACTAGGTTGTTTCATTCAGTAATGGAAGTCACATGTGGTCACTTTCTACGACCTGGGGCTGGGTTGCTGTTGTGCACCATCCCGACCATCCACAAGTGTTTTCAACGGTTCGGATTAAAAATAAATTATTCGCGCGAATAGTTCTCCTATTTTGTTTGAAATCTAGGTCTTCCATCCAAGCAACGAAAGGCCTGGATCGTGCGCGACAGCTCCTGTGCACAAGCTGCACAGCAGCAACCCCCATCCCACTTTCTAGGCTATCGTAGAGTTGCTTGAGAAGGTGGACAATCCATCAATAAAGACTTAACGAGAGGCTTAATTCAAGAACGGTCACGTTCTAAAGCGTACGGTAGAGTTGCTGGAGAAGGTGGACAATCCATCAATGAAGACTTAAGGCTTAATTCAAGCACACACACAATCCATAAGAATTTTACGAACACCTATGGAGCGTAGCAAGGAGTCTTGGCTTCTCTTCAGTTCTCGTCACCTCACTCAATCCTATTGTAGAAATTCGAGTCTAGGCGCTAAGGGTGTACAAGAAAATCGATATAACCGCCAAACCGATCTGATCCGGACCGAACCGGTCTTTTTGGTTAGGTTCTACGGTTCATTGGTCTGGTTATGGTTCTAAAAAACTAAGAATCGGTAATTATGGTTCGGTTACTGGATCTCATTTTAAGAACCACGGTTAGAACCGAACGGAGTGTGTGTATGTGCGCGCGCATATATATATATTACTGTTATATTTATACGTGTACAAATTTATATATCTTGATTTTGTAAGTTTTTTTTTTTTTGGGTAGTAAGGTATTCTTTTATGTCTATTTAGAGTAAAAATTTTATTTTGTTAAGAAATTTTTAATATAATCTAGTAATACCAAATTACCAATTTCAATTCTTTTTTGTTCCACCTTAACTTCACGATTGCTACTCAAAGAAAAACCCAATTCTCTTATTCTCTAATCTCGATCTGCTTCCTTATAATTTCTTTACAATATCTCTTAATCTCTTACTGAGTTTTCCAAATGATTTTAGCAACTGGTTGCTAAAATCAACCCTGATTTTAGAAAATGAGTTTACCAGATGCTAAAATCTGGGTTGAACTCATTTGCTAAAATCAGGGAAAACTCAACCTAAGACTATTTAATGGGTTGCATTCTTTGCTTTCTCATGTGTTTTGATAAAGTGTTCCTTAATCGGGTAGAACCGGAACCGAACCAAAACCGATCCGGTCTTGCGGTTTGGATCTGGACAGGTTCTATATGTATATTGGTTAGGTTTTGGTTCTTAATTTTATAGAACCAGTCGGACTTCCGGTCACCGAATTTTTAGAGAACCAGGCCAATCCGGACTGTGAGCAACCCTACTAGGCAAAGAATAACTTCTAAACTTAAAGTCAGTTTCCGTTTGAATTTGGGTTTTGAAAACTGTCTGTCACATTTTCTAAAACAAAATATCCATTGAAATCGCTCCTAATTTCGAAATGCGATCGCCTGATCAATATGCATGCATAATTATCGTTGTTAACTTTACAATTTACGTAACAAAATGTATCATGTTATGCAGTAACAAACAATGGAAAACATTGATCCAAAAAAAAAAACAACAATAACAACAACAACAATGGAAAACAAAAACTGTTCTCCGGGCAAGTGGCAAAGGCTAGGGCTGAGGCCCCAAATTTATTGGACAAAAATAAGAAATGAGAGTACGGAACAAGAATTCTATGAGTACTTTACGCATTTTAATCATATAGAATGATGCGAACTTCTGTGATTCTTTCATTCCATACAAAAACATGCGCAATTGTGTATCGGAAATTTGAAAGTCACCACAGCCACAAAGTTCCCCCTATAATTTCTGTTTGTGTATCATATTTCTTTTGAGAAAGGATCGCATCCATGTTCACGTATTTACAAATTTTTCTCTTTCACTTGCTTCCCACTTCTCCACTTGCTTTGTTAGGTTTGCTTTTCTCTCAAGAAAAGCTTGTAGAGTTGCAGAATCATAGGGTTGAGGCATGATGCACGGGCTCGAATCTGAGGGATCCTTCACCGCGGAGTTGATCATGAACTTCTCCAACACTGTATTAGAGCCTGCGTGTGTTTCTGAACGCACCTCCACTGCTCCCTCTGGTACAGTTGGTTGATATTTCAAAAGCTTTCCATAACTATATAACAGATGAAACATGTAGTCGTATACGTGCTTCATTTTTAGCTCCTCTTGAATGAAATTGCTCCCTGCTTTCCCAATTTCTTGTGACTGTAAAGTCCCAATAAAAAGAAATCACGACATAGATCAAAATATATATTAACCAGACCAAACTGGGCCTTAAGCCTCAAAGAGTTGGCTTCTACTACATGAATACGTTATCTCTATTGAGTTATGTCGAGAGCATCATGTTCCATGATACCCAAAAAACATAGTTTTTCAATTCCTGCCTTTATAGTCAATTTTAGTTTATCCCTCCCCTTATGCTACCATTTAGCTTTCTAGAGATGCAAGGAATATGAAAACTCCCTTTGTCCCAATTTGTTGGCTCCTTTCACTAAGTTATAAGGAAACACTATTATTGCACTTGTCATATTTGCATTACCCTTCAAGTCTTTTAGGAACACCATCATTACCTTTCTTGTTGCAAAATATTAATTTCAAAAGGCAATGGTAAAGAGCAAACTCATCAACTTTTGCCCGTTAATTTTGAACTTGGACAAACTTTTCGGGATAGCAAAAAGTGCCCAAAGGGACCAACAAATGGGGATGGAGAGAGTTAATGATAATGTGAAAAGTCTTAATTTGCCACCATATATATAACAAGGCCCATCAAGATGAATTATTTTGAAAATACAACTGTCATGTCAATCTAGAGCAGACACCAATATGATTCGGCTAATACGGAGTAAGAATTATTTATTGATAAGCTTTTATATGAAGAAGAACCTTTTAACCAGTAAAAGAGTTGAACTTAGGTATTCTTTCAGGCATCATAGTCCCTGCAACTCATTATTGTTACCATTTAAAGATACTCTCATGGCTCTCTAGAAGGCTCACTCACAGCAACTCTTTCTTCAAATATTTTTAATTCTCCCCCACACACTTGGAGTTTCTACTAGGATTGGTTTAAAAAGTTCCAATCATAGCCGCAGCATAGTGTGGAGTCCAAGGGTTTCCTATTTTTTAACAAAAGATTAACATAGGAATGTCGACGACCCTTACCCCATGTGCGAGTGTCATATCTAGGTATGGTGTTTCTTTTCTTTTTCATCGTTTACAGAATGCAAACTACGCAATCAACATAGAACGTACTAAGTGAAGAAAATCTGTAAGATCATTGTCGCTAGATTTTCCTACAAATAAATTCACCTTCCCATTGATTGAACATAGCTGCATAATAACAGTGCCCTTCTATAACTAGTATGAGCATATATCTAGTTATAGAGAAATTTGAATACCTCTTGCGGGTGGTTGTTTCCCCAATCAACCGCAAACATGATGGATCTGCACTTGTCCTTCTCATTAACCGGCCAGTAGTGAATCGTGGGGATTAAACTTCTTGTGAAGAAATCATGGTAACTGGGTGTTATGAGGAGGCTGACAGAATCACAGGCTAGAATATATTTTTCGCTGACTGACCATGCAACTCCCTCAGCATAAATCTTATATCTGCATGGAATCCGGAAAACAAATTGGGACAAAAGGAACAGTAGAAAATAAAAAATGATCAAATCATACAATTAGATGGAAAAGTGGGGGAACTACAAAGGGTGGAAATAAAGAAGAGCTTCATTACCTACCTGTGAGTGCATTGGCTTGCTAAATTAGTATCCTTATAATTCCCTTTCCGCTCACGTTGCCAATTCTGCAAAATGTTTATTTACTATCAGCAAATGTATAAATAGGGACCGCACGTAGAAAGAGAACAACAAACCAAATGACTACACAGCACAATTGCTCGAGGAACTGGAAAATGATAGAATAATCTCCTACAATTACTTAGGTAAAAGGAGTTGCTATAGTACTTGCTAAAAGCCTAGAACAGATAACATATACTTTTTATTCTCCTTTTTAAGATTCTCATTGTCGCGGGTTTGGGGTTGTAGAGACATGCTTTATGTGGAAAACCTAAGGACATAGACCGCAGGAAAACATGCTAAGGTTAACAATTCTTTTTGTGAACATAATGGGCTTAAAGTTTTAACTACGAAGGGAAGTCCTGCATCACCAAGTACAATATTCTGTCAATAAATAATTGTACTGATGGCACTCTCACCTCAATAGCTAGCTTATGGGGTGTAGTTCTAGTCAAGACAATTCAACAACCACAGGTTCGTCTGGTATGTGTTGAATCCTATAGGCGATAACTTGATGTCTAAAAGGAAATTTTGGGTACAAAGTACAAGGACAACCAATATGACCACCTCTTGACAGAATATTTAGGACGAATTAAATGTATTATTGAATATGCACATCCCTCAGCTAGCTGTATTGGGTCAATTCCCACGGTTATTACCATGGCAAATGCACCCCTTCCTTCCAGGATTCTTATGTTAATCTTGAATTTGTTATTTCCAACTAGAACCAAAAAGTACTTCTGTAATGAGAATGAGAAGAAGTAATCACCAGTTCATAAACCAGAGCACCCCAATCATGTTCCTCACTGACATTGCATCGGAGAAGGTCTTTTCTGACCGGACTAACCCTTGAGTTCCCTTTCCAGTAAGCATAGGGCACCCTATCTTTCCATTTGACATTATAGTTGCCTTCTTCTAGCTCCTTCCTAAAGGTTTCCCATGGCTTTATCTGGACCTCTGGCCTGCCCAAACCAATATGGAAACTTGTTACTGCAACAGTCTAGCATTGGAACATATATCAAGGGAAGAAAGCAATTGAGAATGTAGGCTCTGAAAAGACAGAATCTCCTTGTCCCATGCACTTACAATTACATCCATAGTTTTTCTTTTTCTCTTTTTGTGGCTAATGCAAAAATTAATTTCAATTTAAGAACTGGTTTGCAAATATAGTCAGTCGCGGCTTTTCAATTGCTAGCCTTTACTAGACTTTTTCTCCTTTCGTCAATCTTTAGTTTTACCCTCTTAAAGTTTCCCTCATGTTGACATGCCTGAAAATTTGAAGTGACAAAAATTTGGCAAACGTCCATGAAAGAACAAACAAATTGAAATTTTTGAAAACAATTGACTACGTAGAAAAAAGAAACTCTGGGAGAGCAGCAATTTGTCCAACCTTGCAGTTGTGATGGCCCCAAAAGGACAAAAAGACAAAAAGACAGAAGAAAAAAGATAAAATGCTTTACCAACCCCAAAAGGACCAATCAGGAAAGGCTATGTCGAAAGTTGAGTCACTCCCACAGTAATGGAACAATGGAGGAACTTTCCCAGCTTCTGATCCCGTATAATTTCTCTTTTTGATCACTGGCTTGTCACCACACTCGAACATAATATCCAAATCCGGTAACTCCCCGGGATACAACCTTAGCAACTGCAAAATGCCCCAAATGGTGAACACATCTCTAGTTTGGTAAACCCTCTTGAGCTTCTTTACATATACTCTTCCTTTCACTACAACTATTCTTATGTGTGCTGGTTTTCCAGCGCTTTCCACCATTTCCTTTGTTATTCCGGTGTCCTTCCATGGACGTAGGTCTTCGTAGATCCACTTGAAGTACTCTGGACATGACTCAGATGATGAACCAAAGGTGTTGGTTGTCACCTGCGATGATGTGTTCGTCTTCCCCGGAGATGTATCAGACCTTATGGATGGCAGGAGTGTGTTTTGAAGTGACACACCTGTGGTAGACTGGAAAACTAGCTAATAAGTTTCTAGAAATATATACTTTCACAGGTCATAAATCAACGAAAACCAAAAGATAATATTCTTCAAAAATTAATCAATGATATCATTTCAAATTGTAGAGATAACTTGTCCAATAAGACTTAAACATTAGCAAATTGTTAAAGCATCCAACTCAAAACCGATTGATGAAGAGTGGAGAGGTTATCCAGGTTCATATACTGGTTTTGGAGGTTATAATTAATCAATGAGGAATAAGCTCTAATATTCCCGCACGTGTGACTCCGGCCCCGCACTGGGAAGAGGTAAACAAAGGATCTATGACATAGGGTCACAACGAAATAAGGTGCGCAGAAGGCATTGGGACAATCAATCAAGAGAGTCTAGTCCAAAACCCTTTGAAAGTCTAGTTCTGATACTATGTTAAACAGTTAAAGCATCCAACTCAAAACCAATCAACAGTGAGTGGAGAAACCGGTCAGGCTCATGTAGTAGTTGTGGAGGTTATACTTGATCAATATGGAATCTTGCACCTCTGACCATTGAGTTTCTGCATAACCACTGACCATTGTCTTCAAACAAGTGCATTCTGAAGAAAAACTGAAATGAAACCTAGAAATGAAGAACCAAAGTGGTTATTCAGGTCATTAGCTAGCTCATGCTCATCTGATTAAATGGTAGATTCAAAGTGGTTATTCAAAGTGGTTCAAAATATCTCATTATGTGCAAGTGGCAAGTGTTGTGCGAGTGGCAGGTGTTAGTGTCAAGTGGATCAGGTGGCAAAAGGAAGGCAGTTAGAGAGCACGTGTTTGGGGTTTTTGGGTTAGGCCAGCTCGAGCTACAGCTCTTCTGTATCTCTTTCTTCTGCTGTATCTCTTCTTTCTTTTCTTCTGATGTATATATAGCGAAGTGAGGGTTTTGTATCTTTCAAGAAAACGAATAACAGAAATGGATTTACTCTCTCTCAAGAAAACTCAAGTTCTTCATTTCTAGGTTTAATTCAGTTTTTCTTCATATTCCTTCAAGCGTAACCAATCAAAAAAAACCCATCAAGGAATCATATCCCTATTAGGCATTTCGTCAAACACATGGTGCACATAGTCTAGAAGACCACAGTTAACGTACAAATAAATCGTGTTAACTGTAAACTAAATCCAAAACACCAGTTCCATCACTTTTCACACTATTGAAGAGAAGATCTTCTTAGGGTATGAATGGTGGTGTAGTTTGAAGAGATTTGTGTAGTTTGAAGAGAAGGGTAGGATTTGAGAGGGAGATTCAGGAAAGAGAAAAGTTAGAACAAGCGGTCGCAGAGTAATATTTCAACAGCTATACGGGTGATCTTTGAAATTCGAAAGAACCTGATGGATGAACAGTGTAATTAGTTGCCTTAATGGATGAACAGTTAAGTATTGTGAATAGTTAACTTCTGGGTTAATTTTTTCTCCCCCCACACAAAACGATCAGGGCAGTTGGCTCAAGTAGTCGTGTAGCCCCTTCTATAGGGGTGAGGTTCTGGGTTCGACTTCTATGGAGAAGAGGTCAACCCTTGTGGTTACTAACATCTAACAGCTAATTTTACTAATGTATTAAAAAAACACACACACAAAACATCAATATTAACTAACTAAGCTAATTCTTACACAAATAACAGATTTAACAACATTACTTACTAATGTATTAAAAAAACAGACAAATTAACTAACTGAGCTAAAAAAAACACACAAAACATCAATCAATATTAACTAACTGAGCTAATTCTTACACAAACAGATTTAACAACGTTACTGGAGATGGCCTTATACGGGAAAATTGACCGCTTGCATTTCAACCGTTTCTCTGAAGTGAATTTTATCACTATTATCGTCTGAGAAAAGTCCAATTATTCTATAGTCTCGGGACACCGTCACGTGATGCCCAAACACGTTATCCACCACACATTATACTAGACATCACATGGATGTTTGATGAACAAAGGTGTTGGGGTACCATGTGACAGTGTCCCAAGAACAAAGGTGTTGGATTACCATGTGACAGTGTCCCAAGACCATGGAATAATTACTCCTGAAAAAATCGCTTAGGAATTTATTTGGAAAAACTTAAAATGCAAGAGAAAATGGGAATGATACATCTTCATCACAAGGAACAGCCAACTTGAAACAGAACAATCCACAATATTGGAAGAGAGAAACAAGTTATTATTATTATTATTATTATTATTATCTTTATTATCTTTATCTGAGAACCACGTTTAGTTCACCCGGCCCCGCTTGACGCACACGGAACCCATACAGACGGAATGACATATTTGTTGTAACCATTTTTCTTGTTTCACAAAGACGGAGTCAGGATTTTGCATAGGGGGTGAAAGTACTAAGGTTTATCTAACTCTATCTTCTAAAATCAGGCATCTTGAATTGTATTAGATGCTCTTTTATGTTATTAAAAATATCTATGATAAAGTCCGTGTCAAACCCTCGAGCAATATCTTACTCAATACAAGTGATCAAGAAACTTGCTAAAAACTCATCCTCCATCCTATAGTGGAGTCTTGTCTTCAATTAACATTTCATAGCAGAAAATATACGTTCCATTTTATTCCATTGAAACGAGTAAAGTTAATAGAAGCCGAATCAACCTATTGATAAGATGATATATCGTGGACTTTATTGACTTTGCCAATACTTGATTTAATTTAGAAATTGTTGAGAGATTTTCAAAGTCATGATGTCTGTAAACCTCAAGCTTATAATTTTGCAATTGAAATTTAAAGTGGTAATTTTCTTGCTCAATGAAATCCATTGCATAATACTTCTTTGCAAGCATGCAAACATCTTCAATCTTGAACAGGGGGCAGGCTATATCTGTAGAGGGGGGGCGGGGTATATAATTTGATGATTTTTTTTTTCAATGTAATAGTAGGGTTCTTTAAATTTGTAGGGGGTGACGTCCCCTACTAGCCCCTGACTCCATCCTTGCTTGTTAGTTTTCAAATCTAAGACATAATAGGAGGTTCCTCTAGTGCTTGGCGCATGTTATGACTTGAGTTAAACTCGGTATAGATTCACAGGAAAGTACAAGTGTATATATAAGTTGAAAAATGAGATGGAGGAGATAGAACTAGCTTACAACATCAATCCAATGAATGGTAAAGGCACCGGTTAAGAGGATAATGAAGAAGATGGCAACTCTAGCTGAAACCCCATTCTTGATCATTAGCTTTTCCATCAAATTTGACCTGTAATTATCTCCCTTAAACTGCAGCAGCTTCTTCTCTTTTGTTCTTCCTCTTGGCTGATGATCAAAATCATTAATTAATCAAATTCTTTTTAATTTGGATTCCAGTTAGTTTGATTTATGACAATTTGGGATTGAATCAATGTGGACTTAATTTTGTCATCAATCAGGATATAAAGACGGAAAAACAAAAGAAGATAAGAAATCACAACATCATAAGAGTATCTGCAACGGAGGGCCATATTTTGGCTCCCAAGTCGAAAATTGAGCTCCAATAGGGAGCCATTTTGATAGCTGAATGGTTGGGCCATTTCTCTAGCCGAATTTGGCGGTGAACATGGCTTGGCCTATTTCTCTGTTTGAATTTTCCATGAATGGCTTGGGCTATTTGTACCGCATTAGATTTTCCACCAATTTCAATTACCAAAAATCCAAATTAAATAACATAATAGAGAATTGAACTCCAGATATAACTTTATCTGTTTATAGTATGGATGAACTATAAAGCACAGAAACTTAAGAGATGGTGTTATCTTTTAAAAGATTAGTTAAAAAAAGGGTTGTTGAGGAAAGTAGTCAAATTTTAGCTTTGCCACTATTGAAGCAGTTTGGCCAAATTATATAGCAAGCCAAAATTGGCTTTGGCCTCCAGAAAATGGCTCCGATGTTGGAGATGCTCTCAAGATTCAATTATGAGCAGCACCCATTTGGCTTTAATGTGTTGTGCAAATGCTTTCTTTTCCTTATTATACAAACGTTAGTACTTTGGTGACCACATTTGGATACCACATTTTTTGTACCATGTGATGTGTCACCATTGCATTTGTAAAATGTGCACTTCTACATTCTACCAACACATCGATGACGCATTGCATGAATCACAAAATGTTGTACTCAAATGTGGTCAGCATAGCATTGCTCATTTGTTCTTATACGAAAGGTAGATATATACTTCTTTGTTCTCTCAATGTACTCAATGGTCAGAGAACAAAATCTAGGACCCTTGTGAGATCTAATGCTGGGGGAGGGTGTCATGAGATTTTGCAACACAATCGGAAAAAAAAAAAAAAAAACTTTCAAAATTTTACTCATAATTGATTGTGCTGACCAAATTAGCCCTGACTTTGATCATAAATATACTGCAATAAATTTCAATCAACATTAAACACTTTAAACTTTTCTTGTCATGCAGTTTGAGAATACTTTTTTTGATAATCAAAAAATTTCATTAATCTTAAAAAGAAAGATCAATAGGAACAAGGATACAAGCATCAAAAACCTAACAAAGTCAACAAGAAACATTGCTAAGTAAGATCCTATGCCTAATCCGAGACCCAACCATGGTTGGCAAGATACCAATCAAGGACAAATGGACCAATCAGTTTGAGAATACTTAATGCAGACCCCTAAAGACATTTAGTGGTGTGCACGGGTCGGGTTGTATCAGGTTTGCACCCCACCTGCCACCCAAACCAATCCCTTCGGATGGTGAAAAAAACTCACCCGATTTGGAACCCGATATTCTTCGAAAGGGAAGAATTGATTCATTCTGGTTGGCGTCAGATTCGATCGAGTAATTCAGGATTCCTTTTGTAGAAGAAAAATTACAGATTGTTAAGGAGGCGTTGAAAAGGAGGGAAAGCAGAACAATAAGTACTTCAGGTGGAGGAAGTCCCGAGAGAGGCAACAGATTTAGCTGAAGAGAGACATAGTTTTTCTGGGTAGTGTATTGGTTGGAAAAAGACGTAAATTTAGGCCTAGTTTGGTCAAAAAAAAGTTTCCAATTATTGGTCTGTTGAAGTGCAATAATCCGGCTTATTTTTTAACTCAAATCGGGCCTTACATGATAAAGAGAGCAGAGAGAGGTAGAGAGAGGAAGAGTTGACTTTGTTTCTTATGCGTGCAAGTCATAGTATACCGGCACAATGGGTCGGGTCAGGTCGGGTGACACGGTTTAAAAATACGTAAACCCGATACCTAAAGAGAGGGGAGAGAGGAGTTGACTTTACTTATTCTTGATGCATACAAGTCTTAGAATACTGGCACAAACGGTTGGGTCGGGTGACACCAATTTAAAAAAGTCAACCCTATACCAAAACTGAAAACTGATATTTTCAATGTTCTGAAGTCTCTTTTGATTGAAATGCATTGCGACATCAACCGCAAGTCTATTGTTTGGCCCGTTTTAGTCGGTTTGGACGGCTTGCATAGATTTTCGCGCAACCTTGCTCATAATAGAACCCACGTGGATACCTTTTGGTTGAAGGGACCCGAGAGAGAAAAGTCCAAAAGAAAAAAAAGAGAGTATATTTTTGAGTTTCAAAAGAAAAAGTATACTAGAGTTTTAAGTTTCTTTTTCCAATCCTCTAGGTTTTAAAGCCGGAAAATCAATGGTAATGTCTATGTGACTTACACAAAAGAAAATAGTGCAAACTGAATGACTTAGCGTGTCCAAGCCACTCAACTGAATTTCTCATCAAATGTTGCATTTGTTGACCTTTGTGGCAATTTGATGACTTATATTTGTAGTTTTCAAAATTATGATTCCAACTCAACCTACAAACTCTATTAGTTCCTGCAAAAAAAGCAATATATTGACTTTGATGTGTGGGTTGGAAGAGTTTTTTTCAACATTACTACTCAAAAAACATGACAAATAGAGTTTGATGTGTAGGTTGGAGATTCTCGGTCTTCGTTGTCTCTTTTTGAATCCCCAAACCTTAACGTCTCACATGATTCTTTTTCTTTTCTTTTTTATAAGTTTTTCAACTGTAGAGTTCTCACGGGATCCGATGTATCAGTCTCACATGATCTTCTCGAACAGGGTTTCAATAGATGCAATCAATTCAATTGTAATAATCTCATCAAGAGTAATTAAACAAACAAAGGTTTCATTTTAGCTACCACATTGCAATTGTAGGTGAAACCGAATTTGGGGAGCCTGTAGTGGGCACAGAGTTGTAGTTTCCCGATCTGATCGTTCATCTCCGCAGTTTAGACATGTTTGTTAACTCTTAGCGGTAATAAACGGTCGGGTCGGAGGACTACAACCCCTTAAGTTCCTAGGGGCACTACAGACTCCCCAACGATCAGATCAGGAGACTACAACGCTGTAGTGCCTGCCTGACTCCCCAAATCCAGGTGAAACACCTAGTAACAAACAAAAGGGTACAAACAAAATATAAACGAAATTAGTGTATCTTTTGAGAAGCATACCTTGAGAGTGGTGGAGTGCATCCAATGATCCCTAATCAAACGATGTAAGATAGATAGTTAGAGAAAATGTTAACAAGCTAATGTGATTAATATAGCTCGAAGTTAAGACACTTACCGAAATAAATAATGATTTGCCAATAATTTAATATGTATCCTTAATATTTTATACTACTAGGTTGTTTCATTTAGTAATGGAAGTCACCTGTGGTCACTTTCTAGGACCTGGGTTGCTGTTGTGCAGCTTGTGCACAACAGTTGCTGGGCACAATCCTGGCCATCACCAAGTGTTTTCAACGGTTCGGATTGAAAACAAACTGTTCCCGCGAATAGTTCTTCTTTTTTGTTTAAAATCGGGTTTGTCCATCCAAGTAACGGACAGTCTAGATTGTACGCAGCAGCTGATGTGCACAAGCTGCACCGCAGCAACCCCATCCCACTTTCTAAGGGTATGGTAGAGTTGCTTGAGAAGGTGGACAATCCATCAATAAAGACTCAACGAGAGGGTTAATTCAAGCACGGTCACTTTCTAAAGGCTATGGTAGAAATTCGAGTCTAGGCGCTTATAGAGCAAAGAAATAGTAATCAAAATACAAACTCCTTGGATCAGCAAAGGCTCGTTCCGGACTATGCCGCTAGATTTTGACCAAGGCCGGCTCTGATGCTCGTGAGGTTTAAAATTGACTTTTTTAAATGGGACCCTAAATCTATTTTACATAGTTAAAAATAGGAAAATGCTACAAACCACCCAATGGGTGGTGAATGAGTGAGGAAGAAGACAATAAAAACACAATTCCCAATGCATAAAGTGGCTGAAAAAGTGATAAAGTTGCATTGGGAATTGTGTTTTTCGTGTCTTCTTCCTCACTCATTCACCACTCATTGGGTGGTTTGTAGCATAACCCTTAAAAATATATAGGAAAAAGAAACTTTATATGAAGTACAATAATTTGAGAATATATGTATGTACCCAAAAGCGATAACCCTTACAACAATTCAATTTTTATATAGGCCTAATTAGTAATTACTATATAGACCTATAAAATTGGGCGCCCTCAAAATTGATAAAATAAAATAAAAAAAATTAAGAGCCTAGATCGATAGTTTTACGAGCTTTAACTCAAAGTCAGCTCTGATTTTGACTACCCACTTATTTTGGGATGACTGCCATCGTAATATTTTAAAGGTTGATAGAAACTGTTCAAGTTGAAAACATGAAAAGGACAGGTGGTTTACTTTTTTTTTTTTTTTTTGTGAGAAGCATGGGTGGTTTACTTAATTAATTTTTTTTTTTTTTTTTGGTCAAAAGTTGAGAGATAGTATTCATCAAAGATTCTCATGGGGAAAGATTGGGAATCCACAGATCGGACACTCCAACGACAACAGGTCACAGAAATACAACGAGAAAGCGTATGACCAAACCAACAGAACACACCGGACAAAAACCGACATAAAGCCGGACATAACCGGCCTAAAGCCGGACAAAACACAAAAGAAACGAGAAAAAAAAATACACTCCCCTTCGTCGCTGAGCAGCCCATCTCTAACCAAACCTCCAACCGGTCACGCGCCTCTACCGGAGGCCTAAGAAGCCGCCGGAACCCGTAAGGTTGCAAAGGAGGAGCAAACGAATCGTAACGCCCAACAGGACTGCGGAAACCAAGTTCCAACGATTGGCGAACGGAAAGCCGGATATGGTGCAGAAGGGGAAGGGGAAACCTGATCTAGAAAGGGGATTAGTCTCTCCCCTCCCGCCGCCCAAAGGGTGTGCAACCCATGGAGGGGGAGGGGAAGGAGGGGCTGCAATAATGGGGCTGTGAAGAATTGAGATGGAGAGAGCGGCTCCTAGGGTTTGCTAGAATTGAGCCGCAACTTACTTAATTAATTAAGTAGAGTTCTTTTACATATTCTGAAGAGGACAGGTATATGTGGCAAGCATAAACTGAATTAAGAACTCCCTCCGTTCCTAAATAAGAGCCTCATTTTCTCTCTCTTACCATTTTTCAAATTTTTTTGTACCAAATTAAAGTACTTAATTTGGTGCGAAAAAATTCAAAAAATGATACACGGAAGTACTTCATCTTTTGATTTGAAAAATGACACGACTTTTCGTAGTGAACTATTAATTTGGAACGGGGGAGTATTAAATTTAAGTAATAACAATTAGGTGTCACATGCCTATCTCAGAATTCTACTGAGAAAAAGTAGTCATGTAATTAATTAAGTGGGAGTTCGTTTGTTCAGAAAAGGACAGATATATGTGCTAAGCATAAACTGAATTAAGTATTAGTAAATATTAGTAATTCTAATTAGGTGTCACGTGCCTATCTCAGAATTCAACTCAGAAAAAGTAGTCATGAAATGCATACGGTATAGTTAAAAAATTGATATGCTATCATTGATGATGGAATCAGGAATTACGTTCGGGGGTGGCGTCGTTAAAAAAAAGTTTATTGGTATTGTTGTACTCCTTCCGTCCTAACATGATATCCCCAAAGAAAAGACGTACTATAATTTTTGGATAAAAAAATAAAGTACTTTCATTAATTGTTTTTTTTTATTATTATTTCACATCATATTAAAGAGCTAATCGAGGTCTTTAATTTGGTGCGAAGAAACTCAAAAAATCATAAAGGAAGTATTTTATTCTTTTATCCGAAAATTGCACCTCTTTTCATAGAGACTATTATGTTGGGACGGAGTTTGTAACGCCCCGATTTTCGGACACGTTAATTAAAACAGGAGATCTAAAAAGATTCATTTAATAATAGGGTTTTCTTAATAAGCAGCGGAATAACATAAATAGAAAAGAACTTTAGTCTGATACAATAAGAAATAGTACTTGTCGGAAAGTTAAATTACATTTGTCCAACACAAAAGTAAGGCGATTACAGAGTCGTCTACAATTCTAGGTTTAGGTCCCACTCCCCATAAGTTCCCTGATTGACTGCAGGGTCTTGATACTTGTTGCAATGTCCTCCTCTTCCCTCTTCGATACCTGGCATGAAACGCCAGGGCACACAACATCATGAGTTTTGACACTCAGTAGCTAACTCCTACCCACTAACCCTTACATTACAAATCATTAACAGTTCATATTTCAACAGTTCATATCACGGAGTGCATATATAAGTAACAAGCGTCTGGTTTCCTTATCATCATTTTAACTTCAGCATTCTCATAGATTATAAACCGTAGAACGTCCCTCCAATTCAAAACTGATATACACAAATCCTAGTGGACTTTTCGGTTGGCGAGGCTCTGGTTCCGCTGACCCGATAATTGGGACCTTTCGGCTGACCAGGCTTTGGCTCCGCTGACCACGACTTAATTCCTGGTGGACTTTTCGGTTGGCGAGGCTTTGGTTCCGCTGACCCGATAATTGGGACATTTCGGCTGACCAGGCTTTGGCTCCGCTAACCACACTCAATACACAATTCCTAGTGGACTTTTCGGCTGGCGAGGCTCTGGTTCCGCTGACCCGATAATTGGGACATTTCGGCTGACCAGGCTTTTGCTCCGCTGACCACACATTCTCCTTACTTTCCGGTTTCTTTTAACTTAGAAACGTCTACGTGATCTACTACGTAAGTACAACCCCGAAACCTATTTTTCCAATCTAACAATTCAACAATATATCACCTTAAGTTTACAGTAGTCAATAGAGAATAAAATGAGACCTCAATCAATAACATTCAAATAATTCACGTATCACAAAATTTATCATTTACCAAGCCTAATGAAATTTAACTCCAAGTTTATCAATTAAATCAATAGAGTACATCAAAACAAACATCAATATTATTAACTTTAATTATGAAAACAAAACAAATCATATTGGACATGAGTAATCAGCCAAACAACATAACCATGCACATCATCACTTGTTAAACAAATCAAATTTAACCATCATCAGGCCTTACGGCCAGAATTGGTTTGGTGGGTTTCTCGACCCATTTTCATATTTTGGTTTCGTTTCGTTCGGGCTCATTGCAAGCCCCAATATCAAGTCTAAGGCAACTAAATATACTTAGGGTTAATGGATAAGAGGTTTCTACCTTTGATCCTGACGAAAAGCTCGGTGGTGGAATCCGGTAGAGTTTTGGTTGACGAAGAAAAATTCAATTTCAAACAGAAACTTTGGGCTGTGCTACCGGGTTCAAACCTCAACCGTTTCACGTGATTCTTGTGTCTAAAATGAAGCTCTCGAAGTGCTCTACGATCTTCGTGAAGGAACCTCTAAACCCGAAATCGTCTTCAACAACGAGAAAGATGGAGATTTGTGAAAGGTCAGTGAGCTGTCTGGAAATTTACCCGAGATTTTTACTGAACTTTGGATGGCTATATCTCACTCAAAACTCAACCGATTTGGGTGATTCTTGTGTCTAAATACAAGAGCTTCAAACCCTCTACAACGTTGGTGATGAAATTTAAACTTAAAAAGGATTGGAACAAGGAGAAAAATGAAGATTTACAGAGAGGCAGAGAGCTGTCTGGAAATAGAAACAACGTATTCCAACAGAAATTCAGGCAAGGATATTTGGGTCATTTCTAAACCGTTTTGGGTGATTCTTATATCGAAATCGAAGTACTCGACGTCCTCTACAACTTTCATGAAGAAACCTAATCCTAAAAACGAATGTAACGATGAGTAAAGTGGATGTAAAAAGGGGTACGTGAAATGGACGAAAATGGAAATGGTGAGGGTGTCTTCTTCCTTTTTCTTTTCTTCTTTTCCTAGGCTCTCTCCCCTGGTCTCTCTCTCTTTTTCACACAGAAATCATGGGGAAGGAGAATGGGTGGTGGTATTATAGAGAAGAATGGGATGGAGTGAAGTGTAATGGTGGTGTAAACCACATGGGGAAGTGAGGGGTTGATAGGAGGGTGATGGGGGTGGGTAATGGCAGAAAAAGGAGGGAGGAGAGGTCTGATTTTTCGACTTTGGGGTGGTGTGTGGTGTTGGTTTTGTTGGGCGGAGGTAATAGGTGGAGTGTAGGAGGGAGTGGAAGTTGGTAGAGTGCATAAATATGCATATATGTATTGTGTATGTGTTTATATGCTTATATATACGTATATATATGTCATGTGTGTATAAATCTAAATGTATATGTATACGTATATGTATATGTAGTAGGATTTTGTTACGGTAAAAAGGGTAGGAACATAGATAATTAGGGTCTTAAACTTAGTTTAAATAAATCATCAAAACCTAACTAGGATAATCATATTTAAGAAACAAAATAAGTCGTAATAATTTTTGTAAAATATAACTTACTTTGAAAATAATAATAATAATAATAATAAAATAAAATGGACCGAAAATTCGGGCCATTACAGAGTTAGTATGTTTTTTAGTAAAAATATGAAGTGAAAGCTTAAATGCAGACTCAAGCTTTATCCTCTGAACTATCTATTTTGTTAAGACAAAAATAAAGACTTGATTCATTCTCCTGTAGCTTTTAAATGAAAGTTTTCGATGTATTTTTTTTATTTAAATCATGAGAGGCGAATGACATCTAAACTATTTGCGAGGAGGGTATTATAGTCTCTCACGTACAAAAAGTTAATGCCGTTAGCGTTTGATATGCAGTAATTCTTTCCTAAGTTCTGAAGCAATCATAACTGTAATTATGCCCTGAATATCCCAAACATCTTCTCTAATACGTTTTTTTTTGTTTTGTACAACGGTAATTTTTAACGCTCTCTCACATGAAGTAAGAATTTGACGCAAAATTAGGGTCGGCCTTGAGCTAAGTCAAGCAAGGCGGGCTACCTTAAGCCCCCGGATTTTGGCCCAAAATTAGGGCCCCGGATAGGTACACCCAGATACATAATACATATTTAATCTATTACTTATACAATCAATGAGCTAGCTAGCATAGTGGAAAAGATTAGTTTTTCTATCAAATAGGTACACAGTTCAATTCCTGACCTCTTTTTTCCTTCTCCATAACAATATTTTTTCCCCTCTTACAAACTCAAAGTTCCAAAGAGATATTTTTTAAATTGGTGGAAAAAATAATATGACCAAAAACTAGTTTTATTCGAAACAGGAAAAGAAACAAAATATGGGACCAAGTAACTATCATTTTGAGGGTAGTTTGATTTTTATTTTTATTTTTATTTTTTTAAAAGAAAACATAGGGCCTAGATTTACAAGTTAATTGGAGATTAACTATTATTTGAATGGAGAAAAAAGAAACAAATAAAAACAATATGCCGCACACAATGAAATCAGAACCACCGAAATTGAGTTCCAAATTGTTTTTATATTCATTCACATACTACTTGGTATCCAATAATATGATTTTAAATCGCATTTCTTTGTTTCGAGGCGGACAATGGGGGTGCTATGGGGGTGTTCGGCCTCTGCACTCCCCCCAATTTTCGACATATTTTTAGTACACTTTTAGATTTTTTTTTTTAAATTACTGAAGAGTGACCCCCGCAAATTAGGCAAAAATGGCAATCCTGCGTCCGCCACTGGCCGTGTCCCTAAAGCTTTGTGGAATATACATTTCACGAAAAAATTCTTTTGTGCTTACAGGATTTGCAAAATTTAAAGGAGTTCTAATCTCCTCGTTGGTGTATAAAAGGAGCTGGCCAATAATGGTTAGGACTGGTCTTCGTTGTAATATCTTGTATAAGAGAATATCGACTAAAGAATTGGTGGGTCGACTCAGTCCGTCTATAGGTACCGACGGCTACGCGAGACCCATTCCGAGTCCCGCACGGATGATGTGAGACGTTAATTTGAATGAAAAAAATAGAAGATCAGATCAAGCATCTACACATATTGGATTGAGCTGATTTTTAAACTTTCTCAGAACATCCGTGCAGGACTCGGAGTGGACCCCGCGTGCCTATCGGTTCATGGTCAAAATCCGTCAGTCCCTTTAGCATTTTTGGGGTCGACTAAAGAAAAACTACATACTCCCTCCGTCCGGATTTTGTTTGTCCCTCATTCCATTGTAACCGGATAAAAAACTAGTGATATCTTTAGTTCTATAAGACAATGTTTTTAAAATTACATAAACGTTATAAATTACTAGATATAATCATTTGAAAAGTGGCACGAACTCCCAAAATGGACAAACAAATCCGGACGGAGGGAGTACTTTAGTAACATGCCTTGAAGCCATCTTTATTTTCTCGGACACCATCCTTTTGCATCAGATCTCCAGAATATGCACCAACACAGGATACATAACCTTGTGAGTTGTGGATTTAGGATTCCAGTGGATTAAAAGCTACAAAAAGTCTACAAACACGATAAAGAAACACCAACTCCAGACACAACTGTGTTTAGAGTTGTTCAATATTTGTGTACCCACGTGCATTGAACTGTTTCAGACGCAATTGTATGGTTCATAGTTTCAGGTTTGGGAGATTTGGGAACCGTATGTAACTGCTGTAAATTGATTTGGTTGTTACAAAGTGTAATCAATCTTATTTTTCTACACAAAAGGGAAAATTAAAGTTTTTGAATGACAGCATCTACAATAATTCCTGAAGTCAGTACCGGCAACGATGCTATGTAATAGTTCCAGTAATCAGGGAATATTACCAACAAATTATCACAAGCGAATTTGCGATAGAAACCGCAATAAAACTGAAAATTAAAGCACAGGATTCATCAAGGGAACAAAACTTCATCAATTACAACCATATATTAGCATCTTCCACATATAAGCTACAAATCGGAGCCCCATAACAAAACTGGTTACAATAGTTTGCCGCTGGCAACACCAAAATACCCTGCTGCAAATACAACCAGCAGAGGCTCCGAAGTCAAAACCATACAATACAAAGATGGCTTTTTCAGTCAAACATGGCAGGACATAAAGGCATAGTTATCGTCGTGATCTAAAAAACTCATGTCATGGTTACCTGGGAAATCAAAGAGCAGCTGCAATGCTGTGTCTGATAAATCCTCCAACTCGTTCGAGCTCGAAGAATCTGAACTGTCCATGACATTGTCAGTGTCCACATTTCTGCTCTTAAACTCTATGTCTTCATTTTGATTGCTTCCGATTTGGGCAACACCCATCTCAGTCGTGGTGCCAGAAACTGATCCACATTTTGCAGAAGATGCTTGAGAGAAAACTGGGCTTTGACAAGAAGTTTTGTTCAAATTCCGAAATGATTCCCCAACTTCGGAGTTCCATATGCGGAGGAAGTAGTCCGAACTATGTGTTCCTGAACTGGGCGGAGGATTCAGGAGTGATGATTCCCTTGACAGCCGAGCTTCAGCTTCAAGCCTCGCGCCCTCCCATTGTGCCATGTGGCGGGTGGAGGGTGGGGCAGGTGGTTTTCTGTTTGGACCAGTGGAGGTGGAGGGTTGGTGTGTTTGTGGGTCAATGCCCATGCAAATTAGCTGCTTCTTTAAGTGTGTGTTCCATAAATTCTTGATCTCATTGTCCGTCCTTCCAGGGAGTTGAGAGGCAATTGCAGCCCACCTGCGCCAAGTTTAATAAGTTAATTGGGAGAGAAACTTGCTACTCAACAATCCTATGAAATTTCTGTTTTTACAGAACAAAAGGGTCGGAGCTGGAAATTAGCTCGATCAGGGCTTGCAAAGTGCTTGCCACAAAAGCAAATTGTTCCAAGCAAGTACACTGAAAATAAACTGCACGTGCACGTGCCATTTGGATGTCCATTTTAAATGGACATATATCTAAGTCTAACCTGTTCCTATGAGTTAATTTCGATTACATATCTTTTTGTCAAGCCATGCAACTGACAGATACACGTCAAGTCGCAAATAGTATGCTTTCTAACTGCATGAACCACAATGATTGACAGATCAATAATCGAAATAAATTGCTGTGCAAATACAAGTTTGCCCAATAAGTGAGCTGTGTCATGCTTAATTGTTCATTGGAGAAGTTACAACATGAAAGCTATCCAAAGGACTACTATTAATATCAAAACCAGCCACAGAGCACAACAGCAAATACCTGTTGCCAAGAATGCCATGCAACTGTATGACAAGCTTTTCTTCTTCAGGACTGAAGGGACCACGTTTAATATCTGGCCTCAGATAGTTTATCCACCGGAGGCGGCAGCTCTTTCCACACCGTAGAAGACCTGCAACAAGAAAACCTCCATAATTCGTGTAAGGAATCAGTAACTACGATTTTCTCTATTTCCAGTTTTGAGCATCCAATTCTCACAAAGGGGACAATGCAGTCGGCCAACAGCTATAGATTGCCAGCTCCTTGAACTTAAGAAAGGTACTCTCGATGGAGATAAGACTCAACGCCCACATTCAGAAGCAAGACCACCTTACTTACAATCCCTAACCAATGTCCTAGACTGTCTTCTCTGTTTGTTGGTTGAGCAAAGCTAGGAATTTGTTGGTTCGCAGACAGTGATTCAATGGTCAGAAGATCAAGATTCCGAAAGCATTCTTTCAGCAATCTCCTTTGTGATTTCGTATGTTACATGGACTACTCTTCATGTCGGGTACTCAGCAATCAGGTAAGCATTGGCATATGTGTCCGACAGGTTAAGTTAGTCCTTCACTTAGCAACCATATTTGCAATATGAATTCACCATGGAACTATGCACAAAACTCTAGAGTTACATATGGAATGCTCTATGACAATTCATACCCACTATCTAACCAAATTTAACAGAAAACATGCCAAGAAATATGGATATAATGTTGCGCATTCATGTCCTTGAAATGAGAATTAGATGAAGTCCGACACTTAAGACGCATACCATCTCCCAACATCCATATCCGAGTCTGTGCAACATATGTGATTGCAGCTAACTCGTAGGCTAATGAGGATCTCGATTCTCAGGTTACAATGGAGCCCGCCAAGGCTTGTTAGAGTTTTTAGAAGTTTGTATACAGAAGTGTTGTGTTCCCAGCATACATTGGTCGTAAAATTGTTCTGCTCCCAATTTCTATTATGAAGCAAACAACTGTGTGTCAAGTCTACACTAGCAAATGATACACCTTTTATCATGGAAGGTATGCCTGTTTATCCTTCAGTTCCTATTGGTGTTATGTCTCAGATTGGTAAGCCCACTAAGGGCATCTATCATGGACACTTGAACAAACTTGTCAAAGCCAGTTGTTAACCGCGTGTTAGTTAAGTCAAAACAGCCATTAGTGACTCCATTGCTCATGTTATCAATACCTTGCTACATTGGTTTGACACCAACTATGCAGCAAAACACTCGTCGCTTAATACACAATCAGGCTAGTTCATTGGAGTATTCATCTAGTCGCAAGACAAAATCAGCAAGCACTTCACTCACAAAATTGGACCTCCCTTGTTCTTATTTGCCCATTTTCCCCTGATAGCTGTAGCCATTCCCCTGCATATGCCCTAAAGAGTACCATAGAGATGTAAACTCATTTTATTAACGCACAAACATTTCTAAACAAAAGAAAATTGTTTTAGTACCCTAAGTTTTGTGCTGCAGTTATGAGGGAAAGCTAAATGGCATCTTGATACAGAATCATGGAAATTTCTAAAATCAAGCCAACCTCAATCTGCTCGATATGATTTCAACGGGTGTGACGGTCATCTAAACAGTTGTCTATCTTTGTAAATCCCGTCCAAACAGGCTACGCGTGTTTCAGCCAATTTCGGCTTCGTTTTGGACTTCATAAATATTTGTTTCCTTGTTGGTTTATGACTTGGAGTGCATGGAAATGTGTTTTGGCAAGGAGCATCTTTGTGAAGGATTCTGTGGCTATAAATATAGCCTTACTCTCTCATTAGAGTTTGGATTTCTTGAGTGAATCCCTCGGAGAAACCCTGTAGGCAGTCTCATCTATAGAACATTAGGGTTCTTTGAAAAATCTTCATCAGTTTCTAGCTGCGCCCTTCATAGTTATGTAGGCCTTTGGCTATCTGGAAGATCATCTATTTTTGGTTAAAACCGTCGGGTTTCGTAAGAATCATGTGGAACTCCATTCCATCTGTGTCTCTTGGTTAAAATTCTAGGGGTTTGGTGAGACTTGATGGGAGAGAATATATATTTGGTGAGAGATTCCAATCAGGTTTTGGTGAGAAAACTTGTATTTTGGGATTGGTGAGTTTGTCTCTTTGTGAGATTTTTTTATTTGTTACTTCTCGGTTATCAAGACTATCAACAATCCTTGGGTTGCAATTGGGTTCTTATGGGAGCCACCGCACAATAATTTCCTATTAATTCTTATTAGATTCGGGTCAAATTTTTTTGGATCAACCATTCACCTCCGCAAGAGGAATTAGAAAAATATAAAATATGAACCCAGGTTGAAAAAAGTTCACTAAAGACCAAAAAAAAAAATACATTCTTGTACTCCTGTATCTTTGGCGTCATCTACGAACTTTTTGCAACTTTGGCCTATAGTTTGGTAAAAATTATGATGAAAAGCTTAAAAAAGCAACTAAAATTAAATAATACCGGCTGTTTTGACAAAAATTAATTTAGTCTAAACTCACCCTAAGGTTTCTATGAGCTGACCATTTGACTACCAATATGTGAATGCATCATTTAGCATGGGAGGGAGAGAATGGGACTCGATCTCGGTTGCAGTGTGGGGCATTCAAGAGCTCTGCCGCTTAAGCTAGCCACCACTTGCAACTTTTTCCACAATTCAGAAATAATATCTGTATGCATACATACATTGGCGTGTGTGTGCAAGAAGTAAGAATGGGAAGAGAAGAATGAGAAGAGGAGGAGGAGGAGAATCGAACCAGCGTGCTTAGGAAGAGAGCGCCAGCTACAGAAGCCATTCTTGTTGATGTACTCAATTAACATCTCGTCTTCTTCAGCCGTCCATGGCCCCTTCTTCAACCCTTTCTTCTCACAACACGGTGTTCTCCCCATTCCTCTCTCTCTCTCTCTCTCTCTCTCTCTCTCTCTCTCTCTCTCTCTCTCTCTCTCCGTCTCATAAATGATCACATTAAACCCTAATTTTAAAGACCCGATATTCTCAGAGAGAGAGAGGGGGAAAAGTACAGAGCAGAGGAGTGAGAAATGACCTGTCAAGAGAATCACATGGCAGAAGAGAGGTTTTTTCCTGTAGACAACAAATTGCAAGTTCACATTCAATGTCCCAATAATCGAATCCCAAGGGTTTGTAAACACTAGTTGATTTGTCTCGGCTTGGCTTACCACCCAAGGTCGCACGTCGATAGCTCTCGGTATTGATTTTGTCATTGCGACCACCACACCTTACAACAAACGCGTGAAAATGATTGTGGATTGGACCGAAGAGATTAGTCGATTCATCGGAACACACGTTGATCACCAAAAAAAAATGTCCGAATAATCGAAGAGAGAGAGGGGGAGGTCTTCGATTCGCATTTAATGTGGTGATATGATGTATCAATCTGTACATATAGGGCTCAGTGGAATAAGAGAGCTGAATTTAATGCGGTGTGTCCCCTTGCTGTTCTTTTTCTGAGGTTTTTTTGAATTCAATTCGCCGTATGCATTCATTGAAACATACTACTACTATTGTATGGAGTAATTGCAAAAGAAACACTGCTTTGGGTGTTTGTTTTTTACTGGTCGGAGAGAGAAATCTACAGTTCATATACTGCAATTGGGAGAGAGAGAGAGAGAGAGAGAGTACAGAAGACGCATTGAAGATGGAGAGAGATGATGAGAGAGAAGGCTAATAACCCAACACAATTTCTATGTAGTACATGTGGAGATATATTTATATGGAGAGAGAGAGAGGGGGGGGGACTATGCAGAGAGTAGGGGACTCTGCCTGTCTGCCATGGACCATGATCCAGGGATTCATAAATAAGGAGAAATTATTTTAGGGCTGGGCATTACATAGTTTTTTTTTTTTTTTTTGAGTAAATAAGGAGAAATTATGTTAGGGCTAGGCTTTACATAGTTTTTTTTTTTTTAAATGATTTTCACACGTCCTTTTTATCGAAATTATGACCATTAATTGCACAATAGATAGTTCGGACACCGCACTACAGTGTTATCGTGCGGCACCGCATTACAGGGTTTCTATTTTCCTTTTAATCTATTGGTATTTCTCTTTTGTTTTTATTAACTTGAAGTACCAAATTGTCTTTCATATATAAAAACTTATTCAAGAGATAAGGGCAGTTTAGTATTTTCAATTTGAATAAAGTCTAAAAAACAGAATGCAAATGGATTAAAAAAGGGGGAAGTTTGTCTCTTTTTTTTTTTTTTTTGGTTGTCTTCATATTATTGTGAAAATATCACTCACTTTTCATTAAAAATACTACAATTTAGTTCATTTAATTAGAGGAAATAACTTGTCTTGAATAGTAAAAAAATTTAGACTAAGTGTGAGTTTCTACTACGGTATTTTGATGTTCTTGGATACAAAAGTTGTGTAAAAAATTAAACACATCTCCGGTTTCCGTTCAAAAAAATAAGTGTCCTTTTACTCTCTCTCTTACCGTTTTCAAATCAAAAAAAATATTTTCCGTGATGTATCGTGTTTGAAGGTTTTTTTGTTTTGAATTAAAGTTTTAAATGAGTACTTTTTGGTGTAAAAAAATTTGAAAAACGATAAACGGAAGTACTCAATTTTTTGATTTGAAAAATGGCACTTTTTGCAAAAATTGTTTCGTTTTTGAAAAGCTGTTTTGATCAAGCCCTTTATTTTGGAACGGAGGAGTAATGTATTGTTGATTTGACAACTTATAGTCAAAGAATACCAAAAATATCTTAATGAAAACTCACCCTAATATATTGTCAAGTTGGACCAAATCGAACTCTCGAATAATTTAATAACGAATTAATTCAGATTCATTTTAGAACCCTAATCCGATAGTTTGGTCCCTTGGTCAGAAAATGTCACCTGTTTGGAGGAATTGAATGTGGTCAATGGTCAAGTCAAACACTCAAAGATGGGGTAAAAATAGGAGAAGGACCCCCCCACTGGTTTAGACCACGCTACTCCCTATCAGGTTGGAAACCGAGGACCTGCTACGCGGGTGTTTGACTGCTCGGGAGGCTCGTTTTCGACTTTTTAATTTTTTGACTTCTTATATTAAGATGATAAAAATGTATTTTGAATCTGGTGGATTTGGGATTCCTGTAGTAAGCTAAGTCATTATATTTCCGTAGTGACCTTAATTGTAGGCCCTTTGAAATTTTCATTTGGGATCGGAACCTTTCATTTTTTCAGGAATATTGAGCACATTATGGGTCTATAAAATTATGATCATCGGAAATTGATAGACACACAATTGAGACAATTTTATCTTACAGTGCATTCTCGAAATGATATTGGTCATCCATATAAATGTCCAATTAATTTGATTTTTTATATGAATGATATGCTTAACATTCTCTGCAAATTGTAAGGTTCCGATCCCCAAACAAAGAATATAGAAGACCCACAATTGAGATCACTATGGGTACCCCAAATCTGAATCTGGTAGGGTGTTCGGGAGAAATTTGCATTTTGCAATAGGAGAAGTATTTGAGAGATATGTACAGAATATAGTTTTGTAGGTCTTTTTGTTAACCAAACTGAGAGAAGTGAAAAATGAGAAATTGAAAAACTCCTCACCCCTACTTTTGGCTTCTTCTCGCTAATGTAAAAAAACTAAAACACATTCTCACAGAATGCATTTTGAAATTTTTAGCCAAAAACGTAAAGATGAAAAGTTCAAAATGAGGTATCCAAACATCCCATATGAAAATTTCAAATGGGTACCGCCCCGAGCTCGAATATGTTGACTTAGATTGTTATTTTGCGAAATTCGAAGCGTAGAACATCTCTAAAAAAATAAGTAAATTACAGTTGATACGGGTGATAGTATAATCTGATAAACGAACCAAATTATCTTAAATTTATTTTTTTTTGTGGATCATATTTGTCCTTAATTTATTCGAGGCATGATTTTTTATATCTCTGGTCAATTTGTTTTTCGCAAGACTGTTCAATGCGACAAGGTAAACAAACAGAATAGATTAAGGGCCCGTTTGGATAGAGTAGACAGAAGATGAATGAGGTGGGTTGGGCTATATAGTCATGGTTCCTTTCTATATCCGTCGTTTGGTGTCCTAAAATCTCCCTCGATGTCTCATCCTCCATCTCCGTTTAGTCTCGCTTCCCCATGACTAATTATAAGTAGGGGTGCTTATATTTAGCCATTGTAGTTATCCCACCCCGATGCAATTTTCTTCTGATAAAAAAATAAAGTACTTCCACACATATTTTTTTTTTTTGCACCTTATTATACTACTAATAGAAATCTTTAACTCGATACAAAAAAATTTGAAAAATTTTATATTTTAGAAATTTACATTGTTGGCTTGTTGAGTTAATTTGCAATATCCTTCAGATAAAAAAAAGTACTTCCACATATAATTTTTTATTTTTGTTCTACCAAATTAAACTATTAATAGAGATCTTTAATTTGATATAAAAAAAATTTAAAAAATTTATTCTTTAGAATTTTTCATTGTCGGCTTGTTGAATTAATTTTAATATTTAATATTCTTAATTTATACTATAAAGGAATATTGAAATAAATTACTTCATTATAACGTAATTTTTGACAAATATAACAAAATAATTAATTTTGGTATTTATATGATTATAGAAATACATAATCTACTATATGCATTACCAAGGGCAAGAAAGGATGTTTAATCCCCCCTTCTTAGCTGTCATATCAATGTGGTTTCATCCTTCTTCATTCTTATTTAATCCTCTTACTATTTAATCTCTCTTATTATTTTATTCCCCAAAATCAATACACCATCCAAACGAGCTGTTAAGGGCTGGAAATGGATATATGGTAATTATTCATTTGATGTTCGAAAAGGTCCTCCAATACCACACATTCACACTAGATACTACATGGCATTGCCATTCCAAAACAAGATACCACATGGCACTATCTCGGGAATAAATAATATTTTTTCCTGAATATGTCATTGGTTTGGAATACAAGGTGACCACATCTTCACTTTTTAGTTCAAATTTGTCGTAGTTTGGATTAAAAATACATTACCTATATATAATTACACAAAATGGGAAGCATAAAATACCATGAAAAAGTGTGAAATCCATTACAGCCACACAAAAAAAAAAAAAAACATCTTAATGTAATGTTTTATGTTGGGAAAGGGTTAAAAGAAAGTTTCATAAACTAGTGGGGGATAAGTGTAAAATATAACATTGCACTTGACATGTGTCTACGTGGATAGCAGGGGAGGGCTTACCATGAGCATGTGGACCTGGGTCTTGTGGACTTTGGTGCAACTAGGAATGGCAATAAGGCGAGGCGGGGTGGGGCAGGATAGGTTTCAACATCCCCTGACTTCGACTTGAAAATATATTCCCGCCCCTGCCCTTAACCCAACCGGGTAATGGATGGATATCCCCTACTCCGGTCTTATCGGGTAACAGGTTTACTTGCCCCTCTCTCTTTTTTTCATATTAAAAAAATATTTTTTTATTCAAAAATTAGTGAGCACAAATAATAAAAGTTCGTAAAATAAAAATAACAATTACAAATTAATCAACATCTACTATCTATAAGGAAAATGAAAAATACATATATAATGTGAGATTATAGTTGTAAGGGTAAAAATAATTCTATTTTATGCATAAAAAAAATTTCGGGGTGGGTTTGGGGAGGGGTATGTCTACCCATAAGGTCTCTAACCCTACCCTAACGCAATTGGGTTTTTTCAATTCTCTCCCGACCCCAACCCTATATCCAAAAAAATTTAATAAATACCCTCCCCGGTCGAGGCAGGGCAGGGCGGGGCGAGGCGGATTGAATAGCCATCTCTAGGTTCACTCTAGGGTTGAATTACCATCCCTAGTTGTACTGCACTTCAATATGTCTTTTCGAGATGTAATCATCACGATCCAAAATAATCATTTTTAAGAGTTTGCAGATCACTACAATTGTGTAAGAAAATCAAATTAAACAGACATTTATAAAAGCATAATCAAGTGAGATTTTCTAACAATTCATTTTCTGAATCATACTAATTTTTCATTTTTCAAAAGCATTGTCCAACCATGTCACCATCAACATCCAATAAACTTGTCTTTTAGTACAAAAAATTAAGTTCTTTAACAAACTCTATAATGAATGTTCTAAATCGTGACAATCTCCCTCTCCCTCCCCCTCTCCAAAAACCCTAACTACCACAAATATTATTCTTCCTCCTTTCCCTCTCCCTCTCTGATAGGCGCGCAATGTCATAGATATAAGCGCCTAAGTAGGGCGAATTAGCGCATTAGAGGCGCGATTTATTTCATTTTCCACTTGATGCGGTGTTGTCTTTTGTTTTTGGTGTTTGTGTTTATTCTGTAGGGAACAGGTCGAAAAGGAGCACGGAAAGTGGCAATAGGACATCGGGCATGTGGGGCATGGTGGGACCCAAGCAAGGACGACCAAACAGCTGGAATTTCATCTTTAGAGGTCTCGGTATCGATACAAGGGTTTGCCTGTATCGATACCCAAGTGCTAATTTGCGAACAGAACGTCTGGGTATCGATACAGGACTTCTCCTGTATCGATACCGAGGGTCTTAAATTGCCCGTTTGACTTGCCACGTGTGTTGACTTCGGGGAGGGATAAATACCTCGTTTTGAGTCCGAATTAGGGTTGGAACTTAGCATTAACTTTCTTCTAATCTCGCAGCCGTTTTTCCTTTGAAGTTATTACTTTCCGGAGCTTGTTCCATTGAGTTTTTGAAGTTTGTTCGCTGATTCTCGCATTGCTTCGGTAACGTTTCTATTTATTTACATTAATCTCAGTTCGCGGGAGTTTGTCCGTGTTCTGAGATTCGAATCTTTGTTTAATCCATATTCAAGTTGAATAGCATGTTTTATTTCAGAATTATGTTATCTGTTCGTTTCAATATGAGTGAGTAGATTCATAAGTATGGCCGCGGGGTGATTAACACGCCGTGGCCAGGGACGGATTTGTTCTTGCTCTGATTTTTACAATCAATAATGGAAAAAAAAGCAATTTTAGGTTATTAAAGAGCTTTCGTCGGACGAATCCGAGCTTCGTTGGAGCCCATGTAACGCGAGGAACGGGGGACCAAAACTTGTTCTTCGCTGTACATGGACAATGGCGACCGCGAGGATTCGCATCTTTCGGGGTAACCTTTTCTCTCTAAAATCAAACGTTTCCTTGGAAACAACGAATGGAGCATGAAATATCCGGACCTGGTCACCGTGTTATGAACTCTACGACCGTACTTCCTTTTAATTGATTTAAGTAAATCAAATTCTCTTAGTTTAGGTAATTTCACCAATCAAATCACAAGGGTGGCTACCTAAGAGCCGTGTTTAAACTTGGCAACCCGAGTACTTAGTAAGCACTTTCCACCTTCTCTGTGGATTCGATTCCGGTCTTACCGGGTATTGTGCTACACCGGTCTCCGCCCTACGCTTGGGGCAGCCCATTAAATTAGGTATAGGATTTCGGTCAAGCATTTTTGGCGCCGTTGCCGGGGAAGGCAAGAGGTGTTAAGAATTCGGGTAGTTAGTGTTATTTGAATTTTAGCTTTAATTTTATCTTTAATTTAAAATAAAAAAAAATTTAGGTAAATCTTTAGTTGTTATTTTTAGAATTGAGTCAAGATAGGTAAAGGAAGGAAGGGTTCACCAAAAGGGGACCCATTCTTCTTCCGAGACCCTTCTAAACGTCTAGTTAGGATAGATAGCGAGTCGTTAATAGAAGTTCCACTTGTAGAGAATTCGAGTCAGTTTGAGCCAGTGCCATTCCAGCTTGAGTGGCCGTCCAATCAGTCCGAGTCTTCCGAGAGTCAACCTGAGTCCATTCCCAACCTGTTCTTAGAATTTCCCAATCCATTGTTTGAATTAGAGAGTGAGCCATCGATGGCGGAACAGAAAACTATGCAGGATTACATGCATCCCGAGAGGACTACTCCTTTCGACCCGATAGTTCTGCCGGCTGAGACTGTGGAGGCACGCAATGCTTTCACTGTTAAACCAGGAACCCACAATGCCCTCCCTCTCTTTTATGGGAGGGAAAATGAGGACCCATATGAGCATGTCCGCCACTTTGAGGGGTTGGTGCGCATCCTAGCCACCACTACCCAATGGGAAAACGCTTGCCTTAAGCTTTTCCCTGCTTCTCTGAAAGATGGTGCGGACAAGTGGCTCAGAATGCAGAAGGAGCGGTCTCTCACGACATGGACAGCTGTTAGGGAGCTGTTTTACAGGAAATATTTCTCTGAGAGTAAGTCACAGCACCTGACTCGCCAACTCCAGTCGTTCAGACAAAAAGAGAGCGAGTCATTTTTTAGGTGTTGGGAGAGGTTCAAGGACTTGTTGTTGTCTTTACCCCACCACGGGTTTGAGAAACATCAGTTGGTGACATTCTTCCAGCTGGGCCTAAACATTGCGACGGCCCAGCAGATTGAGTATCTTTGTAGAGAGGGAGATTTCCTAGATAAGGCCCCAGATGAGGCATGGGATTTTCTAGAGGAGTTGGCCGAAAAACACCGAAGTTGGGAACCTTCCGACTTAGCTGACAGGGCCATAGCTGCGCAGGGACCCAGTGGGTCCGGTATTTTTCCCCTTAGCGTGAGAGAACACACTGTCCAGTCTCAGCTGGACAAATTGACCAAACAAATGGAGGACTTGCGGCTGAAGCAAGTCCACCAGGTGCATGATGTGAGAGTAGAGGAAGTGTGCGCGCTTTGCGAGTGTCCGGGGCATTCAGTGACTGCTTGCCCCGCTTTTCCGATGGTTAAGGAGGCATACCAGAGTAACCAAGCTGAGGTTAATGCGGTGAACCAACGTTGGGATCCGTTCTCCAACACCTATAATCCGGGCTGGGCTCATCACCCAGCCCTGGGATGGAGAGATCCTAAAGCACCAGTGCCACCCCCCAGGCACCACCTCAGCACAACAGATGCAACCATACCGGCCTCAGCAAGGCCAAATGTCCCAATACCGTTATCCCTCACAGAATCAGCAGGGGTTCAGTCCTTCATTTTCAGGACCACCCCCTGGCATAAATCATCCTCCGAGGGATAGGCAGACTGATGATATGTTGAAGGCTCTCATGCAGTCTCAATTGAGTTTTACTGAGCAGACCAAGCAAACAATTGGAGACATTAGGTCTCAATTAACCCAGTTGACGGCAGTAGTTGGGCAAAACCAACAGGAGAGGGGAAAATTTCCCTCTCAACCTCACGCCAATGCTGTCGGTTCTAATTATCTGGGAGATGGTTCAGGCACGAGTAATTTGAACCCCAGTCCGGAGGAAGCAAAGGCGATCACCACTCTCAGAAGTGGGAAGGTGATCGATAAGACTATTCCTCTGAAGCAAAAATCGGTTCTACCTCTGGTTCCGGTCACTGCACCAGTAGTAGTCCCGGACGTGGGGAAGTGTACTGAGGAAGAGAGAGAAATAGAGTCACCAGAGGTGGTGGTGCCTGCTCCTGCGGCCCCCACGACTCCTTTGCCACCCATTGCCCCATATCCCCATCGCTTGGTGGCAAAGCCAAGTGTCAATGTGAACTTCCAGATTCTTGAGTTGTTCAAGAAGGTTCAGTTTCCTATCTCTTTGATGGAAGCCATTGACGCTATTCCTCAGTTTACAAAGGTGCTGAAAGAGATGTGCACGTCGAAACGGAGAACAAAGAGTCAGTGCAACGTGCTACTGACGGAGCAAGTGAGCTCCATTCTCCAAGCTGATATTCCGATTAAGCGAAAAGATCCAGGTTGTCCCACTATCCCTATAGCTATTGCGGGCCAGAATTTTGAGAAGGCCTTACTAGATTTGGGAGCAAGTGTCAACTTGCTCCCGTATTCGGTATACTTGAGATTAGGCTTAGGTGATCTTAAAGCCACACCGGTCACGCTACAGCTGGCTGACCGGAGTGTGAGAATTATTTGGATAATACGATCCATTGAATAAAAATAACAATTCACGCGTTTACAATTTAAATTCATGCTCACATGCAACCACACTCATAATAAGTCCAAGTTAGTAAGAAGGCTTGGACTCCTCGGGCATTTTTTCAAACAGTTGGTGACATCCTTCTGAGAAACCGTACAACACCGTCTTCCTTAGTTGAAAGGGCTTGAGAAGGGGACTTAACCAGAAAATATACCGAATCCAATTGAAGGACCCTACCGTAGCCCCAATTAGCTCGCTGGTTTCCCCTACCCCAGGCATTACGACCACCATTATCCGTATCCCTCTTAACAACATCAGTGAAACAAAATTGATCATCTTTTAATCCCAATTAGCAGGCCATGATATTGGTGCAGCTATTGATTCCCGTATAATTATAGGATCATAAATTAGAATGAGAAAAAAAATGAAGTCGTACCTAACCTGACCTAGAAATTGCTCCAAACGTGGGGTAGTGACCGGCGAAGATTGTAGGTGTAACTTGAACTAGATTTTGGCACTTACTTTGATTTGCAGAGAGACAAAGAGAGAGCCAAAACCAGAACGATCCGTGACATCAATTGAGGGATTGCGTGCAGAGGCAACAAGATCTCGCATTGCCGTTGATCATCGATGGCAGTTCACATAGAGAGAGACGGCAGTTCTCAGAGAGATATCGACATCATGGGGAAAGAGAGGCCACCGATTGTGGTAAAGAGAGAGGTTTTTTTTTTCTTGCAAAGTCTGGAGGAAAAATTACCGGCAAAATTTTTATTTTTGAACTGCAATTACCTTGGAAACTAAAACACTTTTTTGGGTTACAGATTTGCCACGGGTTTCACAATACCGTCGCAAGGAAATATTTTTTTCTTAGCTTTTGCCACGAGGAATGTACCCGTAGCCAATAATACCTATTAAAAACTTAAAATTTTAACGCTGTTATGAAACCAAGCAAATAATAAAGAGCTGGACAGTAAATAAACTGGACACAAATATGTAGGAAAGAAGTTAGTCTTCTGGACTACTCAAATATTATTCAGAGTGGTATTTTGCTCTCAACCTTTTCTTTCTCTCTTGCTTTGCTTGTGTATTTCCTTCCCTGGCCAATTTCCTTATATAGCCAAAAGGGTACGAACAATACACCTAACACAATAAATTTCTACATTACATTTCCCAAGATGATTTCTCAATATGGTCATCCATCTTCTGCAGATAACATTTATAACACTCCCCCTTGGATGACCAAATACTAAGAACATGCCTCATTAAAACCTTACCAAGGAAAAACCCAATGGGAAAAACCTTAGGTGAAGGAAAAAGAGTACATGGTGAAAAACTATTTACAGATTGCCTCATTAAAACCTTGCTAAGGAAAACCCAGTGGGACAAAACCTTAGACGAAGGAAAAAGAGTACAATCGTTTATCTTTTAGTACCAATTACTCCCCCTCAACTTTGCATGATGTGTCTTTGAGTCGGCGCATTCCAATACCATTAACCAGCTTCTTGAATGTTGCGGTTGGTAATGCCTTGGTGAATAAATCTGCCAGATTGTCACTAGAACGTATTTGCTGAACATCAATATCACCGCTTTTCTGGAGATCATGGGTGTAGAAGAATTTTGGTGAAATATGCTTAGTTCTGTCTCCTTTGATATAACCAGCTTTAATCTGTGTAATACATGCGGCATTATCTTCATGTAATATGGTCGGGCTATCTTTGATTGAAGATAATCCGCACTTTTCCCGAATGTGCTGTATCATAGATCTCAACCAAACACATTCACGGCTTGTTTCATGAATCGCAATAATTTCAGAATGATTAGAAGAAGTGGCAGTCAACGTCTGCTTCACAGAACGCCATGAAATAGCAGTGCCACCACAAGTGAACACATATCCTGTTTGTGACCGAGCTTTGTGTGGATCAGATAAATAACCAGCATCTGCGTATCCGATTAATTGTGACTTCGATCCATTTGAATAGAACAAACCCAAATCAACCGTTCCTCGGAGATAACGAAATATGTGTTTAATTCCTTTCCAATGCCGTTGAGTAGGAGCTGAACTATATCGAGACAATAAATTGACTGAAAAAGCAATATCTGGTCGTGTACAATTTGCCAAGTACATAAGTGCACCAATGGCACTCATATATGGTACTTCCGGACCAAGAATTTCCTCTCCCTCTTCTTGGGGACGAAATGGATCTTTGTTCACATCAAGTGATCGAACAACCATAGGAGTACTCAATGGATGTGCTTTATCCATGTAGAATTGCTTAAGAACCTTTTCCGTATATGTCGACTGGTGTACTAGAACCCCAGTTGGCAAATGCTCGATTTGCAGGCCGAGACAAAACTTTGTTTTGCCAAGATCTTTCATCTCAAACTCTTTCTTTAAATATTCGGCGGTTTTTATGAGCTCTTCCGGAGTTCCCACGAGATTTAAATCATCGACATAAACCGCAATAATCGCAAAACCAGAGTTTGATTTCTTAGTAAAAATACATGGACAAATAGGATCATTTTCATATCCTTCCTTTAACAAATAGTCGCTAAGTCGTTTGTACCACATACGACCAGATTGTTTCAACCCATATAAAGATTTTTGTAGCTTAAGCGAATAAACACTTCGGGGTTTTGAACTGCATGCTTCAGGCATGGTATATCCTTCGGGGACCTTCATGTATATGTCAGCATCTAGTGATCCATACAAGTATGCTGTCACAACGTCCATCAGACGCATGTCTAGACATTCTGTAACTACCAAGCTAATCAAAAATCTGAATGTGATAGCATCCATTACGGGAGAGTATGTCTCCTCATAATCAATTCAGTCTCTGCGAGAAACCTTGTGCAACAAGTCGTGCTTTATATCGCACAACTTCATTTTTCTCATTGCGCTTTCGCACAAACACCCATTTGTATCCCATTTGTATTCCTCTAGGGGTTTGAACTACGGGTCCAAATACTTCTCTCTTTGCGAGAGAGTTCAATTCTGCTTGAATTGCTCCTTTCCACATTGGCCAATCATTTCTGCGTCGACATTCTTCGACAGTTTGTGGTTCACTTTCATCATCACTTCTAGTAATGTCAAGAGCAACCTTAAATGAAAACGCGTTGTTGACAACGGTTTTATTTCTGTCCAACATTTCTCCCGTACTCATATAATGTATTGAGATCTCATTATTCTCAGGTACCTGTTCCATTTCAGGAAATAACTCTTCGGGAGATTTCTCTTCGGGAGATTCAGAAGTAGGAGGAAATGTTGATAAATTCATTCTTTCATTTCTGATTTAGCCTCTTCATGAGCTTTTACATTTATTAGCTTGATCCCCGGGAGTATCGGCCTATTTCTGGGACTTCAATTTGTTTGCCTTGGATTTTCCTCTTCCGGGGAAGTTTATCTTTGGCACCAACAGGTCTCCCACGCTTCTGGCGTGCTTTAGATTCATCAGCTGTTGTACTAGTAATTTGTCTGTGGGAATTTCGATCCGTTTTGGGATATTGGCAAATTTGGTATATGAGACTTGGTTACTTTATTTGCATCTGTAAATGCATCCGGTAATTGATTTGCAATACTTTGCAAATGAATGATCCTTTGAACTTCCAGTTCACATTGATTAGTACGAGGATCAAGATGAGATAATGCCGAAACATTCCAAGTAATTTCACGTCGAGCTTAAAGCCCGACCTATCTCCCCTAATGGTGGGAAAACCGATTCATCAAAATGACAATCCTCAAAGCGTGCCTTAAACACATCGCCTGTTAGGGGTTCGAGGAATCTAATGATAGATGGAGAATCAAAACCAACATAAATCCCAAGCCTACGTTGTGGACCCATTTTAGTACGTTGGGGTGGTGCAATAGGCACATACACAGCACAACCAAAAACTCTAAAGTGAGAGATATTCGGTTGTTGACCAAGAGCAAGCTGTGTGGGTGAATATTTATGATATGCAGTTGGTCTAACATGAATCAGAGATGCAGCATGTAAAATAGCATGTCCCCAAGCCGAAACTGGCAATTTTGTTTTCATAAGTAATGGTCGAGCAATTAACTGAAGTCTTTTAATAAAAGATTCAGCCAAACCATTCTGGGTATGAGTGTGTGCAACAGGATGCTCAACATCAACACCAATTGACATGCAGTAATCATTAAATGTCTGAGATGTGAACTCTCCAGCATTGTCAAGACGAATTGTTTTGATTTGATGATCTGAGAACTGTGCTCTTAATCTAATGATCTGAGCAAGGAATCTAGCAAATGCAACATTTCGTGTAGACAGTAAACAAGTATGTGACCATCTAGTTGAGGCATCAACTAGAATCATGAAATATCGAAATGGTCCACACGGTGGGTGAATCGGCCCACAAATATCTCCTTGTATTCTTTGTAAAAATGATGGTGATTCAACAATCACTTTGGAGATGGATGGTCTAATTATCAGTTTCCCTTGTGAACATGCATTACATGGATAATTCTTGGGTAATAGAATCTTCTGGTTCTTTAACGGATGCCCTTGTGAATTTTCAACAATACGACGCATCATTATTGAACCTGGATGCCCAAGGCGATCATGCCATAGCATAAAAAGTTTTGGGTTGGAGCACTTCTGGTGCATCACAGTATATGATTCAATTGTTCTAATCGTCGTATAATATAACCCAGAAGATAATGCAGAAATTTTTTCCAATACTAGCTTCCGGCTAGACACATTAGAAGTGATATACAAATATTCTTTTCTGCCTTCGTTTGTGGTTTCAATATGATAACCATTACGACGTATATCCATAAAACTTAACAGATTTCTTTTGGATCTGGTAGAATACAAAGCATTGTCAATATTTAAAATTGTTCCATTTGCTAGAACAATATTTGCTCTTCCAGAGCCTTCAATTAGGTCTGCAGAACCTGATATTGTATTGACATAAGCTTTTATCTTTGACAAATGTTTGAAATATCTGTTATCTCGAAGAATAGTATGTGTTGTACCACTGTCTACCAGACAGATATCTTCACCATTTATCTTTGCATTTGATAATATCCCATTAGTATCCATGCTCCTAAATGCAAAAAATACAAATTTAAAAAATTTCACAAATAAGTAACTGAAAACACATCTTGAAACTTTTATTCCAAAATCAAATACAACATGACATATCTATTATTAAAAGATAGATTAGTCCTTAGACTATTATTTCAAACATAAGCAAAGATACTTATTAGTCCAAATGCATGGACCAATCAGGGTAGTCATCTCCATCATCAAAGAAATCATCTTTTGTCCCACTAGGTCCAGCAGGTAAATCAGACATATCAAAAGATGAAAAATCAAAAGGTTCAAAAGGGTCAGTTTGATTAACATGATCAAGGAAATTGGTTTCAACTTCTTTTCCTTTCCCCTTGATGGATGCCTGGTAAAGATCAACCAAATGTTTTGGCGTACGACAGGTACGCGACCAATGACCTTTTACTCCACATCTGTAACATGAATCTTCTGTATTCTTAAAAGGTTTAGCTTGCAAATCCTTTCCCTTTCCTTGGGATACATCCGACCTATCCCACTTATTCCACTTCCGGGGAAAATAAGTTTTCTTGCTGGGCTTTTTGATGTGTCCTCCACGGACTTGGTAGTTATGGCCACCACGCCCCCGTCCGCGTCCGCGCTCATGACCTCGGCCACGGCCGCGGCCACCTCCCTGACTGTGGAATGAGACTCCGTTTGCTTCTGGAAACGGCATAGACCCGGTTGGGCGAGACTCGTGATTTCTCATTAATAATTCATTGTTTTGTTCAGCTACCAAAAGACAGGATATCAGATCCGAGTATTTCTCATAGCCCCTCTGTCTATATGTTTGTGATAGATTCATGTCTCTGGGGTGAATCGTGGAATATGTTTTTTCCAACATATCCATTTCAGTAATTTTCTCCCCACACAGTCTCATAAGAGAAACAATTCTGAATAGGGCAGAATTATACTCGCTAACCGATTTGTAATCTTCAAATCTTAGGTGCATCCAATGATAACGAGCTCTAGGCAACATGACTGTCTTTTGGTGCCCATATCTTTCTTTCAGATTGTTCCACAAAACTAGTGGGTCTTTGACAGTGAGATACTCGGACTTCAGGTCCTCGTGGAGGTGATGTCGGATGAAGATCATGGCCCTTGCGCGATCCTTCAGGGACGCACTATTACCATTTGTGATCGTTTTTCCGATTTCCATTGCATCGAGATGAATCTCGATATCAAGGATCCATGACAGATAATTTCTTCCCGAAATGTCAAGGGCAGCAAATTCCAATTTCGTATAGTTCGACATTATCTATAAAACAAGATATCATTTTAGACAAATAATCATGAAATAACAAAATTAAATAGTCAGAGCATGAAATTCCCCTTGACAAAGTCTACTGTTGCTATATGGGATCTATCTATACACTTGCTAAAAGAGTATAAAAGTCCTATGATAATATCTATATTATAACTACTGGTAAGAAGTTAATAGTGGGTCACTGCCCAAGGGAGGAAATTACCAGTGTTCACATGTAGCATTATGACGTGCTATCCATTTTTTTCGGTAAAAAGATTTAGGCATAATACTACAGCTACAAATTGAAATACTAGAATAATAGAGGAGTTGTCTTAAATAAATAAATTTGTAAACATGTAATCAACCACTGGGGTTAGCTCAGTGGCCAAACTCGTGGTTTCCCTTAAGGAGGTCGCGGGTTCGAGGCGGAGTGGTGGATTCAATATTTGAAAACCCATCCACCTTGTTGCTAAAAATACTTCAGGTATTTTGCCTCCTTTTTTTAATATAAGAATTTGTTGGGTAAAATTCTTCTGGTATTTTCCCCTTTTTTTTTTAAAGCATAATACTTCAGAATTTATAATTGATATGTACTTCAGGTACAATCTCTCATTTTTTTTCATAATTAGAATACTTCAGGATTCATAGTTGATATGTACTTCTGGTACAATAATTCTTCTTCTTTCCCTATACTGTTGTTGGCATAAAATATGACGAAAAGAAATCCACTTAAAGCATAGAAGTCACCACATGAATTTAGCTACTGATAGTTTTAAAAGCTTCTGAAAAATTGATACCATTGTCCGGTTTTGAGTATCTGAAATCAAAATTGATAGAAGTAGTGTATCTGTTTTAAAAATCTCATTTTGATGAATATGGAGTAGTGTATCTAAAACTAACAAATTGTATGAATGGAGTATACATCATTTACCTCTCTCAATTGGCTAGGGCTTCGTGCTGATAACGTGTTATGAAACCAAGCAAATAATAAAGAGCTGGACAGTAAATAAACTGGACACAAATATGTAGGAAAGAAGTTAGTCTTCTGGACTACTCAAATATTATTCAGAGTGGTATTTTGCTCTCAACCTTTTCTTTCTCTCTTGCTTTGCTTGTGTATTTCCTTCCCTGGCCAATTTCCTTATATAGCCAAAAGGGTACGAACAATACACCTAACACAATAAATTTCTACATTACATTTCCCAAGATGATTTCTCAATATGGTCATCCATCTTCTGCAGATAACATTTATAACAAACGCCAAAATTTCCAGGCACTTAAAATGGCCTTTTGCAACGGCAAAACCTCCGACGCAAATGCTCTGGTCGCTTATAGTATTCTTTCTTGTAGTGAGTGTTCTTACCCTACATGATATCGCTGGCAGGGCAACTCATGGTGGCTTTGAAAATCTGTAGTTGTGAAAGTTTATTGGTGCGAGCATACTTAGTTGGAGTCCATTCGATCGTCTACATATTCACTATCTTTTATCTTCAACTAGCACTAAGGGGGTGTTTGGGAGCCTATTTTTCAGCTTTTCATTTTCAACTTTTTGGCTTTTTGATTTTTTGGATTATGGCCAGAATGAGTTTTGAATATAAGTGGAGTGTTTGGGAGAAATGTGCAGAATGTATTTTGCAAAAGTAGAGTGTTTGGGAGAAGAATGAAAAAAATGAGTTATGGATTAATCTTTTACCATTTTACCCTCATTTATTATGATATTAAAAATGTATATGCCATTTTACTTATTTAGTTATTTATTTTTTTGAATTTTTTTGTGTGTCGTTGTTCCCAAAGAAAACAAAGTGAAGTACCCAAAAAAAAAAAAGTGTGTGTTGTTCCCAAAGAAAACAAAGTGAAGTACCCAAAAAAAAAAAAAAAAAAAAAAAGGAATGAAGTCTCTCTCTGGAGGAATATGTGTCTCTCTCTCAGAGCCTCTCTCTCTCTCTCTCTCTCTCTCTCTCTCTCTCTCTCTCTCTCTCTGTGCTAGAAACCCATTTGAAATCCATGGAAAATCCCACGGAAGATCCCGGTGTTTAGATTGCATGAATCGTCTTCTTGCTTCTCCTTCCTTTCTCTGTCTCTCTGATGTTGTTGTGGTGGAAGATTTTGGGAAGAAAAAATGTAACGTAAACAAAGGGTAGAATGGGGAAGAAAAAACTAGAAACAGAAGTAGAAGTTGAAAAGGAAGTCCATACCTGTTTTTTATTTCTGCCCCAGAATGTGAAAAATGGAGAACCTGTTTTGAGAGAATGAATTTTGGGACTTGTCTCCCAAACACCCAAAAATTGAAAATGAGAATGTGAAAAGTTGAAAAAGCACCGGCCAAACACCCTCTAAGTCTTTTCTGAGATGCTTATTCTAGGTATGAATCTAGTAAGTGTCACTGTTTGCATTAGGTCATGTCTAGGTTTAGGTGATATACATCGATTGTCTTGTGCGTTTCTTGTTCTTTATTTAAATTATTAGTTTGGCTTTGTCCAAAATCTTTGTAATGAATTCCGTTTTGTAAGTAACGTTGGGCTTTAATTAATATAACTTCTTGTTTCTGTGTTCCAAAAAAAAAAAATGTGACAATCATTACTTTCGGAGTGCCAAACAAGCCCCACAGACTCCCCCTTTGGATTGAGGGGATTCGAGAGAAGAGAAAGGAAATGGAAGGGGAGCACTTTTTCTCCCTTGTTTGGATGAGCAAAGCGGTGAGAGAGGGAGAGAATAGGCGAGAAACCTGAACCCCTTAACCCCCCAATTTTGGCAAGATTTCGAGAGAAAGGAAGCCCTAGGCGGCCGTACCACCAACGGCGACGTCGCCGAAGAACCTGCAAACCCAATTCAACAGCATTAATGGAGGTGTTGGGGAGAGTGGCAGTGGCGAAGATCCTGGATCTTTGATTTGAAGCTTGGATTTGGTCACCGGAAAGCCGCCGGAGAGAGTTTGATCGCCACAATAGGAGGGAGAGACTCTGATTTCTCCCTCTTGTTTAGATCCCTCGGTGAGAAATCGCTCTCCTTTCTTCTCTTTTCTCACTAATAAGGGGTTGTTAAGTCACACATGGGGTGCCCCCACTTGCTTCCAGATTTGATTTAGGAAGCATAATGTTTTTCACATACATTTGAATGTCTTCTCAATTATCCGAACCTTTCATATTTTATAGCGACCGTCGGACAATCTATCCACGCAAAAATTTAAATTGAAAAAAAACACTCGTAAAAAATAATTAGACCATCTATGCTTTCTAAATAAAAGTTTTTTGATAAAGCGGTTGATAGTGTCCGATCAACAGAAATTTTTGCATGTACTTTCTATTCAACAAAGCCCTATTAGTTGAACCAAAGAGATCGTGAAGACCTAAACAGCAAAACAACTTTTTGTAGAACATGTTTCAAAGCTTCACCGCTCTGTTTGCTGTTCGCGTTTGTCATTCGTCGTGCTAGCACAACACCAAGCCACCTACCGAAAGTCTTATACCAACTCTAAACCACCAAAATCATGTTAAATCCAAGAAATCATCCCAGAACAGTAAGAGATCCATCACAAAAGATGTTTCCATTGTGTTCATATTACACGGAAAAAAACTAGCAAAGGTATTTCAGCAGAAAGCATACATACTGTCCAACAGCGACACTCTAAAATGCTAATATTACCCACAAGACCAGATAATTGAACGCAACATTCACCTGGGATTCTACATGCCCGTTTAGAATTCTCAGGGTCCTGTGCTAGTCTCAGGACTATAGAAAGTTAGTAATGTAAGAAAGCACTCAAAAGGGTTTTGCATCTGAACAGAAGTCTTCCACCATACCATGCCCGTCTCATGTGCAGGATGCACCCTCCTCCAATGCCGAGTTATATACCGTCTTCGATAGTAGGACCCATCGATCCTACAAATTCAACAGGAAAAATAGGTAAGATACAAACCAGCAAATTGATACATCAAGACATACAGTGATACAGGCAACAGAATTTATTGACGGGTATAATCCGGAGAATTTGCAAAGTAATACGAATGCAAGATTTCATCAAAGAAACTTGTGATGACTATCCCAAAGCTAGGTCTCATGACATCTTACTAGCGGAATCCTCCTAAGGGTGGCAAATCCACCTCAAAAGTCAAAAACTTGCTTCAAAGCTCCCAAGTTGGACTTTATTCGGAATCTTGCTCTCATCAAGAAAGGAGCCCGCTCACAACTAAAATAGAACCTCAAGCGTATAAATCACAAAAGAAACAAAAGAAGAGATACCAAGCAAGAGAAATGTAAAATAATGTTAATACACTTGAAAAATAATAAATCAATTCTTGAAATTGCCTCTGCATTTCCTTGAGGTACAAACACACTTCATCAAAAAGGTTAGAGTAGATATAGGATAAAACAACATTGCTATTTTTTCTACTGAGAAGTTTATTTTGAGGTTGGGGAAGAAGGGTACGAGTACAATAAAGCAAAACCCAACATGATCACATGTCAGTTGCAACTAGTTCTTTATATCGGAAAGCCACACAAGTAACAAACTGAAATGCATACATTTAAATCACTCACCATTCTTATCACCACCAACCATTTAGGGGAAATCAACCACTGGTCACTGACAGTAAATAGCCTGGTCTATATGTGGAGGAATTTGCTTTATCTCAGTTCCAAGTTCTTGCTCAATCCTATACCTGTCGAAAGGGAACAACAACGTAAATAAATGTGCAGCCTCGACTCAAAAACAAGAAAGAGAAAACAGAAATCGCAAGGGGAAAGAATACTTCTAACTTAGAATTTCAGAGTACTTCAAAGTTAGAAATTAAAAAGTTGAGGAAATTCTATTGTCTAGGAGAGGAAGTTGAGGAACAATGTGCATACAAGTTGAAACGGTCTTCATAAGTGATCAAATTCACTGCCAACCCAAGGTGTCCAAACCTCCCTGATCGACCAACCTACACGTGACACAAAAATGCATGAGAAAATAACTACAAGCAAAAATTCTGCACAGAAAAATCTTCCAGGATATTTAGAACATACCCTATGCAGGTAAGTCTCTGAATTCCTAGGGAAATCAAAATTAATCACAACATTGACTGCTTGAATGTCTATCCCCCTCGTAAAAAGATCTGCAGTCCATCGCAAAAAGGAAAGAACAATGAGCATAACAATAAGTAGTCAGTAATGCAGCCTTCAAATAGAAATAAAACTCTAAAGACAAGGGGACATAATTGGATAGTCGAACTTTGAATTGATACAACACCCAACACGTTCACATGTCAGTCCAGGCAAAGGCATCAAATATCTCCTCAACACAGTTGAATCATATGACCAGAATGTGTCTTAAACACACAGTTGAATGAAAGTATCATGCTATACTTTTTTTTGGTAAGTAATAAAAGTATCATGCTATACTTTTTTTTGGTAAGTAATAAAAGTATCATGCTATACAAAATTGATTTACCTCATCATCACTAATTACCCAGTTTCGGTCTGCAAGATATCTTTAGGGTTTAGGGCTTTAGTATACCCTTATGTAGGTGCTTATAAATAAATTATTCTATACTTCAACTGGGGATACACTGTTTTTTATTCCTAATAAGTAAAATTCTATTAGTAATATAATCTCATAAAATTGTGTACCGCGTAGACACTGGATTAATGTAAAGCATGTCATATAATGTGAAATGGTGTATATTGGCTTTCAGTTGAAAGATACATACAAGGTTACCAAAAAGAATTAACATTTCACATGAAGATAACGTCCCCCACAAGTTAAACTAACAACACAAAAACAGAGTAACATAGACATAAAAACCTCTATAGTGAAAAAAATCTAACACATAGGCAGCTTAAGAGTAATCGAGCAACATTAACCAAGTAAATTTCAATGGACTTCATGTGAAATGGCTAAAGACTTTAAAGGGCATAAAAGGTCTATTGTGTATTTTCGGAAAACAAACTCAATCTCCAAATCAAACAGAAATTCAATCAATTCAGTGATCTCCCACGCCCATCATGCTAGCTTCAAGTATATCAGAAGGGGCACTCTGGCTTAAATATTCATACTCATTTCACGATTGTAGATATAATTTTGACCTAGTACAGAATATAAATGGCACAAGTTACAACTTATGGTTACTAATCAATCCTCATTTCACAAGTGAACAGAGATATAGCAGGGGCTCTTGCATAATTTTGACATGATTAGAAGCAAGAATAGTATTCAGAAATAAAGACTTCCACTAAATGTAGCATTAGTGTAATAGCCGTAAAATATTAGCAAATAGAATGTTGCATTGACAAAAAGTACATAGAGACTCTAATAAAAAAAACTCTCCCCGTTTCAAATTACTTGTCACTTAATACTATTTTGGGATGTTTCAAATTGTTAGTCCCCTTTGAAAATTCAAAACAATATTTACCCAATCTTCCAAAATAACCCTCTTACCAACAACAATAATTTCATTCAAAAGTTGAAATATAAGGGCATTGTTGGAAATTAATGAAATCTGTTTAATGTGAATGCATTTATTGAATGCAGTTATTGCATGTCTGCTTAACAAGTTAGAATTCCCAAAAGTGACCAGCAATTTGAAACGGAGGGAGTAACATCGAACAAAATTAATCCAGCCAAACAGCAAAAGTGCTTGTACTAGTGGAAACCAAAAGGCATCAGTATCCTACCTGTACAAACAAGATTCCTGCATGCACCATTACGGAAATCATGAAATACTCTGTTGCGATGATCTTGAAGCATCTTTGCATGAATGTAGAAGCAAGAATACCCAAGCTCTGTAATTTTCTTAGCCAGCAATTCCACTCGATTCACCGAATTGCAGAAAATGATTGATTGGTTTATTTGAAGCTGTAGAGAACAACATAAAGATATAAACGTGGAAACCAAAATACTAGTTATGCATTATCCAGTTAGAGGTCAAACCTTGGAAAAAAGAGTGTTAAGGCAGTGGAGTTTTTGTCTTTCTTCAACAAAAGCATAGAACTGAGTTATACCCTTGAGAGTAAGCTCATCCATAAGGTTAATAACATAAGGCTTGCGCAAAAATCTATCTTTAAAATCCTTGACAGTAACAGGAAATGTGGCTGAAAACATCAACATTTGACGGGTCGCAGGTAGGAAACGGATCAGCTGCTCTACTGACGGTTGGAACTCAGGAGACAAAAGTTTATCAGCCTGAAGGACATGAAACCACAAGCCATTAGATTTATTCCATTTCAGATGTTTAACCGAAGCAGATCAGAAGTAAACCAATCAGAATTTCATAACTTCTAAGGCTTTGGACCCAATCGGCACAAAACATCCCTATAGACAGTCCCAACTCTAACGACTAATGAGCACAACCAACTAAGAAGGGCACAGAAATGTTGCAGCTTGGATTTTGCCGAATAAAAGACAAATGTGAAAATCCTCAATGTGAAAAACACAAGCCATATTCCATAAAAAAGTGTGTTGGAATCTCCATCCAACTCCATTCTAATCACTAAAAAAAGTGTTATAAATCTTGGAGAACTTATTCAAAGTCAAAGTGATCTTAAGCCCTTTTTACAAAAATAAAAGCTATCCGATGCATATAACTCTACATACAGAAGATGAACCCTAAATACATTTGCACCTTCTAAATCATGATTTCTTAGTCACTTTAAACCCCATTGCTTTCTTCTCAGTTGGTCAAAACCTTTCCACTAGACGACCTTACAACACAAGCAAAATAAACTCTGCTTACTAACAAACACCAATCACTCTACAATAAGATCATGGAAGGATGAAATCTAAAGAGTAAAGATGGATGTTGAACTGTACCTCATCCATGACAAGCATTGAGCAATCTTTCAAAACGCAAACACCTTTTCTGGCAAGATCTAGTATTCTTCCTGGAGTTCCAACGAGCAGATGAACTGGTTGATATAAACGCATTATGTCATCTTTTAAGCTGGTTCCACCAGTGGTAACCATGACTTCAATATTCAAGTGCTTCCCAAGCTCCTTGCAAACTTGGGATGTCTGCAGAGCCAATTCTCGCGTTGGAACAAGTATAACAACTGCAGCAAAAGACAAATAAGAAACGAACTCCATAAGACAACAAGCTAAACTGAGAACAGGAAAAACATCAAATATCTGCATTGTCCATTAGGTGAAAGGCACTTCAACTACATCAGGAGCCTTTACAGATGCATGATCTGCAGTCAATCAACTCCTGACTGGATAATGTTCGATCATACATAGCTGGCCCTTATTGAATCCATGTTCACAGGGATGCAAATATCGGCAATTGTGCCTCAAATGATCCTCAAAAGGGATAAGCTGCATACCCAACTCAATTCATTCAGAGTCTTGCACAACCAAAACTTTTTGTTAACATTCTCCATTCCAGATTTTAACTCCAGAAATATGTTAGCTCTCACTTGAAATTGCCAGAATATTCTCGTCCAGGATTAACAAAGTGGTGCAATTTGTGAGGAGACATTTTTAATGATATGCCCAAGTATGCAACCACACTAACAAAAACATTCTGTATTAAGTGCTACCATAATTAGAAAAATATAAAAGATAATCCACAAACACAACCAAATCGTTGAGATTAAAACCTTGAATAACGTTGTTATCTTGATCAATTTTTTCCAAAGCAGGAATGCAAAAGGCAGCAGTCTTTCCAGTTCCATTTTTAGCCCTTGCAAGAATGTCGCTTCCAGTTAGAGCAATTGGAATGCTTTCCTCTTGAATGGGAGATGGTTTCTCAAATCCTTTCTCGTATATTCCCATCAGTAGCTCACGTTTCAGAAAATAGTCTTCGAACTCATTTCCTTTGGTGGCAGTCACATCCTGCAAGAAAAATGGGAAGTGATAACCAGGACTAAACTTCATGTCACCACATATCAAATTCAAAGAATACATAGTATGGAAGGAACAATAAGTGGGTGGCATCACCAACCACTTAGTAAAAGAAGAAAACGAAAGACCTAAGCAATCACTACATTCAAACTAGAAAAAATCCACACATCTACAAATGTGGTAGCAATTGCAATTGTAGAATATTGGCTCTTATACAGCATGTCAAATCTTTATGATTGCCAAAAACCTTCAAGATTATACTTGAGGCAGAATGACGATTGTAGCCTGAAAAGTTCTCCAGTGTGTACCAAAAAACAAATTTAAAACCCCAACGAGCTGTCACACTTTTCACTTTCTAGAACCGATAGAACAAGAGTATGATGTATCTTTCATTCGTCCGCATGCGTGACTTGTTCAGGATCAGCTTAGGAGTTGTTTCACAAAACTATTGCGCTTTACGAGACAGGTCACTCTCACAATAAATCAACCCAAAAAAACTTAAGCCAATTTCTAGAACAATCCCCAAGTATTAACACCTCTATTTAAGTATTACCAACAATGTGATGGTCAACTGTAAGGATCAACACCTCAAACCGTGCTTCCTCAGCAGTCTGATGGTCAAATGTCAACATCATTGACTATGCTTTAGCACCACTTTGATGATCACATACCAATACTAGAAATTCAGAGGCCAACAAGAGTACAAACCAGACGCAAAAGGGGGAAAAAAATTATACATGTTCGGTAGTACAGACCACTTAGTGGTTAGTACACTATGCCTCTCTCAACCCTACATCTTTTACTTACTATGGGCTATGGCTATCAAATATAAAACCAATCCAAACCAAACAGATCCTTAACTCCCAATCAATTAGGGACGGCTACATGATCCGTTTTCTCCATAGAGCTCTGTCAAGGGCATCATGTTCCATGAATCGAACAAAACTACCGCTGTCAAGCGCATCATGTTCCATGAATCGAACAAAACTAGATCATTTCGAATTCGAACTACTGCATCGATCAATCTATGATAGATATGTCTAAGCCCACCTTAATCTAGTCTCCCTCCTCTTATCTTTTATCGGTGCAACCCTATCATTCCGAGAAGGTTTTCATTCCTAATTCTATCTCGCAAAGTCCCACAACACATCCATCTCAACATTCTCCATTCAGTTATACTCATCTTACTCGCAATGTTGTTTTTTAACAACCCAACACTCCTTGCCATATAACAGAGCTGGTCTTACAATTGCACGGTAGAATTCTCCCATCAACTTTGCGGGTATCCTGAGGTCTGTGATACACGGATCCTCGTTTTCAGGCGAAGCACCCGTGTCGATACGACACGATACGGGTGCGGGATATGCACCAGGTGCGGCGGAAAATAATCGGACATGTCGATCTGTAAAGTTCGAGGTCTGGACGAGAGAGAGAGACAGAAACGAGAGAGACAGAGACGAGAGACAGACGAGAGAGAGAAGATACCTGATGAGGCAAACTCCAACGAGTTCGATGCAGTTGTCTGCTGCGATCTACTCCAACGAGTTCGCCATGGCTGCTTCTGGTGGAGAGAGAGAGAGAGAGAGAAGAGAGAGAGAGAGAGAGAGAGTTGTCTCTGATGCAGTTTGCTGCTGCGATCTACTGGCCGACACAGCTGTTTGTTTTAGGATTTCTCTAATATCCACGTTAAAGGACTGAATGGGCTGATGATGATCCCTGTTTTAAAGTTTGGGCTTGGGCATTAAATCTAAATTTGTGACTTCTTTCTTATATAGCCCCTTGGGCTTCTTTGTTAAATGTAGTAGTAATGAGTTTGTAATAGGCCTTTTGGGCTATTAAAATAGTCTACAAGTCTGGGCCTAATAAATTTTGTGGAGTTCATTAAACCCAAAATAAAAGTTCACATGGGTCAAGAAAATTAATTATTCAAATAAAAAATTAATTATTTTACATATAAATTTAATTATTTAATATAAAATTCTAACTATTTGACGTATCCCCGCACCCGTATCCCAATTAGGATCCATATCCGCGAATCCTCGTTTTTTAGATTTGAGGTGTCCGACCCTCGGATATACACCCGAATCCGATACACGCACCCGTGTCCGTGCAACATAGCCTGAGGTCACACAACACTCCCAAAGTACTCCGCCATTTGACCCAGCCAACCTGCACTCTATGTATCACATCCTCCGTTATCCCTCTATCATTGCTAACAATTAAGCCAAAGTAATTAAAAACACTCGCTTATTGGTAACACGTGTTCTTGGAGGGTCACCTTATGAACAGTTGCACTATCACTACCAATAAACTTACACTGTAATCCCTCCATCAATGCTAATAATTGAGCCAAGATAATTTAAGACGCTCACTTCTTAGTAACTACTCTTTTTGGAGGGTAACCCTAGGAACAACTGCACTTTCACTACCACTAAACTTACACTACCAAGGGGTGCGCGTGGCATGACCCCAGGCGAGGCAACCTTAAAGAAGCACAGCCTATGCGCAAGAGGCAAGTAGGTAAAAGGTGACGAGGCGATGAAAAGTCGCACTCCTTTCAAATTCAATCAAATCCTTAGGATTCTGTTATCTAGGCTAAAAATATTACCTTGGCCGTCGATCTTTAAGGGTCTCCCCTAGCCGAACATCATCTCTCTCTAATCTCTCATCTGCATCAGTAGATCAGAGGGCAAGTCGATCTGTGAGCAAAGTCCATCTCTAATCTCTCATCTGCAACTCTCTCGATCACCGTCTAACTGTCTCTCCTATCTTCTCACCTCTCATTGATATAATCCCTCTGTCCCATTTTAAGTGTCTTCTTTCTATTTTGGATGTCCCAAAATAAATGTCTCATTTCTAAAACAACCATCAAAACAGGCCAAACTTCCAGTTTTACCCTTGAAAAATACTCTTTCCATCCTAACTGGTTTGTCCACTATTGATATTCATGTCATTTTCAAATTGTCTATATCTTTCAAGTTACAATGTTTTTCATAATTCTGAAAACTCCGTACAACAAAATTAATCGAGATGTATCACATAAAATCCATATTACATATTTGAGTTGCATATTGAAAGACATAAGCAATTAAAATACATTAAATTAACTTCACAATCTCAAAGGTTAATTTTGGAAAATCCAAACCAATAATTTTGACTTCTTAAAAAGTTAGAATCCCCCTAGGGAGCACTTAAAATCGGACGGAAGGAGTATATATTTATATATATATATAGGGACCGGTTCCGGGGACACATAAAAAGACACTCCATCTCAGCCATTGGTTTCAATGGCTGAGATTAAAATTCAACAAAACAATTTCTCTCTCCCAAAACATGCCCACACCCTAAAACTTACTCATCTTCTTCCCCATAACACCAATCCCACCAAACCCTAACTACCACCACCACAGCCATGGGTTTCAATGTTTGATTGAGCCTTTCATTTAAGAATTAAGTTGTTTATCTTCACCTTTTTACCCTTCAATGTTTGATTGAGCCTTTCATTTAAGAATTAAGTTGTTTATCTTCACCTTTTTACCCCCTTCTGTACTCAATTTTTTAGTAATATTTTCAGGTGATCAATCCACGTTTATTTGAGATCAGGTGATCAATTCCGTCCACAATCATCATCAACTGAACTACGATTTGGTTCATCTCTCACTGATTATGGAGGTTGTTCAGTTGAATACATCTTCTAATAGATCAATCTCTTCTCAAAACTAGTTCTCCAACGCTAAGAGAAGCAATCAGATACTCTATCCTTCCAAATTTCACAGAGGTATTATCCAGGCGCCGCCACTCTCTCCTCCTACTCGTACCCTCCTTCACTCTATTTTTCACCCACCTCAGCAAACCCATAACCAGCAGCCTCTTTTCCCTCTTCCAATCCCAAACCAAACACTAACCCTAGAAACAGAGGCATTTCTGCCCTCCAATAACCCGAAAAATCAACAAACTCAAATCCACACCGATCAAAAAAGCAGATGAAGCAAAACATGTCTTGAAATCTTCAGCGAGTTTGGTGGTTATTCAATCGGGTAAGCCGGTGGAACCCGACCCAGACCTTCTGAAGGATGTATGGGGGTTTTACTCTCTCTCCTCCGCCAAGGAGCTTGCCTTTGCCTACTTTTTCAATGTTAATGTTTGGTGGTAGTGGTGTTTTCGGGGGAGAAGATGAGTAAATTTTAGGGTGTGGGCATGTTTTGGGAGAGAGAAATTGTTTTGTTACATTTTAATCTCAGCCATTAAAATCAATGGCTAAGACCCAGACATGGAGTGTCTTTTAGTGTTTTTTTTGTCCCCGGAACCGGCCCCATGTATATATGCATGCATGTATGTATGTATGTATGTATGTATGTATAGAAAAGTGTTTGAAAATAACAATTTTCTTGTATTAACCTATTTAATGTGTAAGGAATACTTTATCTTCTTTTAATTTTCAGCTCAATGTGCAAGGAAAACTCAATCTTTTTCAGCAAAATAAACATAGGAAAGTGTTCACTTGAATGTTATGTTGTCTAGAACTCATTGGCTTAGTGTTTATTGTTTGAAGTATAGGGGTATGCTATTTTCCTCCTCTTCTTTTTGCATAGGTGTGCCTCACTACATAAAGGTGCTCGCCAAGGCCCCGAGGACTTTGCTCCTTGGTTCGCCTTTCGCCCTCGACAACTATGCTCCATGTACTCTATGATACTCCTACTCCTCGTAGATCTTTTTTACTCCAATGCTTATTTTCAAGCTTCTAATATAGCATGAAAACCTCGTGTAATCGCATCTAAAAAGTCACTGTCATCCACATCATCATATACCATGCGATATCAACCTGAATATGCCTACTCAATTGATCCATAATTAAGGCAAAGAGGCAAGGACTCAAAGCAGACCTTGGAGTCATCATACTAAAATTGGATATTCCTCGTTTTCCCCCCTAAAAATCAAATAGTAGTGACAGCACCCTCATAAATATCCTTAACTACAACAATATACCTTTTGCCACCCTCATAAATATTCCTTAACTGTAACAATATACCTTTTGCCACTCTTTCTCCACAAAACCCATCATAAAAGGCACATTATCGTGTGTTTTCTAAGTCTGTGAAAAGTGAAAACCATATGAAGCAAAACATGCGTTAAATCATTTCATTCAAGTCATACCTCAGTCCTGTACCGCCCATCAACTGGTGGAAGATTCAACCGTGCCTTCCAATCGTGTGAACTAAGAAAAACCAAGAAAAATACCAGTTGAGAGGACATGTTAATTACCAGTTGAGTAACCAGCAAAAACAATATGTTATGTTGATGATAGCGTGTAGTAAAACTAGTAGAAGCTTTATTAGATCTGAAAATGAATATTATATTACCATACATAACAACCCACACACCGCACACAAAAGTACCTCCAATTTATTTCATGTTTTCTCTACCTAGATAGTATATGGGTGCACTTCTACCATTTATGCACAGGAAAACAAAAACCACCTAGAGCCTGCTCATTCTCATTTCTTGCTTTCTATTCTTCAGTACAGTTTCTTTATTTTAAATAATGCTATTAACAAAAACTTGGTAACTCCTAATTAAATAAAATCCCTCATGTCACAAAAAAAATACTGCATACTAAAAGTTCTTTGGCTCTACTAATAGTCAAGGATTTCCTCAGGCATCGTCAAAAAATATCCACAATCTCACATTTACAACTCAGCATGCACTTTTCGGCGGAGAAATTTATTTGTCAGAAGGTCATCATTTGGTGATGTTCCTCCAATGTCTAAAGAGAGCAGTGACGGTGAAAATTGGATTGAGCCCGAGGCCATCAGTACAGAGAGAGAATTTGACTAGAGACAAATCAAGAAACTATAATTTGGCTTAGGTTGGAGATGGTTTTCAATTCCCAACTTCGGCTATGGATTTTGATAGCTGTTTGAGATACTCTAACATGCTATAGATATTCGAACACGTGGTCGACTAGATCCCAAGTCACGAATTGCACACAGGGGTTGTTCCAGAAACTGTTTTTTTGCAAACTGTCTTTTTTTCTCGCAATGCATCCACCCAAAAGGCAAAAAAAAGGACCGTAAAAGACAGTTTGTGGAACAAGTCCTAAAACATTGTAACCGATAACAACCAAATCTGATGCACTAAACTCCACGACTATTATGTTAATATATTCCTCGATAGGTATATCAAAATTAAAACGTCAGAGGAGATCAACATAAAGATACCTCGAATCAACAGCCTCCGACTGTACTGTCTTTTCTACTTCGTCAACGCTCGATTCAGCCCCTAACTGGTTCCTCCTTAGCCACTGTTGCTGCTGTTGCTGTTGACGTTGTAGATGTTGCTGCTGTTGCTGCTGATGTTGTTGCTGTTGCTGCTGATGTTGCTGCTGTTGATGTGGTTGTTGGTGTTGCTGATTTTGATTCTGATACTGTTGGTGATTCTGCATTGTACTCCTCTGCACATACTGCTGCTGAAAGTTTCTCTGTTGAAAGTTAGGGTTTCCGTTTAGGCCCCCGCCGTGGCCACCTCCGCCGCCGCCGATCCCAGGCGGATACCGTCCACGTGGATTCATCACAAAGATCGAAGAAAAATCCCTAACAATTGGATCGAAACTAAAACGAATCTAACGAAAATCAACACAGCTACAAAAAAAAAAAAATTATACACAACTACGAATCTACGGATACTCGAAGCAAAGTCGTGGGCGATAAAAAGGGCCACTATTTGCGTGAAAAATGAGAGATTCGTAACCGAAGAACGAAAATGATACGATCGAAGAAGAAAATTTAAATGGCTGCGATTTCGTGATTTGGATAATCTGAAACCCTAGTTTTAGAGAGAGAAAACGCGGATGCGGTTAGAGAGCATTTGGGGAACAAGAAGGGAGATTACGACCGTTCTAGGGCGTCGGAGAGAGTGGTTTAATTACTAAGAAAACCCAATATTTAACAAGTTTTATGAAATTGCCCATGTTCTTTTGGTGCATTACAATTGGGCCAATGCTGATGCTTTTGTGACAATGACAGTTGGGTCCCTCGTGTATTACGCTGTGTTGTTTTCTTTGGAAGGCCTTTTTTTACAAAAATGATATAGACACAAACTCTCAGCCACAACCTCTCTCATATGTGGGGGACCCATCCTG